>JBBGZY010000448.1:4531666-5133333 GCA_037952925.1 Lithobates clamitans | reverse complement strand
TATTCTAATTTTCTGAGACACTGAATTTGGGGTTTTCGCTAGCTGTAAGCCATTATCAAAATTAAAAGAAAGAAATGCTTGAAATATATCACCCTGTGTGTAATGAATCTATATAATATATGAGTTTCATTTTTTGAATTGAATTAACCTTGGTTAAAGAGTAACGAGGTTAACGAGCGTTTTGATAGACAAGCAATTTAAAAAAAAAAATTCTGACTCGGTTTGCGAGTGTTGTCTTGCAAAACGAGCAGAATTCAAGCTAATGTTGTGTGCAGTACCGCATTTGGCCATTGGTTCGGAGCCATCTGGAAATACTCGGGAACCACTCGGAAATACTCGGAAATACTCTGCTCCTGTGTGTTTCCAAGCCTTTCCGAGGGTTTCTGAGTTCAGCCAAGCTGACCCAGAGTATTTCCGAGGCTCTCCAGTGCACCCCCACCTCTGGCCACATGCGGTATTGCATGCAATAGAAGTCAATGCGGAACAAATTATCTTCGTTTCCATTGACTTCTATGGGGAGACTTGCTTTGATATGCGAGTGCTTTGGAATACAAGCATCCTCCTGGAACGGATTATGCTCGTAATCCAAGGTTCCACTGTATTCTAATTTTATAAGATGTACATGTATAGTTAATGTGTATCCACTTTTGTATCCAAATTGTGATACCATCTATGTTAAATTTGTTATTTGTCATCATTAAAATAGCAAAAAAATATTTAAAATACATGCAGCTTTCTTTAGGGGTATGGGGGGGGGGGGGGCTGTGTTTGCCATATTTCATCCCATCTGTACTGTGCTGGTAGATCTCATCTTATCAGTTGTAAACTAGATTTTAATACTTTTTGTTATAACAAAAGGTTACAGTTGGGCATCCCATTGTATGTCAATGAGAAGGAGCTTATCCTGCCCCTAAGCCTTTCTGTTGGTACAGCTCACACTGAACTTGTCCAGATTTAGTAAATCAACCGCTGTGTGTCTTCTACCTACAGAAAAATTCACACAATGGCAAGGCCTAGCATTGTTGCTGGACACATAACAAACATACACTTTAACTACTTGCCGACCAGCTGCCACAGTTATACTGCAGCAGGGTGGCTCGGCTGCGCAAATCGCCGTACTGGTACCGTGGTCTGTGCACTAGCTTTTGCAGGTACGCGCCTGCCGGATCCTTGTTTTGGCAGGGGAGGAGGGAGGGATCAGCTGTTCCTAGTGATCAGAAACCGCAATCTTTCTCTTCTCCAAGTCAGTCTGTCCCCCTTACAGTTAGAAACACCTCCCTAGGAAACACTTAACCCCTTGATTGCCCCCTAGACTAGTTTTAACCCCTTCCCTGCCAGAGCCATTTATAGAGTGATCAGTACATTTTTATAGCACTGATCACTGTATTGGTGTCACTGGTCACCAAAAAAGAGTCACTTAGGTTCAGATTTGTCCACCGCAATGTCACAGCCCCGCTAAAAATCACAGATTGCTGCCATTACTAGTAAAAACAGGGGTTGTTAGTCGGCTTATTGACTGCAAGTTGTGCCGCATCCAATAATTAGATATTCAAGCAAGAAGAAAGTTCCCCTAATGGTGGACTTTAAAGGCACATGTGGGTAAACATAGGAGAAGATGTATAATATATAAAAAAATAATTTATTCATTTCAGAAACATCTTAAAAACATCAATAGCAATATAGATATAGCGAACAATGAAAGGAATGCGATTTATGCATTTGTACATATATTGAATATTGGTACCAATGTATTTGCACCCGACGCGTTTCGGAGTTGTTTATCCTCCTTCTTCAGGGGTGGATGTAAGTTATAGCAAGGGTTTCTAAATTGAAAATAGTGTGTTTAGCAAAAAAATAATGAGTATGTGTACATATCAGGTTTTCCAAACATAGGTACATATCATATTTTCATTCCATTTACACTTACATTGGCAGTATGTAGACTAGCTTCGCATTCCAAAAAAGCAGTTTAAAAGCAAAGGCGCTGACACTGTCTGCTCATCCAGCGTGTTTTCCAGGAAGGGCCAAACGATCTTACTCCACAAGAACACCAAGCATTAAAGCAGTTGGTATCCCTTCTTGATGAGAATGATCCAACTGATCTCATAGATGAGATCAACCTCTCCCAAATTCTAGAATCTATCGAAACACCTAATGAACCCCTTAGGGGTAATAAATCTACATTAAAAAAGAAATCAGACTTTTGTCCGGCACCCAGTACCCATCCGAACGCAGCGGCTTTCCTCAAGTTAGTCGATAAAGAACTAGACAAGATAAAAACTCATACCAAACTTCCTAGGAATCTAACTAGAAGTGAAACAGCAGCACTAAAAACACTGTCAAACAACGACCAAATTATAATAAAAAATGCGGATAAGTGTGGAAATATTGTGGTGTTTAACAATGAGGACTACATCAAGATGTGCAATAAAATATTAATCAACCCTGAATGGTATCGCCGAATACCGGCAAGTTTGGTCAAAAAATACAATCAGGATTTTTATACATTGATAGACACGGCCTATTCCAATTCGACAATCACAAAGTCCCTATAGGAATTCATTAGGAACAATTTTCCCCGTACATCAGTCTTCTATTCATTACCAAAAGTCCATAAAGACATAAAAAACCCCCCCGGTAGACCTATCATTTCCGGGATAGGGGCGATTAGCGAGAATGCTAGCAGACTGATAGACGAAGTTCTGAAACCATTTGTTTACTCCCTACCTTCCTTTGTCAAAGATATAGTGCACTTCCTGCAAATTATTGACAAATTGGAAATTCTTGAATATGCAATTTTTGTGACAATCGACGTCGAATCTCTGTATAGCTCTATCCCCCATGAGAAGGGTGTAGCAGCTATTAAACATATCCTTCGCACAGCTAGAGACATAGATCCCACATATGGAGAGTTTGTCACCTCATTATTAGAATTCATTCTTAGTCATAATGTTTTTATTTTTAATGGCTCCCACTACCTCCAGGTGCAGGGGGTTGCGATGGGGACATGCTGTGCCCCATCGTGTGCCAACCTGTACCTGGGGGAGTGGGAGGCCATGTTTTTGGGTGACGATGTATACAGACCACATACGTGGATGGTACCGATACATCGATGACCTGTTTATTATATGGGATGGATCGATTGATCTCCTTCAACAATGCTTGCTGAGGATGAATCGGAATGAATTTAACCTAAATTTTACAATGTCATTTGACAAGCAATGTGTTACGTTTTTGGATGTGGAGGTTTATAGAGGAGAGGGAGGCAACATTATGAGTAAACTATACAGGAAACCCACTGCGAGTAACGCAATTTTACATGCTACTAGTTTCCACCCTAAACCCCTCCTTGATTCGATTCCGTATAGCCAGTATCTTAGAGTGAGACGCAACTGCTCCAATGATGACACCTTTAGAATGGAAGCAAACAAGCTACGCGACAGACTATTAATACGGGGCTACTCTCATGCATCACTCAAACGCTCCTTCAAAAAAGCCCTTATGCAACCAAGAAATGAGCTACTATACTCTGAAAAAGTAAATAAGACCGGCAAAAATGACACGGACACTATTAGGATCATCACAAAATACATAAACCAACATAGACAAGTCAGGAATATTGTGGAAAGATACTGGCATATGTTACAGTATGACCCGACATTGGGGCCTTTTGTACCACAGAAACCCCTCTTTACCTTTAAGCGAACTTCCTCTTTAAGAGATAAAGTCACTATGAGTGAATTCAAGGGGGAAGTGGATAAAACACACTGCAAATACAAGGGAACCTTCAGATGTGGAGATTGTAACTACTGTAAATACATGCTTACAGACAGAAACCCGACCCTCCCGAATGGCCAGCTCTTCCATCCTAAACACTTTGCTAATTGTAAAACATATGGTGTGATCTATATGCTCCTGTGCGAATGTACATGCTTCTATATAGGAAAAGCTAAAACAGAATTCTGGAAGAGAGCATATAGACACATCTTGAGCATGAAAACCTGTGATCCTGACCTCCCACTTGGGAGACATACTACAATAGTGCACGGGGGTAAGTTTCCAAGGATCAAAATCCTTATTTTAGACCGGATACACCCGGGGCCTAGGGGAGGCGACTGGAACAAGACACTGTTACAGCTAGAATCCCGCTGGATATACAAACTAAGAGCTACCCAACCCCCAGGCTTGAACGAAACCATCTGGTTCAAGCCTTTTCTTGAAGGCTTCTCGTCAGGTGGTAGGGAGCAATGAGTAAAATGACTATCTTTAAAAACATCTCTCTGGCATTAATGTCCCCTACCCCATATGTCATTCTAATCTGTTCACTATTCCCCCCCCTTCCCCCCCCTCTTCTTCCCCTCCCTCTTTTCCCCCCCTCCCCCCCCCTTATGTAACCGCTTACCTTTATCTAGTCCAGGCCCCCAAAAAAATACAACTGTCACCAATATATAAAACATCTATCAAGCAGTGTAACCCCTGAATGTATCTATTTTGGTCACTGTCCAACAATCGGGGCTTCCAATGTATATACAATCTCAGTCTGTAACTTGTTATCTATATGTTAAATCTCAGCGATATGTTCCGAAAACTGTGATACATTTACAGGATTTTTATTGCATACATATATGATTAATATGCACTATGACGTTTGTACGGTGTGGTCACTCTAATTTATACAGTATTTATTGAATAGTGGAATTTATATATGTATTTGTATCGATTATTTCCTACAACTTGTTTCCCATTACATGAAAAATCCCAGCCTGTAAAACTGTCAGTCAGCGGTGTTTTTTCCGTAAATTGTGATTAATTTATATGAATTCTATCTATGCATGGCTACTTGTGCTTTCGTTTACTTTTCTCACCAGCGATCTGAGGTTTACCCGGCACACAAAGCCGCCTGAGCAATCCTGGCTCATGGCGGCGTTGTGAGGACACAGTGTTGTTTACACTGCCCTCCATCTTGCTACCCCGGCGGGCATGCGCAGTCCGCTGGGGAAGCCAGACGTGCCGGCGGGTGTAGTGGGCGTGGCCACGCCTCATCGCGGATGCCTGCGCATGCGCGATGGGGGCTTGGCGGCGCTCGCTCCACCCAGGGGGCCATCCTGAGCGAGTCCGCCCCTCCTCTATCACAACCAGCTGTTGGCTATCATACCAGCAGCTGATTGGTGAGGAGGGCCTTTTATACCCCAACACAGCTCAGACCGAGCGTCCGCTCTTGTGTGCAGGACGCTGTCGGTCTGAGCTGATGCCCAACAAGTCTACACAAAAAAGTAAGTGATTCTAATACACAATCTATGCCTCCATCTAACCCTTATGCTGCCTCATAGATTTTAACACACAATCTGTGCCTCCATTTAACTCTTATGCTGCCTCAATCTGTACAAGTGTACCGCTGAAGCTATGAGAGATTTCTCCATAGCTGCAACTGAGACCTTCTGTTTTCCTCTCTTCCTTTCCCCCCTCCTCCCCCTTCACCAATCTGAATAACATTTAACCAACTACTACTATCTCACCAAGGATAATCCAGATGTATCTGGATTATATTAACCCTTGAAATATATATCTCTAACTGTTAACAATTCCTAATTGGATAAATCACATATTTATCTAATGATATCCCCATATCTCCCCTGCCCCCTTTGTACCAATATTTTCCAGCTACTCAAGATATTCAATTTACACCAGTCACCTTCATCACTCTCTCTTGAATCCCCTATAATAGTTGGATCAGGTATGTTGTACCTCTAATACTACAAGACCCTCTCTTTTCACAAACAAGTAAAATCTTGAATCAATGATTGGTTACTACATACTTCTACATTTTCACATTTTACAGGACCCGCATCTGGCCTCAGTGGAATCTCAGATCCAAAACTTCTTTATGCCCCACATATGCGGGCTGTTTTTCCTCTGATTATGAGGAATCAAACTATCTACATACACCTATACCTAGTCATCTTCACTTGCTACGTATGAAATACTAAGATTTTGGGTATGGTAATTAACCCCTATTTATCACAATCGGAAAACACGCTGGATGGGCAGACAGTGTCAGCGCCTTTGCTTTTAAACTGCTTTTTTGGAATGCGAAGCTAGTCTACATACTGCCAATGTAAGTGTAAATGGAATGAAAATATGATATGTACCTATGTTTGGAAAAACTGATATGTACACATACTCATAATTTTTTTGCTAAACACACTATTTTCAATTTAGAAACCCTTGCTATAACTTACATCCACCCCTAAAGAAGGAGGATAAACAACTCCGAAACGCGTCGGGTGCAAATACATTGGTACCAAAATTCAATATATGTACAAATGCATAAATCGCATTCCTTTCATTGTTCGCTATATCTATATTGCTATTGATGTTTTTAAGATGTTTCTGAAATGAATAAATGATTTTTTTATATATTATACATCTTCTCCTATGTTTATCCACATGTGCCTTTAAAGTCCACCATTAGGGGAACTTTCTTCTTGCTTGAATTACTAGTAAAAACAATAATAAAAAAAAAAGTCCCTAAATCTTTCCCCTATTTTGTAAACGCTATCTTTTGCGCAAACCAATCAAAATCCGCTTATTGTGATTTTTTTTTAACCAAAAATAAGTAGCAGAATATATATTGGCCTAAACTGATGAATAAATATTTTTTTTTATATATTTATATATTTTGCGATATGTATTATAGCAGAAAGTAAAAAATATTGTTTTTTTCAAAACTGACGCTCTATTTTTTTGTTTATAATGTAAAAAATAAAAACCGCAGAGGTGATAAAATACCATCAAAAGAAAGCTCTATTTGTGGGGAAAAAAAGGACATCAATTTTGTTTGGGTACGGCATTGCACGACTGCACAATTGTCAGTTAAATTGACGCAGTGCCGTATCACAAAAATCAGGTTGGTCATTAACCACTTCCGGATCGCCGCGCGCTGATATGCGTCCTTACTTTGAAGAGGAATATCGTTGTTATGGCAGCAGCTAGCTGCCATAACCCCGGTATCCTCTTCTTGGGCCGGCGATCCGGAGCCGTCAGCAGTGGCGGAGGCGATCGGATCTTCACCCTTGCTGGGTATGGAGACGTATAAGGGGAAGATGGCCCCCACCCATCTCCATAACAATGCAGGGCGAAAGCGACGTCATAACGTCCCTTTCGCCCATAGATCTTAAAGGGCCATTTATTTATTTATTTTTTTTAAATGACAAATTTTTATTTTATTTTTTTATTGCATTTAAGTGTAAATATGAGATCTGAGGTCTTTTTGACCCCAGATCTCATATTTAAGAGGTCCTGTCATGCTTTTTTTCTATCACAAGGGATGTTTACATTCCTTCAAAGTGCGACAGCACTGAAAACTGAAAATTGGCTTTGGCAGGAAGGGGGTGAAAATGCCCTGTATTGAAGTGGTTAGATGTTATATGTTATACTTACCTCCTCTGTGCATTTGGTTTTGCATCGAGCAGCCGGAATCCTCCTTTCCTGGGTCCCTCTTTGCTCTTCCTGGCCCCTCCCTCCTATCAAATGCCCCCCCTCCCCCCCAGCCAGCAGCTTTTTATGGGGGCACCCGAGCTGTGTCAGAGCTGTGTATCCATTCAGACACGGAGCCCCAATCTGGCCCCTTTCTCCCCTGATTGGCTGACTGACTTTGATTGACAACCGCAGGAGCCAATGGCGCCGCTGCTCTGTATCAGGAGGAGTGTCCCAGACAGCTTAGACATTCATGGACATTGCTGCAGAGAGAGGGGGCTCAGGTAAGTAATTAGGGGGTGCTGGGAAGGCTGCTACACACAGAAGGTTTTTTATCTTAATGCATGGACTGCATTAAAATAAAAAACCTTCTGCCTTTATAACTCCTTAACAACAGATGACTCACCATCTGTCTGACAGTTTTAAAAATAGCAAAGGGGAGGAGTCACTCAGAGATGTCACTGGGTGGCCTTGTCCCCTTGTGACATCACCACCCCAGCATGCCCCTTAGCCATTTAAGAACTGTCAGACAGCTGAGCAGTTAATCGGCAGGAGCCATGTGCTCCTTCTCCCTGCTCCCTCTCCACAGTGTGCATCACTGCTACCATTCAGACAGGATCTCACCTTCTGATCCAGCCACTTCTTCCCACTCTGTGCTCCTTGCCTCAATAGTCTTCATTCATGGCTCCCTTCATGGCTTCCACTCTGTGCTCCCCACCTCCATAGTGTTCATTCACGGCTCCCACTCTGTGCTCCCCACCTCCATAGTCTTCATTCATGGCTCCCACTCTGTGCTCCCTGCCTCCATGGTCTTCATTCACGGCTCCCTTCATGACTCCCACCTTGTGCTCCCCGCCTCCATAGTCTTCATTCACGGCTCCCTTCATGGCTTCCACTCTGTGCTTCCCACTTCCATAGTGTTCATTCACGGCTCCCACTCTGTGCTCCCCACTTCCATAGTCTTCATTCACGGCTCCCACTCTGTGCTCCCCGCCTCCATGGTCTTCATTTAGGCTCCCTTCATGACTTACACTCTGTGCTCCCTGCTTCCATAGTCTTCATTCACGGCTCCCTTCATGCCTCCCACTCTGTGCTCCCTGCCTCCATAGTCTTCATTCACGGCTCCCTTCATGGCTTCCACTCTGTGCTTTCCACCTCCATAGTGTTCATTCACGGCTCCCACTCTGTGCTCCCCACTTCCATAGTCTTCATTCACGCCTCCCACTCTGTGCTCCCCGCCTCCATGGTCTTCATTTAGGCTCCCTTCATGACTCACACTCTGTGCTCCCTGCTTCCATAGTCTTCATTCACGGCTCCCTTCATGCCTCCCACTCTGTGCTCCCCGCCTCCATAGTCTTCATTCACAGCTCCCTTCATGGCTCCCACTCGGTGCTCTCCACTACATAGTGTTCATTCACAGGTCCCTTCATGGCTCCCACTCTGTGCTCCCTGCCTTCATAGTCTTCATTCATAGCTTCCACTCTGTGCTCCCCGCCTCCAAAGTCTTCATTCAAGGCTCCCTTCATGGCTTCCATTCTGTGCTCCCTGTCTCCATATTCTTCATTCACGGCTTCCACTCTGTGCTCCCTGCCTCCATAGTCTTCATTCATGGCTCCCTTCATGACTTCCACTCTGTGCTCACTGCCTCCATAGTCTTCATTCACGGCTCCCTTCATGGCTCCCACTCTGTGCTCCCCGCCTCCATAGTCTTCATTCATGGCTCCCTTCATGGCTTCCACTCTGTGCTCCTCGCCTATTCACGACTTCCTTCATGGCTTCCACTGTGTGTTCCCTGCCTCTATATTCTTCATTCACAGCTTCCACTCTGTGCTCCCCACCTCCATAGTCTTCATTCATGGCTCCCTTCATGGCTTCCACTCTGTGTTCACTGCCTCCATAGACTTCATTCACGGCTCCCTTCATGGCTCCCACTCTGTGCTCCCCGCCTCCAAAGTCTTCATTCACGGCTCCCTTCATGGCTCCCACTCTGTGCTCCCCGCCTCCCTAGTCTTCATTCATGGCTCCCTTCATGGCTCCCAGTCTGTGCTTCCTGCCTCCATAGTCTTCATTCATGGCTCCCTTCATGGCTCCCACTCTGTGCTCCCCGCCTCCATAGTCTTCATTTACAGCTCCCTTTATTGCTCCCACTGTGGGCTACCCACCTCCCTAGTCTTCATTCTCCATAGTTTTTGTTCTCGGCTCCCACTCTGTGCTCTTCGCATAGGCGTGCGCAGGGGGTGTGCCAGGTGTGCCTGGGCACACCCTAATCACCCAGTGCAACAGGGCCCCTGATAAAGCAATGCAGCTGGAACTCCTGTACCAGGCCTGGGCGCTATCAGTTCAAAAAGGGGGCCCCGGGCACCTGCCAAGCAAGAGGACCAGCTGTACTGCCTTATTGCAGACGCTCTTTTTCCTTCCCCTGCAGAACTGCTGGCGTCTCCTCCTCTCCCTCCCTCTGGCTGCACTGCAGGGGGATAAATTCTAGTATCTGCCCCCCCTGTGCCTCCCTCCCCTGTATCACTTCCGGCTTCCCTCCTCTCCTCTCTTAACAGCACCTGCTGCAGGCACACAAGGGGACATTTCAGTATGGAGAGTAGGGAAAGGGGCCAGTAGATATGATCTTTTCAGAATGTACACAGTGAGAGATCGGGACTGATCGCTCCTCTGTCTACTCATCGCTGAAGCATAGTAAACTATGTGTACAATGCCTCAGTTTGTGAATGAACAGGAAGCCTGTGAGCGCTTCCTATTCATTCATCTGAGGCTGCATGAAAAGGGACTGATGAATGTCCATTTCTCAGTTTAGACCCCTTATATTTCACAAAAAATGTAAATAAATAAATATCTAAAAAAATAAAAACCAAATACAATTCTAAAAAGTAAATAAAACAAATATTAAGGACTGTGCTTCTATCATTTCTGAAAAACATAGCATTGCCGCCGTGGCATGTGTATGTCCCTTGCCACTGCCCCTATTGCTCTGTTTTTGAGTTTTGGGGTGCACACCCTAATGCAATAGGCTACGCACACCTATGGCTCTTCGCCTCCATGATCAGAATTTAACTTAGAGCTCCCGCTATCTGTATTCCTCCCAGCTCTGCCCTCTGAACCAGAACTACAGAGAAGGCATTGTCTCACTGTCGGCATGCATTGGGAACACTGGAAACACAATGTTGAATCGCAGCAGAACCCTGGTTGAGAAACACTGTTTTAGAGAGAGAGGTAGATGAAGACATTGTCAGGGAAAATACTGTTATCTTTGTAATCAGTAATAAATACCTGTAAATGTTACCCTGACACACTTACCTAGCATGCATACATGTAATCAGTAGTGTATTTAGGTTTTGTGCTGCCCTAGGCCTGACTAAACTCCTGCACCCCTTAATTTAAATATGACCCACCCCATCCTGTCAAGGCCACATCCCTTGCTGTTTAAGACCTGCCCTCAAATTTTCGAGTGGGGACACTAGCTCTGAGGGCCTGGGGGGGGGAGCAATGTATTCCCTTAATTTGCATAGATTTCCTCTCACTTCCTGTTTGGCTATGGGGCAGGAAGTGAAGGGAAATCTCTGCAATGGGAGACAGGGATGGTAAAAAATAAACTGACAGGGATTATAACCCTCCCTTACGCTATCCAAAATGAAAAAAAAAAAAGTGTTGCCTATAGTTTTACTTTAACCACTTCAGCCCCGGAAGGATTTACCCCCTTCCTGACCAGAGCACTTTTTACAATTCGGCACTGCGTCGCTTTAACTGCTAATTGCGCGGTCATGCAATGCTGTACCCAAACGAAATTTGCGTCCTTTTCTTCCCACAAATAGAGCTTTCTTTTGATGGTATTTGATCACCTCTGCCGTTTTTATTTTTTGCGCTATACACGGAAAAAGACCGAAAATTTTGAAAAAAAATGATATTTTCTACTTTTTGTTCTAAAAAAAATCCAATAAACTCAATTTTAGTCATACATTTAGGCCAAAATGTATTCGGCCACATGTCTTTGGTAAAAAAAATGTCAATAAGTGTATATTTATTGGTTTGCGCAAAAGTTATAGCGTCTACAAACTAGGGTACATTTTCTGGAATTTACACAGCCTTTAATTTATGACTGCCTATGTCGATTCTTGAGGTGCTAAAATGGCAGGGCAGTACAAAACCCCCACAAATGACCCCATTTTGGAAAGTAGACACCCCAAGGAATTTGCTGAGAGGCATGTTGAGCCCATTGAATATTCATTTTTTTTGTCCCAAGTGATTGAATAATGACAAAAAAAAAAAAAAAAAAAAAAAATTACAAAAAGTTGTCACTAAATGATATATTGCTCACACAGGCCATGGGCATATGTGGAATTGCACCCCAAAATACATTTAGCTGCTTCTCCTGAGTACGGGGATACCACATGTGTGGGACTTTTTGGGAGCCTAGCCGCGTACGGGGCCCCGAAAACCAAGCACCGCCTTCAGGATTTCTAAGGGCGTACATTTTTGATTTTACTCCTCACTACCTATCACGGTTTTGAAGGCCATAAAATGCCCAGATGACATAAACCCCCCCCAAATGACCCCATTTTGGAAAGTAGACACCCCAAGCTATTTGCTTTGAGGCATGTTGAGTCCATGGAATGTTTTATATTTTGACACAAGTTGCGGGAAAGTGACAATTTTTTTTTTTTTTTTTTTTTCTTTGCACAAAGTTGTCACTAAATGATATATTGCTCACACAGGCCATGGGCATATGTGGAATTGCACCCCAAAATACATTTAGCTGCTTCTCCTGAGTACGGGGATACCACATGTGTGGGACTTTTTAGGAGCCTAGCCGCGTACGGGACCCCGAAAACCAAGCACCGCCTTCAGGATTTCTAAGGGCGTACATTTTTGATTTTACTCCTCACTGCCTATCACAGTTTCGGAGGCCATGGAATGCCCAGGTGGCACAAACCCCCCCCAAATGACCCCATTTTGGAAAGTAGACACCCCAAGCTATTTGCTGAGAGGCATGGTGAGTATTTTGCAGCTCTCATTTGTTTTTGAAAATAAAGAAAGACGA
The DNA here is from genome assembly GCA_037952925.1 of Lithobates clamitans. NCBI lineage: Eukaryota > Metazoa > Chordata > Amphibia > Anura > Ranidae > Lithobates > Lithobates clamitans. The sequence continues at coordinate 5,120,810 of JBBGZY010000448.1, read as the reverse complement.
GAAAAAAAAATTTTTTTTTTCTTTTTTCAATTTTCAAAACTTTGTGACAAAAAGTGAGGTCTGCAAAATACTCACTATACCTCTCATCAAATAGCTTGGGGTGTCTACTTTCCAAAATGGGGTCATTTGGGGGGTTTTTTTGCCACCTGGGCATTCCATGGCCCCCGAAACTGTGAAAGGCGGTGAAGAGTGAAATCAAAAATTTACGGCCTTAGAAAGCCTGAAGGCGGTGCTTGGTTTTCGGGGTCCCGTACGCGGCTAGGCTCCCAAAAAGTCTCACACATGTGGTATCCCCGTACTCAGGAGAAGCAACAGAATGTATTTTGGGGTGTAATTTCACATATTCCCATGGCATGTTTGAGCAATATATCATTTAGTGACAACTTTGCGCAAAAAAAAATAAAAAAAATAAAAAATTGTCTCTTTCCCGCAACTTGTGTCACAATATAAATTATTCCATGGACTCAACATGACTCTCAGCAAATAGCTTGGGGTGTCTACTTTCCAAAATGGGGTCATTTGGGGGGGGTTTGAATTGTCCTGGCATTTTATGCACAACATCTAGAAGCTTATGTCACACATCACCCACTCTTCTAACCACTTGAAGACAAAGCCCTTTCTGACACTTATTGTTTACATAAAAAAATAATTTTTTTTTGCAAGAAAATTACTTTGAACCCCCAAACATTATATATTTTTTTTAAAGCAAATGCCCTACAGATTAAAATGGTGGGTGTTTCATTTTTTTTTTTCACACAGTATTTGCGCAGCGATTTTTCAAACGCATTTTTTGGGGAAAAAACACACTTTTTTACATTTTAATGCACTAAAACACACTATATTGCCCAAATGTTTGATGAAATAAAAAAGATGATCTTAGGCCGAGTACATAGATACCAAACATGACATGCTTTAAAATTGCGCACAAACGTGCAGTGGCGACAAACTAAATACATTTTTAAAAGCCTTTAAAAGCCTTTACAGGTTACCACTTTAGATTTACAGAGGAGGTCTACTGCTAAAATTACTGCCCTCGATCTGACCTTCGCGGCGATACCTCACATGCATGGTGCAATTGCTGTTTACATTTGACGCCAGACCAACGCTTGCGTTCACCTTAGCGCGAGAGCAGGGGGGACAGGGGTGCTTTTTTTTTTTTTTTTTTTTTTTTTCTTTATTATTATTATTTTTTTATCTTATTTTTAAACTGTTCCTTTCATTTTTTTTTTTTTAAATCATTTTTATTGATATCTCAGGGAATGTAAATATCCCCTATGATAGCAATAGGTAGTGACAGGTACTCTTTTTTGCAAAAATTGGGGTCTATTAGACCCTAGATTTCTCCTCTGCCCTCAAAGCATCTGATCACACCAAGATCGGTGTGATAAAATGCTTTCCCAATTTCCCAATGGCGCTGTTTACATCCGGCGAAATCTACGTCATAAAATGCTCGTAGCTTCCGGTTTCTTAGGTCATAGAGATGTTTGGAGCCACTCTGGTCTCTGATCAGCTCTATGGTCAGCTGGCTGAATCACCGGCTGCATTTTCAGGTTCCCTGTTGAGACAGGAGAGCCAGAGAAAAACACGGAAGTTGTTGGGGGGGGGGGCATTCCCTCCCACTGCTTGTAAAAGCAGTCTAGAGGCTAATTAGCCACTAGGATTGCTTTTACATGAAAGCCGACCGCTGGCTGAAAAGAATGATACCAAGATGATACCTAAACCTGCAGGCATCATTCTGGTATAACCACTCAAAGTCGTGAATGGCATACCTGAAGACAAAAAAATGGTTAACAATAAAGCACAGTAAACGGTAAGGTATAAAAAATTGCATACCTGAAAAGCAAACATGATAAAACATAATAACAATAACAATAACAATAAAACATTGCAGAATAGAATACAGTAAAAAAGAGCAGAACAATAGAGAGAGAATAGAGAGAGAGAGAACAATAAAACGACAACTATTTTTATTTTATATTTTTGTTTGTGTTTTTTTTTTTTTTACACTTTTTTTTGTAACTAACTATAATAACTGTAACCGGTTCCAGGTTCGGGTCTCTCAAAATGCGATGGCATCTCGGGAGACCCTGTGAAAGTGTGCCTAGTCTGTGCAATGCTGTACGCTACGCTAATACTCAACTAGTGCATGGTAGCGTTCAAAACATTCACCAATGCAAAGACCAGGATTGTCAGGACAGGAGGGACAATAATAGCGGGTGTCACGCCTATATCCGCGCTTGCTGCAGACACGACATCTTTTTTGGGGGGGTTCGCTGGGTAGGGGTACTCGGGAGGACATAAAGAAAATGCCTCTCATGCAGCCGACTGCATTTGGTTGGGGATGTGAATGGGGGAAGTACGGGCGCTGCAGAAGCGGTGGGTTCCCAATTAGGATTGGCGAATGCAGCAGGAAGGGCACTATGGGCATGACGGGCCTGTGTTTGTCTTTTTGGTGGCAGCGGGACACTACTTGTGCTTGCCACCTCACCAGCTTGAACTGCACTTACGGGACTTGCCACGTCACCAAGTGTTACTGCAGTGCTGGTTTGACTACGACCGGGGTGTACTAGGCCGCTGGTGCTTGCCAGTTCACCAAGACGCTACAAAAAAAACTGTTAGCGATCGCAGGGATCAGGCCTGACTCTGCGAACGCTGCAGTTATGCGTTTAGAGTTTTGTAAGTGACAGTGATCGATCGATACTGCACTTGGGTGGGCTGGGCCGGGCCGGGCGGAGGGGCAAAACGCAGGTGCTAGCAGGTATCTGGGCTGATCCCGCTAACACTGCGTTTTTGGGAACCCTAAACTGCTGGGGACGCTAGTATAGATCTGATCGGATCAGATATTGATCTGTTCAGATACTATACCACTAAGGGAGGTGTACGCTGCGTGCGTGGGTGTTAGCGGTACTGGCGCTAACCTGACGCTGCCTGGGGCTGGTGCTTGCCAGTTCACCAAAATGCTACCAAAAAAACTGTTAGCGATCGCAGGGATCAGGCCTGACTCTGCGAACGCTGCAGTTATGCGTTTAGTGTTTTGTAAGTGACAGTGATCGATCGATACTGCACTTGGGTGGGCTGGGCTGGGCCGGGCGGAGGGGCAAAACGCAGGTGCTAGCAGGTATCTGGGCTGATCCCGCTAACACTGCGTTTTTGGGAACCCTAAACTGCTGGGGACGCTAGTATAGATCTGATCGGATCAGATATTGATCCGATCAGATACTATACCACTAAGGGAGGTGTATGGTGCGTGTACGGTGCGTGCGTGGGTGTTCGCGGTACTGGCGCTAATCTGACGCTGCCTGGGGCAACGCATATCACCGCCAGGCGATCGGGGGGCTAAACCTTTATTCGGTAATAAACGGCGGGTGCCCTGACACTATAAAAAATAAACTAACTAACCAGCGTCACCCGTAACAGTTATACGGTGATCAGTGGTGAAAGGGTTAACTAGGGGGCAATCAAGGGGTTAAAACATTTATTAGATAGTATATGGGGGTCCCTGTCGCTATAAAACACTGACGGCGAACCTAAATATTTACGTTCCTAACTAGCATCACCAGCGACACTAATACAGCGATCAGAAAAATGATCGCTTAGCGACACTGGCGACAGGGGGTGATCAAGGGGTTAAAACTTTATTAGGGGGGGTACTGGCGCTAATCTGACGCTGCCTGGGGCGACGCATATCACCGCCGGGCGATCAGGGGGCTAAACCTTTATTCGGTAATAAACGGCGGGTGCCCTGACACTATAAAAAATAAACTAACTAACCAGCGTCAACCGTAACGGTTATACGGTGATCAGTGGTGAAAGGGTTAACTAGGGGGCAATCAAGGGGTTAAAACATTTATTAGATAGTATATGGGGGTCCCTGTCGCTATAAAACACTGACGGCGAACCTAAATATTTACGTCCCTAACTACCGTCACCAGCGACACTAATACAGCGATCAGAAAAATGATCGCTTAGCGACACTGGTGAGGGGGGGTGATCAAGGGGTTAAAACTTTATTAGGGGGGGTAAGGGGGGTACCCTAGACCTACAGGGGGGTTACAGTAACTGTCCTAACACTGCTAACTGTCACAAACTGACACTATGCAGTAATCAGGAAAAAAAAAAAAAAAAAAAAAAAAAAACCTGCTTGGTGTCAGTTTGTGACAGGGGGGGGGGTGATTGGGGGGGGATCGGGGGGCGATCGGGGGGGGATCGGGGGTGTAATGTATGCCTGGCATGTTCTACTGTGTGTGTTTGTGTTGTGCACTTACTTACATGTCATCTCTCCTCGGCGCTGGAACGGAAACTGACAGCCGAGGAGAGATGACATCACATCCTCTGCCTCTGTGTACTATACAGAGGCAGGGGATGTTCGTCAGTGGCTGGGAGCGATCGCGAGGGGGGGGCCACGATCGGATGGTCTCCCCCTCGTCTGTAATCGCTCCCAACCAAATGCCGACCGCAGCTGGCACAGGGGGGGGGTCCGATCGGACCCCCCACCCGCGGGAAGGCAATCACGTACTAGGTACGTGATTTTGCCTGCCCGTGCCGCTCTGCTCACGTATATAGGCGTGAGGCGGTCGGCAAGTGGTTAAGCACAAATTTCTGCTAATTTTATGGAGAGGACTAGGAAGATATAACCATGCCAATGGTGCAGCAGAAAACATATAGCACAGTGAGGAAGGTTTGTGGTCCAGGATAAGAAAACAGTCAAAATTAGAAGCGACCCCCCCCCCCTACATAGTTGCGGAATGCCAGCTGCCCGCATACCGGAAGCAGTGAGGCCGCTTTATGGGGGCACTAGGCTAATTTGCCTCTCAGCCCAGTCCGCCCCATAAGACTGGTGCTACACTAACAGTGTAGTGAAAGCTGGTGGGGACTCTTTCCGTGCTACCCCCCTGCAAAGTGCTGCCCTAGGCCTGGGCTTTGTCAGTCTAGGCCAGGATACAGTGTAGTGTGAAAAAATATATAATGCTAGGCCCACTAATGTATTTACTACATCGGTAGAATGAGAAAGCAAGGTTAGGTAGGAGGGATGCCCTGTAATGTAGATACTTTTGTGTTTATATTCTTACTGTTAAATCTGCTACAACCTTCACACAATGCCAGTGCATACAATTGAAAATTCCAGTCTTTTAGCAAAGCCGTTGCCTTTATGTAAGGGTTTTAAAAATAATAGCCATTGATATCATTGACAAGTGCTACAATTATTATCACGGAACTGACAAGTTGTGGGTGAAGAGATCATATCTTATCCCTCATTCCATTTTTTGCTTACTATTATCTTTATTCCTTGTAAAGGGCTGTTGTTTTATATTAACAGTGACATGCATTCTTACTAGTCTATTCGATGTTCCCTCTCTCTGCACTCATTAAAAAATACAATTATAGCCAACTCACTTACGCATTCGCAGGAATTTGTGACAAAAATGATAATGCCGTAGTCTCATTAAATACTCTGTCAGAAGCCCGGGCGCTAGCCATTAGGGGCTACCTTATCTCCATGGCAAAAGATAAAATCTAATAATTTAAGAAAAATAACTGATGCAGCAAATTGGCGTATTATAAGCATGGAATAAAATGACTTGTTCAGGAAAGATTAAGGGGAAACTTTCAGATCTCCTGGGTATCTCATGTACAAGAGAAGACTTTGAAGAGATGGGAGAAATTAGCTCTTTTCTTTCTTTTAGATTCAATGAAAGGGAAATATTGGAAGCTTGGCTGATATGGTCTGCCAAAATGAGATGGGTAAAGAAAGTTATAAGGTTGTCTTTCTTCTCTGGAGTCACTGAATTTTCATGGGCTGCATTAAATCAGAGCCTTCGTGATCAGTTTAAGCAAATGTATCATTGTATAGATAAAAGTAATTACATAGTAGTGCAGCCATGCAGCTGCACTATATTATAATTGCAAAATCAAAGATAGGCTTACCTTTTAAAGCTGAACTCCAGGCAGAAATAAGAAAAAAAAAAAACAACAAACAAAAATTCCCAGCTCATTTACCAGCCAGCCTGCAACAACCCGAATTAACCCTGTTTAACAGTTCTTGTTAAAAACAAGGTGTTTAGTTTGCACACATTTCCAAATATATACGTAAGCTCCAGTGTACTGCAGTTGTAACCAGTGGCAGCTGGTGCACAATATGTTTGAGGGGGCGGCAAACCAACGCTACAATACACCCCCCACCCGCAGGAGACGAACAGGAAGGTGGTGAGTCATATCTAGAACACACTGGGACACAGACAGGTCACCTCTTCTGATCAACCAATAGCAGCAGAGCACTGTCATATCTAGAACACACTGGGACACAGATAGATCACCTCTGCTGATCAGCCAATAGCAGAGCACTGTCATCTCTCTCTATACATGCCTGTCATTTCTCTATATACATGTCATCTTTCTATGTACATGCCATCTCTCTATATACATGTCATCTTTCTATATACATGCCATCTTTCTATACACAGTATCTCACAAAAGTGAGTACACCCCTCACATTTTTGTAAATATTTTATTATATCTTTTCATGTGACAACACTGAAGAAATTACACTTTGTTACAATGTAAAGTAGTGAGTGTACAGCTTATATAAGGCCCCTTTCACACGATCGGACCGTTCAGGTCCGCCTGTCAGTTTTGACGGCGGACCTGAACGGGCACTCCATGTTAGCCTATGGAGCGACGGATGTCAGCGGAGACTTGTCCGCTGACATGCGACCCCTTCCGATCCGCTAAAAGCAGACGGATGGCCCTACGTCCAGATCCGTCGCTGTCCGTTTTCATCCGATCCCTCCATAGGCAGCAGCGGCGCCTGACAAGCTCCTCCCCGCTCAGTGAGCAGAGAGGGACCTGTCATCCTCCGGCACAGCGGAGATCAACGGACTGATCCCCCGCTGAGCCGGCGGACTGAGGCGGGCTCCGTGGAAACGGAGTCCGCCTCGTGAGAATGAGGCCTAACAGTGTAAATTTGCTGTCCCCTTAAAATAACTCAACACACAACCATTAATGTCTAACCGCTGGCAACAAAAGTGAGTACACCTCTATGTGAAAATGTCCAAATTGGGCCCAATTAGCCATTTTCCCTCCCCGGTATCATGTGACTCGTTAGTAGGGGTGCAACGGATCAAAAAACTCACGGTTCGGATCGTTCCTCGGATCAGGAGTCACGGTTCGGATCATTTTCGGATCAACAAAAAAAAAAAATCTCCCCCACAGTAATATCCACAATCTCCCTATTGGCAGAGTATTGGCAGGGTATTGGCAGGGTATTGCAGCAGGGCATTGGCAGGGCATTGCAGAGTATTGGCACTGCTGCCATCCGATCTCTCCCCTCCACTGTACAGATCAGTACACAGAGGGGAGAGAGAGAGGAACCGGCGTCATGACGCCGGTTTGTTACAAGTGATCGCTCCGTCATTCGTCGTGCTAAACGGCCGCCGGGTGTACCAAGATGGCCGCCGCTACGGAGCTAGGCCAAAGCTGCGGTCTTTCCTATGGCCAAGGCCATAACCTCCACGGATCGGATCAACCTCCGCAGATCGGATCAACCTCCGCGGATCGGATCACGGATCGATGACGATCCTTTGCACCCCTACTCGTTAGTGTTACAAGGTAACAAAGTGTGAATGGGGAGCAGGTGTGTTAAATTTGGTGTCATCGCTCTCACTTTCTCATACTGGTCACTGGAAGTTCAGCATGGCACCTCATGGCAAAGAACTCTCTGAGGATCTGAAAAAAAGAATTATTGCGCTACATAAAGATGGTCTAGGCTATAAGAAGATTGCCAAGACCCTGAAACTGAGATGCAGCACGGTGACCAAGACCATACAGTGGTTTAACAGGACAAGTTGCACTCAGAACAGGCCTCGCCATGGTCGACCAAAGAAGTTGGTTGCCTTTGGGAAATAGACGTATGAGTGCTGCCAGCATTGCTGCAGAGGTTGAAGGGGTGGGAAGGTCAGCCTGTCAGTGCTCAGACTATACGCCACACACTGCACCAAATTGGTCTGCATGGCTGTCTTCCCAGAAGGAAGTCTCTTCTGAAGATGATGCACAAGAAAGCCCGCAAACAGTTTACTGAAGAGAAGCAGGCTAAGGACATGGATTACTTGAACCATGTCCTGTGGTCTGATGAGACCAAGATAAACTTATTTGGTTCAGATGGTGTCAAGTATGTGTGGCGGCAACCAGGTGAGGAGTACAAAGACAAGTGTGTCTTGCCTACAGTCAAGCATGGTGGTGGGCGTGTCATGGTCTGGGGCTGCATGAGTGTTGCCGGCGCTGGAGAGCTACAGTTCATTGAGGAAACCATGAATGTAACTCAAAAATAAAAAAACCTGACTAAGCTCAACCATCCCTATTAATAAACAAAATACCACAGCCTGTTGTATATACCAAATAAGCACATTTTTATTATGTACAAGATGAAAATATAGAAAAACCTACATTAAAATTAACATACAAACAAAATCGTGCTTACTGGTAAAACACCATGGCCACCTCTTAAATTGTGTAGTTCAGACCACACAAAAAAAGTCAAAATATTGTAAATGGAGTAGTACCCTGATGCTCACATTGTTGATGTGTGTGTGTGTGGGGGGGTATTGGTTATATGTATATATGACACCATGGTTTGTAGCAATTATTCCTGCAGCAGAAATGATAGATACATCAAGGATCCTGTGTATGGAGTAATTGGACACTGAATTTTTGGGTTCCAAAAAAGACATGCAATCTGAGCAGAATGAAGGCCCAGGGGGGGGTATTGGTGTGTAGCTTAATGTGTTTAAAGTTGTAACATTGGTCCAGAGGATGTACAGATCTCAGGAACAAGGTTGAAATTACATAGGATACATGATTCCACACAATCAGCTGTTAAAAACTCTGTGTCCTGAGCTACCTCCATCGCAATGTATCGTGGGTTCACAAGCAATGTCACAACAAAACACTACCAATTGTAATTCCGTGGAGCTTTTTGTAATCCAAGGTAGAATAGCATGTGAAAAGAAACATTTCCATATCCAAGAAAGAAGTTTGGAAAGTACTTATCAGATTCTGTAGTGTGTCATTGTCCTTAAATGGTTTTCTTAGTAGGGTTTGCATTCTTTGGTGCCAAGCTGTGGCTGACAAGAAGATCACGACCTAATAGGTGGTCAATAAGATGGCCTGAACGGTTTCGCCGGTCTCTGCCTGGCTGCTTCAGAGGCTCAATCAGGAGCTTTCCTGTTGCCATGGGACATCCCTGGGCTTTAAATTGCTGCTGGTGCGTGCTTTCCTGCACGGCATGCGTGCGTCATGGCATGTCACATGCTCATCAGCTGTGCTGATGCATGCGCAGCTTCGTCACCACCTCATACGTCGGGCGGTGTCCTACCACATCATGCACAGTGACGCAGGCGCAGTAAGTGAAAGGGAAAACATAAATTCTAAATGTCCATATGAGGAAAACAAATATAAAGACCCATCCACATAAACCAACAATCCCAGGGGTAGCATCAAAGTCTCAGGACCAGCTCCTATGAATAATACCAATGGACAATTTTTATATATGAAGTGAAAACAAAACCCAGGCATACACAGCAAACTGTTGACAAAAAAAAAAAAAAAAAAAAGAGGGGGGGAAACCCCAATCACAATTATTTAAGAAATGGAACAAAACTCAGACTGTCATTCAAGCCAGGGGCCTTTGTGGCCTCCATCTCCCAAATCCAAAGGGCCTCATGCTGCAGAACCCAACATTTTAGACAATGGGGGCCTTATCATGCTGTAGTCATATGTGTCTGGCAAATGGGGCCTTAAGGTGATAGGTCTCGATTTCATAAATATGTTCTTGAAACCATTTACGTACAGGTATAATCGTCTTGCCCACATAAAATGAATTACAGAAGCAGACGAATACATAGACTACCCCCGTGGTGCCACAGTTGGCCTTTTGTCTGCATTTTAACAATCTTCCTGTGGGTAATTGTATAGAATCGTCCTGTAACATATAGGAACAGAACTCATAGCTCCCACATTGGGTCATGCCCGTATGTACGGAATACTGGGGGGTCTCCAAGAGATTTCACTGTGCACCAGAAGGTCGTTAAGTGAGCGTGTCCTCCTGTGCACGAATTGTGGGTCTCTCGAGATACATTTACTGACCGCAGTATCTTCCCTTATCTTCCCTTATCTTCCCGGTGTTCTGAACAAATGTCCCTTATCTTGTTTGTCCTTTGAGTTTATTGTAGACTCAATCTAATGAGGCCGTCTCTTTTTCCTGTCCCTCTCTGCGTTTGAAAATGAGAGAGTCTCTATCACTGTCTTTCGCTCTGTTATAGGCTTGAGAAAGCCATTTCTTGTTATAGCCCCTTAAGTGAAACCTTTCCCTCAAGATTTTTGCTTCCTGTTCTTCCGTACAGTTACGGCAAGCCCTAAGATTTTGGCCAACTGGTATGTTCTTTATAATGTTTTAGGATGAAAGCTCTCCACATGTAGTAGATAGGTATGAGCCAAACACACCCCAGTTCGGTTCGCAGCAGAACATGCGAACAGGCAAAAAATTTGTGCGAACACCATTAAAGTCTATGGGACCCGGGTCCTGCCCCAGGGGACATGTATCTATGCAAAAAAAAGTTTTAAAAACTGCCGTTTTTTTCAGGAGCAGTGATTTTAATAATGCTTAAAGTGAAACAATAAAAATGAAATATTCCTTTAAATATTGTGCCTGGGGGGTCTCCTTAGTCTGCCTTTAAAGTAGCGCATATTTCCCATGTTTATAACAGTACCACAGCAAAATGTCATTTCTAAAGGAAAAATGTCATTTAAAACTGCTTGCAACTATAATGTATTCTCGGATCCCGGCAATATAGATAAAAATCATTGCAAAAAACGACATGGGTTCCACCCCCAGCCCATTACCAGGCCCTTTGGGTCTGGTATGGATATTAAGGGGAAGCATTTTTAATTTGGATGCAAGATATTTTTGAGTGTTTATGCAACCTGCATGGTTAGTGCACACACAATTGAGAAATTCAACATTTTGATATTTTGTTTGTTTATTTAATTTTTCAATGCATATATACATATATTTTTCCTTTATCAATTGTAGACGTATTCACGTCCTGTTGTAACCACCTATCCCTGAAGAAGAGAACCAATATCGCAGACTTGAAACGCGGTGGGTATCTCTGTTGCTCCTATTTTCCTTGTCAAAAGATTTTATTAAGTATATGAATAAGTAGATAACAAATACATGAGTAGACATATTGTGGTACAGATAAGATGCTAAAATTATCCGTTAGTAATATATTATTACATAACATATAAATTGGGGTAATTGGGTATAACCTGGATAAGGTGTAGAATACCTAAGTAGGAGCTATTAAAGAGTAAGTAGAATCTCAAATGGTACTTGTGCCCACAACTTGAGCTATGTCAGAAATGTCTGAAGGAGACTACAATCTACTAGGAAAAGAGCTTTAGGATCGGAAAGTGGATAGGGAAAAAGAGAAAGGAGAGAAAGAGTAGAACATAGAAAGGAGAGGGTCCACAGGGTTGAATTGGGATCCGTCATGAAGTCTGTATATTTTTATATATCAGCTTAAATCATTGCAACTCAGCTACCATGGCAGTAGAACATTCTCATCAAAGTTAGATGGTAAATGATGTGTTATCCATGGGTGCCACTGTTTTTCAAATTTGGGAAGTAGAGCGTTGTCAATGGCTACCATTTTGGCATGAATCATGGCGTTAGTCATCCTATTCTTCGTCTCAGCCACTACCAATGTCGGGGACCGCCATGCCTTTGCCAAAGTTTGCTTAGCTACTGTTAGAAGTTGTACAAATAGTTTAAATTGAATCAAAGTTAGCGATGTTGCTCCTATTTTCAACAGACTAATGGTTGTTGTCAACTGTTGTGTTTTTTCATATTTCCATATTCGCATCCTGCATATTCTATGTATTGTACATGTTACTTTTTAACTTTATTCTATTAAAAACATTATATATTTTTCAATACTGTCTTACTGATTAGATGTACACTACCCTTTTAAAGTCCCATTCAGAGGAAAACCTTCTTTAACTGTATTGTATACTGTGTACACCACCAGAAGTGTATTGAAACTGGAAACACTGTATTAGATACTGTGTACACCGCCTGTACTGTATTAGAAACTGTACAATGGCTGCACTGTATTGTATTCTGTGTAAATCACCAGAAGTGTAGTAGAAACTGTACACACTGTATTAGATACTGTGTACACCGCCTGAAGTGTATTAGAAAGTATACACCACTGAATGCACTGTATATATATATATATATATATATATATATATATATATACACTAGACTTCATATATATATTAATACACTGCCTTCACTGACTGAATATAGAGTAAACACTGAATATATAGTCTATGCTAACTGCAGAGTATATATATATATACACATATATACAGTGGGGACGGAAAGTATTCAGACCCCCTTAAATTTTTCACTCTTTGTTATATTGCAGCCTCTTGCTAAAATCATTTAAGTTCATTTTTTTCCTCATTATTGTACACCCCATATTGACAGAAAAACAGAGAATTATTGACATTCTTGCAGATTTATTAAAAAAGAAATACTGAAATATCACATGGTCCTAAGTATTCAGACCCTTTGCTCAGTATTTAGTAGAAGCACCCTTTTGATCTAATACAGCCATGAGTCTTTTTGGGAAAGATGCAACAAGTTTTTCACACCTGGATTTGGGGATCCTCTGCCATTCCTCCTTGCAGATCCTCTCCAGTTCTGTCAGGTTGGATGGTAAACGTTGGTGGACAGCCATTTTTAGGTCTCTCCAGAGATGCTCAATTGGGTTTAAGTCAGGGCTCTGGCTGGGCCATTCAAGAACAGTCACGGAGTTGCTGTTAAGCCACTCCTTCGTTATTTTAGCTGTGTGCTTAGGGTCATTGTCTTGTTGGAAGGTAAACCTTCGGCCCAGTCTGAGGTCCTGAGCAATTTGGAGAAGGTTTTCGTCCAGGATATCCCTGTACTTGGCCGCATTCATTTTTCCCTCGATTGCAACCAGACGTCCTGTCCCTGCAGCTAAAAAACACCCCCACAGCAAGATGCTGCCACCACCATGCTTCAATTTTGGGACTGTATTGGACAGGCGATGAGCAGTGCCTGGTTTTCTCCACACATACCGCTTAGAATTAAGGCCAAAAAGTTCTATCTTGGTCTCATCAGACCAGAGAATCTTATTTCTCACCATCTTGGAGTCCTTCAATTTTTTAGCAAACTCCATGCGGGCTTTCATGTGCCTTGCACTGAGGAGAGGCTTCCATCGGGCCACTCTGCCATAAAGCCTCGACTGGTGGAGGGCTGCAGTGATGGTTGGCTTTCTACAACTTTCTCCCATCTCCCAACTGCATCTCTGGAGCTCAGCCACAGTGATCTTTGGGTTCTTCTGGGTTCTTCTTTACCTCTCTCACCAAGGCTCTTCTCCCCGATAGCTCAGTTTGGCCGGATGGCCAGCTCTAGGAAGGGTTCTGGTCGTCCCAAACGTATTCCATTTAAGGATTATGGAGGCCACTGTGCTCTTAAGAACCTTAAGTGCAGCAGACATTTTTTTGTAACCTTGGCCAGATCTGTGCCTTGCCACAGTTCTGTCTCTGAGCTCTTCAGGCAGTTCCTTTGACCTCATGATTCTCATTTGCTCTGACATGCACTGTGAGCTGTAGGATCTTATATAGACAGGTGTGTGGCTTTCCTAATCAAGTCCAATCAGTATAATCAAACACAGCTGGACTCAAATGAAGGTGTAGAACCATCTCAAGGATGATCAGAAGAAATTGACAGCACCTGAGTTAAATATATGAGTGTCACAGGGTCTGAATACCTAGGACCATGTGATATTTCAGTTTTTCTTTTTTAATAAATCTGCAAAAATGTCAACAATTCTGTGTTTTTCTGTGAATATGGGGTGCTGTGTGTACATTAATGAGGGAAAAAAATGAACTTAAATGATTTTAGCAAATGGCTGCAATATAACAAAGAGTGAAAAATTTAAGGGGGTCTGAATACTTTCCGTCCCCACTATATATATAGATATATATATATACTAGACTGACTGTATATATATATATATATAAATACACTGCCACTAACTGAATAACCTGCCTGCTTAACCTAACTCAAGCTATCTCTCTGTCCACGCCAACAACAGTACACACAGCCGCTATGTAAGCAGCCTTTGCCTTTGGCCAATTATGGCTCTCTCAGCAGAGCACGCTGTGATTGGCCAAAGCATGCAGGTCAGGTGCATTCTTTGGCCGATCATCATACAGCAATGCACTGCGATCTCGCACTGCATTATGGGGCGTTCTGCGGTGTTCAAATTTCCCGTGAACGCCCCATAATGTTAAATGTTCTGTAAACGGGCGAACACCCGATATTCGAGTCGAACTTATGTTCGACCCGAACATCGAGCCCATCCCTAGTAGTAGACTGTTCGCTGTGGTTAATTTCCTAAACAATTTTGTTTTAATACGTCTATCCTTGTCCAGGGAAATCCAGATTCAGAAAAGTAACGATTTCTCTGTGAAAGTTACATGTGAAGCTCAAGTTATAGGGATTAGACATGTGCATTCGTTTTCGTCCGAATGCATTTTTGTCCGAATTTCAGGTATTTTCGTTATCGTTTTAACAAACGATAACGAAAGTGCAGAATCCAAAAAACGAAAGATCCGACATAAACAAATGCTTTATTTTCGTTTTCGTTGCTACAACAGTTCGATATAGATAGGAGATTCGACATGATGATGACAATAACAATCTGTGTCCATCAAACCTGTGGTCGAATGTGCCTAACCTTAACTCTATTAGTCCAAGATTATTCTACATAGAGAGAAAAGATTCGACATAGAGAGAAAAGATTTGACGTAGGGAGAAAAGATTTGACGTAGGGGAGAAAAGATTCGACGTAGGGGAGAAAAGATTCGACGTAGGGGAGAAAAGATTCGACGTAGGGGAGAAAAGATTCGACGTAGGGGGAGAAAAGATTCGGGTAGGGGAGAAAAGATTTGACATAGGGGAGAAAAGATAAATAAAAATAATGATGATGATGATGAATGTTATTGGCTGATTGTAACCAAAGAGGAGGAGCAGTAAAATAGCTAGAACTAAGTACACACGTACTTTGGCTTATGGTGTCTGTTGAAAGTTCTAAGAAGATTCGACGGAGCAGGTAAACTATACGACGTCGTACAGTTTAGCTGCTCCGTCGAATCTTCTTTGAACATTCGACAGACACCATATGCCTTCAATGACAGATTCGACCTTAATTTAAATTTTCGGACGAATGCAATTTTTAACGAAAAACAAAATTAATAAAAACGAATTTCGGGAGTAACTAAATAAATTTATTTTTCGGACGAAAACGAAATTCCGAAACAAAATATTTCAGTGTGCACATGTCTAATAGGGATTATCACCTAGAGTCCTAACAAATGATTTTAGTTCTACCTCGGTGCCTGACCACAGCATGAAGATGTTGTTGATGTACCTGTGCCAGGATAAAATCATGTACTATGGCATACTAAAGCAGAGCATGATCCCCTTGCTTCGGAGACTGGGCTGCAGGGCAGTATCCCAACATAACGACCCCAAACAGACGACCACTGCCTTGTTAAAGAAGCTGAGGGTAAAGGTGATGGACTGGCCAAGCATGTCTCCAGACCTAAACCCTATTGAGCATCTGTGGGGCATCCTCAAACGGAAGGTGGAGGAGCGCAAGGTCTCTAACCTCCACCTGCTCCGTGATGTTGTAATGGAGGAGTGGAAGAGGACTTCACTGGCAACCTGTGAAGCTCTGGTGAACTTTGTTGCCAGCGGTTTAGAAATTAATGGCTGTATTTTGAGCTATTTTGAGGGGACAGCAAATTTACACTGTTATCCAAGCTGTACACTCACTATTTTACATTGTAGCAAAGTTTCATTTCTTCAATGTTGTCACATGCAAAGATATAATAAAATATTTTACAAAAATGTGAGGGGTGTACTCACTTTTGTGAGATACTGTACATGTCATATTTCTATATACATGCCATCTTTCTATATACAGTACACGCCTGCCATCTCTCTATATACATGCCTTCTTTCTATATACATGCTATCTCTCTATATACATATCATCTTTCTATATACATGCCTGCCATCTCTCTATATACATGACTTCTTTCTATATACATGCCATCTCTCTATATACATGTCATCTATCTATATACATGCCTGCCATCTCTCTATATACATTCCATCTCTCTCTATATATGTCGTCTTTCTATATACATGCCATCTCTTTATATACATGCCATCTTTCTATATACATGCCATCGCTCTCTATACATGCCATCTCTCTCTATACATGCCATCTCTCTATATACATGCCATTTCTCTATATAGATGTCATCTTTCTATATACATGCCATCTTTCTATATACATGTCATCTTTCTATATACATGCCATCTCTCTATATACATGCCATCTTTCTATATACATGCCATCTCTCTATATACATGTAATCTTTCTATATACATGCTATCTCTCTATATACATGTCATCTGTTTATACACGTCATCTTTCTATATACATGCTATCTCTCTATATACATGTCATCTGCCAATCCTTCCACTGGCTTCCCATTACCCAACGAATAAAATTCAAAACACCAACAATAACATACAAAGGTATTCACAATTCTGCCCCGAGCTACGTCACCAATCTTATCTCCAAATATCACCCAAACCGTCCTTTCTGCTGCTCCTAAGCCCTTCTGCTCTCTAGCTCCCTTGTCTTCTCCTCCCATGCTCAACTCCAGGACTTCTCCAGAGAATCTCCCATCCTCTAGAACTCACTACCCCAATCTGTCTGGTTATTTCCTACTCTGTCCACTTTTAAGTTATCCCTGAAAACTCATCTCTTCAGGGAGGCCTATCCTCCAATCTTCTACTCCCCTCATCAGTCCATCTCTCTCAGTCCCTACCTTTTGTTTCACCAGCCCTTCCCTCTTAGATTATATATAAATCCTGTAAAATAATAATAATATTATATACTGTATGCCATCTTTCTATATACATGCCATCTCTCTATATACACACCACCTCATTTTTCTGCCCATCCCCGGCCTCCACCAACAAGGATCCCAGGTAGGGTGAAGGTGGATGTATTTAGCTGACTGTATACACTACACAGAACAGATGTATTCACAGTACTGAAGAACATTCTTTGCAAACTCATTTTGATATAAAAACATCCAGGAAGACATCTGATTGACCCTCAGTGCATGGAAGAAAATCCTCATTGATCCTGTTAGAAAGCATGCATTGCAGCCACTGTCTCTAACATGTGGCACACTCACTGACACCACTGATGCTCCAGCTGCGCGATCAGTCATCCGCCCTGGGCCCAGTGTGCACTGTCACTGACTCAGGTGGAGTGGAGACTAGAGAGAGAAGTGCGGGGAAGTGTGTGTGGAGCGGAGGGGCGGCTGCCAGTGAATACATTTGTCTGGGGCCCGCGGCGCTGGCATTTCTGCTTAGTTAGCTTACTGGAGGAGGAATCACAGAGGGGGCAGAGGCGTTGCTCAGGCCTTGTTCATTCCACCATAATCCACAGCACAGTGAGTGGTGGGAAACCGGAATTGATGCCACGATGCTGCAAAAAGCACCCCCCAATGTCCTCTGGAACGCACCAATGAAAAAAAGCACGGAAGCCCCAGGATCAAATCATTTTAGAGTGTAAATGCATCGCTTATGCCCCAAACACACTATAAAACACAGACCAATGAAGTTTTCTCAGATGCAATCAGCTGATTGCAACACGTAAAAGCTTCCCATAGACAGTGTGTCCGGGGCCTGGACACACTTAAAGGACCACTTCTTTTTTTTCATGACTATTGATGGGCCGCCACTGGTTGTAACTCTATAAATTTGAGAGTCTCCTGAGTTGGAGCACATACATAAGAATGGATAGATTACGGGCAGGTATGCCTGGAGGGAGCTCACCCCTCCTGAAAGGTATAGGGACGCACTGGACACCCAGCAATAGAACAATGGCAGCGAAGGTATCCAGTTCGTCCCCTCACCATGTCACCAACAGTACAAACAAATGGCACCACCCCAACCTTTACGGCCTCATGCATACTGGACATTTTTACAGCTGCTCCTAGGGGCAATCTCGTGTTTTTTTATTCCTGCCTCTAAACTCCCCTCCATGTTAGCCTATGTGTCCACGCACACATAGGCTTTTAGCAGCAATTAGTGGCAGGAGCTTTTAGAGGCTTTTAGCGGCAGGAAAAAATAACCTACTGCCAGGGCGTCCTGGAGCAGCAGAGTTTGGGCAAAAAAAAATGACTTGAAGCTACTAAAAGCTACTAGAAGCTGCTAAAAGCTGCTAAATGTACCTAAACATTAGTGCTTGAGCATGAATTCATTTCAATGACCAGAATAAAGTATTTATTCTGGCCGATGAAATAAATTAACATCCAAGAGCTTGACACCTGTAAAAGCTCCTAAAAGCTTTAGAAACTTTTACAAGCGTCTGGCATTTTTTCTGCAAAAACGCTGGTGGCTTCTAGTTGAATAAACGTCCTGTGTGCATAAGGGCTAACTTGCCTTTGCAACAAGGGACACATAGAAAGGCGACACATGTAAAAAAAACAACAAACAAAAATTCCCAGCTCACTTACCTGCCAGCCTGCAACAAACCAAACTAACCCTGTCTAACAGTTCACGCTAAAAAAAAGGGTTTAGTTTGCACACATTTACAAAATATGCATAAGCTGCAGCAGCAATAAAAAAAAACACCACTTATTATACTTAAAAAAAAATAACTACATGTGGGTTTTTACAAGCAAGTACTTTAAGTACCTGAATCTTTCTCAGCCTCGTGTCTTCTTCAGAAAGTGCCCCTCCCTAGCACTAGCAGCCATTCAAGCTCTGCTGCAGGCACATGTGCTCACAGCAGGAGAGAGCAGAGGAAGCTGACTTGGGGGGTTGGATTACTAAAGGCACATAGGTTGTTCACTTTGCAAGAGAGGTTGCATCCTGCAATGGAATTTTTCCCAGAGTTTAGTGAATGTAGTCAAATTTCACTTTGCAAAGAAACTAAATCACGTGCCATGAAAATAGAAAAAGGAAGCAGCATTTTTGTATGAACATGATTGGATGATGGAAGTCACCTCATTCACTATGCTCTGGAGACAATTCTCTTGCAAAGTGAACATTCTATTTGCCTTTAGTGAATCAGCCCCATTGTATTGACCCAGCTTATGTTTTTCACCTCCTCTTGGATTACCTCGCTAATTGTCACCTGAACCTCTGATTTCCTGTTACTTCTGCCCAGGGCTTTTTTTCTCAGAGAATAGGTGCTGGAACTCCCACCTTCTTGTCTCTGCCCCCTACCCACCTCCGAGCAACATCTCTTGGTTCCACCTCTTACCAACTTTCTAGCACCGTCTCATTCAGAGAATACAGAGCCAAGTATGATTATGTCATGCTATGCTAAAGTAATTTGTATGGAAATTGGTAATAACAAGAAAAGCAGTACAATACATCCCCTGCAGCCAGCAGCAATATACCCCCCCCCCCCCAGCAACAATAGACCCCCCAGGAACATAGGACCCCTGCAACAAAATATCATCCCAGCAACAATAAACCCCCGGAAGCAAGACCAGATCTCCCAGCGGCCAGCATCAATAGACTCTCTAGCAGTCAGAAACAATAGACCCCTCCTTTAACAGTAGATCCCTTCCAGCAGCAGCTGACCCCCCAGCAACATAACCTCCCCCAGCAACAATAGATCCCCCACCAGCAACAATAGAACTCCACAGCAACAATAGGCCACCACACAAAAACAGATCCCCTCCAGCAACAACAGATCTTCCAGCAGCCAGCATCAGTAGACCCTGCAGCACACCCCAGCACCCCTTGCCATTAGATACATTCAGTTCTGGAGGTGCCGGAACTGCGTTCCCCCGCGTTCCTGCTGAAAAGAAGCCCTGCTTCTGCCTGTTAACCTGACCTGCTTCTGTTTGCTGTTTTATCTACTGACTCTGGTTTGTCCCTGAAAATCACTTCTGTCTGCTGGCTCCTGCTCACCTACCGGTGACCTCCTGCTGATGTCTACATGGCCAGTGGAGATTTCTGCATGGCTGTACCAACCCTGTGATACACACTTCACTACAGATGCCAACACTCATCTCCCTCCATTACCCTGTTCCACTTGTCACTACAGAAGCAAGAGAGACTAACCTTACCACCTCGGGCATCCACCAGGTACATTTTGCAAGAACCTCAGTATTTTATGAAAAAATTGTTAAAATAATTTAGAAGAAGGCAGGAAAGCACCATATGTGGTTGACTTCACCTTGCTGATGTGCATTTTCTTTGTTAATCACAGTGAGCTGTTCCTTCATCATAGCAGGAGATTGATGTCTTGTAGAGTGGGCTTACGTCAGTAAATATGCCCTATAGGAATTACCACCAAAACACAATTTTTTGTCTTACAAATATGTATACCCTTTACACAGAACTCCAGGAAAGCATTGGTTAGTAAATCTTATGATTCCTTCACTCCTGCCACACTGTACAGCCAGGAAGTTTACTTTCCAGTTTGCCAACCATGTACAGCCAAGAAGTTTTACTTTACTGCTTCAGACCTATAATTTCCTGTGATTACTTACTGTTTGTTGGCAACAAATGATGATGCTGATTCGTTGCCCTATGAGAAAAACTAAACCCACAACAGTAAAATCAGTCTGTATATGCAGTAAAGCATGTTTGTTATACTCACTGTGGGACCTAAGGGGTTAATCCTCTGCATTGTGTAAAAAAGGCTGTTTTGATCCTGTCTTCTCTGATCCTCTCCTTCTTCTGTCCCCAAACCATCTCCTGATAGAACAGAGCTTTGGGGGCAAACTGCACATGCTCAGTTTGGTGTGTATTGCTAGAGAGTTTTTTTTTTTTTCTTGGGAGAGTGCATGTGATCAGCACAGGGCCAATCAGCACTGTACAGATAGAGGGCCAGGGATCCTGCAGCCTCATAGGACAATCGGGGGAGAATGAAAGACTGCTATATACCACTAATGCAATGAGAAAAGGTATTTAGCAGTTTATATTAGCTAAAATAATTGCATTCCCATGTTCTGTGTACTGTGGGAGACCAGATATGACGAATGCAGGGTCCTGGGTTTAGTAACACTTAAATCATAGGATTGGCTAAAATAAATTACAAATCTTTTGGTAGGTAAGAATGTACACCCATGTGTATTTCAAATGTTTATTTAGCTGTTTGCCTACACAACTTCATTAATGTAGATTAATCAAAATCCAGATCAAGATCAAAATGATATATTCCCAAACCTTAGATCATTTCAGCTACAATATAGCGTTGACAAATTATTTATTTTTAAAGAAATAATCCTTACAAAAAACTCACCATAAAGAATAACATTTATATTTAGAAAGTTGCAAGTAGCAGATTTACCACTTTCTCGTGCATTCGTTTTGTACCCATGTTGGTCACTCATAACAGAGCTCACCAGGTCTACTGTTCATTGAATATCAGTTTGCCTTTTATTGTTAACTTTAATGTTATTGTGCTCATGTGAAAGTACAAACAATACATATTTTATCAGATTTATTGTATGCTAAAAGAATTGAACAAATGTCTGGAAAATAATATGGGTGTGCTGGTATTCCTGTGACACCTAATGGATCACATCGTCTGAAGAATACTGGAAGGTTCACTAGGATTAGATAGACAAAAGTCTGTAGTTCTTAGCTGCTGCGGGTCATGTCTTTGAAATCTAGAACATGCTAACATGCTAGCCCAATATAAGTGATTTTTGTTCCTGCTGTGGAAAGTCAGGATAAGAAACGTAATTATTGCTATGGATTATAGGAAAAGAAGACCATAGTTTAATAGTAGCTCATCCCAACAACAATCAAAACAAAAATTTAAAACTCTAACCCTAAGTGTCTATTATAGACTTGTCCTTGGCTCTAGTAATCTAGCAGTTTTTTGGTGGCATGTAGCTAGGTGACTTTTCTATTAGGACCTATGGTGATAACCCCACACATGGGCAGTACTGAATGGCCCACTGGCTTGTTGGAGGACCAGCCAGCACAGCATGGTACAGCAATCTCCAGGCCACTCGCTGATCTGAGGCCAGTAGTACAAGTTATAAGTACCATTGGGAGGACCATGTGGGGGTAGGTTAGGGTTAATTTATATAAAAATATTGACCTTTTTTTAAAATTTAACTTGAGCACCTCTTTAAAATTGCTGTAACATTACAAAATTCAAAGCAAATCAGATACTGATTGCCATGTCACGTTTTCTAATTTTCCACTGATTTCATGCCATCACTAAAAGAAACAGCAATTAAGACCTTATTAATTAGTTCAGATGGAGGCCAGACAGTGAGAGAGTGACAGCCGGCCACTGTATCCTGGATGGTAGGACCACATTGTGTACAGACTGGCAGAATGCATTTTTGTGCGTAATCCCACCATGCTGAGAAATTGCTAAACTATTTAAACTAGTATGCTAAGCTAGAAAGTATCTAGACTTCATTATACTGTAGATTTTAAATAAATTAAATTGTCTTCTGCATTAAAAATGTAAAAAACAATAAAGCTGCTGAGCTGGAGTCTTGCTAACAAATTGGCGGATGATAGAACATCTAATAACCACAGTATTATGTAGTCAGACTTTGGGTGGGGGTGGAGGAGGCTTCAGCTTTGTTCATTAATTTCTTTGGCTGAAACTTTCCAACTCATAGACAAAAGTTCTCCCGAAACTGGGAACAGATTGGATAGAATGTTGAAGTGTAAAAGCTCCTGTCAGGTTTTTATGCCTGAACAAGCAAAACTAATTTTTTCCTAGCACTTCTCATCTAGCCAGAAAAAGAAATAATACTGTTTTAACATTTTGAGTTACAAACACAACATTTACAAATATATATAAAAAAAACTGCACTGCCTTGTCAAGGTCCCTATTTAATCCTCCATGTTGGAGCATATTTAGCAATGTATAAATTAAGGGCAGGTATACCAAGAGGTTGCTCATTCCTCTGTAAGCCCGGGTTCACACCTATGCGAATTAGATGTGCGCTTCCCCGCATCTAATTCGCATAGTAGGAGAATGTGACTGGCTCCCTATGGAGCCGGTTCACATATCTCCGGGGTGGCTGCGGAGTGCACTGCACAAAAACGCTGTGCGTCTTTGGCTCCGTTTCAGGGCTGAATTCAGGCATAGAATCAGCCCTGATTCGTCCCTGAAACGGGGAACAGGGACGCACGTTATAGTGTGAACCCGGGCTAAAGGCTGTCTCCTCAATGCCTCTCTGTATAGTGTGGCTATGAAAGGTTTTTATTTCTGTCTGTTTCCCCGGAGCAATTAACCTTCTCTGTTTGTCTTGGTGATCACTACAACAAGGCAAAAAGTGATGCAAAATCTAAAATTTTACATCAGGGCCCAAGACAAGATGTAAAAAGGAATCTTCCCATGGGGAAGCTTGTTTCAGTTGTTTCTAAGTAAGAGGGTGAAGAGATACAAAAGGTAATATCTGGGGTGATAAGCTGATAGAGAAAATAAAAGTACCATTGTTAGGTGGGGGCAGGGTAGGCAGGGTTTTTCAGGGATCGTCTAAAAGTGGACAGAGTAGGAGATAGTCAGACAGATTGGGGTAAGGAGTTCCAGAGGATGGGGGAGGCTCTGCAGAAGTCCTGGAGGTGAGCATGGAAGGAGGTGAAAATGGAGCTAGAGAGCAGGAGGTCTTGGGAGGCTGAGGAGGCAAGCTTTGGGCATTGATTGGATGTGGGGCCAAAAGATAGTTCAGAGTCCAGGATTACACCTAGCTCCTTGGAATGTGGGGACGGGTTGAGAGATGAGCCGTCAATCTTGACAGTGAAGTCAGGGGAAGGGAAACGTGGGGAAGGGAATATTATGAGCTCAGTTTGGAAGAGATTAAGTTTGAGGAAGTGTTGTGACATCCAGTCTGATATGTCTGTTAGTAAATTAGTGATGTGTGAGGAGACTGATGGAGTGAGCTGAGGGGTAGAGAAATAGATTTGGGTGTCATCAACATAGAAATGGTATTGAATGCCATGGGAGGCACTGACCCAGGGAGGAGGTGTAGATCGAGAATAGAAGAGGAGTATAGGTCCAAGAACAGAACCTTTGGGGACCCCAACAGAGAAAGGAAGAGGAGAAGATGCACCCCTTTCTAACCAATATCACCACGAAGATTCTAATCCATTCCCTGGTCATCTCTCGCCTCGACTACTGCAACTCCTTCCTCCCTGGCTTACCTCTAAATAGGCTATCCCCACTTCAGCTCATCATGAACGCTGCTGCCAGGCTCATCCACCTTATAAACCGCTCAGCGTCTGCTATACCCCTCTGCCAATCCCTCCATTGGCTGCCCCTCAACCAACTAATTAAATTCAAGATACTAACAATAACTTACAAAACCATCCACAACCTGGCCCCCAGCTACATCACTAACCTAGTCTCAAAATATCAACCTAATCATTCTCAAGACCTCCTGCTCTCTAACTCCCTTGCCACCTCATCACATGCTAGCCTCCAGGACTTCTCCAGAGCCTCTCCCATCCTCTGGAATGTTCTACCCCAATCTGTCCGACTTTCTCCTACTTTGTCCACTTTCAGAAGAACCCTGAAAACTCATCTCTTCAGAGAAGCCTATCTGGCCCCCACCTAAAAACTGTACATTTATTTTCTCCATCAGCACATCCCCCACAGTTATTACCTCTTGTATCTCTTGACCTTCCCTCTTAGATTGTAAGCTCTAAAGAGCAGGGCTCTCTAATTCCTACTGTATTAAAGTGTATTGTATTTGTACTGTCTACCCTTATGTTGTAAAATGTATAAACTTTTGGAGCTATATAAATCCTGTATAGTAATAATAATTAAGAGAAAGCAGATTTTTAAATGATGCTGAAAATGCCATGGAATAGGTAGGATGAGAACCAGTGAAGCGTACAGTCATGAAGAACAAGGGAGAAGAGTTTTTGAGGAGGAGGGCTTGATCAGTTGTGTCAAAGGTAGCAGAGAGGTCCAGGAGTAAGAGTACATAATAGTGTCCATTGGTTTTAGCCGCTATCAGAGCATTTGTGAGTTTTAGGAGAGCAGTTTCCGTGGGGTGTTGAGGGCTAAATCCAGACTGAACAAGATTAAGAAGGTTGTTCTCAGTGAGATGGTTGCTCAGTCGGTTGTAGACCAGACGTTCAAGAAGTTTGAAGGAAATGGGGAATAAGGAGATGGGGCGAAGGTTGTTAACATTGGTGAGATCAAATGAGGGCTTTTTAAGTAAGGGAGTGACTAGTGCATGTTTTAAAGAGTTGAATAATCTGTAATTTCAGTTCAAGTCCCTTGCAGACTTATAGTAAAAAAGCAGTTAGCCAATCATAGGAACAGTTGGTATGGTTGCAAGGAAGATAACTTGTTGGCAGTTTTAGAAAATATATAATTAGATAAATTATTACATTTCAAGATGGCTTCTTTAGCAACTATAGATTGTGAATATTAGATGATTTTTCCCATAACATAATATCCTGTTTCCCCGAAAATAAGACCTAGCGTGATTGTCAGTGATGGCTGCAATATAAGCCCTACCCCCCAAATAAGCCCTACCCTGTTTCCCCGAAAATAAGCCCTACCCTGCAAATAAGACCTACAAGAACTTTAACTAGGGCTTATTTGGGGGGTAGGGCTTATATTGCAGCCATCACTGACAATCATGCTAGGTCTTATTTTCGGGGAAACAGGGTAGGTGCAGAATACCCTTTTTGTTTAATACTTCACTTCTCCTTCTATGTGTATACACATCTAGATAAAAATATATTTATTACAAAAATAAAATCAAGACAATTACACAAAATTTCATAAATTATTCACAAAATGTGCCTATGAGCATGAACAACACACCACCTACATACATATAGAATATAAGTAATTGAAAAATCGGAGGACCAAACAGATCACTCTACAATATTGAAAAGATTGAAGAGGTAGTATGTCATGAAAACTCAGCTCTACATGTTGATGTATTCAACAGACACGTCTTCAGGAGCTTATGGCGTATTATTAGTCAAAAACGAAAAGGAAAAAAAATCGAGCAGAGAGTAATATCCTCAGTACTGGGGGAAACAGATCTTCGAATCACTTCTAAGAATAGTCTACAGGGCAACCTCACACCAGATACCCTAAGGTAGTTAATTGTATTCAGCACGATCGATAGAAGATATCCAGGACATCTAATCAGGTACTGGCTAAATCAGTTTGGGGAAGCCTCCCACTACATGAAAGCCCAGTTATCCAAAAATCACAGCTGTCTCCACCACGTGCAGGGCTGTCATCAGAGCGGAGACCTCTAGGGAACACCACTCTATAAGATATCCACCAGGGACTACATACATTTTAGGATAACTGGGCTTTCATGTAGTGGGAGGCTTCCCCAAACTGATTTAGCCAGTACCTGATTAGATGTCCTAGATATCTTCTATCGATCATGCTGCATACCATTAACTACCCTAGGTTATCTGGCGTGAGGTTGCCCTGTGACTCTTCTTAGAAGTGGGTCGAAGCTCTGTTTCCCCCAGTACTGAGAATATTACTCTCTGCTCGATTTTTTCCTTTTCGTTTTTGAAAAATTAATTTTTTAACAATCCAAATTATCGGGACGTGGCGATTTTTACAAAAGTATCGTATCCACAGTACCACTCTGTGGTGATACAAATTTTTAATCATATGTATACACATCTAGTTGAACATTGTTTGGTCCTTAAAGCCCAGGATGGTTGAGATTTTTTTTAAGCTTCACAAGCAAAACTCTATTACTTTATGGCCCCATGTCCAGGTGGACCTAGGGCATGTGCCCTTTTTGCCCCCTTAATTAAATGACCTGGTTGCCTAAACCAAGAATTTTAAAAAAGGAACTATATCTCTTACAAAGAAACCTATTTACTTGTGTTCATGTTCCATATTCTTCATGACCTTATTCCATCTGACTTTAAGTTAATTCCCGTTACACAGAGGACTGAGATCTGTCAAATAGGAGGGTGTTTGACCCTTACTTAAAGGTCTGGATGAATTTTATATTTCTTCTTCTCTTACAGTAAATAACCTTTTCTGCTGCTCTGCTGCAGAGATTTCCCTCTTTTTAATCAGAAGGAATGATGTTGTTTTCTGAACTGTTGATAAAAATATGGCCAAACAGTCTTTGTTCTGACATTCAACTAGACTTCAATTTTTATTTGGTAAAAAGCAACAAAGCAATGTAAGAGAAATGAATAGCTTTTTAAATGGCAACCTACCATAAATGTCAAGTATGTATTTTTCTGTGCTATAGTATCATGTGAAGAGGGTTTTGAATAAGTTCCTTTTTATATTTTGACTTAGCTCCTTTCATATAAAAGATGTAGCTCGTAAAGAAACCAGCAGCATGGGGAGCCTGAAATAGTGCCAGGTTAATGTGTATGGAAAACCGAAAACAAAAATGTAACATATTGCAGCTTACCAATCCTTGGATGTGATGGCTGCACTAGTCTTTTTTTACATTTTTCTTTTTACCTGGTGATTCTGACGGTAACACACTTTCTGTCCTAAGGTGACAATGTTCACTCTACTGTACTGTATCTGCGGAAGAGCAAGGTGGTCAGCCTAGAACAGGAAGTATGTTAGGTTAACAGAACACTCTCCCCTGTCTCCATCTCTATAATTTATGGGCGGTGAGTGTACTGTAATTCACAGAAAGTACCGATAACAGTGCATAAAGCACAGGAAGGTATCACTTCACAAAACTACTGGAAGAATCAACATGCATTTTTTACACTTTTGAACAGATGTAACAAAACACTTTGAAGGTATGTATGTAGGTTTCAGACCAAAACTGAGAAAATAACAGAAAATTGTTGTTAGGGTTTTTATGTACTTTAAAGTTTTGGATTAAAGTTACTTCCGAAGGGGTTCTCTTTTTTACGAGATATAATATTTCTGTATTGGGTACAAGAAAATGATTTGCAGTCCTTCAACTCTTCTTGGATACGAAAGGTAGGAAGCAAGGCATGAGGCATCCCTGGTTGCCTGACAATGAAAAAGTAAAGTTAAGCCTAGTACACATGGGACGAATGTCAAGAGGCATCGGCCAGTTCAATAGAAACCAGCCGCCATGCGGCCCGTGCATACTGGAGTTGAACTTCTGTCGAAGGTGCATTACCAAAAAAATGTCTTCCAATGTCCCCCTGCCAGAACACAATAGCACAGATGGGTAGATCGCTGTACTAACAACGGATAGTTAGTACAGCAGCTCCTCCTGAGCTGTCAGGTTTTTTTTTTTCGTTCAGTCCTGCTGAGTTGAACGTTAAAAAAAAAAAATTAGTGTGTACTACATAGTTACATAGTAGGTAAATCAATCACAAACAGTGCTATGCTACTTGAATGATACTTAACCACTTCAGCCCTGGAAGGATTTAACCCCTTAATGACAAGGCCATTTTTTGTGATATGGCACTGCATCGCTTTAACAAACAAAATTTATGTCCTTTTTTCCCACAAACAGAGCTTGGTGGTATTTGATCACCACTGCGGTTTTTATTTTTTGCGCTATGAACAAAAAAAGCGACAATTTTGAAAAAAAAAACAATATTTTTTACTTTTTGCTATAATAAATATCCCCCCCCCCCCACAAAAAAAACAAACAAACAAAAAAAAGCTAATTTCTTCATCAGTTTAGGACAATATGTATTCTTCTACATATTTTGGTAAAAAAAAAAATCGCAATAAGCATATATTGATTGGTTTGCGCAAAATTTATTTATAATGTCTACAGAAATAGGGGATATATTTATGGCATTTTTTTTATACATTTTTTTTTTTTTTACTACTAATGGCGGTGATCAGCGATTTTTAGTGGGACTGCGACTTTGCGGCGGACAGATCGGACACTTTTTTGGGACCATTGACATTTATACAGAGATCAGAGCTAAAAAATAGCCACTGATTACCGTTTAAATGTCACTGGCAGGGAAGGGGTTAACACCAGGGGGTGATCAAGGGGTTAAGGCCTCATAGAAACTCATATTATATGGCCTCATATTATATGGCTTTGGTAAATCTGAAGACAAAAATCTGCAGAAAATCTAATAGTGTGTATGGGGTTTTAGTGTTCCCTAGGGAGGTGTTTCTAACTGTGGGGGGATGGTACTGACTTGGAGTAGAGAGAGATCGCTGTTTCTTATTACTAGGAACAGCAGTTCTCTCTCTACTTTCCTGACAGAACAGGGATCTGTCTGTTTACATTGACAGATCCCCGTTCTGGCTCTCTGATGAGCGATCGCGGTTCGCCGGCCGACATCGCGGCCACTGGCCACGCGCATTAGCTCTGGCGTCGTGCTGCGGATTTGCACAGCTGTGCCAACCTGCCGCCGTATTAGGACGGCGGCTGGTCGGCAAGCAGGTAATAAGTATATAAATCATACTTATACAAATATAAATAAATGTGCTCATCTCAATCAAGTTCTAATTACCATATGGCTAAACATAAAAAAAGTAGAATATATATATTAGAGTCCAAAAAAATAGTGACGTGAATAAATATGACAGATCCACTAAAAAACGATCCACCACACTATGTAGACAAATCCAAAAGTGCTTGTGCTCACCTCCAGCGCCTCCTGTGCTTCACCAGCGGGTCAAAATCAGCGGTTCCCCTCTGGCGACAGCAAATAGAACTGGCGTGATGCTGGCACTTCTAGTCCTCCGTCTCTCACACTTCCTCTATCAATGAGCTTCAGTACCTCTCATAAGTATAGCACTAAAAGTAGGGATCCCTACGGAGAAGTTGACGCCTTGAGGTAACACGTATAGGGGCGGAGCCTACGTGCTGATGTCACATCCCTCAGTGACCATGAGACAGTGAAAGAGATCAGACCTAAAGGAGAGATGCTGTCTCTCTGATAATCTCCCCACGCGATTCAGGCCTCCGCCGCCAGTCGGTACATCCAGCCTCAGAGAGCGGGATTCCAGGTGCACAAGTGCATAGCAAGGCGCACCTGCACCGACAGTGAATCGTTCCAGTGTGAGGTGACTAGTCGGGTCACCAGGAAAACCTGCTGTTCCAGGAAGTTCATTTGGGTCTTGACCACAGGATTTGGTGAAAGGGCATTTTGCCCATCTGCAGGGAACAGAGACACTGCACCATAGAAGGAGTATGAACACTGTATACAGACTTCGTTGCTGGTAGTCATCTTGCTGGCCCTTGTAGTGCCACAGGGATAAGGGATGAGTCTATCCATTTCTGGGACACTGTATACAGACATCATTGTCCTCTCACCTTGCTGAGTAAGATCCTGCCGTTTTCAATTGATAAGCAAGGCCAGTTGTATTGTTTGGGCTCTGCTATCCAGGAGTTTAAGTACGAAAGTTGCTGGCTGTAGACACCAAACCTTATCTTTTCTTCAAAAGGACTGAAGCTACTAGTGCCATACGGATCCGCACACACATATTCAGGGCTCTGCATATGCATTGGGTGTGTGGGACAGTTAACTAGAAAGTTAAGCCATTACTTGTTGACTTGAATAAAGTGTTTAAAGTTGAGCCTGTGGTGTCAGGGGACAGGACAGAGAGGCCAGACATAAAGAAAGTCATTCCTCTGCTCTCCTCCTGCCTGGACTCATATAGCCAATCTGAGTAAAGGTAACTTAGGGGACATTCTCAGATTTGGAATCCCCTAAAAGCAGCTTGAAAATAGGATTGAGCGCTATATTGCTCTTAAATCTCAGTTATTGATCTCTAGTTGATTACTTGAATATATATTGTTACTGTCTGGTATTGTTCCACAGAACTATTTAAGTAAAGACAATTTCTGTGTTTTATCAAAACATGTGTGTGTTTCTCATTGGTCATCGCACTTACACTATTGCCAGGTGTACCAGAGGGGACTGAAGCGGTTTTTGAGGGTTGAGAGGCAGAGTAACGGACTGAACATGCAAAAGCAACTCCTTTGGGGGTATCGCTACATGTGGATTGCCCTGTTCTTTTTGATTACATAGTAGGTAAGGTTGAATAAGGACAACAGTCCATCCAGTTTAACCTGTGTTGGTGTATGTGAGTCAGCGTTGATAATAATTTCCCATATCCCTATATATTGTGTTCTTTAGGATGAACGTCCAAGAGTCTTTTAAAAATATCAATACTCCCCCCTGACACCACCAAATTCCCTGACAGTGAAAAAACCCCTGCGCTGCTTAAGGTTAAACTGCTTCTCCTCCAATCTCATTGTGTAGCCCCAGGTCCTCTTACACCCCCTGAGATTGAAAAGTTTTTTTCCTATGCTGGGGTCACCATTGAGGTATTTGTAAATCGCTATCATGTCCCCTCTCAAGCATCTTTTCTCCAGCAAGAATAAATTTAGTGCTTGTAGTCGCTCCTCGTACTAGGCTTAAGTCTTTGATAAAGCACTGAACCCACAACCAGTATTTTCTAGCTGATGCAGAAAGCTGAAGTCATAGTCCCTGTCAAGGCTGCAAAAATAGACCACATGCACTTGACACCATAACCAATACTTCAGTCATGTTAAAAACTGGTAATAAAACTAACCCCTAAACAAGGTTCTCCTCATGAGTGGAGAATAGTGGTGAAGCTAGGCAAGAGGAAGTACTAGTAGAGACAGACTGGTTCAGTAAGTTTGCCTGAGGACTGTTTTCTTCCCATAGGCTCTGAACTGAGTAGTGGACGATTATTCAGGCTGCATTCTGACCCTCTTAGTTCATTATTATCTTACTGCTAACTTGTTTCAAAGAGTATTTGTTTTATTACCAAATGTACTGCTACTTTTATACATCGTTCAGAAAAGTTTCAGTTAAAAAAAGTGAAACTTGTCCTGCCGCTTTATAAGTGGATGCATCCCTTTACAATTCTATGCAAATTTTTTTTTTTCATGCACGCATTAATTGTTGTTGACTTTATGTTTTATTTGTGTAGATAATTACTTCCTTACATATTTTACACTATGTTTGATTTGTTCATTTTTAATTTGGTAATGCATGAAACAGAAGGAAAGTGAATACATAAATTACAACAGGATCCAATGTTAGTACAGCTGGATTGTTTAAAACAATTAGAGTAATAAACAGACTGTACCTTAATGAAAGCTGATATGCCCCGTGGATATTGCGTTATTAAGAAGAACATTTGTTTCTTCATAGGGAGACAATACCATTTCTACAGACTGATGAGACAAAATAGTTTTTCGTTCAGGTGTACTGAAAACAATATGCATTACTTTAAAAATTGGCTTCTCGGGGTGCCCCTCAATGGACCAGTGGCCATTATTTTTTTTTTAATCAAAAAGAGTTTTATTCAAACAAAAAAAAACATAACACAGAAACAATACAAATAAAGTACTGCCAAGACAACCATATACAAATAGGCCTGTGGGACAATTGTTACAACAGTAAGAAGCAAAAGAGAAAAAATTAAAAAAGAATAGAGTGTATCTGTGTTGGAAAACAAATAGAAAGAAACATATGCAGAGAGGATGAATCCCTATCTCAGACAAGGTCACAGGACTTAGAAAGGAACTGAACACAAAAAATGAAGTTTTGCCATGTTATAGGAAACATGTAGACATGGTTGAAATAAAGCCTCACACTTCCAAATATGCAATGAGGCTTAGGAACTCCTCTGCCTACAGATATATAGCTGCATAACTGCAGTGTGAGAGCATCTAAGGCACTGCTGCCTCTGACTGCTAGTTTCACAAGATTTGAAGTGAGATTTGGTGATGCCACTACTGTGCTGCTTACTGTAGAGCAATCTGTATTGTATGTATCTCCCTGCTTGTTGAATTTTCCCTCATTAGTTATAATTAGATCACCAGCTCTGACATGAGAAAGAAAATCCTTATTCTCCTACCAAGACAGATGCCCTCATACAGAAACAGTTCAGATCAAGGAATTGTAATCAGTAATTAAGAAAAGATCAGCTACTGAGAGCCTACAAGCAATACTGGTGACTTGTCTTTTGCCTTTTGCTTGTCCTTTAGGTACAACTTCTAGGGTTTGGTTCTTCTTTAAAGGTTAGTATTGAGATACAGGGTAATCCCAACCTTTCCAAACCTTGAAGTACCGTATTTATCAGCATATAACATGCACTTTTTGCTCCCTTAAATTAGGAGGAAAATCGTGTGTGCGTGTTATACGCTGATATAGGCTGCCACCGAGGGGAAGGAGGGGACGAGCGCTGCCAAAATAGAGCCGGATCTCCCGTGTACTCGGCTCGGCTCTCAGTTACGCTCAGTCCCACCCCCTTGACATTTCCTAGCATTAATGTCCTGGAATTGGACCGGTGTTATGTCCACCATAGGATCCGGGCCAAGGGGCGGGACTGGACGTGACGCCGAGCTGAGTACACAGGAGATCCGGCTCTATTTCGGCAGCGCTCGTCCCCTCCTTCCCCTCGGCAAGGCTGCAGATGGACACTGATCAAGCTGCAGTGAGGATCAATGCAGCAGAAGGGTACTGATTAGACTGCAGATGGGCACTTATTAGGCTGCAGATGGGCACTGATTAGACTGCACATGGGCTCTGATTAGGCTACAGATGGGCACTGATTAGGCTGCAGATGGGCACTGATTAGACTGCATATGGGTACTGATTAGACTGCAGATGGGCACTGATTAGACTGCAGATGGGTACTGATTAGGCTACAGATGGGTACTGATTAGGCTACAGATGGGCACTGATTAGGCTGCAGATGGGCACTGATTAGGCTGCAGATGGGCACTGATTAGACTGCAGATGGGCACTGATTAGACTAGGGTGACCAGACATCCCCGGTTTCTGGGGACAGTCCCCGGATTGAGGACACTGTCCCCGGACCAAGTCTGTCCCCAGTTTTGTCCCCGGATTTGAGTTGAACAGGGGCTGGGGCAATTTCAAAGACAGCCCGTGCAGAATAGATAGAAAAAATCTGAATTGCACCCCCCCTCCTCTGCCGCTCTTACTAGCTTATGGGGGTTTATTTTTTTTCCATTATCTGTGCCCCTTTCTGATGATCATGTGCTGGTCGGAGCGGAGGGACTATTTCTTCAGTTTTGGGCGCATGCCCATTCAGCTCCACTCGCATGTTCTTCTGCCTTGGCTCAAGTCCCGGCCAGCCGCCTGCCTGCTTATCTCCTTGCCTTCCCTGGTGGAGTGACCTTCTTCCACTCCCCACCCAGTAGTAGCCGGGCCCAAAGAGTAAAGCCCCATACACACTATCAGATTTTCTGCTGATTTTTGTCTTCAGATTTACCAAAACCATGTAGTGCAAGGGCCTGCCTGATTGCATACAAATTGAAACTCCTAAGGTTTGACCTCATATTATATGGTTTTGGTAAATCTGAAGGAAAAAATCAGCAGAAAATCTAATAGTGTGTATGGGGCTTTAGACTTTACAGGCTGTGAGGCGGGCGCCGGCGAGCAAAGAGTCGTCGATTGCTGCCATTACTAGTAAAAAAAAAATATATGTCCCCAGATTTCATTTTAAAAATCTGGTCACCTTAGATTAGACTGCAGATGGGCACTGATTAGACTGTAGATGGACACAGATCAGGCTGCAGATGAGCACAGATCAGGCTGCACTGAAGCTGCAGATGGGCACTAATCAGGCTGCATTGATGCTTTGACCATTATTTTGCTTCAAAGTGGTTTATTATTTAAAAAAAGTTTTTTTTCCTGAAACTTCCCTCTTAAATTGGGGTGCGTGTTATACGACGGCGTGTGTTATACGGTAAATACGGTATTTAAAGCAGAGTTCCACCCAAAAGTGAAAGTTCTGCTTTAAGGACTCCTCACCCCCTTACATACCACATTTGTCATGTCATTTTTTTGGGAGGGGAGTGGGTACCTAGTTTTGACAGGTACTCAACTCCCACTTCTGCTCGGGCCACCTAGGCGACTCAATTCACCTCTCCTCCCCCTCCCTCCCTGCAATCTTCGGGGACATGTCACAGGTCCCTGAAGATTGCCCGGCGGAGGCGCAGCGCGATTCATGCATGTGCAGTGTGCACCCGGCTCTGAAGCTGCAAGCTGTCATAGCCGGGTGCCCATACTTATGATGCTGGCACCGGGGAGAGGGACAGATGAGTGTCTGTTTAATAAAAGTCAGCAGCTAAACTTTTTGTAGCTGCTGACTTTTAAAAAAACACAAAAATGACTGGAACTCCATTTTAACTAATATGTTGAAGATTCTGGTCATTACATATTCCATCAACTTCACAGAGTCCAGGTTTGGATGGGGAGTCCCTTTTTCATTTATTGAACCATCTATTTTTCTATTTGGAGCTGTACTGTATAGCTACTATACTGTGTAGCTATACTGTAGCTGCTGACTTTCAATAAAAGGACACTTATCCGTCTAAGGAACCAGTGCTGTCTTCACTAGGGCTGGTTCTTCACCAGTCTTCAGGTTCCCGACACTGGCCTGTTTACTAAGGGAAGGCGGCTGTGACTCCATTCAGATTACCAGCTGGCTTCCCACTGTGTGTGTGAGCTGTGCTGTGCCTTGGGAACGATCCCCCAGCTGTTTGGGACCTGTAACATGTTTTAGAAGGCTGCAGGCAAGGGGAGGGCTGAACTTCTGCTTGGATCACCTAGGTAATCAGAGTGGAAGTGGAAGTAGGTACCTGTCAAAACCAGGCACCTGCTCTCCCCTTCAAAAAGGTGTATCCAAACGCGGGGGAGAGGTGGAAAAGCGGGACTTCCCCTTTTGGGTGAATTTACACTTTAAAATATATCTACATTCAAGAACAAAGTCGTTTTTGCAAGTACAAAAAATACCTACTGATCTTGAAAAATGTCCAATGTCTTTACTGTGCACTGAACTGAAACCTCAAACAATGTTATCAGCTTTCTTCTGTGAACTAACCAAACACCTCCACACTCATCATGTAGCCGAGGAAAGGGGAGGTGTGTGCAGTTCAAATTAGAGCAGCAGCCTAGGGAACAACGGTGCTTCTCCATATATACAGTACAGTGAATGAGCATCGTCACCCTAGGGCAGGTAGTGTTTTACTGGCAGGATCACTGATAAAAATAAGAAAAAAAAGGTAAGCCTTAACTAGCAGGGCTCTCTGATTCCTCCTGTATTGAATTGTATTTTAACTGTACTGTCTGCCCTCATGTTGTAAAGCACCACGCAAACTGTTGGCGCTATATAAATCCTGTATAATAAAAATAATAATCAAATGCAAACACCACATCTTGGAACTAGTAAACTGCTATATATTTCATTTTAAAAGAGTTTAGATACACTTTGATTTCACCTTTCCGCCTTGACGCCAATGCATTTTGCCAAAATAGTTGAATTTTGCAAACAATTTTTAAATTTTCACTTCGATTTTAGGGAAATAAATGCGGGCCATACACGGTTCGAATCTCAGCCGGTTCAGCAGGAACCGGCCAAGATTCAAATCATTAGTGGGCATTGATCAATCGATCAGCTTGGGTACAACTAGCCTGCCGGATTCGCTTGCGATTATTGCAAGCGGCTACTATAGCCACTAGTGATAATCACTGTCTTCTCCCGGCGGAGACGGCTACCCCCCCTTTGCTCCCACTGGGAGGGATTTCCCTGTCAGCACTGTCTGTGTTGATAGTGGAATTGTGCAAATTTCCTTCCTGCAACCCGTGGTTGCCTGCCTAATGCCGTGTACACACGACCAAACTTTTCGACAGCAAAGGTCAGACGGAACGAATCCATCGAACAATTCGATTGTGTGTGGGCTTCATCGGACCTTTTCTGTCGAAAAATCTGATGGACTTTAGAAATAGAACATGTTTCAAATCTTTCCGACGGACTCGAGTCCGATCGAAAAATCCGTTCGTCTGTATGCTAGTCCGACGGACCAAAAACGACGCAAGGGCAGCTATTGGCTACTGGCTATGAACTTCGTTATTGTAGTCCGTCATCGCATTCGAATCAGTCAGACTTTGGCGTGATCCTGTGTAGGCAAGTCCGTTTCGATGGAACTCCGTCGGAACTCAAAAAGTCCTTCGGAGTTCAGTCCGTCGAAAAGTCCGCTCC
The DNA here is from genome assembly GCA_037952925.1 of Lithobates clamitans. Classification (NCBI taxonomy): domain Eukaryota; kingdom Metazoa; phylum Chordata; class Amphibia; order Anura; family Ranidae; genus Lithobates; species Lithobates clamitans. The sequence continues at coordinate 5,083,698 of JBBGZY010000448.1, read as the reverse complement.
TGTGTACGCGGCATAAGACTCTCATATTCACCCATACTTAAATCCCATCAACTGTATCTAATATTTCAAGGACTCTTCATAGCTGTAACCAGCTTTAGACCTGAACAGAATTATCAGTTTAAGCATTTAACTATATCCTGTTGCCCCCTCTTGCATTGCACTCTGTCCAGGCCAGTTGTAAACACCCCCCCCCCCCCCCATGAGCCTGGTTTTATAAGCTCCTAATTGAATATTTGTGAATTATCCCCCCACACCATCCCACTATAAATTTAGTTTATTTCTCGGGATGGCTGGCAAGGGTTTGGGCTGGCCACTCCTTGCGCAAAGTGTCACTCTGATGACAAGTGTTTGGCACTTGTATACGGGCACTTTGACTAAGGCACTGCTACAAAAAAGCAAGTACAGACATTAGTATGCCACACCTATTTTACAGGAAGTTCCCCTTCATCCTCTAACTTTCCTCAGCCTTCCTTCTATTCCCTCCCCCCACTCTCCAATATGCTCACACCAATCTTTGCTATAATGTCCTCTGTCCTCAAACTCTCATTTCTTTACCCCCCCTCTCCAGCCTGCAACCTGTACATATCTCCCTCTCTTCTGCCCACTGAATATTACTACACTTATCACCTCCTGCTCATTCTAAGCCCACACAGTATTACCACTTCCACTCCACTACAGCATCTGCCCTCCTATAAATCCCACTCCCGCCTTACCACCCTTACCTTCCTACTACTCCTAATGCCTGAAGATATCGCACCAAACCCCGGCTCTCCCACACCCAATTCCCACCCCCAAAATTGTCTGTCTACCTCCTCCAACAGTAGTCGTAACTCCCACCTTCTCATCCCAATTCCTCTGGTTCCACACTCACCCCCCTCTTTCATGTGCCCTCTGGAATGCCCGCTCAGTCTTCAACAAACTAGCATCTGTCAATTACTTTTTCCTCTCCATATCCCTTAATCTATTTGCTATTAGTGAAACCTGGCTCCAGGAATTCGACACTACCTCTCCAGCTGCCCTGTCCCACAGTGGCCTCCTCTGGACTCACTCCACCAGACCCAGTGGACGAAAAGGAGGTGGCGTCGGACTTCTCCTCTCCCTACAATGCACCTTCCAGGTTCTTCCCACACCTCCCTCTCTTTCCCCCTGCTCTTTCGAAGAACACTGCATTCGTCTTTTCTCTCCAGCTTGTCTGAGGGTCGCAGTCATTTATAAGCTTCCTGGACCAATGTCGTGCTTTCTGGATGACGTCTCTGCATGGCTACCCTATATTCTCTCCTCTGAAGTACCTGCCATCATCCTAGGTGACTTTAACATTCCAATTAATGTTAATACTGCAACCACTTCACAACTACTCAACCTAACCTCCTCTTTTAACCTAACACAATGGACACAAACCACCACTCACTCCAACAGCAATAATCTCGACCTCGTATTCTCCCATCGCTGCACTCCCGGAAACCTCTCTAACACAACCTTTCTTCTCTCTGATCACAACCTTATCCGTTTCCCACTTTCCTTGTCTCCTACCTCCCACAATGCCAACCCACAAACCACTACCCGCAGAAACCTTCGCAACCTCAACCTGTCCCTTCTTCATTCTTCATTCTACTACTGATGGCCTTTACGATAAAATTGCATCCCTGTCCTGCCCAGACCTAACCACTTTCATCTACACCAACATGCTGTCATCCTCCCTATACCTACTTGCTCCTCTTTCTACACGCAGAACCAGGCCCCATCTGCCACAACCCTGGCAAACAGAAGTCTCAAGAGACGCAGCCATGCTCTTGAGCGAGCATGGCATAAATCTAAATCCCTGCAAGACTTTACCCTCTGTGTCAAATCTGCCCTTCTCAAATACAACTCCTGCCTCCACACTGCTAAACAAACCTACCACAAAACTCTCATCAAAACCCTCTCATCCAAACCTCGTCAACTCTTTTCTACCCTTAATTCCTTACCTCACCCCCACTGCCCCCCACCCACCAACTCGCTTACCGCTCAACAGATTGCCAACCATTTCAAAAGCAAAATCGACACAATTCACAAAGGAGATATCCAGCATTCTACGTCCTCCCCTACCCAATACATCAGGTCCAACACCACACTCAATACTCTCCTCCTTCTACCTAGTTACCACCGATTAAGTTGATAAACTCCTCCCCATGGCCCACCTCACCACCAGTCTCCTGGACCCTGTCCCCTCACAATTACTGCGCGCACCTTCCTGCTCTATCCTAAACTCCCTAACCTACATCTTCAACCTCTCCCTCTCCTCCGGCACCTTTCCTTCCCTGCTCAAACATGCACTGGTTACCCCCATACTTAAAAAACCCTCACTAGACCCCACCTGTTTGAATAACTTAAGACCCATCTCCCTGCTCCCGTTCGCTTCCAAGCTCATCGAACGCCTTGTCCACATGAATGAGTCACTACCTCATGGGCAACAACCTTATCGACCCCCTACAGTCCGGCTTCCGTCCACAACATTCCACTGAAACTGCCCAAAAACCAATGGCCATTACTTGATACTCATACTCTTAGACCTCTCTGCTGGCTTTGACACAGTTGACCACCATCTCCTCCTCAGCAAACTACATTCCCTTGGCCTCCATGATTCTGCTTTATCCTGGTTCTCCTCCTACCTATCTTCTAACTTTTAGTGTCACTTACAGCTACTTCTCCTCCGCTCCTCTTCCCCTTTCTGTTGGGGTACCACAAAGCTCCGTCCTTGGGCCCCTTCTATTCTCGCTCTATACCTCTTGCCTGGGCCAGTTGATAACCTCCCATGGCTTTCAATACCACCTCTATGCCGACGACACCCAGATCTACTTCTCCACTCCTCAACTCACCCCCTCAATCTCCTCACGGATCTCAAACTTACTGAATGATATATCGGTATGGATGTCACACCACTTTCTCAAACTCAATCTTTCTAAAACTGAGCTTGTTATATTTCCTTCTTCCCGGTCCCCCCCCATGACTTTACCATTAATATCTACAGCACAACCATTGGTCCCTCCACACATGCCAGGGTGCTGGGTGTAATCCTTGACTCTGACCTCTCCTTCAGCCCCCACATCCAATCACTGGCTAAATCCTGCCGCCTTAACCTCCGCAACATCTCCAGAATTTGACCCTTCCTGACTAATGACACTACAAAGCAACTTATTCACTCCAATATTTCCCGCCTTGACTACTGCAAGTTTCTCCTTAATGGCCTACCCTTACACAGGCCATCCCACCTTCAGTCTATTATGAATGCTGCTGCTAGACTTATACACCTCACTAACCAATCCGTGACTGCTGCTCCTCTCTGCCAATCCCTTCACTGGCTTCCCCTACCCCACCATATAAAATTCTAAATGCTAACCACAACATACAAGCCATCCACAACATCGCCCCCAGCTACATCACCAACCTCATCTGCAGGTATCGCCCAAATCGTCACCTCCGCTCCCCCCAGGACCTCCTGCTCTCTAGCTCCCTTGTTACCTCCTCCCATGCTCGCCTTCAGGACTTCCCCAGAGCCTCTCCCATCCTCTGGAACTCCCTGCCCCGTTATGTCCGATCAGCCCCTAACCTGTCCACCTTTAGGATATCCTTGAAAACTTACTTATTCGGGGAAGCCTATCCCACACCCACCTAACAACTGTCCCCGAGCCACCCCCATCAAATCATTCCCCACATCTATTACCTTTTGTACCACCACCCCCTCCCTTTAGAATGTAAGCTCTACGAGCAGGGCCCTCCTGTCCCTTCTGTATTGAACTGTACTGTAATTGTGCTGTCCCCTCTACATTGTAAAGCGCTGTGTAAACCGTTGGCACTATATAAATCGTGTATAATAATAATAATAATAATAATCAGTTGCCATTGCCTCCAGTGTCATTACGTACCCCCAGTCTCCTTCTCGCTGCCTGAAAATAATACGTTGTACATTGTCTATATGGCTTATCTGAATATTTATACAGTTGACTGAATGATTTGTCTGACACACACATAACCAAATATCATCATGAAAGTATGTAACAAGTAAATAAGTCACATCAAATATACCTTCAGGTAAATTACTGCAATAAATCAGAATTTGTATTCAGCAAAAAATGCACTACTAGAATGGCAAAATAAGAAACTATAGAAATGGTAAATTCTGTGTGGAAAACATACATGTAAAAGATATCTGTAATAACTTAAAGAGCTTTTAGCCGAATTGGATAACATTTTCCTCATATTTGGAGATAAATGTTCCAGGGAATTTAATGCATAATGGACCTGATGGCATCATAAATCAAGGCTGTGAAACATCTCTATCTGCAAATTAAGATAAGCCTGATCATTTGCCAGGATGTATAGGCCTGTGAGAATATGTTACAGTGAAAGGGTGACCATATTTAATTATAGTGGACATGTATTAATGTAACCATCTCCTGCGGGACTGGATGATCTTCATTGTGACTCTGCCCCTTCACTTCCCCATGGCTATGAGTCGTGCTATAATCTTACATGTAAAGCCATCTGCTCCCTGGGTCAATGCCGTCTTATGTAAGAAAGAAAATGATCTTGCACTATGCGGTTCAGACTTAGAGTCAGAATTTTTCATAGAGTAACTCAAGCATTTAGACCCTGGGGCTACAAAGAGTACTCTGTGGGTCTCCATGGAACTACACAGCACTAAATGTACAATATTTAACTCAGAAAGAGGGAGTTTAATTCAAGACATTATTAAATCATTAAAAAAGAACATATAAATTAGGCTTCCATCAGCGAAAGGATTGGCAGATTTATTTAATGGAAGACTGATGCTTTAGTAAACCAAAAGTTAGTCCTTTTATTAAAGTGGACCTTTGAGAAAATGTACAAGTCTGCATGAATAAAACACTATCATGTCACAATATACAGCAACAATATTATGTTTTATAAAAGCTGTATCGATAACAACCTGTCAACCTGTCCTTGGGCTCCTGTGACTTTGCCTAGAATGAGATGATGTCATCAGTCTGCTGCAGTCAGGAGGAGGCAATTCCTCCATCTCCTCTCCCACCAGTGATCAGGCACAGTCACCAGGATTTACATTGCTGTGCCATCTTTGATTTGACATCTTAGTCCATAAGGTAGAGTCAGACCCTTCATAATGCCTGAACAAAGATGGCTAAACCCTCCTATACAGAAACACTCTCACTGCATCTTCAAACAACACCTCAAGACACCATTCACATACTACTATGCTACAGACCACCAGGACCAAAGACCAATCTCCTCACACCGCTCACTGAATTCTTCTCAATGCACACCTTGAAAACCAAAAACCTTCTGGTACTTGGGGATTTCAATCTGTGGGCAAACTCTGCCCAAGACCCTATTGCAACCGCCTGCGTTAACCAAATGGAAGAACTTGGCCTGCAACAACTGATAAATGCTCCTACGCATGGTTCAGGACACACTTTAGATCTCATCTTCAAACAGAATATGGACATCGACGTATTGAACAACACCCCACTACCATGGACGGACCACCATGCTATCAAATTTAAAATCACCACTAACACCACCCTCCAAAAACAGAAACGGGCAACAGCAACACACTGGAATAGATCTCAGAAGAAACTACACTCTGAACTCTTCAAAACTACATTGTCGAGCAAAATTCTTCTGCTAAACCCAAACCTCTCAACGGAACAAACACTCAACTCCCTAAACAATGTTTTACTACAAACAGCAGACTCCGTGGCGCCAAAACGCAGAACACCCGTCCGCACAAAAAACTTGAGTTGGTTTAATGGCACTCTCACCCTACTCAAGCAAGAACGCAGAAGAGCTGAGAGAACTTGGAGAAGAAATCCCACCAAGGAAAACCATGCTAACTACAAAGCACTCACGGTGAAATACCACAAGGCAATCTTCAAAGCCAAAAAAGAACATTTTGCAGACACCATCTCATCCGCCTTAAACCGCCCACGGGAACTTTTCAAAATAGTTGCTCAATCAATGAACCCGACCTGCCTAGAGCCCCCTGCAAACGATACTCAAGAATTCTGCAATGAGTTATCAGATTTCTTCATCGACAAAATCGACAACATTCGGAAAGCAATTCATCAGAAAATAACAACCAACCTCACCCAACCAATGCAAAAAGAGGATATCGACACGAACATCACTCAACCACCGAAGTTCTTTTTGTCCCCAATCACCACGGACACGACTAAAAACATCATCGGAAGCCTTCGCGACAGCACATCACCGAACGACATCATCCCCACCAAATTGTTCAAAGAATGTTCCGACATCCTGGCCCCCACCCTAACACATCTCATAAATCAATCATTCAAAGAAGGGACTGTGCCAACCTCCCTCAAGCAAGGCATCGTCAAACCCCTGCTAAAGAAACCTAATCTCGACCCTAAAGACCCTAACTGCCGCAGACCAATAACAAGCCTCAACACCATCTCCAAGATTATAGAGAAAGCAGTAGTACAGCAGCTACAACACCACCTGGAGACACACCACCTCCTGGACCCTCTGCAATCAGGCTTCCGCCCAGGCCATGGCACAGAAACAGCACTTCTCAAAATATGGGACGACGCCCTCGAAGCAGCAGATGACGGGGAACCGAGTCTCCTGGTACTGTTAGACCTCAGCGCAGCATTCGATACAGTGGACCACAGTACTTTACTTGTCCGCCTCTCAGAAGTTGCAGGAGCCACAGATTCTGCCCTAAAATGGTTTACATCCTTCTTAGAGAATCGCTCTCAGACAGTGAAACTGGGAACATTCACCTCGGAATCTCGGGCAGTCTCCTGTGGAGTCCCTCAGGGCTCACCCTTGTCACCAGTGCTATTTAACATCTACATCCGCCCGCTTCTCAATATCATCAGGAAAACGGACCTCTGCTTCCACTCATACGCAGACGACACCCAACTCTACCTTCGCATTAACGGACAAAAAGATCATCATCAGCAACTACAGAAATGCCTCACTTTAATCAATGACTGGATGACCGCTAGCTCCCTCAAACTTAACGAATCAAAAACAGAACTTCTTCTCCTGCAAGCCAACAAAAATTCCAAAATTAAGACTCCGTGGACACCACCCTCCATCCTCGGACAGACCATCTCCCCCAGCACCAAAGTCAAGAGTCTCGGAGTCATCTTTGACTCAGGAATGACAATGGATGCACAAATAGGATCGGTGGTGAGCGGATCCCACCACCTCCTCCGCCTGCTTCGCAGACTCATCCCCTTCATCCCAGAAGAGGACAAAGCGGCAGTTGTGGGAACGATCATCAATTCCCGACTCGACTACGCAAATTCCCTCTACGTAGGTCTACCCCAATATCAGCTTGCACGCTTGCAACTCATGCAAAATACGGCGGCAAGACTGTTAACAGGAAAAAAGCCCTGGGAATCCATCTCCCCATCCCTAAAAAGCCTACATTGGCTAACTGTGAAGAATCGGATCATATTCAAGACCCTCTGCCTCACCCATAAATGCATACAAGGAAACGCTCCGCAATATCTCCGGGAAAAAATAAAACACTACACACCGAATCGCAGTCTTCGATCAGCTAACCAAAACCTCCTCCTCATTCCCAAATACCGCTACAAAGCAAAGGGAGAACGTAGATTTGCAGTCCAAGGACCTCGACTATGGAATGCTCTCTCAACCAACCTCCGCATGGAAGAAAACCACCAGGCCTTCAGGAAAAAACTAAAGACCTTCCTTTTCTAGAAGCTGGCTACAGAGAATACATCTAGCGCCTTGAGGCGATTCAGTTCGCAATTGCAGCGCTTTACAAATCATTCATTCATTCATTCATTCAGAAAAAAAAAAGACAAAGGCATTGTCATGGTTAGGCCCCTTTCACACTTGTACAACTTGTCCCACGATTTGGGACTGCAAAGTCGCATGACAAATTGTTCTTCATGATTTTCAATGACTACCATTCATATTAGTACGACTTCAAGTCATGCCGACTTCAAAGTAGTCCCTGCTCTACTTTGATCCGACTTTGATCCTACTTCAGCCCATTAAATATCATTGAAGTCAGATCAAAGTCAGATCGCCGTATTAACGGATCCGACTTTGGCATGCGACTTGTCCTCTGATGATCTTGAAGGTGAATTCCACTCCAAATTTTTTTTCTAAATAAAGGCATAGGTTTACCCCTTCAAGAGCATACCAGGACCTTCAGTCTGGTATGGATTTTAAGGGGAACCCCAATGCCGAAAAAACTGCATGACGGCTCCCCCAAAATCCATACCAAACCCTTATCCGAGCACACAGCCCGGCAGGTCAGGAAAGGGGGTGGGGACAAGCGAGTGTCCCTCCCTCCTGAACCATACCAGGCCGCATGCCCTCAACATGGGGAGGTGTTTGCTTTGAGGCAGTGGGGCCCTGCGCCCCCCCACTCCAAAGCACCTTGTCCCTATATTGATAAGGACAAGGGCCTCTTCCCGACAACCCTGGCCATTGGTTGTCGAGGTCTGTGGGTGGGGAGCTTATCGGAATCTGGAAGCTCCCTTTAACAAGGGGGCTCCCAGATCCTGACCCCCACCCTATGTGAATGAGTATGGGGTACATTGTACCCCTACCCATTCACCTAAAAAAAGTGTCAAAAATAAAACACAGCACACGTTTTCAAAGTCATTTATTAGGCAGCTCCGGGGTCTCTTTCGACTTCTTCTCCCCTCTCCGGCTCTTCTGCCTCCTCCACTGATCTCTTCTGCCGGTTCTTTTCCCTTCTCCACTCTCCCCTGATGTCTTCTAACCCTCTCCGGTTCTTCTCCCTCTGTCCGCTATCTTCTGCCTCTTCCAGGTCTACTCTGCTATCTTCTCGCTCTTTTGCTGGGTTTTCTCCACTGTCTTCTCCACTGCCTTCTCCCTCTGTTCTTCTTCCAATGTTGACTTGACGCTCTCCCCCACTCTAATGCTGGGTGCACGGTGTACCACTACTTATATTGGCATGAGGCGGGGTCACTGGAGGCCCACCCCTTATGACATCACTGCCTATCATGCCCCGGGCGGTGACCCCGCCCCATGCCAATATAAGTAGTGCACTGCTGAAAAATGTGTTCATTTTCATTTCATTTGTTTTTTTCTTGTTTTTCGGGTCATTCATTATGATCATGATTCGTAAATTCATAAATTAGAAAATCCAAAAATTTTAAAATACAGAAATAAGAAAGAAAATCCAAAAATTTGAAAAAATTCGAAATAATAACCCACAATAACTATTAAATTATAGGTATTGGAATTTCCTTTAAAATTTGGCTGTTAGTAAACGTAACGAATACAAATTTATCTGAAGTTACGAATTATCCAAAATAACAAATGCCGCATCTAAACAAATGGAACGGATCAAATTAATAATAAATAATAATAATAAAAAGTTTTTATTATTATTATTGTTATTTATTATTATTAATTAATTAATTCGTTTAGATACGGCATTCGTTATTTCGGATAATTCGTAACTTCGGATAAATTCGTATTCGTTATGTTCATTAACAGACAAATTTGAAAGGAAATTACAGTATCTATAATTTAATAGTTAGTTATTATTTCAGATTTTCGAATTTGAGGGTTTTTGGATTCTCGGATTTAGAATTTACGAATATTCGGAAAAAATTGTTAAACGGGTTTTCGTTAAAATTAATGAATTTTTCGAAACTCGTTAAAAAACTAATTCAGAACGAAATGAATTGCACATGTCTAACACAGGGGGAGGGAGAAAGGTGTAATGAGTCACTCCTCTGAATCATTCAGTTGTGTATACTTTTCTGCTTCAGCTACTGACCTCTGTAAACTACCTGATTTTTCATCAGATCATTAATAAATAGCCTAGAGCTCTGCTATTTTTATTGTAAATGTGAAAAACGCATAGAAAATAGTTCATATTTACCTTCTCAAGAATAAGCGGTATGTACTACTATCTTCTTTACAGGTAGGACCCTTTTTCTGTATTTTATTTTAGAAACAGAATTGTTTATAGTTTTGGATAGAGTGGAGAGGGAGTAGAATGCTTGTCAGTTATTATTACTGTCTGTGCCCCCATTAAGGGAGATTTACCCTCTCTATTTGTCCTGTTTACCATTATTATTGAAAGTGAAAGAAAAAGCAAAAATTTTGGGTTGTCCCCAGAAAAATAATAAAGAGGAAATCTTCCAATAGGAACACTAGTTCTGGTGTTCCAAGGAATTCCCTTAATTTGCAGGGATTTCCTCTCACTTCTTGTTTGAATATGGGACAGGAAGTGAAGGGAAATATCTGCAATGGGGCACAGATGGCGAAAAAAAATCTGATGGGTTAAAACCCTCCCTTACTCTATCCAAAGGGAAAAAAAACAGAAAATTGTATCAAATACTTACTATACTACTATAGTTTTCCTTTCCTGACGTCAAACCATGGCAGCATACTAGTGATAGGCTCCGCCTCTCTTCCACTCCCTCAGGACCAGTGAATAGCATAAATTAAAGGCCCACTTAGGAACCCACCCCATTCTTTGTAATTAGCTACATACCGAAACGTACAAGGGTGGGTCCGTATGCTGTCATGGTTTGGCATCAGGAAAGGAAAATTACGGTAAGTATTTGATACAATTTTCAGTTTTCCTGACGCCACCATGGCAGCATACTAGTGATAAATAACTAGCTGACAGGGTGGGTTCTACTTGTCGAATCAATTTTTAATTAGAATGGGACAGAAGACGGAACAGTCCTTCCTCTGCAGTCCACTACTAGCAAGACCCCCGGATTTACTCACTACCGCTTGAAAAGATATCCTGGAGTAACCATGATACTGCCCTGCAGGTGGATTCCATGGACGCCTTCGAATGGGCAGCCCATAAGACCGAAACCGCTCTGGGAGAGTATGTATCCACTGCTGAAGGAGCTTCACGACCCTTCACCCTATTTGCACAACCAAACCTACTAAGCCCAGGAGGTAACCTCTTTTCCCTGATGAATTCCAGCTGGAAAGATGAAAGGCTTATTAGAGGATCTGAAAAGGGCAATTGTGGATAGGAACTTCAAGTTCTGTACACATCCAATTTGTGTGACCCTCCTGAGTGATCCTCTGGGAAGTTAGGCAATGCCCAGATGACTGTTAGATGGAGGGCTGTCGCTACCCTTGGTACAAGTCGATTTATCGGACACAAGTGTACTCCTTCTGTAAAGAAAATAATATCTTTTTCTGAAGCTCTCAGAGCTTGAATCTCAGACATCCTTCTGCTTGAAGATCTTGTGATAGATACTGAATAGTAGATAATGTCACAAACTGAACACTGTTCTGTTGGAGCAAATGGTCGAACTGGATTTGAAATCCAGCAACACCGATAGATTCCACTGGGAAAGATCCTCCCTCGTGGTGGTCGAAACCTCCTGTCTTCAAAATGTGTGCAAACAAAGGGATTTCTGGCACATTCAAGCCTTGTTATTGCCAACCTAGTCGACACTTGCAGTCTCAAGGAATATAGGCTAAGGCTCATGTCTAACCTGGTCTACAAGAAGTCCAGAACAGCTGTCACCGGAGGTGCAGTAGTGTCAATATCTCGCCCTGCTAAGAAATAACGCAAACTTGTTCCAGGTTTTGGCATAGATGTTGTTAGTGCCTTCCCACACTCCACAAGGTAGAGATCATCCTGGAGCAGGCTAGGTTCTCAAGCTTCCCCTATCAGTCTTCCGTCTTCCTGTTTGCAGCTACGGCCTTCATAAGTGCAAAGGGGAATTGGCTTCTGTCTCATGAGATGAATGGCCACGAAAACTCAAGGACCTCATTGTCAAAATGGAGGAATGGATATGACTACCATGTTCACTCTCGACAGCCTTAAGAGGAATCTCATTACGAGAAATGTTGTTGGTAAATATATAGGCTAGATTGCAGATCCATGGAGAAAATCAAGGCATTTGTCCCCTCTGCCTTGGGTGCGGAACTGATTCAGACATCCTCTTAAGTTTGAAGTTGCTATGAGAAGCAATGTAATCTGTCTGTGGTTGGCCCCACCTGTGGACCAGCTCATAGAAGACCTACAGTGTAGGGCCCACTCGTGCCCTGGAAAGTTTGCATGGTGGTCAGTCTGTGTGTTCAAGTCCCCTAGGAGGTAAACTGCTTTCGGAATTTGCAGGTGATTTCCTGACCCCGACGGCGTGGGGTTCACCTCTAAATAGCATATTGGCACAAGTTCCTCCTTGGTGATGTATATAGGCAACTGCTGCCATGTTGTTCAACTGCAGAGAGACTGATCTTCCCTTGACTCTGTGTAGTAAGGCGATAAAGATGCTAAAGAAGCTGCTTGGATTTCTAGGGTATTTAAGACTACCCCGCTTGACTGGGAATCTCCCATTGGACTGGACCGACGGTTTTTCGCAGTGTGCCTTCCAGGCTATCTTTGCCGAGATGAATAGTAATTGTGATCTAGTCTAATGGTTCTAATGGGGCTACTTCATCAGATTCTCCCTCTTCAGCCACCACCGCATACTCCTACTCATACTGAGCGACAGTTGATAACTGTGCCAGACTCTGTTTCCTCTGTTGTGCCAAGAATCCCAGCTCAAACTGTCAGAGCACCCAAAGGAATATTGGTATGAAGACATTTTGCTCCCAAGATTGAGGTACTGAGAAATGGTCAAACAAGTGGAGATTACTGTCTTCAGCATTCCTTCTTTGACTGCCACTGTTTTCTGGTGGAAGCCAAACAGAGAAGTTACAAACAGAGAAGTACCTACTGGCATACTAACTGTTAAGTTAGAGACAGTTAATAAACCAGCCATATCCCCGCAGGGTGTTTATGAGAATCTCTTGGTGCATCAGCAATTGTTTCAGACCTTTGGATAGAAGAATAATGTTGTCCAGATATCAGCGCACCCGGTGAACTTGTTCTCTGAGTAGAGCTAACACTGCACCGAGAACCCTTGTGAACAGTCTCGGAGACCTGCATAGGCCAAAAGGCAGACTGTTAAACTGGAAATGCGTCTAGCTGATCGCAAGCTTACCAATTATGAAAGAAATAAATATTTTGGGATGTTTAGCTAGTCATCGTGAAGATCACAAAAATTTCATTTTGCCATCTGGCTGTGCTGGTTTAATGGACTCCATTTTGAAGAACGCTAAGGGGATAAAAAAGTTTAACGTCTTCAGATCTACAACCGGACACTAGCCACTATCCCTTGCAAACTACATACAGGGTTGAATTGAAGCCTGTATATTCTTTTTGTGAATGGAATCAGGAAAAAAAAACCCTAGGTCTGATATGTATGTATTATAGCAGCCCATCTGCCTAGAAGAATGGAACCTGCTGAGAGGAGGAACATTCCCTATCCCTTTGCTTCTCATCTTGCGGGAGCAGGACGGACTTCCTGTCATTCCTGGTATGGCTGTGTTAAGTTTCCTACCAACACAGAGATTTACTGTTATATGGTATCTTATACAGAACTTTCCTGAGAAAACAAATGCAGCCCAAAGTTTCAAACATCGTCTCTACTGTAGGCAGGGATTAAAGCGATGCTATCCAATCTCTAACGAGTATAAAACCCGTATAGACAAATAATAGAGATTTTCTCTCTGGACTTTGCCTTTTTGAAGAAAGGGTGAATATGACTTTACCCATACAATTGGCCTGCTTGACTGTCTAGATACATAGTTCAATGGAGGGAAAACTGAAGCAAAGCAGTCCTGGGCCCTGATGAAGAGGAGCTACTACTGTCCGCAGGCTGTCCACTCGCCAGAGTAGCGGAACTAAGTGGGATAACGCCACCTGCCGAGGTGCCAGAATGCTCTTCTAGTGACAGGCAACTAGGAGGGGTCTGTCTGGCCCAGATGATTGAATTAAGTACAGCATACAATCTCACACCACCTTCTTCAATAACAATGATATTTAAGTGTTACCTATCAACTGCGAACTCCTCCAGGCAGTCTTTACTCACCAGCCTATTGGGCATAGGTATTGCACCACAGGCGCTGCAGGACTTTTGCTGGGATGGTAGCGCTGCTCTAGGAAGAAGCTATAAGACATCATCCTTGGAACTTTAGCCTTGAATAGGAACGGCCTCAAGGGCTACGTTCCTCCAAAGAACGTCTGCCTTCCATGGCTCTTGAACTTAAAGAGCATGAGCATATGCATGTGGGGCTGAAAAAAATTCAAAGCAATCCGCAAAGGGAGGCACTCTTTTCCTGAAACTTACCATATGATGGTCTCCCACCTTTGAATTTGAGGGTCTTTTGTATAAATGGTGACTGACTCATGGTTTGAGGACAAATAGGATGGCCAGCTGAAAAAAACAAGGATAGCTGAAAAGGAAAATGGCATCAGAGAACGAAAGGTTTAGAGATGAAAGAGAAAAATATACATTGGTAACAAAAAATATGAAAAAGCGTTCCTTTTTTTTTTTTTTTTCTTTTAAACAAAAGTCTAAGGGAAATAAATAAATGATTGCCCATACATACACATACGAATATGTCACAGGCGTAACTAGAATCTTCAGTGCAAGAAGCAATGATGGGCCCCCCCTTTCCATCCAAGCTCCAGGCTTCAAATTTTGGGAGGGCATCCATGGACATCCTCCCAAAACCATGCTTCCTGCATGCCCCCTGGGACGTGCATCCAGCGCAATCACAGTGGCCCTTTACCATGTGATGTCAGCTGATCACATGTAAACAGACTTGCCGGTTATCCGCAGCCCTTTCCTCCCGTGCTATGTCTGTGTGAGGAAAGGACTGCCATTAACTGTCAAGAATGTCAGTAAATTGTTTACACTGATAATCAGTGCCCCAATCATCAGTGCCATGTATTAGTGCCCATCAATGCCACCTATCAGTGCCCATCAATGCCGCCTACAAGTGTTACCTATCAGTGCTCATTAATGCTGCCATAATTGCCCATCAAATCTGCCTATCAGCACCACCTATCAGAGCTCATTATTGCAGCGTCCATCCATGCCACCTATCGGTACTCTTCAATACTGCCCATCAATACTGCCTTAGTTCTGCCTATCAGTGTTCCTCAGTGCCCATCCGTGCAACCTATGAGTTCTGCCTATCAGTGCTCATCAATGCCCATCAATGCCTATCAGTGCAGCCTATCAGTGCCCCCTTTCAGTGCCTCCTATCAGTGCCTTCTTAGTGCCCCCTATCAGTGCCTCCCTTCAGTACTCATCAGTAAATCCCATTGGTGCCTCCCATTGGTGCCCCCTATCAATGCTCATCAGTAAATCCTATCAGTGCCTCCCATCGGTGCCCCCTATCAGTGCCCCCTAGTGCCTTCTCAGTACCCCCCATCAGTGCCTCCTATCATTGCCCACCAGTGCCTCCCATCATTGCCCCCTATCAGTGCCTCCCTTCAGTGCCCATCAGTGTCCCCTATCAGTGCCTCCCATCGGTGTCCCCTATCAGTGCCTCCCATCGGTGTCCCCTATCAGTGCCTCCCCTTCAGTGCTCATCAGTAAATCTTATCAGTGCCTCCTACCAGTGCCCATCAGAGTCCTCTATCAGAGTCCTCTGTCTTCTCAGGACAGCACGGCTCTGAGCGGAGAACGTATCTCTCCAGTGGCATCACTAGGGTTGGTGTCACCCGGTGAGGAAAAAATTGGTGTCACCCCCCTCCATCAACTATAGCCCCCCCTCAGTACAGACCCCCCTCCACTAACTGCAGACCCCCCTCTCAGTATAGACCCCCCACTAAGTACAGACCCCCCTCTCGCAGTATAGATCCTCCTCACTAAGTACAGACCCCATCCATCAGTATAGCCCCCCTCATTGCAGACCCCCCATCTATCAGTATAGCCCCCCTCTATCAGCATAGACTCCCATCTATCAGTATAGACCCCCCTCAGTGCAGAGCCTCATCTATCAGTATAGACCCCCCTCTATCACTATAGACCCCAGTGTAGACCCCCCCTCCATCAGTGCAGACCTCCTCTCCATCATTGCAGACCACCCTCCATCAGTGCAGACCTCCCCTCCATCAGTGCAGACCCCCCCTCTATCAGTGCAGACCCCCCTCCATCAGTTCACATCCCCCCTCAGTACAGACCCCCCTCCATCAGTGTAGACCTCCCCTCCCTCATTGCAGACCCCCCTCCATCAGTTCACACCCCCCCTCATTACAGACCCCCCCTCCATCAGTGCAGGCCTCCCCACAATGCAGACCACCCCCCCTCATTGCAGACCACCCCCTCCAACAGCACACACCCCCCATCAATGCAGACCCCACTCAGTGCAGACCCCCCTCCCTCCATCAATGCAGACCCCCCTCAGTGCAGACCTCCACCTCATCAATGCAGACCCCCCCTCAGTGCAGACCCCCACCTCATCAATGCAGACCCCCCTCAGTGCAGACCCCCACTTCATCAATGCAGACCCCCACCTCATCAATGCAGACCCCCCTCAGTGCAGACCCCCACCTCAACAATGCAGACCCCCCCTCAGTGCAGACCCCCACCTCATAGTGTTCCCCCCAGCACATGTCTATTTGAATACAAACTTTACAGACCTCAGAACAGCGTTCTCCCTCGGACTCCTCCTCCTCCCCCTCCGTAACCAGAGAGGAGGGGGAGGTGGCTTCGGTCCGCTCCGCTGTACGCCTGTGTGTCTCTCATCTAACAGCAGAGAGACACCGGCATTGTTTGTTTTATTTCCCTGTTCTCCGTGTGTCCTCTCTCTCGCACGGCATGACAGGACACACAGCTGATCTCCCCCCTCCCCTTTCTGTGCTCCGCTCCGTGCGAGAGAGAGGACGCACGGAGAACAGGGAAATAAAACAAACAATGCCGGTGTCTCTCTGCTGTTAGATGAGAGACACGCTCAGCCTTGCGATGTGAAGAGCAACCCTGCTGGGCCCCCCCCACAGTGGCGGAATGCTGGGCCCCGTCGCAACTGCGACTGCTGTGACCCCGGTAATTCCACCACTGGAATATGTGTATACACACATATATACAAACACAGGGGTTTTTTAATGCCATACCTGAAACAAACAGCAGGAGGTATTGAAGGAAAGCTCCCCTGTCCCAGGAAGCAGAGGGAAGAGCGATCCAGAGCCAGGCAAAGGAGGCTCTGCCTGACCAAACCTCCAGGGCCGTTTGAGCCCCTCCAATTATCCCTGGAGATCTATATATTTACCCTGTGACTCTAACCCTCATTATTAACAAATGGGCAGCTTTTCCCAAAAGAAAAATGGCGGTCGGTACTCCCGCCAGCCAGTGTGCATGTGCAGACTGGCGCAGCCTGATGATGTCATCAAGAGTGCCTCCAGCGTGCCTCCAGCACAGAGAAAACAGTTCAGCACAGGATTCAAAGACATGCTGGTAGGTTAATTGGATCCTGTCTAAACTGTCCCTAGTATGTGTATGTATGAATCTGAGTTAGGGACCTTAGAGTGTAAGCTCCTTGAGGGTAGGGACTGATGTGTTTTTTACCTTCATGCATAGAATGCACAAAGGTAAAAAAACCTTTCTTTACAAATACTTTAAAGTATAAGGATACACTAGTTGCTTTTAAAATGCATTCATGATAGTTTTAATAAATACACAACTGCTTTTTGGTTTTTTTCCCTGGAATCCTGCTATATACTATGTCAACATTTTTTTTTTCTTGTAAATGATTTGGGTTTTGGTCAGCTTATTGGATTTGTCTTGAAGAAGTAGGATCCTCGGCTCGAATCCTAGACAGGGCACTATGTGCATGTTTGTATGTTCTACCTATGCTTGCATGGGTTTCTGCTAGACATGTTTCCTCCCATACTCCAAAGACATGTGGTAGAATAATTGGTTCCTGTCCAAATTAACCATACTATGTGTATGTATGCATGTGAGATAGGGATCTTAAAGTGGTTGTATACCCCCAATGTGGAAGTTGTACTTATAGGTAAGTCTATAATAAGGCTTACATATAGGTACTGTAAATCTCTTCTAAACGTGCGCCGTTTAGGAGATATTTATCTTGTAGTGTGCCAATGATGTCATTCGCGCATGCCATTTCACTAGCAAGTGCCGTGACTAACTCCTCCCGCGGGAGTGACGTCACGTGACTCTGGCCAGTCACAGAGTCCGCGGCCCTGGATGGAAGAGGGGTGAAGATGGATGTGGCCACCAGTGGGGACAGCGCAGGCTTCGTTTGCAGGTAAGTGCCACATAATGGGCTAGTATGCGATGCATACTAGCCCATTATGCTTTTACTTTGCAGGGGAAAAAAGAGGAAGTAAAACCCATCAGGGTTTACTTCCTCTTTAAACTGTAAGCTTCTTGAGTGCAGGGACAGAGGTAAACGTACGATATGTAAAGTGTTTCATAAAAAGCCTGTAATAGACACATATTGTCCTTAATTAAATTGTAGCAAAACAAATATACAATATAAGAGAATAAGAACAATGCGATTGATGTAAAATGTGCAAATGTATAATGTAAATGTAAAACTGTTTTTTTTTCTTCATTTTTTTTTACTTAGACACACAAGAACAACATATGGATGTTGTGTGCCTTCAGTCGAAAATTGCATATTCAAAAGAATACCTTCTGCCCTTCAACCCCTGGCTGGTGTTTTGAAAGGGGGCACTAATGGTGAAGGGTATTCAGACTGGTAACTGCATAGCAAGGGGCCTGTGAGCTTGTCAGCTCTCTATCTATGTCCAATTTATTATATTTTGAAGGGGAGGGGGGAGCGCTTTCTTATCTGCTATCCACAAATCTGCTTTATCCAGGCTGGACCTCAATCCACACAGTATCTGCTGATGTCTTCACTGATATCTCCTACATCCTTCTAATGACAAAACACATTCAACTCTGTCTTCTGGCTTATGAATATAGCACTGGTATGAGCTGTAGATAGGTGTCCCGGATAATTTAGAAAGATTACTGTCTGCCTGTTTTATGGAAAGACTGAATGTATGAGCAGGGAGCTGTCTGCGAAGAATCAGGCTTCTAACAGGTGCTGGAACACAGATGCTGGAAACACACTGGCATGCACAGCTGTTGGTGGGTGTTTGTAATAACAAATGTGCACAGCATTTATCAACCAGTTTGCACCCAATAAAAATACCTGCTATGGTATGTAGCTGTTATAACAGAAAATATGGAGGCATGCCGTGTGTTTAGTGACACTCCCTAGCTTGTTAATTGTCAGAGAAAGCTGCAGGATAACATTGAAAAATGTATGCTATGTAACTGAATTCTACTAGATCTCACAGTGTGCGTTCTGCACTGTATGTGCACGGGATAGATGTGCAGTATGTGCTGTCAGAAAGCAAGATGGTCACCTTGACTCCACTGTAACTACAGTGGCAAATCAATCACATAGCTCCCAAATGTCCTTCCTTTGAAGAGACTGACCCTCTTTAGGATCCAAATCCCTCTTTCCTTCTCAATCTGCCATTTTGTCTGATGACTTATATAAAAGTGAATTTAAATCTGGACTCTGGGAAAGCAAATATTGTCTAAATACAAGAGGGATGTACTGTATATACTTGCTTAGATCTTGGTGTTCTTTCTATATTTTGAACAAATATATAATAATATATTTCTTTGCAATGTATAGGTCCTCCTCCCCAAAAGCAGGCCAGCACTTATCTAGTGATTCACACCCATGTAGTAATAACAATCATAAAAAGTGCAGCGCTATAGCTAAAGAGCTCCCCAACAATAAATAGATGCAAGTGAACAATTACATAAATAAATCATCAACAAAAATATCATAGTGGTTCATGTGACAGACCCAACCAGGACAGGGGCTTTTGGAGGGGACTCCAGGGTAGCCTCTTGCCTACTGACTATAGGCCCTGGCTTTTGAGGGGGCTCTATTCTTAAGGGTGTGTGCCTGGTGGACCCCTGGAGTGGTCTTGCTTCAGATTCGGGTCCATGTCTCTCCGTAACACACAGACTCTGGGAACCTAGGACCTGGATGTAGATTTGGGGTATTTGTGCCCAAACCAGCAATGACTGCTGCACCCCCTCCTAGACTGTGAGACTCAGAGCATATTTTAATCACTTCAATACAGGGCACTTTCCCCCCTTCCTGCCCAAGCCAATTTTCAGCTTTCAGCGCTGTCGCACTTTGAATGACAATTGCGTGGTCATGCAACACTGTACCCAAACCAAATTTTTATCATTCTATTCCCACAAATAGAGCTTTCTTTTGGTGGTATTTGATCACCTCTGGGGTTTTTATTTTTTGCAAAACAAATAAAAAAAAACAAAAATTTAGAAAAAAAAAAAGTTTTTCTTTGTTTCTGTTATACCATTTTGTAAATAAGTATGTTTTCTCCTTCACTGATGGGCACTGATGAGGCTGCACTGACGGGCACTGATAAGGTGGCACCAATGGGCACTGATGAGGTGGCACCAATGAGTTGGCACTGATAAGGTGGCACTGATGGGCATTGATGATGGGCACTACAATGCAGCACTGATGGGCACTGATAAGTGGCACTGATATGCTGTACTGATGGGCATTAATAGGCGGCACTGATGGGCACTGATAGGCGACACTGGGCACTGAAAGGCGGCACTGATTGGTACTTATGGGTACACTGATGGACACTTACAGATGGTACTGATAGGCATCACTGATAAGGAAGCACTGGCAGGCATTACTGATGGGCACTGATTGACATCATATATGGACGCTGATTGGCATCATTTATGGGCACTGATTGGCATCCCTGGTGGTCATGGGTGGCATACCTGGTGGTCATCAGTGGTGGGCATCCCTGGTGGTCCTGAAGGCATCCCTGCTGGTCCCGGGTGGGCATCCTGGGGGGGGGGGGCTGCGCTGATAATCAATCATTGCAGCCCCCCACCATCAGGAGAGCCGCCGATTTCCATTAGAGACTCTTTACCGAGATTGGTGTTGCAGTGTGTCAGACTTACACGCCACACCACTGCTCGCCGCGCTGTGCGCCCCCGCGGGCGTGTGCTGGCTGTTATGCTCAAAGACATCATATGACATCCAGTCAGTAACGGAACCACCGCCCAGCCGTCATTTTGCTATAGGCCGGGCGGGAAGTGGTTAAAATAATCAGCTCAAAACAACCTAATGCTGGGGTCTCCTGCTATAATCTGTTCACTGAGGTGTCTTTCTCCCATTGTTACATTTCCCCATTGTGTGCCTCCTAGGTGTGAATTCCCATTCTTAATTGAGTCACCTATTGTTTCTGTCTGTCTGCTAATCTTTTAGAGATCTGGGCAACCCTAGGTCTTTTTACTGGGGAACTGGTGCCGAATGGTGGGTCAGCTTGCCTAGGTGACTAGTTAGCTTACTGCTTAATTAGATTACTGCTTATGTTTATGCTGGCTATGTTAATTATCTTACTGTTTGCATATTGTGATCAAGCTCTTATCTGATTTTATGTGGTAAATATATTCTATGTGAGTTCACATTAAAGAGAGTTCCAGTGTGCACCTAAGCTAGTGTCGTCTAGTTCTTGGGTGCAATATTCAACTACAAAACCTGGTTCCTGGTTCCAGACTGGAGGAAGCTGTATACTGGCAGAAGCACCCAGGAGGGGTGCCAAGCCATCCGTCACAGTGCATGACTACCAAAATGACAAATATTTTAAAATATTGTGCCACCGTACATGTGCAAACGACTAAAACCTACATTATTATTATTATACAGGATTTATATAGCGCCAACAGTTTGCGCAGCGCTTTACAACATGAGGGCAGACAGTACAGTTACAATACAATTTAATACAGTAAGAATCAGAGGGCCCTGCTCATTACTTGATGAGCTACAAAACATATAAGCAGTAAAAAAGGTCGCTGGTTCGAATCCCAACCACGTCACTACCTGCCTGGAGTTTGCATGTTCTCCTTGTGCCTGCGTGGGTTTCCTCCGGGTACACCGGTTTCCTTCCACACTCCAAAGACATGCTGGTAGGTTAATTGGCTTCTGTCCAAAAATTGGCCCTAGTATATGAATGTGAGTTGGGGACCTTGGATTGTGGGCTCCTTGAGGGTAGGGACCGATGTGAGTGTGCGATGTATGTGTGGAGCGCTGCGTAAATTGACAGCGCTATATGGGTAACTTAAATAAATAATAATATAATAAATGATCATCTTAATGAGACACAATGTACAGGGATAGGGACAATTGTAGACACGCACCCACACTCACTCAGGTTAAACTGGATGGACTGGTGTCTTTATTTAACCTTACTAACTATGTAACTATATAAGTGTAACGTTAAAGTCCAGTCGCAATTCATGAATCCTATCTACACTGATATAAACTTCAATCCAAATCCAGCAAAGTGTTTTCCTTCATGCAGTTTGCCCAGCTATATTCCTTCCTAATATTATCACCACTTCCAGTGCTTAGAGATGTCCACTGACCTCTTCAATTGGACCTCTTCAATTAAAGGGGGTCTGAAAGCGCTTGATTCCCCTCAAGGGTTAAACATCCTCTGCCAGCTTCCTTTCACACATCATAGCTCGGATGAAAAAAATGCTCATAGTGCCCACTGAAATCCTTTTGTTAAAAATAAAAATCCCAAACACACCAAAACACTTACATAAAAATGGTTAAAATCAGCATGTCATTCCCATCAATCCTATGTATGATATTCCAGAGGAATGCTTAGCTGATTGCTGGACCGCAATGACACTTTCAACAATAATAATCGCCCCTCCTGCGTCACCAGGATAACTCACCTTTCTGTATTTCTCCCAGATTTCTGCAATAATCCAGTATGAACATTGTCTTTGTGAGTATTAAGACTAGTCACTTTTGTTCTCTCTCTTTGTATGCGGTGACTTGTCTTGTATCCGCCACCTCCTGTAGTGTTCAGCAGGCAACTTGTAGTGGGTAGACCTGTTCCCCTCCCATAGCTCTGCCCTCTGCACAGTTTATGTAAAGCCATGTCACTGCTACTTTAACATGGTTATAGCTGGGTTTGCAAAGGCATTTGGTGCAAACAAATTGAATGTATTTAATTATTAAAGAATATAATTAAATGAAAGTTTTTATGCCCAGAGTTCAGCTTTAACTACCAAAAAGGTTATACTATACTATTTTTTTCATCCAAAAAGGAAAGGAAAGGTGGCGAAGAAAAGCATTGGTGGGTTTAGCCAATTGTTTTTTGCGTAATATTATTATTATTTTTTTTGTGATCTGTGTAATTGAGAACAGTAGTAGGGACCAAAAGGTTTGGTATTTTCTTTGGTAATTCTTCTGATTTCAAGGTTCAGCTTAAAGTGATACTAAACATACACTGTTTAATTTACATTGTCCCTTCTACTTCTGTATGTGGATGATGACGCTCTAATTATTTTAATTAAATAAACATCTAAGTACCTTTTTCCTAATCGATAGACCCAGCTCTTTCCCAGCCTGTCTGCAGGTAAACATAAGCAGGATGAGCTTTTAGTCCTCTGCTGCTGGTCACTGCTGATGTTCAAAATATAAAAAAACAGCCTTTGGAATACAATTGTTTTTAAATTGGCATACAAATATATATTTGAAATCAAATCTTTAGTATTTTGTGAAAATAACATGGTTTGAATGAATTTCTGCCAGTCACAGGCTGTGTCACACCCCTCCAGCCTGTGTATTAGAATAAGAGGGAGCTGAAACCTCCATTAATCTACATGTAATATCCCACCCCTATTGTGTTTAGCTGGTTAGTGGGCATGAAGGAGGGGAGAGGGAGTGGGCTGTCATTTACCACCGTGTATACGCCCACTATAATCACATTTGTGATAGGGAGGAAATGGTCAGAATAGAAATACACTGAAAACTGAGCATGTGCCACTACAGGTGCAAAATCCCTAGCTGAATTGGGGACATGAACAGAAGGTGGAGATAGAGAACAGCAGGATCAACCAGGCTTTTTTCAGAATACAGAAAACAAATCCCACAGTGAGTGAGGAGTATGAACAGCATGCAATACTCCATTTATTGATAGTTTTTTATGATGTGGGATTAGTGAAACTTTAAGGGTTAGTTTTTGTATGCATTGCTCTCTGAAGAGTAATCCGCAGTGGACTGCTTTTTTAAGTGGGCGTTTGACAGATGGTAGGGAGGCATTATGCCACCTACTCACCACTTGTTTTAACCCTCTAAAAACCACCCACAACCATATGCATTGCATGTGGTTACTCACGCCCCCCTTTAATTAAATGGATTGTGGTGCTGCCCGACAAATGCTTCAGTAGGATAATTTTTGCCACTCCACAATGCAAAACATCACGGCCACGATGTGTGTACGCTCCCCATACAAGCCTTTGCAGCTTAGGGGGAGTGGTTGGGTGTGGTAAAATTCAAGCTCAACCATGATGCTCCTCCATCCCCCCTAGCCTTACAGCTGCCTTATCCACTTGCTTGCACCCCATTACAATGGTGGTCATTAAGAAGAATGCTCCCTACACTGGTGATCACTGCCCACCTTACAGATAGCTAATGAGATCATTACTGTTGGTGGTTATATAGTAAACAATAAAAGGCTGTTCTAGGTATAAGACCCCTTTCACACTGAAGCGCTGCTAAAACAGCTGCTAAAGCCCCGGTCGTTTTTGCGGTGCTTTAGCGGCACTTTTGCGGCGCTTTTCGGGTGCTAGCGGGTTGCTTTTTTAAAGGTCACGTGAAAATGTGACCTTAAAATAACCCAAAAAGACCCGTTTTGCTGCGCTTTCAAAACGCTTTTGAAGTGCTGTCCATTCATTTAAATGGGCACTCCAAACATGCCCCAAGGATGCTGCTTGCAGGACTTTTGCTGCCGCCCGCAAGCGCACCGCCCCAGTGTGAAAGCACCCATTCAAATGAATAGGAGGCAGTTTTCAGGCGCTATTTTAAGCGCTAAAAAGGTTGAAAGCTGCCTCATAACACCTCAGTGTGAAAGGGGTCTAAATCACACATAAAAGCTGCTGGCACATTAATGCTGGAATAACAACATTAAATAGACTTTTTTAGTGCTGCAAATAAGTTACATGTATGACAGTCAGAAACTGTCTATTGCTCAAGGAACCTCTAGCAACATTTAGAGGAACCCTACGGATCCAAGTAACTCTGGTTGAGCCACCCTGGTATAGTGGTTTTTAAGTTTTTGGTTTTAATTAATTATGGTTAGGACTAGAAAAAGGGCATTAAAAAATATATTGCTTAAGTAAATATAAACTATTGCATATTATTTTATGTAGTCGTCTATATATATCCAGCATGTGCAGCTCTTTATTCTCCCCAGTACTTTGTTAGCATTGTGTCCTTTTCCACTATTCCATTGTATACAGAGCACTCAGAATAATGATTTTAAAATGACTGTTTTATTTAATTAATGGTATTGCACAGAGAGGCCCCTTACCTCCTCCACCGCCGACACTGGCTGCTCCTCCTCTCCTGTGTGTACCTTCATAGCAAGCCATGTGCTATGAGAGCTCAAGTATGGACATGCCCCCGAGCCAGGCTGTGTGTATGTCCATAGACACACACAGCGCAGCTCAGCCACACCCCCTGCTCCCTCCTCACAGGAGAAGATTGACAGCAATGAGGGCCACTGATCTAAGTGATCTCAGACTAGATCTAGAGAGACTAGAGAGCCGGATAGATAGAGGACTCAAGTAATGTTTAGGAAGGGGAAGCACAACAAGTGGTAAAACTTTTTTTACCTTAAAATTTTATTTATTTATTTATTTATTGATGGTACTTATATAGCGCCGTCAATTTACGCAGTGCTTTACATATCTACTGTACATTCACATCAGTCCCTACCCTCAAGGAGCTTACAATCTAAGGTCCCTAACTCACATTCACACATACTAGGGACAATCTAGACAGGATCCAATTAACCTACCAGCATGTCTTTGGAGTGTGGGAGGAAACCGGAGTACCCTGAGGAAACCCACGCAGGCACAGGGAGAACATGCAAACTCCAGGCAGGTAGTGTCGTGGTTGGGATTCGAACCAGTGACCCTTCTTACTGCTAGGTGAGAGTGCTACCCACTAGACCACTGTGCCGCCCACGATGGTTGTAAAGGATTTTTTTGAAATAACAAACATCTCTATACTTACCTGCTCTGCGCAATAGAATTGCACACTGTGGCACAAAACCTCCACTTCTTGGGTCCCCCGCAGGCCATGCTGGCTCCTTCTCTCTGTCCAGTGCCCCCACAAGAAGCCACTTCCCATGAGGGCACTTGTGCATCCATTGACACAGAAAGTGGGATTCGGCACCGCCCCCGCTCCCTCATCACTGGCTTTGATTGACAGCACTGGGAACCAATGGCTCCCAGTGCCCCAGCAAAGCCAGCAAGACCTGTAAGTGGGGGGAGAGAAGAGATGCAGATGTGCACAGCATGGGGGCAAAATCAATGCCTAAAATGTTTTTAATTTAATGCAAGGAATGCATTAAGGTAAAAAATGTTTAGGCTTTAGAACCACTTTAATGCAGGGAATGCATTGAGGTAAAAAACATTTTAGCTTTAGAATCACTTTAATTTTTTTTGGATAGCTAAGTCCCATGTTTCAATCAGACAAATAGAGTTTAACCGCTTCAGCCCCGGAAGATTTTACCCCCTTCCTGACCAGAGCACTTTTTGCAATTCGGCACTGCGTCGCTTTAACTCAGAATATCGCGGTCGTGCGACGTTGCACCCAAACAGAATTGACGTCCTTTTTTTCCTACCAATAGAGCTTTCTTTTGATGGTATTTGATCACCTCTGCAGTTTTTATTTTTTGCGCTATAAACAAAGAAAAAGCGACAATTTTGAAAAAAAAAAACACAATATTTTTTACTTTTTGCTATAATAAATATCCCCCAAAAATATATTAAAAAAATCGCAATAAGCATATATTGATTGGTTTGCGCAAAAGTTATAGCGTATACAAAATAGGGGATAGTTTTATAGCATTTTTATTATTATTTTTTTTTTATTAGTAATGGCGGTCATCTGTGATTTTTATCGGGACTGCAACATTATGGCAGAAACATCGGACACTTTTGACACATTTTTGAGACCATTGTTATTTATACAGCAATCAGTGCTATAAAAATGCACTGATTACTGTGTAAATGACACTGGCAGTGAAGGGGTTAACCATTAGGGGGTGATGAAGGGGTAAAGTGTGTCCTAGGGAGTGATTCTAACTGTGGGGGGGGCTTCAAATCACATGACAGTGATCACTGCTCCCGATGACAGGGAGCAGTGATCTCTGTCATGACACAAGACAGAACGGGGAAATGCCTTGTTTACATAGGCAATTCCCTGTTCTGCAGCTCCGTGACATGATCGCTGGGAGACCAGCGGACTCGATGTCCCGGGGGCATGGTCACGCTGCTGTCCCCGCCTCTTCAAGAGGAGGGTACGGGTACGTCCATTTGCCCACCGCTGCCATTGTGCCGACCTATATTGGTGTGCAGCGGTCGGCAAGTTGTTAAAAGCATTCCTTCTTTTACTCATGTAATTATGTGAAGCTCCAATCCCACGTCTTCCGTCTTCTTCTGTTTACAGGAGGCTGTGTCCTTCTTGCAGGTGTCCATGTCACTGTGTGCTTGATATGGACACTTCCCCCTGACTGTGCTGCGGCGCCATCTTCACAGGATCCAGAAGAGGAACTTCAGAAAGGGACATCAGCTATGGAGGACAATTGGACCAAACGACATAGGCACATCTGCTGTGCTGGATAATTATATTTTTAAAAATGAAATCAAAAGAACAAGGAGCCAGTCAGTTGTGCTGTAGTACTGATGTTCTAAAAAGGAAAATGCTGTTAGAAGGAGAAAGCAGAGTGACAGAAAGATGAGTTCATCAGTCTGCTGCTTCTCTCTCACTGTCCAATCACAGGCTGAGGGAGGAACATTGGCAGTGTACTACAGGTTCTTTACATTGGCAGGGTGACTTTTTCATTAAACGGATTCAGACAAAGGCAAGAAACAATTGCCAAGTTGAATGCTTCACAGGCTGTAATGTTACCATCAGGAATGCTTTATAGCAATATCTACTTTACTCCTTTGCTCAATCTCCAGCTCACATCCCATGTCAACTGTAGCATCAGTAGCTAATCCCTAGAATGGCCACAACCTGTCACTCCTTGCCTGCAGCTAACAGTGCCACATTAATGGTACATCTGATCCATCTCCATTCCATGTAGAAATGGGAATGATTGGTCTAGCTCGCAGAGAGACTTTTGGAATAGTTGGAAAATCTCCCTGTGTGACTAGAACTTAAAACTGCCCAGCTGTCACCATTGATGCTTGAAAGCAAGTTCTGTAATCTACTTGGCAGACCTGATGTATTGATCATCTGTTTCTCTTTTGCTCTATGTGCCGTCATTCTCAGTGGTTCCATCAAAGTATAGTTTTTTACCTGATCCGCTATCCTCACTTTCTCTGAGTCACAGGTGTAGGGCCTCATCTCTGGTGTTTTTCCCATGTTTTCCAAAAATTTCCAGCAAAAGTACAGAATTGTCAGTTTCTGGAACCTTCTATCCACTTGAACATTGTAGCATATGTCATAGTGGACTACTATACACACAGATGGTGATAGAAATTCCATAAATGTCTTTTGTCACATTACACACAGGTACTATGACCCAAAATGGTCAAACTAAAGAACCAGATTTCTAAGTTTGCTCATCTCTGACATATTTATGCGTATATACTGTAGTTTGGTTTTTACTCCATTACAAAGACTACTCAAGGTCATTGCCCTATAAGCAGATTGTGCCTGATTTACAAAACCTTAATCTATTAAACGGAATGGTCTCCATGTAATCAGTCTCTGCTGCACAGAGAATATCCCTGGTGAGGTATGTATACTAATGAGGTATTTATCAGTGTCAGACAGAGATATCCTTAAGTCGTTGCCATCTGAACCCACAGTCTGATTAAACAATTAAACAGGCAATGTCTGGTGGAGAAGCAATACTCCTTAATGCTTCATTATCTATTGTAGTTAGCAGGGCCTTCATCTGACGCTTTTCTAACTTTCCACATTTTTTTTCCTCTTTTCTTTAAACCCCCAGAGAAGATGGATGTCTTCCACTCTAAGCGCTATTCTTTCAAGGAGTGGATAGGCATATTTGTACTGTGCGAAATAGACAGACTTAGTTCAGCTTTAAAGTGAACCTGTCATCTTCTTAAAATGTATGAACCAGCTATACTGCAAAGGTGCAAACAGCATAAAGTACACCCTGCAATGCTGTGGAGTTCCTTATTTTGCAGTCCAGAATGTTTACTGGCCTTGACTTATGTCCAAGTCAGCCCTAGGCCTCATCTCCTTCCAGAGCAACATCCAATACCAGATCCTCCACTGGTCATTAAAGTCCGGCACTTGGACAGAAGATGAGCCAAATTTACAGCTGTTTAATGTGATAGGTCTTCAAAGATATAAAAAAAGACACTGAGATTGCACTG
Organism: Lithobates clamitans; assembly: GCA_037952925.1. NCBI lineage: Eukaryota > Metazoa > Chordata > Amphibia > Anura > Ranidae > Lithobates > Lithobates clamitans. Next base: position 5,054,365 of record JBBGZY010000448.1, on the reverse strand, counting down.
AGGCTTGTCACAGGTACTTGGAAGCAGGACTTTCCTTTAAACTTCACTTAGTGTTAAGATGGTGGTTGGGTGTTTCGGTAAGATCCAGCTGTCAAAAGATGTTTCAATAGACACACGCCTTGGATAGCCTGAAGTTGCAAAATTATGCATATAGAGGAGGAACAGTAGAGCATTTGAGTACAAGCAGGTTGAGGGAAAATGCAACCCAGCCACTAAAATGATCCCCTAAGGAAAGTCAAGCATAGAAACTCTAGAGACATCAGAGAGTACCCACACACATATAAATGTTTCCTACACTGGAATGCATGAATTTACACATGCTTGGAAAATATACAGTCATGGTATCTGTAGACAGTGTATTGACCAATGTAAGGCACTATTGACTTCCATTGGTTGGTTCCAAAGTTCAAAACATCCTAGCAAGGTAAGTTTTTTCTTGACATAAAATTACCATACGAAGCCTAGGCAACCTCTGTGCTCCAAAATATGAAGGTGTGGCTCCATAGCTCTGAGAAAAGGCAATGCTGGAACCTAAAGACACTTACCCTGCATTTTCACCTGCTTTGATTCCAGACCATTGAGAAGATATTTATAATTATGCTGATCTAGCTGGGTAGCCAAACGCTTTGCATGGTTCTGCAATTCTGAACTTACACGAGTAATGCTTGCCATAGACAGTCTGATATCTCATCAAGAATGACAAGTGGTAAGACATTTGCCAATTCTCCGTGGCATTATTGCTTCACTAAAAATACTCATTTAATTCTCTCCATAGAAATAGAAGAATTGGTTCTTACTCTCAGAGAACATTTTCAATCCTCAGTGTGCTAATAAACCAGTGAAATAATTTGAAGTCTTATTGGCCTTTGTAAGAAACCCCTGTATGGTCCTATTGTTGCAGGCTATGCTGGAATCCTGCATGGTGCTGGCAAAGCTCAGCAAATGTATAAGCACCTTACATCTGCTGTATATGTAGTTAATTTGAATTATGAAGATAATCCATTTACTGAGGATTCTTCTCTGCCAGTATCCCTGACATACACAGCTGTCATCCTTGTGTCATTCTTCAGGATTCCATATGAAATATTTCTCCCTTCGGTTTCAGAAAAGCAGATTAGAGTTAGTTTAAAAGTAAAAATACACACATACATATACAATATAGTGAGGTGACAAATCATGCAGCCATCTAAGGTCACAAATGACCTAATCAAGATTATGCTCAACTGCCAAGTCATATATTGATCTGGACCTGGCATGACAAGGATTACTGTGCAGTTTTGGTTTACCTATTGATCACTGAGTAGCAGGAAGCCCTTCCAGTCTAGGAATACATTAAGATAACCTGTCTCTGCTTGCAACAACACAACACAACCAGTTCTGTGACATTTAAAGTTTTTAATGACTACATATCTGAAAAATTGTTTGATCTTCTATATCTGCATGCAGTTTGGCTTTAACATTTAATGCACAGAGAATTGGGTATTTCAATTGCATTGACTTTACTTCAAGAGTACCTTATGATTTGAAGGAAAGGAAAGTGAAGGTGATTCATACATTGTCCTTATACACCTACTGATGCATAGGATCACCAGCTTGGCAGCTGGTGAACCTATCAGTAAACTCCTCTCAGCTTAGAACAATAAAGCAAATGCAATTTCAGCTCATTCCATATGCCAGTGATGGTGAACCTTTTTGAGCCCGAGTGCCCAAACTGCAACACAAAACGAAAAGTTCCAACACTGCAATTAAACCTGAATACCAAGGTTTTAGTTTAGAAAAAAACAACTCGTACAGTTGTCCAAACTAATACCTTTTGTTTAAAAAGAAAAACACAATAACAGAGCTTTCCATTAAACATTTTTTTTTATTGAAAAAAACAAAAACAACTGTACATGTGCATGTATTTGAAAATGCCCAGCAAGGCATCTTTACCAATGCCCAGCCAAGCCATCTTTACCAATGCCCAGCTAAGCCATCTTTACCAATGCCCAGCCAAGGCATCTTTACCAATGCCCAGCAAAGGCAACTTAACCAATGCCCAGCAAAGGCATCTTTACCAATGTCCAGCAAAGGCATCTTTGAAAATGCCCAGCAAAGGCATCTTTGAAAATGCCCAGCCATGGCATCTTTGAAAATGCCCAGCCAAGGCATCTTTGAAAATGCCCAGCAAAGGCATCTTTAAAAATGCCCAGCAAAGGCATCTTTACCAATTCCCAGCCAAGTCATCTTTAAAAATGCCCAGCAAAGGCATCTTTACCAATGCCCAGCAAATGCATCTTTAAAAATGCCCAGCAAAGGCAAAGTATGGGCAGAGTACTGCAGAGTATTGCAGAGTACAGGCAGAGTACTGCAGAGTATGGACATTTCACAAAAAAGGTACATAATAAACACAGAATTGTAGAAGAGCAACTCACGATTTTGTCCAATGTCCCGTGAAACCGCTGACACCGCTCTGCTGGGTCCGCTGTAGATACAAAGGGTTGGAATAAAAAAAAATATTTGTCATTGTTGTCCATAGGCCAGGACACAGGTTCAAAGTACTGCAGAGTATGGACAGAGTACTGCAGAGTATTGCAGAGTATGGGCAGAGTACTGCAGAGTATGGGCAGAGTATGGGCAGAGTACTGCAGAGTATGGGCAGAGTACTGCAGAGTACTGCAGAGTATGGACAGAGTACTGCAGAGTATGGCAGAGCAATGCAGAGTATGGGCAGAGTATGGACAGAGTATGGGCAGAATACTGCAGAGTATTGCAGAGTACTGCAGAGTATTGCAGAGTATTGCAGAGTATTGGCAGAGTACTGCAGAGTATGGTCAGAGTATTGCAGAGTATGGCAGAGTATGGGCAGAATACTGCAGAGTATGGGCAGAGTGTTGCAGAGTATTGCAGAGTATTGCAGAGTATGGGCAGAGTATGCAGAGTATGGGCAGAGTACTGCAGAGTATGGGCAGATTACTGCAGAGTATGGGCAAAGTACTGCAGAGTATTGCAGAGTATGGGCAGATTACTGCAGAGTATGGGCAAAGTACTGCAGAGTATTGCAGAGTATGGGCAGAGTACTGCAGAGTATGGGCAGAGTACTGCAGAGTATGGCAGAGTATTGCAGAGTATGGGCAGAGTACTGCAGAGTATGGCAGAGTATTGCAGAGTATGGGCAGAGTACTGCAGAGTATGGTCAGAGTATGGCAGAGTATGGGCAGAGTACTGCAGAGTATGGTAAGAGTATTGCAAAATATGGCAGAGTATGGGCAGAGTACTGCAGAGTATGGGCAGAGTACTGCAGAGTATTGCAGAGTACTGCAAAGTATTGCAGAGTATGGGCAGAGTACTGCAGAGTATGGGCAGAGTACTGCAGAGTATTGCAGAGTATGGGCTGAGTATGCAGAGTATGGGCAGAGTACTGCAGAGTATGGGCAGAGTATTGCAGAGTATGGGCAGAGTATTGCAGAGTATGGTCAGAGTATTGCAGAGTATGGGCAGAGTACTGCAGAGTATTGCAGAGTATGGGCAGAGTACTGCAGAGTATGGGCAGAGTACCGCAGAGTATTGCAGAGTATGGGTACTGAGCAGCGCTGTGGGCTGGATCTGTAGTGCCCACATCGCTGCTCAGTAACCATACTCTGCAAACGATCTCTCCCCCTCTCCCCTCACACTGTAGGGCACGCGGGAGCAAGATTCTGGGAGGACGTCCATGGACACCCTCCCAGAATAAGCCGACCACGCTGTAGCCGTCACTGGGCTGCAGTGTGGGGTCAGCTCCCGGGTGCTCCGGTGTTTCCGATGAAGAGATTTCCCACAGGTGCATCGGCAGGGAACGTCAGATGAAGAGACGTCAGATAAAGGGAACGGGGGGTGTGGCTTCAGCGCTCTCGTTTGGCGCGTGCGTCACGCCAATTCGGACACATCACCGCTAGCCCCAGAGAACTATGGAAGATGTAGTTCGCGGGCGCGGTGTAGACGATTTGACAGTGTAATTTCTGAATTGTCACGGCGTGCCCACAGAGACGGCTCGACATGCCGGCAGCGGCACGCGTGCCACGTGTTCGCCATCACTGCCATATGCCCTAGTCAGACAAAAGCTGAGAAGAGCCAAAACAGTGCAAGTTAAAGCAGGACTAAAGTCATAAAAAAGGTCTCGTCTACAATAAAATAAACGTATCTGCCTGTGCATACACTACATAGTTTACATTATCAAGAACAATGGCAGAATTCACAGCCCGTGAAGGAGCGACCTAATATTGCCCTGGCCAATCAAGTTTGCAGAGGACCAGAACCCAGAACAAGCCGCAGTGAAGATGCTGGTGCTGTCAAGAGACCTCATGTCATCAGACCATTGGAGTAGAGGTGAGTAATCTTTTGTTTAGTTCCGTTTTAAATATAACAAAAGGACTGCAAGGAGAACAATCGGGTTATAATGCAAAAACTGTACCTGTAGGAAAATGGCTGCATATTCATATAACCTCTAAATCACAGGATCCTAGATCTTGCTTATAAAATGCAGGGGGAACACCAAACCCCCCAACTGGACTCTCAGGCATCAGAAATAAAAACAAATTCTTTAAACAATGATCCAGGTTCAGCAGAAAATAGATCCAGTTGCTTATTTATTACAAGAATTATATATTGCCAATTATTCACACAGTGCTTTACATATTGTTCATTCACACCAGTCCCCAACCTCAAGAATCACATGCATACCTACACATACTAGGGCTAAATTAGACAGGAGCCAACTAACTAACCAACATGACTTTGGAGTGTGGGAAGAAACTAGGTTTCCTGGAGGAAACCCACACAAGACAAGGGAGAACATGTAAACTCCATGCAGGTAGTGAGTTGGTTGGCATTTAAACATAAGACCCCAAATCTGCATGAAAAGTAAAGCCACTGCAAAATATTTAGGTACACACTACGATTGTGGTTACTGGTAGTGCTATAGCTTATTTCAGAATTTGTAACCTTTTTTATTATTGTTCTTTTTAATGTGAGATGTAAAACACTAAGATGAATACTACATGACGCAACAAGATAATGTGTAAAATGAGAAATGTTTAAAATTTTGTGAATATGAGGGCAGCAAGGTTTGCTGATTGGTACACTGTAGCGTTGGAAAGCTCTATAAACGCCACTTCTCTATTTTCTGTCCTCAGTTCATTTGCGCTTTACAAGTATTTTCAGTACCAAACAAAGTGGAGAGGCACATAGGTCAGGAGGCAGTAATCAGTCTGGAAGAGGCCCTGTGTAGAGTGGAGGTTGTGTTTATGGAAATATTTTGTAAATTTTTGTTAAGCTTCCATTTAAAAAAATTGATTGACAACTACTTGCTAAGAGGCCTGTACTATGTATCAGGAAATACAATTGTGCTCATACATTTACATTCCCTGGCAGAATTTATGATTTCTTGGCCATTTTTCAGAGAATATGAATGATAACACAAAAACGTTTCTTTCACTCATGGTTAGTGTTTTGCTGAAGCCATTTATTATCCATCAACTGTGTTTACTCTTTTTAAATCATAATGACAACAAAAACTACCCAAATGACAACGATCAAAAGTTACATACCCCAGTTCTTATTGCCCCTTTAACATCACTGACAGCTTGAAGTCTTTTGTGGTATTTGTAAATGAGGCTCTTTATCTTCTCAGATGGTAAAGCTGCCCATTCCTCTTGGCAAAAAGCCCCCAGTTCCTGTAAATTCTTGGGCTGTCTTGCATGAACTGCACGTTTGAGATCTCCCCAGCGTGGCTCAATGATATTGAGGTCAGGAGACTGAGATAGCCACTCCAGAACCTTCACTTTATTCTGCTGTAGCCAATGACAGGACAACTTTGCCTTGAGTTTTGGATCATTGTCATGTTGGAATGTCCAAGTACATCCCATGCGCAGCTTCCTGGCTGATGAATGCAAATGTTCCTCCAGTATTTTTTGATAACATATTGCATTCATCTTGCCATCAATTTTGACCAAATTTCCTGTGCCTTTGTAGCTCACACATCCTCAAAACATCAACGATCAACCTTCGTGTTTCACAGTAGGAATGGTGCACCTTTCATCATAGGCCTTGTTGACTCCTCTCCAAATGTAGCGTTTATGGTTGTGGCCAAAAACCTCAATTTTGGACTCATCACTCCAAATGACTTTATGCCAGAAGGTTTGAGGCCTGTCTCTGTGCTGTTTGACGTACTGTAAGTGGGATACTTTGTGGCATTTGCGTAGTAATGGCTTTCTTCTGGCGACTCAACCATGCAGCCCATCTTTCTTCAAGCGCCTCCTTATTGTGCATCTTGATACAACCACACCACATGTTTTCAGAGTGTCCTGTTTTAACCTAAAGTTATTTGTGGGATTTTCTTTGCATCCCGAACGATTTTTCTAGTAGTTGTGGCTGAAATTTTAGCTGGTCTACCTGGTTTCAAGAGAACCCCTCATTTTCCACTTCTTGATTAGAGTTTGAACACTGCTGATTGGCATTCTCAATTCCTTGGATAACTTTTTATATCCCTTTCCCGATTTATACAATTCAACTACCTTTTCCCACAATCCTTTGACAATTCTTTTGCTTTACCCATGACTCAGAACCCAGAAACGTCAGTGCAGCACTGGATGAAAGATGCAATGGTCTGTCAGGAGTCCAGAAACTCATTGACCTTTTATGCGCACACACTAATTGCAAGCAAACAGATCACAGCCCCTTTTTGTCAACTTGTGTGCATGTTATCAGGCCATAATCACCAGGGTATGTAAACTTTTGATCAGGGTCATTTGGGTAGTTTATGTTATGATTATCATTTAAAAAGAGTAAACACAGTTGATTGATAATAAATGGCTTCAGCCAAACTCTAACCATGAGTGAAAGAAAAGTTTTTGTGTTATCATTCATATTCTCTGAAAAATGGCCAAGAAATCATAAATTCTGCCAGGACATGTAAACTTATGAGCACAACTGTATAAAGGAGTATGGAATGGTAACAGAGGCTTAAACATTTAAACTGAGTTTAGATTTTCCATACTTTGCTGGCTATACACAGACAGGATTTACTGTGGATTATCCTGTATAAGATGCACCAAAAGCACTCAGCTCTCATTGAACACAGCCAATGTGCTTTGTTTTGCGCTATGCGGAACCAGCTATCTCCCAGCATACCTTCATTTGTTGTGTTTACTGGGTAAATTATATAAATGAAGACACCGTAATGATATGTTCACGTTCCCCGCAGCTATTCTGCCAGCATGCCTTTCCCAGCTCAGTCTTGTGATACATCATAATTGTATGGAAACAGAAAATGTACCCATATGAACCAAAGCGAGGGCTAATATAGGTTTTGTGAAATTGCTGCTGACAATGCTGTAAATGATTACATCTGGAAACAAGAGGTAGGAGAAAAGGAGCTTTGTTCAATATTATGTAGCAAATGGGAAACATGAAAGAAGATATCTTGCTGAAAGTATTTAAGAGAATGAGTAAAAATGTTCAGTTCACAAATAGAGGCTATATAAAATGTGTAGTCAGTAATTAGTGCAAGAAGAGTATAGAACCTGGATAACATTAGGAATGTGTAGTACATGTACAAGAATTAGGCTACACACATAGGCTTAGGCAAAGCATCTTGTCCCTATGTTGATGAGGACAAGGGCCCAACCCTGGCCTGGTGGTTGTGATGGTCTATGGGTGGGGGGCTTATTGGAATCTGGAAGTCCCCTTTAACAATAAGGGGGCCCCCAAATACCTACTCCCATGTCAATTGGTATCCAATCCCACTTCCTCATTCCTCTCCAAGTCAAGAATAATGTCATCTCAGTACTCGATCGCTCCCAATCCCAATTGAAGCTCTGTGGGTAGTCACACATCTCAGGAGGCTAGAGGACTAGTCTTACATCAGGAGATATCTCACACATTCGCAGTAAGGAGCTGGCTATGAGTCATAAGGAAGTGACCACTGACGCCAAAATCTAAGATGGCAGCATGGAGGAATGAATATGGCACTCTGAAAAGCATTGGCTGCATAGAAGACAGCGTTGAACTGCATGTACTGGAAAATATCTGTTACTTAAAAGTCAGCAGCTACAATATTTTCCCATCTTCCCACCTGTGAGCAAGGTACAGCGTGGCGTGGTGGGCAGTGAACACACAGAGTCCGAGATAGACAAGAGCAGTATTTTGTAGAAAGCCACCCAGAGCTACTTAGGAACAGTAATAGTGATCTGTAGTCTTGGATGATGCTGACAGTGTCTGCAATAGGGAATAGGAATATGGCCTGCCCATTTCATTCCCGAATTGGAGGCTTCCTGCAAGAAGATGGTGTGGTCCCTGCACTTTCCTTGCTCCTCTGGAACCTACCCCTGATGCTAAACACTGTCCCTGACAGACGGGGGACCTGTCCCCACTAGGGATGAGCCGAACACCCCCCCCCCCTGGTTTGGTTCGCACCAGAACCTGCGAACTGACCGAAAATTCACACGAACGCTAGAACCCCATTGAGGTCTATGGGACTCGAACGTTCAAAATCAAAAGTGCTAATTATAAAGGCTAATTTGCATGGTATTGTCCTAAAAAGTTTTAAAAATGGCAGTTTTTTTGGGAGCAGTGATTTTAATGATGCTTAAAGTAAAAAAAAGTGAAATATTCCTTTAAATATCATACCGGGGGGGGGGGGGTGTCTATAGTATGCCTGTAAAGTGGCACGTTTTTCCCATGCTTAGAACAGTCCCTGCACAAACAAAATGACATTTTTTTAATAATAAAAATGTTTATTTATTTATTTCTAACATATTCATTTCTACTTAAATTTCACATAATACAACTCTTCTTTATAGTTTATATCTGTGTACTTTCAACATTTCACCATCAATACTTATACATTATCAAAAAAACAAAAAACAAAAAAAGTTTACCGAGTTTTTCTCTCTTTCCCTTCCCCTCCCTCTCCCCCCCTACAATCCCTCCTCCTCCCCTCCCTTCCCTTGCATAATTTAGTTACCCAACACACTCTATCTTCCCCCATTTCCCCTTAAACCACCTTTCCCTCCACCACTCCTTTAAATTTAATCACATCATCTCATAAAAACAAAAATCTCCACTCCACACCACCACCACAAAAACATTTTTCCTTCCTCTATATGTATATTCCCCCTCCCTCCCCTTCCTCCCCATATATCTTCTGTGTTCTTAAACCTTCCCCTTTAATTACCCCAGTGATTCCATATTTACACTTTTACTTCATTGTATTCACATTATTTCAACATTCAACAATCTTTCCTCCAAATCAGTGTACTCCCCCCTCCCTCCATCCCCGCCATTATCACCTGTGTTCTTAGTCTCCTTCCCTCTTCCACCATTATTCTTATATTTAATTTCAGATATTTTCTTAAGTGTCATCAAAGTGAAACCAACAACACCTTCCCCCTTTGTGCCCAGAGGGTACATGTGTCTTCCTCCCCCCCTTAGTTGTGGGGGTGAAGAGAGGGTGGAAGAGAGAAATGGGGAGAGAGAAAAAAAAATCCCCACCACACCCTCCCCCCTTCCCCTCTCACCTCCCCCCCTTCATTATTCGTTAAAAGTAGTTGGGTGGGTCGGGGGCCTACCTCGCCATGCCACCCCTTCCCCCCCCCCCCAGGCACTTCTCTGTAAGAAAACTATTCCTCTTTCTTACTTTTAAGCAGAGCAGCATGGCAGTATCCAGCATATCTGTTCCTATCTATGATATTTCAGGTGAGTAATATCCCCATATTTCCCATATGTCATTAAATTCCTCATGTTTATCTTTAATCCTATATACCCATTCTTCTGCTTCCATTGTTTTATCAACCTCCTTTTTCTAGTCAAGCAATGTAGGGCACTTAGATTGTTACCAGTACCTTGGTATCAATACCTATGCCGCGTTCAGCAAGTGTGGGGTAATACTTTTTTTATATGTTTTATTCGAGGATGGCATTCCGTGAAACAAGAAGTGCATAATCGAGAATTCTATAGGTTTTAGAGTCAACCTCTTGATCCAGGGTGCCACTGCCTCCCAAAATTTTTTGATCTTCGGGCATGTCCACCATGGGTGGAGGAATGTACCCCTTTCCTCACATCCCCTCCAACAACATACATCTACTTTTGGAAACATTTGTGCTAAGCGGGCAGGGGTAAGGTACCATCTGGTCAAAAATGTATATGCCATCTCCTGGGTATAAGAACTTATTGATGAGCTATGAGTTGTTTTAATCAGCTTTTGTGTCTGTAAAGTTGAGAACCTCTCTCCTATTTCTCTTTCCCATTCCTTAATATAATAGGGTGTTGATATATTTTGAGTTTTAAGTATCAGTTTATACATCTTAGATAATAGATGCTTAGCCTCTGGATTCTCTATGCACCAAGATTCAAACGTGGTGAGGGAATTTAGAGGTCTAATCAAAGATTTCCTTTTATTATAAAAATCTGCGTTTTGAAATCATCTGCAAGTAGACATCGGAATGTCTCCCCACTTCAATATTAAATCTTTTAAGGGTACCAATGTGCCCGATGGAGCTATCCTAGCACATGTTACCCCCCCCGTCTCTACCCCATCCTTCTAAATTTCTTCCGTCCTCCCCCCGGTTGGAACCATGGAAATCCCTCCATTGGGGCCAATGGGGATATTACGGGGGCAAACTTACCAAGGTCATTTAACCTATCCCAAACTAAAAAAGTAGTTTTGGTTATTGGCGATGTCCATTCCGGTAGTCCCCTATTCCCAGCTGAAATCCAGTGTGCTCCTTCTAGGTTCCTGCCAGATATTGTCTTCTCCAGGTTTACCCACACTTTGTTTAAGGAATCGTGGCCCAGTTCATTATTCGTACTAAGGCCATTGCCTTATAATACAAATTCATGTCTGGAAGTCCTAGCCCTCCCTCCACTTTATGTCTCCTTAATGTATCATATGAGAGTCTTGGGTGTTTATTCCCCCACACAAAGTTCGAGAAGGCCCTTCTCATCTGCCTAAAAAAGGATTGTGGAAGCGTCACAGGGACCGTATGTAAAATATAAGTGATTCTCGGCAGTACATTCATTTTTAGCGCATTCACTCTTCCAAACCAGGTCAACAAATGGCCTTTCCAGCTTTGCAACTCTCTTTGTAAATTTGCTAACAGCGGGCCATAGTTAAGGTCATATAACTTCTTTAAATCTGCTGTAATATGTATTCCAAGTATACTAGTGAGTCTAAGTTCCAAATAAAAGGGAAATTGTGTTGAATGGAAGTCCTCATCTTATTGGGAACATGGCTTGGCATAAAAACTGATTTTTCAAAATTTCCTGCATTAATTCTTTCAGTGATTCTTGGGGTTTAGATAGGTAAAATAAAAGGTCATCCACATATGCCGACACCTTATGCTCCACTGCCCCAATACGAATCCCAGTGATCCCTCCATTCCTCCTAATCTTACATAGGAAAGGTTCAAGGATCAAGGCAAATAACAGGGGTGAAAGTGGACACCCCTGTCTGGTCCCGTTACGGATATTGAAATAATCTGATAACCCTCCATTTACCTTAACCCTTATTTTAGGGTTATTATATAATGCCAAGACCCAGCCCATCATACGTTCTCCCAGACCCACCTCCCTCAGGACCTCGGACATAAAGACCCAGTTGACCCTATCAAATGCTTTCTCAGCATCCATTGACAGCACCACCCTTGGAATTTGCTCTGGTCCATTTTGGGCCCAGTGTAATATCTGTAAAGCTCGGATTGTATTATCTCTAGCTTCCTGGCCTTTTATAAATCCCGTTTGATCTAAATGAATTATTTTTGCTATATGATCTTGCATTCTAAGGGCCAAAATTTTTGATAGGATCTTCGTGTCCGAGTTCAGGAGGGAGATAGGCCTATAATTGACACATAACTGAGGGTCCTTCCCCTCCTTCGGGAGAACCGTCACATGAGCCATTAGTGCGTCTGTTGGTAAAGGGCTAGATGTTGTTATAGAATTGAAATAGTTGCATAAGGGATGTATTAGCACTAAGAGAAAAATTTTATAATATGCATTCGTAAAGCCATCTGGGCCCGGGCTTTTACCCAGTGGTAATCCTTTTACTACTTTACCCAACTCCTCCACCATAATTGGTTGTTCCATTTCCTCAAGTGCTACAGTTGGAATAGTGGGTAATTCCGATGTCCTTAGGTATTCTTGAATCTCATTCCTCACCCCTCCAAACCCAGTTCCTGTTGTACCCACATCTATATTATACAAAGATCTATAGTAACTTTGAAATTCCGCTGCTATTTTTTGGGAACCAATTATCTGGTTGAGCCTCAACTCTACTAGCCTATTGGCGTCTTCTGGGTCCCGACTATTTTTATGTTTAATTTCTATTTTATGTATTTCTTCTAAAAGATCCGTAATTTCCTTTTGTTTTTACTTCTTAAGACGCGAACCTTGTGCGATAATTTCCCCCCTAATTACCGCTTTATGCACTTTCCACACTGACTGATTGGACACCTCACCTGGCTTATTGGTTTCAAAATACGATATCAATCTATCCCTCGGGGTTTCAAAGACCCTTTTATTGTCCAAAATGGACTCATTTAATCGCCAAGTCCTTTCCTTCTTACTTACCCCACTCATTCGTAAGCTCAAAGCTACTGGGGCATGATCAGATATCGTAATTGAACCAATTACTGAAGATCGCACAAGATGTAAATCAAATTGGTCAACCAAAAATAAGTCGATCCGTGAGTAAGTGTTATGTATTCTTGAGTAATAACTATAATCCTTTTCTCGGCTATGTAATACCCTCCAACTGTCCACCAGATGGAGCGATCTAAAGCTCTTTTTTAAATGTCTCTGAGCCCTAAAGGATAATGTTGTCTTACCTGATGAGGTGTCAATTTCAGGATCCAGTGTGAGATTAAAATCCCCCCCCCCCCAATACTAGAACGCCCTCCCTAGTCCTTTCCAGTTTCTTTAATGCTTTTGATATAAAATCTACCGTACAATTATTAGTGGTGTAAATTGAAGCGAACATATAGCACTGACCCTGTATTCTCCCCTTTACAAACAAAAAAAACGCCCTCAGGGTCCATCTCCATTTCCATAAGTGAAAATGGGCATGATCTATTAAAGGCTATTGTAACACGTCTAGCTCCACGAATAGGAGAGGTCGAATGAAACCATTGGTTGAATGGAAAACAGGGCATTCGGGGGGTCGACCAGTAACAATCCCCCTTCTTGATACCACAAATATGAGGATCCTTCCGCAGGCTTTGCAGGATCAGGGAGGCCATGCAGCGTAGGTTTGCTGAGGCATTCGGTCCAGAGTCCTCTAAGTCACTAAGGACGACATGATCCACAGCCACCTCCTCCCAGCCACGTACAAGTCCATGGGTTTCTTGGGACTGTAAATGATCCCTTAAAGACTGCTGCTGATGCTGATGCTGATGCCAGGCTCCACCTCCATGCTGACACAATCCTCCTCCTCCTCGTCCTCTTCCTGTGTGATTGGCGGGCACGCAGGAACACTGCCTGGATAAAGGGGGCCTTGAGAGCTAAGGAAGTCCTCCTCTTCCTGCCTCTGTTCTGCCTCAAGTGCCCTGTCCATTATTCCACACAGTGTTTGCTCCAACAGGTGGACAAGGGGGACAGTGTCACTGATGCATGCACTGCCACTGCTCACCATCCTCGTGGCCTCCTCAAATGGTGACAGGACAGTGCATGCATCCCTGATCATAGCCCACTGGTGTGGGAAAAAAAAACAAGCTCCCCTGACCCTGTCTTGGTGCCATAGTCGCACAGATACTCATTGATGGCCCTCTGTGCGTGTGCAGCCGCTGCAGCATGGCCAACGTTGAGTTCCACCTGGTGGGCATGTCACAGATTAGGCGGTTCTTGGGCAGGTTAAATTCCTTTTGGAGGTCTGCCAGCCGAGCACTGGCATTATATGACCGGTGGAAATGCACACAGACTTTCCTGGCCTGCCTCAGGACATCCTGTAATCCCGGGTACCTGCCCAAGAACCGTTGCACTACCAAGTTAAGGACGTGAGCCAAACAGGGCACATGGGTCAGTTGTCCCTGTCGGAGGGCGGAGAGGAGGTTGGTGCCATTGTCGCAAACCACCATTCCTGCCTTAAGTTGGCCTGGCGTCAACCACCTCTGTACCTGCCCCTGCAGAGCTGACAGAATCTCTGCCCCAGTGTGGCTCCTCTCTCCCAAGCACACCAGCTCAAGCACCGCATGGCATCTTTTGGCCTGCGTACATGTGTAGCTCCTTGAACGCCTACGGAGCACCGCTGGTTCCGAGGACAAAGCACAGGAAGAGGCCATGGAGGAAGAAGAAGAGGAGGGGGTGGAGGAGAGAGGTGTGTCAGAATCACCAGTACTGGCATTTTGGAGTCATGGTGACGGAACAACCTCCAACACTACTGCACCTTGTCCTGCATCCTTCCCAGCGGCCAGCAGAGTCACCCAATGCGCCGTGAAACTTAGGTAACGTCCCTGTCCATGCCTGCTGGACCATGAGTCAGCGGTAATATGCACCTTACCGCTGACCGCCCTGTCCAGCGAGGTCAAGACATTGCCTTCCACATGCCGGTAGAGAGCTGGAATCACCTTCCGTGAAAAAAAGTGGCGTTTGGGAACCTGCCACTGAGGAACCGCACATTCCACAAACTCACAGAAGGGGGCAGAGTCAACCAACTGAAAAGGCAGCAGTTGAAGTGCTAGCAATTTTGCCAAGCTACCATTCAACCGCTGGGCATGTGGATGGCTGGGAGCGAACTTCTTTCTGCGGTGCAGCAGCTGGGGCAGGGAAATTTGCCTGGTACAATCTGACGTTGGTGTACCGATAGCAGATTGCCCGCAAGTACTTGGCTGTGACACATCTAATTCTACACTTTCATTCCTCTCAGTGCAGGTCTCAGAGAGGACTGAAGGTAAGGGGGGTTGGAGATCCCAGCTGATGAGGAGCAAGGAGAGGTCCTCTTTGTTCTTTAGTGTGGGTCTTTTAGGTATGCTTGCCAACGAACTGCATGGCAGGTCAACATATGTCTGGTCAAGCATGTGGTGCCCAAGTGGAAGATGTTTTGGCCACGCGAGATACGCTTGAGACATATGTTGCAAATAGCAGTGGTGCGATCTGATTCACTCGTCTCAAAAAAGGCCCACACCAAAGAACTTTTGGAATAACGCGCAGAGACAGCAGCGCCCTGCACATGCGGAGCTCTTCGGTGTGATGCAGTCAGTGTGCTGCCCTTGGGCTGGCCCCTGGAGGGCATCCTGCCTCGTTGGTGATGTGCCTCCTCCTCCTCTTTCCTATAAGGCACCCACGTGGAGTCAGTGACCTCATCATCCCCTCCCTCCTCATCACTGGAGCAAACCTGGCAGTATGCTGCAGCAGGGGGAACATGACTGCCAGATTGCTGTCCTTCTTGGGCACCCCCTCTGTCTAGGCTCACGTTACTGCCTTCCTCTAGCTGAGTACCATCATCGGAGCCTTCAAAACGCTGGGCATCCTCCTGGAGCATGTACCCAACACTGTGGTCAAACAGTTCGAGGGACTCCTCAGGAGGACATGGTGAGGCTAGGGAAGGAGTGACTGATGCCATTGAGCCAAGGGAAGAGGCCGCATTGGCAGCTGCTTTGCCAGACAAAGTACTCTGAGCCTGGGTGAGAGAGGATGAGGAGGATGACGACGGCTGGGTCATCCACTTGACCAAATCTTCCGCATGTTGCGGCTCAACACGGCCAGCTGCCGAACAAAAGACCAAGCGTGTCCCGCGGCTACGTGCTGATGAGGATGCACCGTGTCCACGACCAGCACTGTTGCCTCTAAACACAGAGCCTGTTCGCCCTCTTTTATTGGCTTGTGACTGTCTGCCTCTCCTTGTTGGCCTTCCAGACATACTATTGGCCTGCAGTGATTTGTAGCTGCACAAAACTGGGATGTATATATATAACGATTATACTGCAGCTAGCAGAATCAACTGCCTGCCTGTAGTATTATTAGTATGAGCACACCCGTACTTGTCTTTATGTAGCTATACTGTAGGTGCAACTGTGCAGGGTACACAGTACAGTAACTGGAAATACTTCAAAGAGCCTACACAAGCACCTGGCTGCAGGTAGCTATACTGTAGGTGCAACTGTGCAGGGTACACAGTACAGTAACTGGAAATATGTCAAGAGCCTACACAAGCACCTGGCTGCAGGTAGCTATACCGTAGGTGCAACTGTGCAGGGTACACAGTACAGTAACTGGAAATACGTCAAGAGCCTACACAAGCACCTGGCTTCAGGTAGCTATACTGTAGGTGCAACTGTGCAGGGTACACAGTACAGTAACTGGAAATACTTCAAAAAGCCTGCACAAGCACCTGGCTGCAGGTAGCTATACTGTAGGTGCAACTGTGCAGGGTACACAGTACAGTAACTGGAAATACTTCAAAGAGCCTACACAAGCACCTGGCTTCAGGTAGCTATACTGTAGGTGCAACTGCGCAGGGTACACAGTACAGTAACTGAAAATACGTCAATAGACTACACAAGCACCTGGCTGCAGGTAGTTATACTGTAGGTGCAACTGTGCAGGGTACACAGTACAGTAACTGGAAATACGTCAAGAGCCTACACAAGCACCTGGCTGCAGGTAGCTATACTGTAGGTGCAACTGTGCAGGGTACACAGTACAGTAACTGGAAATACTTCAAAGAGAATACACAAGCACCTGGCTGCAGGTAGCTATACTGTAGGTGCAACTGTGCAGGGTACACAGTACAGTAACTGGAAATACGTCAAGAGCCTACACAAGCACCTGGCTTCAGGTAGCTATACTGTAGGTGCAACTGCGCAGGGTACACAGTACAGTAACTGAAAATACGTCAATAGCCTACACAAGCACCTGGCTGCAGGTAGTTATACTGTAGGTGCAACTGCGCAGGGTACACAGTACAGTAACTGGAAATACGTCAAGAGCCTACACAAGCACCTGGCTGCAGGTAGCTATACCGTAGGTGCAACTGTGCAGGGTAAACAGTACAGTAACTGGAAATACGTCAAGAGCCTACACAAGCACCTGGCTTCAGGTAGCTATACCGTAGGTGCAACTGTGCAGGGTACACAGTACAGTAACTGGAAATACTTCAAAGAGCCTACACAAGCACCTGGCTGCAGATAGCTATACTGTAGGTGCAACTGTGCAGGGTACACAGTACAGTAACTGGAAATACTTCAAGGAGCCTACACAAGCACCTGGCTGCAGGTAGCTATACTGTAGGTGCAACTGTGCAGGGTACACAGTACAGTAACTGGAAATACGTCAAGAGCCTACACAAGCACCTGGCTTCAGGTAGCTATACTGTAGGTGCAACTGTGCAGGGTACACAGTACAGTAACTGGAAATACTTCAAAGAGCCTACACAAGCTCGTGGCTGCAGGTAGTTATACTGTAGGTGTAACTTTGCAGGGTACACAGTACAGTAACTGGAAATACTTCAAAGAGCCTACACAAGCACCTGGCTTCAGGTAGCTATACTGTATGTGCAACTGTGCAGAGTACACAGTATAGTAACTGGAAATATACAATAGCCTACACAAGCACCTGGCTTCAGGTAGCTATACTGTAGGTGCAACTGTGCAGGGTACACAGTACAGTAACGGGAAATACATCAAGAGCCTACACAAGCACCTGGCTTCAGGTAGCTATACTGTAGGTGCAACTTTGCAGGGTACACAGTACCGTAACTGGAAATACTTCAAAGAGCCTACACAAGCACCTGGCTGCAGGTAGCTATACTGTAGGTGTAACTGTGCAGGGTACACAGCACAGTAACTGGAAATACATCAAGAGCCTACACAAGCACCTGGCTTCAGGTAGCTATACTGTAGGTGCAACTGTGCAGGGTACACAGTACAATAACTGGAAATAAGTCACGAGCCTACACAAGCACCTGGCTTCAGGTAGCTATACCGTAGGTGCAACTGTGTAGGGTACACACTACAGTAACTGGAAATACTTCAAAGAGACTACACAAGCACCTGGCTGCAGGTAGCTATACTGTAGGTGTAACTGTGCAGGGTACACAGTACAGTAACTGGAAATACGTCAAGAGCCTACACAAGCACCTGACTTTAGGTAGCTATACTGTAGGTGCAACTGTGCAGGGTACACAGTACAGTATCTGGAAATACTTCAAAGAGCCTACACAAGCACCTGGCTGCAGGTAGCTATACTGTAGGTGCAACTGTGCAGGGTACACAATACAGTAACTGGAAATACATTAAGAGCCTACACAAGCACCTGGCTTCAGGTAGCTATACTGTAGGTGCAGCTGTGAAGGGTACACAGTACAGTAACTGGAAACACGTCAAGAGCCTACACAAGCACCTGGCTTCAGGTAGCTATACTGTAGGTGCAACTGTGCAGGGTACACAGTACAGTAACTGGAAATACATCAAGAGCCTACACAAGCACCTGGCTTCAGGTAACTATACTATAGGTGCAACTGTGCAGGGTACACAGTACAGTAACTGGAAATACTTCATAGAGCCTACACAAGCACCTGGCTGCAGGCAGCTATACTGTAGGTGCAACTGTGCAGGGTACACAGTACAGTAACTGGAAATACTTCAAAGAGCCTACACAAGCACCTGGCTGCAGGTAGCTATACTGTAGGTGCAACTGTGCAGGGTACACAGTACAGTAACCGGAAATACTTCAACGAGCCTACACAAGCACCTGGCTGCAGGTAGCTATACTGTAGGTGCAACTGTGCATGGTACACAGTACAGTAACTGGAAATACTGTAAAAAAACACCTGCCTGCCTGTCAGTATATTAGAAAAAGAAGATCGGGATCTAGCTAAATTGAATACAGTGTATATATATATATATATATATATATATATATACAACACCTGGGATGCATATATATATATATATACACAATACACTGTAACTGCAGCTAACTGACTCAACTTGCCTACTCTAACTTAAATCAAATGACACTGTCTCTCTCTCTGTCTAGCTATCTCTCTCTCAAGCCAGAACACACTACATAGGGCCGACGTGTAGGCGGCCTTATATAGTGTGGGGCGTGTACTAAACCCCCTGAGCCATAATTGGCCAAAGCCTCGTTGGCTTTGGCCAATTACGGCTCTCTGTACAAACAGCGCTGCGATTGGCCAAGCATGCGGGTCATAGTGCGTGCTTGGCCAATTATCAGCCAGCAATGCACTGCGATGCTGCAGTGAATTATGGGCCGTGACGTGCCACTCGAATTTGGCGCGAACGGCCCATATCGTTCGTAATTCGGCAAACGACCGAACACACGGTGTTCGAGTCGAACATGCGCTGACTCGAACGCGAAGCTCATCCCTAGTCCCCACACTAACCAATTTTCGGCTTTCAGCGCTCTCACACTTTGAATGACAATTGCGCGGTCATGCAAAGCTGTACCCAAACAAAATATGTTTCTTTTTTTGCAACAGATAGAGCTTTTTTTTGGTGGTATTTAATCACCACTGCATTTTTTATTTTTTGCCAAACAAATAAAAAAATAATTTGAAAAAAAAAAGTATTTTTTTGTTTTTGTTATAAAATTTTGTAAATAAGTTAATATTTTTCTCATTCACTGATGTGTGCTGATGAGGCTGCATTGACAGGCACTGATGAGGCAGCACTGATGAGGTGGCACTGATGGGCACTGATAGTTGGTACTGATGGGCAGCCTTTATGGGCACTGATAGGCAGCAATGATATGCATTGATGAGTGGCACTAATAGGCAGCACTGATGAGGAGGCACTGACAGGCATCACTGATGGGCAGTGAATGGCAGCAGTGATGGGCATCAGTGGGTATCACTGGTGGGCTCTGGCAGGCATCGCTGATAGGGCTGCACTTATAGTTATTGCACTTATTGTGAGTAGAGGAATGACGATAAAAGGCACTTCCTGGTTACACTGTGATCAGCTGTGATTGGACAAAGCTGATCACATGGTAAAAAGCCTATGTCATAGGCTATTTACCGTGATCGGAGATGCAGTGTGTCCGAGCCCCCCCAGGGGCACGCACAAGCGGCATGTTCTGAAGGACGTCATATGACGTCCAGTCAGAACAATTAAACCCTCGCCCAACTGTCATTTTGCTATAGGTTAGGCTGGGATGTGGTTAAATAGGCTCTACCCTCAACCAAGATGGCCACAGAGGTCACAAGAGGGCACCAGCATCCAGTTGGACAGTTATTCCCCTGGTGACGGTAGGAAATTATAGAGTAACCAAGTTTCTCACAGCTTCCTTGTGCCTCTGCATTGTCGCTT
The DNA here is from genome assembly GCA_037952925.1 of Lithobates clamitans. Lineage (NCBI taxonomy): Eukaryota > Metazoa > Chordata > Amphibia > Anura > Ranidae > Lithobates > Lithobates clamitans. Next base: position 5,034,092 of record JBBGZY010000448.1, on the reverse strand, counting down.
CAGTCAAGCACCACCTACAGTGGGGAATACAGACAGCACCCGCCTACTCTCCGTTGAAGTTCATTTGAACTCATACAGTGATAGTGTATCTGAATAATTAGACTGCAGTACCAGATTTTGCCTGTGGGTGTTGCTGTAGGCAAAGTCTGGTATTCCAAACCAACTTTAGTGAAGTGGGGGTTGTTATAAGGAGGGTAGTGTCCATGTTGCTAATTAAAGGAGTTGGATTCAGCCACACAATTTTAATGAATTCTGGAAAGTCACGATTATCCTCAACAGTTAGAGCTGCAGGTTCCCCAATCCAGAACTACATGATGTCATGTTTTTTTTTTTTCTTAATCATTACAGCATAAAAGGTAGTCTATTTGTATTCTGGCAATTTACCTTTCCTGTGCTTATATGAATCATTGCTGCCTTTGTAAACATCCTCTTGGATGCTAGGAATAATACGTCCAAATATTTAAAGTCGATTTAGCCCTAGACTTGTGTCCTAAGTAAACCACACTGTCTATTTATATTTCTCAGTCCAATTCCTGAGGCCAAATTATTAGAGGTCAGGTTTAGTGTGAGATCCGAATTCTTGTTTTCAGCAAAATATAGAAGACAGGACTTTTCTTATATTGCTGAGGCAAATTTAGAAAAGGAGAAAGCAAACAATAGCTTACAAACAAAGAAACAATCACATTGAAGCTGGCCTGAGCTTCCGGTGTAAGCCGGGTGACAGATGACACATGGAAACAAAGTCTAATCTATCAGAGTCTAAAGCCCATACAGAGGGCAATTCTACTGAGACAGGCTCAGCCGAAGAATTGTCTTTTCTTGTGAATGGCTCTCCTGAAAAGCTTATTCAACGAAGCTCAGACACAAATTGCAAACAACACGCAATACCTGAGTTACTGGGAAAAACAAGAGTTCTGAATTTCAAAATATATAGAATGGGGAACACCTTTATAACTGGAGATTATTGGAGCCTTAAAAAGGGCTGAACATCAAAAAGGAAATGTAAAATATTGGTAAAGACGAGTTGCTTCAGTGTAATTCATTTAGAAATAAAACCTTGTGATGCATACAAGGAAATCACAGGCTTCTGCTTAGATTATCAGCTCTCACAAGATACTAACCTTCTTTTATTGAAAGGTGATGTAACTGGACTGTCTCCTTTTGTTTGCAAACTGTTGGTGCTATATAAACCCTATGTAATTATATAATAGTGCTCTTTTTACCCAGGTATTACTGTAGCATGCTGGGTGATCCCTCTACCTTTTGCTGGTAATCTGGACATCCTGGATTGCATTTTCTTGTAATGCTGGAAAACACACATTTTTGCTACCTCTCATGCACAAAGAAAGTCTGAAAAAAAATTTCATTAGTAAAGAATTTCTTATAGTCGTCCATCAGATTGAAATTCATCTTGGGAATTTGAATGTAAGTGGTCAGGGCCGATCCTAGGGTCACAGATGCCTGGGTGCAGAAATATTGGGCGTGGTCATCTTCCTAACTCCTCCCCTTTACAAATGTTTCTATGGCAAGTCGCTGATGACTGCCACTACTGGTAAAAAAAAAAAAAATCCCACAGTTTGTTGACACTATAACTTTTGCGCAAACCAATCAATATATTCTTATTGGGACTTGTTGTCCTCCACTAGTTGGGGGTGGGTGACACATCCTCAGCTCTGAGGGGTTGACAGACTACTAAGTCCCAGCATGAGCTGAGGACGTGACCCCCCCACCCCCAACTAGTGGAGGATAAGTCCCAACATGAGCCCCTGAGATTTAAGAATGTGATCCCTCCCAAAAGTGAAGGACTACAAGTCTCAATATGAACCCCTGAGATCTAAGGATGTGACCCCTTAGATCTCACAGGTTCATGCTGTGACCTATAGTCTTTCACTAGTTGAGGGGACGGGGGGACACCTCTTCAGCTCTGAGGGGTTCCTGCTGGGACAGTGGAACCTATAGTCCTTCACTAGTTGGGGGGGTGGGGTTCATGCTGGAACCTGTAGTCCTTCACTTTTGGGGGGTCAGATCTACAAAAGTGAGGAATTACAAGTCCCAGCATGAATCCCTAAGATCCATCCTTGTGACCTCCTCCTCCCATCCCTCTGTGGGTGTCATCTGCTGCCAGCTCATGCTCCCTAATGACACACACACACGCATGTTTTAATTCACCTGCCTCACCTCAGGCAGGTGCAGGTCAACTCTTCAGACGTGCTCCAATCTACCTTCCCTCAGGCCCTGAGAGGCACATGCAGCCATGCTAGAGAAGATGGAGGGAGGAGGTGGGTGGAGCCAAAATGCATTAGGCGTGGAGGAGGAAGAAGTTAAATCCTCCTCTGCTCTGAATGCTGGGGCCCCAGACTCGCTCTCCTCCTCATGACGTCACTGGTTGCTAGACGCCAGGCAGCAGGCAATCCTAGCAACCAGTGCGGGAAGTAGAGGTCTGCGGTGTAAAAAGAGGGTATCGGCTGGTCGGTATACCGAAGCACTGTGTGAGTAAATCAAAGCTGCTGCTCCAGAAAGTAAGTGAGTAGCAGCGCCCACCCCTCTGCCTTAGCTCTGCCTCAGCTTGCGGTGTATGGGCACGGTGCACCCTTTTTACCCGTCCAGGATCAGCCCTGTAAGTGGTGATGCAGGAACCAGAGGGAGAAGGAATTACATTCCTACTGCCCTATTATTGACTCTGAGAGAAGCTCCATGGAGGGCAGAATGCATGGGATTACATTTTTACATAGTTACATTGGTCCAGTTTGGACCATTGCAAGTATGTATGTACCATAATTGTGGGAACCCCCGGAAGCTGGTAAATCACTATAGTAGGCACTCCTGCAACAGTGATCTCCACTAGCTTCTGGACCTGTGCATTATTGTGAACATAGCAGAGTGCTCGCTCGCCAATGGCGCCATTCAGAAAACACTTTCCATTTTTTATTGTCCAACCAGAAAATGCTGTGAGCAAATGTAAAGTGTTCTTTGAATGGTGCCTATACTGAGAAATAGATCTCCTATTTTCACTAAGCTACAGTGCAGCTGCTCAGCATGGGACCCAGAATCTAGCAGTGAACATTGTAGTAGCGGGGCCTACTACAGTAATTACCAACTTTCAGGGGGATGTATGGCACATACATACTTACATTGGTCCTAGCTGGACCAATGTAACTATATAAAAATTGCCATGCCTGGAATTCAGCTTTAAATAATTTTCCGACTTAAATAAAGTTGCCGTTTTTAGCATACAGGACTGTGTTAGGCTGATGGCACACAGCAATTAACTCCCCCCATTCCCATTTTGTTACAGTGATTTGTCACTAAGAAAATTATAATGATTTTCTATGTGATTGCTAACAGTAAAATTTTTAGTAGCGATTTGTTGCTCTGTCAGATTGAGATTCATCAGTGTTTCAGCTCATTATCAAAATTGCTTGCAAAAATTGCTCTTAAAGAGCAACTAAACCTAACGATTTAACTGTTTCTCCAAAACAGTTACATACAAGACATGCTGCGAATGATAACTATCTAAGTTGTTTCTGCTCTCACCTGAACTGTCGAGCCATCAAATGGCTGGTGTCATAACTGATCGCATGTGCAGCACCATGGAAACTGCAGATCAAGCAAAGCCAAAGATGGCAGCTGCCTTGACTGTAAGACCACTTTCACACTGCTAGCGCAGCCACATTAGTGGTAAAGGGCCGCTAGTTTTAGGGGCACTATACCGGTGCTGTGCGGGCGCCCCGCTGGCTGCACTGCCCATTGATTTCAATGGCAGAGGCGGTTTAGGAGCGGACATATAGCGCTCCCGCACCACCCCAAAGATGCTGCTTGCAGAACTTTTTTTTTTTTCGGTCTTGCAAGTGAACCGCCCCCGTGTGAAAGCACTCGGGATTTCACACTGGCGAGGCTTGAGAGGCGCTTTTCAGATGCTTTACAGGCGCAATTTCTTGCGCTAAAATGCCTGAAAAGCTCCTTCAGTGTGAAAGGGGTCTAAAGGATAGGAGGGTTTATCTCAGTGCAATGCTTTATTGTTGCAGCAATTGCTATGCGTAGCAGCAAATCACTGAACGAGAGTGATTTTATAGCAGAGCACAACCCAATGTTGTAGCAAATAGCCAGTGATTCAATTGCTGGCTACAAATCGCTGCTGACATTGGCTGCGTAAAAATCGCCTGTGTGTCATCAGCCTTACTAGCTCATAGCATGATTTCACATGTGCTTGCACTTTAAATGATGCTAAATGCTAATATGTTTTTTATCCTTTAATTCTCAGTCGCACTCAACCACTGTAATTAGTGTCCATAGTGCACTATGGTAATAATATGCTGTCATTTAAGCAGGTGGGAGGGGAGGATACAAAGATTTAGGCTGCAGTGGGGGAGTGAATTATAGTCAGATGACGGACCTAGGGTGCAGCGAAAAGTGAAAAGGAAAATGTTTCTTTGCATTGTAAATGAGAAAATCCTAGAGAAGTGTTTTTAGGTCAGTTTTGTGTACAAAATATTTTTAAAGATGTGTAAAAAAAAAAAAAAAAAAAGAGAAGAACTGCCTTTGGGGGATCAAAATGAACCATGTTTTTTTTTGGCCTTCTTCTGGATCAACTGCTGGTATAGGATTGTGTACATGATGGCTTTCTATTAGTTTTTTTGTTAGTCAAACTACATGGACTTATGTCTTTTTTCAACCTTACTAACTATGGAACTATGTAACCAGTTCTGTTGTCATTCTTTTTTGTTGCCTTGGTTATTCTCTTTAAACCCAGTTAAACTACTCTGAAAGAGAGAAAATGCCTGCCAATAAAGCATATCATTAAAGCGATATTAATGCCTTGTTTTAAGAAAATAAAATAACAAACATGTTATACCTACCTGCTCAGGAGTGCGAGTCCCCAGAAAGGCAAGGCTCCCGTGGTCCATGTTGGATCAAGAGGTGGCTCAGGTAAGTATTGTGGGGCTGCTGCACACAGAAAGTTTTTTTTATCTACATGCATAGAATGCATGGAGGTGAAAACATTGGGCCTTTTATAACCACTGTGGCCTGTTGATGACTGGGCCGCACAGCAGAAGGTGAGGCAGTCTCCACTATACCCAAGAGGTGCTGGTGCTGCTCTGTTGGGCATGCTGGGGAACAAGGCAGCAAACCTGTGATTACTAAATATAGATCCTCAGCAGTAAACAAAGTGAGCACTCTTAACACTGGCACTAGAGGGTATCAGACAAAGGACTAATGTATCCTCTGCCATGGGCTCTGGGTGCCATCTTGGGAGAGCCTGTGTCTAATTTTGACACAAAGTTCTTGTGAGAATTCGGCAGCCATCTTTTGGAGAGCAGAGTACTATTAATAGCATGTACTGCGTCACCAAGTGGCCCCTATTATGGGAGGTATAATTCGGAGGGACATGAACCTGTTTATTTGGGACAGTTAGGCCTCACCCTTCAGCTGGGAGCAGGTTGAAGAATTGGTAGGACTTTGTGGTCGTGTAGCTGGAGACTACAGGAAAGTTCTTATAAGCTGTCACCAACCTTTGCTAACTCTTCACTTGCAGTTTTTTTTGCCTGTCCATAACATAGCCTCCTTCTCACTTCAAAACCAGCCTCTCGATGCTGATCTTACGCTTCTGTTTTAAATGAGCTCCCAGCCCAACTTTTGGCCAGCCATGGCTCATTCTCTAGTCCTCTGGTGTTGCTTCTAACCTTTCGCTTGCACTAAAGCCTAAGTCTTTGTCTCAAACTTTGTTATTGGCCAGTGATAACAGCTACAGTCATTTAGCAATATCAACAATATGACATGTATGAATTGAGGAGGAGGGTGGGGCATCCAAATAGGCACATAATGTTATACAAGAAATGTATTGTAGTAAAGGTTAAAGGAGAAGTACATCCAAAGCTCGTTTGGCTGTACTACTCCTGCGGATCACAGGAGTGCAGTTCATTCTGCCCCATTTTCAGCAGACGTCACAGAGCTGGTCCAGGCTGGGGCAAGATCCTGACAATATAGTGTCAGGATCAGTCCACAACCATTTGACCGGCACCTAGCTCAGGCTCTCAGTGAGCCGCTGGGAGCCTGAGCCGGCCGATCCCGTTCCCGCCACAGCCCAGGACTCCAGTGAGCACAGGGGGTGGGGTGGCAGAGCAGACAGTGGTGATTGACAGTCAAGAGCTCTCTGCTCACGGAACTCTGAGAACCGAGCGATTGGCGACGTTTGATCGCTCCGTTTTCAGTCTTAGAACTGGTGGGGGACAGATGCAGCATCGGACTGATGCTGCATCCACCTAGGTATGTATAATTCTTAAAAAAAATAAAAATACTGTACTTCTCTTAAGATCTCTGTGTGGTGGGTCTTAATACCTGATACATAGCAAAGTAGATGTAATAAAATTTAATATTAAATAATAAATAATATTAATAAATAATATTTAGAGGTCTATTCATTTGTTCACTTAATGTTTACACGACTTTCACCCAAGATTCACACATTTTTATAACTGACTGAGTTCTTTCAATTTTGGGTAAAACATTTACAAATAGATCCCTTAAGCCTAGTACACATAAAGAGATTATCAGACGAATGATTGTTCGTTTTATTTTATTTTTTACATGCATATTGAAAACAAATAGGTTACTAAGGTACGGAAATTCTCATATGACACAAAAAAAATTCAGAAGTAATGTATTGTATTTTATTTTTGGATTAAAACTTTACTGATTGAATGAAAATCGTATGATCTGGTATTGTACAAGAACATTTTTTGTGCTTGTCCCTTCAGAAAATTTCAGACAAAAGCTGTGTACTAACAATCAGATTATTGTACCATTGCTTCGAAAGTTTTTTGTAGGAATTTCTGATCAGGCTACGGCACTGATGGTTAAGGGGCAGTAAAAACATTAGGCTGAGCCCCATTTTTCTGCCCCCCAACGTCCTCTTCTCTTGAACCTACAAAGGCAGCCGGACAGATTTGTATTCTTGCCGCTGCTGTGATGCATGTTTCGTGGTGTGGCAAGAATTATACCCATGTTGTTCTTGGTGGGCAGTGCCACCCTCTGTACACAACCCATTCAAGTGAATGGGGCTGTGCTGCAATCTCCCTTCAACTGTGAGCAATGGCAATGCACATGGTTGCAGCATGGTGGTGCAGACTTTTAGGGTTAAAACAGGCAATGCCAAACACATTTTAAAAAGTGCTTTTTAGAGGACAGAGCTAATGTAAACAAACCCTAAATATGGTACAGCACTGTGTATCATAAACAATTGTGATTTTAAAGTATGGGCTATTTTCCTGATAGAGAAATGAGTAGACCACACCTAAGTAAGTTGTGTTGAAATAGCCACTCATAGTCTGTAGCAGAAACTCATATAAAAGGGTGACAACACAAGGACAGAACATTGTCACTCTATAACAAGAAAGTGCTTGGATCACTATGTATTATTTTAACAATTTAAGGACCGGAAGGATTTGCCCCCTTTATGACCAAGCCATTTTTTGCGATATGGCACTGCGTCGCTTTAACTGACAATTGTGCGGGCGTGCGGCACTGTACCCAAACAAAATCAACGTCCTTTTTTTCCCACAAAAGAAGCTTTATTTTGGTGGTATTTGATCACCTCTGCGGTTTTTATTTTTTGCACTATAAACAAACAAAGAGCGACAATTTTGAAAAAATAAATAAATAATACAGCGCTGCATATAAAAATTATATAAGTAAATAGCAGCCAACACACCTCTAGACCCAAGTAATAGAAATATACAAAAAAAGTGTAACCCTAATAAACTTAGAAAATTAAGTGAATAGTGTTAACAACACAACTTAAGTGTATAGCATACAATTAAATGTTATAATAAAAAGTTATGATGCACTAAGTGTAGTACAAATATAGTTGCACAAATTAATAGTAATATAAACTAAATAAATAGTGTATAAGCATTGTGTGATATAAACATAGTGTCAACAGAGATAAAAAACAACAACGTCCTTTCGACCATTCTGACCAGTTGGTCTTTAAGCCTTTTTGATTTGAATGACGTAAGTCTTCCCAAGTCAACAACACCTGGTAAGCCTCTTGATGTCTTCGGAGACTGTTCCTGTCTTCGGTGATGGCTTCTGAACTACCATCAACTTTCCTGTTTACTTTTGGTGTTTCCCAATTTTTACCTATCTTACATATATAGCTGATGCCTCAGCTCTTTTGGACTTGATAGACATAGGCCTTACTTGGGCATTTGTCCTTGGGAAGCTCCTTTAGACCATTTTTTTGGGAGTCCTTGTTATATAAATTTTGGGTGGTGTTAATTCCATCTGAATTTTTTGGACTTTGTTGTTGTTTTTTTTTTATCTCTGTTGATACTATGTTTATATCACACAATGCTTATACACTATTTATTTCGTTTATATTACTATTATTTGTGCAACTATATTTGTACTATACTTAGTGCATCATAACTTTTTATTATAACATTTAATTGTATATTATACACTTACGTTGTGCTGTTAACACTATTCACTTAATTTTCTAAGTTTATTAGCGCTACACTTTTTTTGAAAATTTTGAAAAAAAAAAGATTTTTTTTTTTTACTTTTTTTTTTTTTTTTACTTTTTTTTACATATCCAAAAAAATTATGAAAGAACAAATGTATTCATCATTTTAGGCAGATATGCATTCTTCTACATATTTTCGGTAAAAAAAATCGCAATAGGCCTGTATTGATTGGTTTGCGCAAAAGTTATCGCATCTACAAACTATGGGATAAATTTAGGGACTTTTTCTTTATTGTTTCTACTGGTTATGGCAGCGATCTGCGAGTTTAAGTAAGACTGCGACATTTCGGCAGACATATTTGACCCCAAATTACGTTTCTTGGGCACCAGTGACATTATTACATTGATCAGTGCTATAAAAATGCACTAATCAATATAAAAATGACACTGGCAGGGAAGGGGTTAACACTAGGGGGCGATCAAGGGTTAACTGTGTTCCCTCAGTGTGTTCTAACTGTAGGGGGGATGGGGCTACCTGGGACATGACAGAGATCATTGTTCCCGATCACTGGAAACTGAGATCTCTGTCATGTCTCCTGTCAGAATGGGGATTCGACTTGTTTACAAAGACAGACCCCCATTCTGTCCCTGTAATAGGAGATCATGGGCCACCGGCGGACATCAAGTCCGCCCGACCCGTGGGCATGCTCCCACAGCATGCAGAGGGCGCGAGAGCGCGCCGCCCGCAACTGCACCTGTTCGAGCCAACGTAAAATGACGGAGGTGCGCACAGGAGAGCCAACCTGCAGCAGTACAACTGTGGCGGGGGCGGTTGTTAAGTGGTTAAAGAAATCTGCCAGTTAAAACAACATACGGACCTGGCAACGAAAGGGTTGAAGGAAGTTAAAGCTGAACTAAAGGATCTAAACTTACCTCCTCCAACGCTCCCTGTACTTCTTCTGTGTGCTGGTCTTCAACCATCTTCATTGGCCGGCATAGGATGACATCACACCTGCGCATGCAAAGGAGCTAGTCATCTTGGCACATGAGAATCATTCCAGTAATGTAAGCTGAGCTTCACATGCACAGCTCAGTTTACATGGTGGAGAAAGTTGCAAGCAGGCAGGTAGGTGTATTTTATTGCAGAAGAGATTTTGCATGTCTCTTCTACAATAAAGAGCATGCCTGCTCGCAGTTTGTGACCGTGGGACTTTAAATTCAAAATAATAATAACAGACTGGTATACTGCAGTAAATTACATTTTTGCTTTTGGGTTTTCTAATGCTTTACATACACAACACATTTGATGTCATGCACCCTGCAATGGCTCTTTTTAAAGAAATGCTCAGAATCTAAATTGCAGTGAATGCAGTACGTACAGTAAAAGGAAATAATCCTGTTTTATAGTGTGCAGGAACATAAGAAAATAAGGTAAAGTTTGCCTAGAAATCAGACATTCCTGTGCAGTTAAATAGGGGCTAACCCATTAATCATGATTTCTCTGCTTTGTCTAAACTACAGTAACAATGAATAAAAAAAAATACTTTCCTAGCTATAGAAAACAGGATTTCCTGTTTATATCTGAGCTTTAAGAGGAAGTCTGCTGAAATCAGCTTTCCTGGACCCCACCAGTTCATCAGCCAGTTCATGGTTTACACTGATCTAGGGTTGCATGACCAACAAGCTTTGTACTGCTGTGAATTGCGACAGTTTCCTTTCCAGCAACTCAGTGTACTGAGCGCATGCATGACACCAGCAAGGTCATTCATCTCAGCCAAACTAGTGTCATTGCTGGGCTTGTTTGTTCCGTTTTATGATTGAGGAATCTATTTTGTTGTCTTTAAAGTTATTTAAAGTATACAGAGAGATACATATCTTAGACTTAGCCTGAGCAGGCAGTGTCCTCTGCTCCCTAAATGGAATGCTTTGTAATGTAGAATGTTTCGGTTAGCGTACTCCAGGGGGCTGTTGGGATTATATATATCTTCCATTTCCCAGGACAAATTTTTTTTCCACTCAAAATGTTGAACTTACATTGTTTTTTTTTCACCTAATAATTTATACCAGCTGTCCCCAACCCGTGCATTGTGAGGCACATGTGGCTTTCAGCGTAATTTTCTTAAAGGCATCTCTAGTATTATATACAGTATGTATGATTTTTTGACTAGCTTAAAGAGAACTGAACTCTGGAAGCTGTGCCCCAAAGAAAGATAGACAGAAGATAAAGGACTAGTAACTCATGTAGTGTCCCGGGAGCTGATCTTTCCCCATTACTGACCTACGATTTCCTGCACTGTGTCTCTATACAGATGCGGTCATCTTGGAGTAGCAGGGCTTTGCTTCCTCATGTCAGGGCCTTCATCAAGGTGAACAGTGAGCAGCACAATAGTGGCTTCCCTATGCCTCACTGCAAACCTTCTGAGACTAGCAGTGCCTTATATCTCACACAGCAGATGTACAGTTATAAGGTGACATACCAGGAAGTGCTCATCTATGTTTTAGGAGGAATCCAAGAAAAAAGGTACATTTTTCAGGTTACTGCTTAGTCACATTAAATATTTCTAGATGTAGCATAGCAAACTTTCACTTTTTTTAAGTCATCTTTAAAGTAAACCTGTCAAAAAAGAATTGTAGTGGTGTTCTCTCTGTAACATTGACCATATTACTTCAATATTTTGAATCACTGGCACAGATTGCAAGCATTTAAACAATGAGTTTCAACATTCTTGATTGGCATATATAATCTGTTAGTGACTCCATAGGCATGCACACAGGGTGTGCCGGATGTGCCTGGGCACACCATAATCACCTAGTGCTCATTAGCATTATTGATCTGTGTGGCAGCAGGGAGATCAATGTGCCAGAGCTATACATACAGTATCTCATAAAAGTGAGCACACCTCTCACATTTTTGTAAATGAAGAAATTACACTTTGCTACAATGTAAAGTAATGAGTGTAAAGCTTGTATAACAGTGTAAATTTGCTATCCCCTCAAAATAACTCAACATACAGCCATTAATGTCTAAACTGCTGGCAACAAAATTGAGTACACCCCTAAGTGAAAATGTCCAAATTGGGCCCAAAGTGTCAATATTTTGTTTGGCCACCATTATTTTCCAGCACTGCCTTAAAGAGGAAGTAAAACCTCTGGAAAAAAAAATACACCCTGCAAGACAAAGGCATAACTAGCTCATTATGAATTACTTACCTGATAAGAAGCCCCCGCATCGGCCCTCATTCGCTTCCCTTGACACCGCCATTTATCCCGGAGTGACTTCCGGGTATCACAGGTCCGGTGCTGTTACTGGCCGGAGCCACGATGATGTCACTCCTGCGCATGTGCGCTGGTGCTGCCATTAACGGCATGATCGCCGTTAGAAACGGCACGCTCAGTGCGCCTGCGCCCGATGTCTACGGCGCATGCACCGGTGCCGCTATTTCTGCAAATATCTCCTAAAGGTTTTAGGTTTGGGAGATATTTCTTGCACCTACAGGTAAGCCTTAACCTAGGCTTACCTGTAGCTTAAAGTGGTTGTAATGGGTTGTGGGTCTTGGCCATGGAGTTCACCAGAGCTTCACAGGTTGTCACTGGAGTCCTCTTCCACGATGACATCACGGAGTTGGTGGATGTTAGAGACCTTGCGCTCCTCCACCTTCCATTTGAGGATGCCCCACAGATGCTCAATAGGGTTTAGGTCTAGAGACATGTTTGGCCAGTCCATCACCTTTACCCTCAGCTTCTTAAGCAATGCAGTGGTCGTCTTGGAGGTGTGTTTGGGGTCGTATGTCACAGTACATGTTGGCATTCATGGTTCCCTTAATGAACTGTATCTCCCCAGTGCTGGCAGCACTCATGCAGCCCCAGACCATGACATTCCCACCACCATGTTTGAATCTAGGCAAGACACACTTGTCTTTGTACTCTCACCTGATTGCCACCACACACACTTGACACCATCTGAACCAAATAAGTTTATCTTGGTCTCATAAGACCACAGGACATGGTTCCAGCAATCCATGCTCTCAGTCTGCTTGTCTTCAGCAAACTGTTTGCAGGCTTTCTTGTGCATTATCTTTAGAAGAGGCTTCCTTCTGGGACAACAGCCATGCAGACCAATTTTATGCAGTGTGCTACATATGGTCTGAGCACTGACAGGCTGACAACCCCAACCCTTCAACCTCTGCAGCAATGCTGGCAGCACTCATATGTCTATTTCCCAAAGACAACCTCTGGATATGATGCTGAGCACGTGCACTCAACTTCTTTGGTCAACCATGGCGAAGCCTGTTCTGAGTGGAGCGTGTCCTGTTAAACCACTCTATAGTCTTGGCCACTGTGCTGCAGCTCAGTTTCAGGGTCTTGGCAATCTTATTACAGCCTAGGCCATCTTTATGTAGAGCAGTGGTTCTCAACTCCTGTCCTCAGGACCCACTAACAGGCCAGGTTTGCAAGATAACTGAAATACATCGCAGGTGATATAATTTGCTGCTTAGTGATTGCAGTATTCTAGTCTGCATCTCCCCAAGGTAATACTTAAAATCTGGCCTGTTAGCGGGTCCTGAGGACAGGAGTTGAGAACCACTGATGTAGAGCAACAATTCTTTTTTTCAAATCCTCAGAGAGTTCTTTGCCATGAGGTGCCATGTTGAACTTCGAGTAACCACTATGAGAGAGTAAGAGCGATAACACAAAACTTAAGACACCTTCTCCCCATTCACACCTGAGACCTTGTAACACTAACGAGTCACAGGACACCGGGGACAGAAAATAGCTAATTGGGCCCAATTTAGACATTTTCACTTAGGGGCGTACTCACTTTTGTTGCCAGTGGTTTAGACATTAATGGCTGTGTGTTGAGTTATTTTGAGGGGACAGCAAATGTATACTGTTATACAAGCTGTACACTCACTACTTTACATTGTAGCAAAGTGTCATTTCTTCAGTGTTGTCACATGAAAAGGTATAATAAAATATTTACAAAAATGTGAGGGGTGTACTCACTTTTGTGAGATACTGTATGTAGACACATGCATGTGTGTTTGAGCTTTGGGGTGCACACCCTAATGCAATAGGCTGTGCGCACCTATGAGTGACTCTGAGGTAATTAACCTAGGTGGATGCAGTATTGATCCAAAGCATCTGTCCCCCCAGCAACTCTGCATTGAGAACTGAGGGAGCAAACACCACTGACCGTTCAGTTCCCTCTCTCCACTCTGAGCAGATAACTGTTAGTCACAGTTAGGCTCTCTGCTCTGCCCTTCCGGTGCTTACTGGAGCGCTGGGCTGTGGTGGGGGTGGGAGGGGCTGGCTCAGGCTATTGGCAGGTCCCTGAGAGGCTAAGCAGGTGCCAGTCCAGGCAGCTGGGTGGATCCAGACCATATGGTCAGAATTTTTCCCGAGCCTGGAACGGCTAAGTGACGTCAGCTGACAGCAGACTTTATCCACATGCACCTATATCTGGCTATCATACCTTGCAACATAGGTTTTTGTATTTACCCCTCACATGACACCAAGTGTGAATGTTTGAGCGCACTGTGCGAGCAGCTGCTGTGGTGAATAGACAATCTTGTCTGTTAACTCTTTGAGTGGTGAAGGTCTGAGGTTTTTTTTATTTTAAAGCCTCGTACACACGGTACGATTGTTGGCAGGGGATTGTCTGTTGACAGACTGTTGTCCTAAAATCTTACCGTTAGTACGCTCCTTTTGACAATTTTTGTCCAACTTTCGGCCAACAAATGTTGGATGGCAGGCTAGTAAATTTTCGACGGACAACGGCTTGATGTCAGATTTTCATATGGTCAGTACACAAATCCGTCACACAAAAAGTCGAAAATACAAACACGCATGCTTGGAATCAATGCTCACCAAACACTAAATTAGAAAAGGGGGCCAAAGGGTGGCGCTCAAGAGCTGAAATTTCTCGTAGTACGTCTCTACGTTTGTGTTTGTTCCACAACAATTGTGTACCGTTAGTATGCAAGACAAGATCCAGGCACACGCCCTTTTGATAAAAATCAGACGCTCGGTTGGCCAACAATCGTACCGTGTGTATGAGGCTTTACTTTATTCTTTGGTGTGTGTATATACAATTTTTGAATTTGCAATATATATGCAGTTTGTATATGCTGCTTGGATCATTTTATGACTCCCTTTAATGGGTTCCTCTAACCCTATGCTTTTTGGATCCTCTTCCTGGGTCATATTGACTGCACTTACTACTTGAAGTGAGACAGCGACAAACTGGCGGATGGCAATTGTCATCTCGTATATAACTAAATGTGGTCCTAGCGGGTTTTAGTTTTGTGCTTTTGCTCATCTTGATAAATGCATATCACCATGTTCAAATTCTGTCCATGCTGCGATGTTGAGCAAACAGTACTGGAGACTGCTGCCTACTTATAAGTGATACCATGCAACTCATGGTTTTGCTCAGTCAGCTATCTATATCTTGTGATTGCAAAGCCTGAAACACATATTCTGTGCTCTGATGCTATCATAGTTGGAGATAACACAAGGAGGGCTGGGCAACATGTTCATAGATTTATTCTAGGGTGAACTGCCACTTTAAACCTAGAGGATCAGCATAACAGCAGGTGGGCTATCACTTTCAGAAGAAGGTTAGCAATGGCAGCCTGCATATTTCTTTACCAAAATGTTTATTTATTGGAACTAATATTATCAGATATTCCTAAATACAGACTTTGCTGTTCCTTGTCACTATGCAAGTCTTTTGATTTCTTTATATAGAATTGAACACAATATAATCTTGAAGTGATGTTGGCTTTAACTCAGTAGTCATTTAAAGCAAACCCTTACTAAAAAAAGATGGATGTCTCCATTAATTGTCTCCCTCTAAAACGAATTGCCTGGCTGTTATAACCAGGCCCCAATAATTGTTTTAATCAACAAAACAAGTATGCAGATTAGGAAATTAAGAGAAAGGACAGAACTCCTTTTCACATACATGTTCTGGGTAAGTGATTTAAGGCTGGGTTCACACTATGTGCGGCCGTGGCTCACAGCAGGGGGTCCCATGCTTGCCCTTTCACTGTTTCAGGTCAGAATATGGTCCAAATTTTTCCCCGAATTCGGACCTGAAACGGAGCCAAAGACGCACAGGACCCTTCCGCTGTGCGCTCTGCGGGAGCCCCGAAGATGTGTGAACCGGCTCCATAGAGAGCCGGTCACACTCTCCTGTCATGCGAATTGAAATGCGGGGAAACCCACATCCAATTAGCACCTTGAAGCCAGAGGGTCAACAATATGACAGTAAGGCAACTGCTGTATTTGCAGAATGAGATGCCAGCTTTGGCAGCCTTCATGTTTCTCTCAGAAAAAGGTCTCATTTAAAGCAACTCTGTCGATTGAAAAAAAAACCTAAAAAGTTACCTGAATTGAAGACTGGTTCCATCCACTGGTCCCAGTTGGGTCCTGTAAGGAAAAGAGATGGAACCAAGGCGTAGGCCAGGAGGCACAGGCATCTGATAGATCTGGAAGTGTTGGATGCTGAAAATTCTGCTGGAGGCTGCAGCTAGCATAGTGAGGACTTACCACCCTCCAGAAAGGTAGATATTAATAGTCTTCTGCAGGAAACGTGTTAAAAAATTAGGATTTTCAATAAACAGCCAGTTTAGGAAAGAGTGATGATTGCTCTTTTATGACATATGCTTAGACATTTGAAGGACAATCTAAAAGTTTTAAAACATAATACTACCAAGAAGTGAAACTTGAATGCTGAGTTAAAAGAGACTTTAAAATTAACTTTTAAATAAGGAGGTTATAATCTGGGGCCCACTGCAGGTGTGTGAAAAACTTGTTGCATCTTTCCCAAAAAGACTCATGGCTGTATTAGATCAAAAGGGTGCTTCTACTAAATACTGGGCAAAGGGTCTGAATACTTAGGACCATGTGATATTTCAGTTTTTCTTTTTTAATAAATCTGCAAAAATGTCAACAATTCTATGTTTTTCTGTCAATATGGGGTGCTGTGTTTACATTAATGAGGAAAAAAATGAACTTAAATGATTTTAGCAAATGGCTGCAATATAACAAAAAGTGAAAAATTTAAGGGGGTCTGAATACTTTCCGTCCCCACTGTATATATATATAAAATATTGTTACATAGTGCGGACCCCCCTTACATCAGGGTCCCTAGAGAGCCTCCCTACTTACATTAAGATACCCAGAGAGTCCACCATTACATCAGGGTCCCCAGAGAGCCCCCCCTTACATCAGGGTCCCCAGAGAGTTCCCCCTTACATCAGGGTCCCCAGAGAGCCTGCCTTTGCATCAGGGTCCCCAGAGAGCCCCCCTCTTACCTCAGGGTCCCCAGAGAGCCCCTTCCTTACATCAGGGTCCCCAGAAAGCCCATCCTTACATCAGGGTCACCAGAGAGCCCCTCCCTTACATCAGGGTCCCCAGAGAGCCCCCCCTTTACTTCAGCGTCCCCAGAGAGCCTCCCCTTAAATCAGGGTCCCCAGAGAGTCCCTTCCTTACATCTGGGTCCCCAGAGAGCCCCCCTCACTTCAGGGTCCCCAGAGAGCCTCCCCTTACATCAGGGTCCTCAGAGAGCCCCCCTTACATCAGGGCCCCCAGAGAGCCTCCCCTTACATCAGGGTCCCCAGAGAGCCTCACCTTACATCAGGGTCCCCAGAGAGCTCCCCCTTACATCAGGGTCCCCAGAGGGCCCCTCCTTACATCAGGGTCCCCAGAGAGCCTGCCTTTGCATCAGGGTCCCCAGAGAGCCCCCCCTTACATCAGGGTCCCCAGAAGGTCTCCCCTTACATCAGGGTCCCCAGAGAGCCCCCCCTTACATCAGGGTCCCCAGAGAGCTCCCCTTACATCAAGGTCCCCAGAGGCCCCCCTTACATCAGGGTCCCCAGAGGCCCCCCTTACTTTAGGGTTCCAGAGAGACCCCTTACATCAGGGTCCCAAGAGGGGCCCCGGCCCCCCTTACATCATGGTCCCCAGACAGTCACCCCCCCTTCCAGAGCTCTCTCTGTACCTGGCTGGTCTCCGCTGTGCACCTTGGACCCCCAGCACATCTCTGTACCGCCCTCCCACCTGGGGGAGGTGGGAGGCAGTGATCGGCAGCTCTATGGTGTCCACAGGCGGCGGGATCTCCCTGGAGCTTGTAGTTCTCTCTCCGACTGTATCCACTGGAGAGGGGGGGGGCCTCTGACCCAGGCATGTAGAGTGTAGAAGCAGAGCGACTCACTGAAGAGTGAAGCCGATACATGCCCGGGTCAGAGGTCCCTCCCCTCTCCACTGTATACATTCAGAGAGAGAACTACAAGCCCCAGGGAGATTCCGCGGCTCATGGGCACCATTGAGCCTCCCACCCCCCCGCATGTTAACGAACAGCCAGGGGTGCAGGGGGAGATGCTGGGTCTTGGGGCTCCCCCACAGCGGCAGAACCACATGGCCCATTCGCAAGTGCGACTGCAGCGCCCCCTATAGTTCCGCCACTGTATAAATCTATGCAATTGTGTAGTGATATGGGACAAAACATCTTTAGTAGGAACTCCGCACATTCACTATACACAAGTGGCTCATCTCTGAGTCGGGGGTCTGCCTTAATGTTTGATTTGGGCTGCAGCCTCCCCCTGGTCCTGGGCACTGGTGAACACGTACATCGGCAAGGTGTTACCCCACATGCACGAGCACAGCCAGACCCCGCCCACTTGTGCAATATTGTTGTTGTACAAAGCAAGTATGTCTTACCTCTTTTTTTTTTTACTTTAGTGTCACTTTAAAAATAAAAAGTGACAGTTATTTTTTAGCTGAGTCCAATAAGATGTGCAAATTACAGTCACATGGCTAAAATAAAGACCCTTTCTCTGGTGTTAGCTTTCTGAATTGAACTTATTGTTTCTGCTGAAAATGAAAATGACTATAATTGTCCATAAAATCTCTTTTTTCATTCCATAAAACATTCTACCCTAGATATGATAACAATCTTTTCTAAACTTCAAATCCTTGCTACTGCACATACAGGATATTATATCCTGCAATTCATAGCTTTTCACCGCACAGTGGATATTGGCATCGCATACTCTGGTTCATAATGATACAAATTATACTCATAGTAATGTACAATTAGTGTGCAGGGCAAGTTAGTTAATTACAAATGTGGTTTCCCGATTCTTAAGTAAACATGTGAATTCTTTATTTTTAGACAGAAATATTTTTAAGGTCAGAGGGAAGTTACAGAGAATGTAGCAGAGTACAATCCTTTACAAATCTTGTCTATGAAGTACAATATTTAGTTCTTTAACATACACCATAAAATGCACATATGCCTTTAGTACACACTTTTTGTATGTCAGTCCACCACATTAAAACTAAAGGGTATCTCTATGAATTTTTTTGGATAGAGCAGGGTAGGGGGTAGACCTTCTGTCAAGTTTTTATTGCTGTCTGTTTCCCGATTCGTGAGATTTATCCCTCTGTTTGTTCTGGTGACCAATGTCAGTAAGCCCCGGTTACCACTGATGCGGTGCGATGTGGTGCGATTTTACATGCGATTTGGAGTATCAGTGCAATGCGATTTTGTGGTGCGATTTGTGCTTTTCAGATGCGATTCTCATAGGCTATACAGCTTAAAACTGCACTGCTCCGCACTAAACTTACAAAGAACCCTTTTTTTAACCGCCCCAAAATCGCATCAGAAACCCCAAATCTACAGTATGTGAACAGCCTTCATAGTTTTTTTACTTGGCATATGAATCTATGCATTCTGGAAGGCATCAGAATCGCATCAGCTTTGCATAATTGTGAAATAGGACTGAGACAGAAAGTAAAATCCAAAATTTTAGAGTCATTGTCAGAATACAAGGTTGAGAGGAAATCTTACTATGTGGATGTCCTGGAAATTTTATAGATAGGAAACACTTATCCTCTATATTGATCAGTGATTCAAAATTAATAGTAATCATTGCAGTAGGGAACAGAAAAATACACTTAGCATCTCTCTAAATAACTTTTCCATTTATTTGGCGCATTTAAAGTTTTTTTTTTTTTTAAACCATGCTTACGTAGGTTTCACATTGATATAACAATTGTACTTTTAGGCTGGGTTCACACTAGAACATGCAGTGGCTCACAGCAGGAGTCCGGTGCGTCCCCGTTCACTGTTTCAGGTCTGATTTCAGCCTGAATCTTGGGCTGAATTCAGACCTGAAACTGACCAAAAGACACACAGGACTCCTGTGCAATGCACACCAAAGCCGCTGCAGAGATGTGTGAACCGGCTCCATAGGGAGCCGGTCACAATCTCCTGCTATGCGAATGGGATGCGGGGAAACCTGCAACCCATTCGCATAATTGTGAACCCAGCCTTAAGCTAATAAAGGGGCGTTACATAGGCAGGCTAGTTTCTTATTAGATATATGCAAGTAAAAGGCGCAACACTCTAGTACCTCAGTATTTATCATGTATAAACCATAATCCAAGTCCAAACATGTATAAATGTACAGTAGTGGGTCCGTATGTCAGGGCTGCTACCAATGGAGACAAGAAGCAAATTCCAGTAAAACTGAGAGAAAACAAGGAAAGGGGCACTTCTGAGTGTATAAATAAACCACTTTAATAATAAAAACCATAACATTCCTAGCGCGCACGCTCAGAAACACGTCACATTATTGTGACGTCACTTCCCTGTGCCACACTGTCCCATGCTCTCCAAGCCTCGCATTGGAATACACACTGCACGGCCGACTTCCATCTTCATCGGTTACAAGCAAGGACTTCAGGAACCGCAACGCTTGGGACTACAGGCTCTGAAGCTCACCGCCCCATCTTTCCTGGGATCTGATGTACTCCACACCGCCTGTGAGAAGTGGAACTACTGTGACCTGGTCACCCATCCTGCTCCTGGACACTACTCAGCCCAGAGATGTATTCTACCATACCTTCTCCCATGTGAGTTGATATTGTTTTTATTATTGAAGTGGTTTACTTATACACTCAGAGGCGCCCCTTTCCTTGTTTTCTCTCAGTTTGTTATTAGAGTGTAAAAGAATGTGAACACATAATCAATACATTATTAGTGCCGTGTCCAGAATGCAGTGCAGTGTACAACACATAAGCAAAGTATACAACGTGGAATTTTTTTTTACAGAATCTAACATTTCTTTCACAGTGGGCATCCAGTTCATATGATAACTGTTTAACCATTCTCTTTCTTACTAAACACCAATCAGCCATAAATTTATGGCCACTGACAGGTTAAGTGAATATTATTATTATTATCTCATTACAATGGCTTCGGAAAGTTGGTGGGATATATTAGGCAGCAAGTAAACGTGTTGTCCCTGAAGTTGATGAGTTGAAAGCAGAAAAAAATGGGCTTCACAATTTATTATGTATGGGGCTGCGTAACTGCAAACCTGGGCATGTTTGTTACTTGGGCAGTTGTTACTAAACTTCCTCACATCACCCTATAATATTGGCACCTCCATCTTCTGTTAATATTGAAGTGGAGATGCCATGCGCCATGTCCATAGTAGCGCACAGATTGCATTCTCCCGTGCGCCAAGATTGCTATAGTAAATGGGGGATTCTTCTACTGATGGCGCATGGCTTTAGTAAATCACCCTGTGTGTCTGCAGTTAAATCCATTATCAAAGGTGAATTAGCATGCTACCAATATGTCTGCCATACAGTTCAGAGTCAAGACACGCAGAAGAAAAATACGTTTTAAAAACGGGACTTGACATTATGGAGCTGTGGGGTTTAAAGAGGGACATTGGAAAACATTAATGGCAAAGCATACCATTCCTGGCAAAGTGTCCATGTGTTTGCTGTAGCTACGCGGATATTCATAGTTATCCATATTTTGATGATTATGTAGTATTTGAACCAAGGGATGGTCAGGAATGATCGTCAAGGACAGTCCAGATCCTAGGTTTTTGGCAGTTAAAGCTACACTGATTTGAAAAGTTTTCAGTCTAAAATGAGGAAGTAATTTTTTTTTTTGAAGCCTGTCTCAAACTACAGAGTAGATATTGAGAAATTTTGAAATATGTGTTAGCCCATGTATTAATATTGAAGCTAAGAAAAGGGGAACTTGCCATTCAGCATAATATTGTTAGTTATTTTAAATGAATATTGAACAAATACAGACCATTTTAATACACTTAATTTTAACACATATAATATTGCCATCTTTGTTCTGATAATTCAATAATAAAGGTTGTAAATTAAGGTGGATGATATGATAAAATTGATTCTTATACATTTTATTTTATGGGTGCTGTTCATTACCATGTGTAACCCGAGAATGCATGCATATTGCTACATTTGCATTCCATATTTAGCAAGTCCTAGTCTTGCTGCAATGGAGAGTGAATGTTAAGAAGGGTTTAGTTCAGAGAAGTTATCGGGTGGACGGGACGTGGTAAAAGTTTTTTTTCTTATTTATTTTACTTTTTATTCTTTATTTTTACACTGTTCTTTTTTAAAAAAATGCGTCACTTTTATTCCTATTACAAGGAATGTAAACATCCCTTGCAATAGAAAAAAAGCATGACAGGACCTCTTAAATATGAGATCTGGGGTCAAAAAGACCTCAGATCTCATGTTTACACTAAAATGCAATAAAAAAATAATAATATTGTTTGAAAAAATAAATTAAAAGAAAGAGCTATGGGCGGAAGTGACGTATTGACGTCGCTTCCGCCCTGCAATGGTATGGAGCCGGGTGGGGGCCATCTTCCCCTCACTCAGCTCCATACCACACAGGGAGAAGGATCCGATCGCCTTCCCCACTGGCGGCGGCTCCAGTAAGGTTTGAATACGCAGAATGTCAACCGTGAAGTGTTAATGTTGTTTATTCATCAAATGTTTGTTGCTCATGGTCAGATATATTTGCAAAGTTGGGAGGCTGACTTCTGAGTCCGAATATGTGTTTGGGTAGAATGTTCTGTTCTGAGACCCTCGGGTCCACTTGGGTCCCGGGGATAGAAGGAACTAAAGGTGTTTATGTTTTGTTGAAATCCTGCTGTAATACTGGACTTGGAAAAAATGTTTAGTTAAATATAGTTAAATATTGAATCTATATAATGAAAACTGTTGCTGAGAAACATTTTTATTTCTGCATGCTTTATGCAATTATATTTGAATTAATATGGAATATTATTTTTAATACCTCCAATGGTTAAGGCCTGAATTGATCAGGTAGATTCTGTGGTTATTCATGTTAGATGAGGAGTGTCAACCCCAGTCAGTATTCACCCCCAGCCCCATGCACATGAAGAAATGCCCCCCTATTCATGCCCATTCATACCCTACCCTATACCCTATCCGCATGTCAAGTTACTTGAAGAAATGACTACATCTTTTACATGGAAATTTTCGTTGTTCATCCTTGTTGTTCTAATGCCATGGGAGGTGCTGAGATAAGTAAAGGCAGACTCCTGCTGGAAAATGTTCCTGGAAATTACACCTTGAGGGTTAGCCAATGACGCACGCCCACGAAATTCCAGTGAGCATCCCCAGGGAGAGATCCAGATGCCAGCCCAAAGACCCAAGTCTAGCCCAATGCATCAGTTCCAGTCTGTATGTCGAGTTCTGTCCTTACAAAGAGGCAGGATTTGGAGTGGATGAACACAGAATCGAACCAAAAGTTTGGGAAAAGTTTTGGGAAGAGTTTAGTAGAATGAAAATTACAATGTGTACATTTTCCCTTTCCTTCTTTTTTGAATTTTATGGACATTCATAAACCATACAAAAGACTGTATTTTGTGTTTTTCTTTGGGACTATTTTTCATTTTGGCCTAAAGGCTGTCATTCCCCTCCCACTTGATTTTATGGACTGTCACACCCCTTCCCCTTTATATTTCATAGACAATTGCTATGCAGCTGAGATTTTGATATCTACTAATTCGGATGTGTTTATTGTTCTCTATTTTTACATGCTTAAGATAGTGGTACATTGATGGGAAAGTAGTCCAGGTGAATATTTGGCGCATATTGGGGGCAACAGGGTTTGTGATTGTCACATTTGTGACAAAAGAGAGGATTAAAAGGATCATGGAAAAAGCTCCCCTTATGTTCATATTGTGTTTTGCAATCTAATACACAACTGCTCCTTTAAGTGTCATTTTGCTGATCAAGTAAATACATATTGGTGTTTAACCGCTTCCGGCCCAGCCGCCACAGTTATCCCCTGCACGAGCCATCGTAGCTGTACGTCGGCTCTTTTAGATACCACCGGCAGCGCGCCCGAAGCGAGTCCCCAGAGCCGATGCGAGTGCCTGGCGGGTGCGATGACCGCCGGGCACCCGCGATTGCTTGTTACAAAATGAGAACGGGATGTGTGAATGTAAACACACATCCCAGTTCTCTCAGGGGAGATGAGACAAATTGTGTGTTTATACTAAGTATCTCTCTCTTCCCCTAGTCAGTCCCATCCCCCCTACAGTTAGAACACACCTAGGTGTCAGGGCTGGGCTCAGCCCTTCCTTCTCAGAGCTGGCCACTCAGCTGTCGGCTAATTGCCAGCTCTTATCTCTCCACAGTTACACAGCTGTTGATGATATCCTGCTCGTCAGTCCTGCCTACTTAAGCCGTTCAGCCCAGTGGATCTCTGCCTTTGCCTTAGTTTCTGTGATGTTGACCATCTCCTGCGACCCTGTTCAAGACTTGCTTTGCTGACATCCCTTCTGGCTCCAGATCCTGCTTGCTGTGCCACTACATTGATCCCTCACTTCTGGCTTGGCTGACTATCCGTTCCAGTTACTGAACTTTGGCTATGTTTTGACTACGTTTGTTCTTTTTACTTTTATTATGAAACAAGTGTGATTTAACTGTACTTCTGTCTCGGCCTGATTTCATGGTTTCTGACACTAGGGAACACAGTTAACCCCTTGATCGCCCCCTAGTGTTAACCCCTTCCCTGCCAGTGTCATTTATACAGTAATCTGTGCATTTTTATAGCACTGATTGCTGTATAAATGTCACTGGTCCCAAAAATGTGTCAAAAGTGTCCGATTTGTGTGCCGCAATATCGCAGTTCCAATAAAAATCTCAGATCACCGCTATTACTAGTAAAAAAAATAATAAAAATGTCATAAATGTAGTCCCTATTTTGTAGACGCTCTAACTTTTGCGCAAACCAATCAGTATACGCTTATTGCGATTTTGTTTTATCAAAAATATGTAGAAGAATACATATCAGCCTAAACTGAGGAAAAAATGTGTTTTTTTTTTTTAAAAATTGGGGATTTTTATTATAGCAAAAAGTAAAAGATATTGCAATTTTTTTCAAAACTGTCACTCTTCTTTTGTTTATAGCGCAAAAAAATTAAAACCGCAGAGGTGATCAAATACCACCAAAAGAAAGCTTTATTTGTGGGAAAAAAAGGATCGCAATTTTGTTTGGGTACAGCGTCGCGCGACCGTGCAATTGTCAGTTAAAGCGATGCAGTGCCGTATCGCAAAAAATGGCCTGGTCATTGAAACTGAAACCAGACAAAGGGGACATTAGTTGTCATGGGACAGTCTGGAGTTATATCTGTCTGGGTGAAATAATATAATGTGACATAGTATAATGTGACATGATGGGTTTGCTTAGATAAAGAGTTAATGACTATAATTGGTTGATTGTATGTTAAAAGGAAATGTGTCATTTGAATATGTACCCCTTATTGGTGGAAGATGGTCGGTAACGCCCACCTTTCATCTATACTTAAAGCGGGGGTCCACCTATCTATCGTTTTTTTTTTTTTAGTTCATTCACAAACTTTTCTTCTCAGCATTACATACTCACATATTGTGTATAATATGTCCGCCTGTGTCAGATTTCGTCGGAAAGAATAACTTATTTTATTCACTGCAGGCGGTTTCCATCTTCATTGTGGGCATTTGAAGCCCACAAGCATTTATTTCCTGGATGTGGTGAATGCTGTGCTCCCAGCATTCACTGCTCGTTCCCGCACATGCTCAGTGGCATCCTGGGAAGCCTGAGACTAGCTCCCAGGAGTCTGGGAGAGGCTAAAAACACACCTACTCCCATGGGAGGAGAACCAGGAAGTGCAAAGAAGAATAGAAAAATAAAAGGTAATTACAGCGATTTAAATTTTTTTAAACGGCATGTCAGCATCTAGGCAAGGAAGAGAATACATACAGATATTGTTCAAAATTTGGGTGAAACCCCGCTTTAACCCCTTGTCTGAGCCAGAATAAAGTGGAACAGTGAAGCAACTTTGAAAATAGTAAGAATAAATCCGCGCTGTGGAGTAAGTATTACTGAGTGAAAAATTACAAATAAAAATATGTGTAGAAATAAAAAATCAAGCAAAATGAAAATTTAAAAAAAAAAAAAAAATTTTAAATTTTTTTTTAGTGAATCCAAAATGTATGTGTATGTATATGTTTGCACACACACACACACAAACACACACGTATACAATGTATATATACAATGAGGCTGCAGCTATATTGTGTGGTAAGTGCCCCAAAAAAACTGACCAAAAGAAATTAATACTCAGCGCTGCCTCTCTAAAACATAAACTACATCTACCTACATCAAAGTGTTATAGTGCCAAATAAATTCATACAATGTAATTCAAAGTAAAGTGCAATCAATAAAGTTCATCTATTGTGAAGTACGGGATTGGTGACACATTGGTGCAATCTTGGTGACTTCCTGTGTTCCCCTCCTGGGTCCCCACTCACCAATTAGAGATGAAAAATATGCCTGTGTATATAAAGATGGTGTCTTCTGTCCAGCGGATATATAAGTTGGTTGTACCTCAGAGAATGGAATCTTCTCCCCTCCACCGCTTGTTATGGGTCCAGCATACTTTACTCAGTCATAGGTGATTGAAAAGTTCGGACAAGTAAAGAAAGAGAGGATATAGTGTAATACTGCAAGGTTTATTTAAAAGGTTTAAAAGCATTACACTTACATCAAAGTCTTTAAAATGTGCAAAAATTGCCGCCTTGGCATCCAAACAGCCTTCACAGATAATCCTCAGCTTGACATGTTTCGCCCCTCCCACTGGGCGTCATCAGAAGCTTGTGGAGTCTGTGATTGGGAGTCATTGGGTGTAGTAGGAGGTACCTAAGGTATATAAGACAGCCAGATGACGCTCAGTGGGAGGGGCAAAACATGTCAAGCTGAGGATTATCCGAACTTTACCTCTTCAATCACCTATGACTGAGTAAAGTATGCTGGACCCATAATAAGTGATGGAGGGGAGAAGAATCCATTCTCTGAGGTACAACCAACTTATATATCCGCTGGACAGAAGACACCATCTTTATATACACAGGCGTATTTTTCATCTCTATTTGGTGAGTGGGGACCCAGGAGGGGAACACAGGAAGTCCCCAAGATTGCACCAATGTGTCACCAATCCCGTACTTCACAATAGATGAACTTTATTGATTGCACCTTACTTTGAATTACATTGTATGAATTTATTTGACACTATAACACTTTAATGTAGGTAGATGTAATTTATGTTTTAGAGAGACAGCGCTGAGTATTAATTTCTTTTGGTCAGTGAAGCAACTTTGCTGTGTCAATTATTTATATACGCTGTCCCCCTATGCATGGAGATATATTTGGGTATGGAAGCAACGGAATCGGCCGATAAGGTAATTATATTACACAATAAGATAATAGTCAGGACTAGTGGTTAAAGGTATAATAGCAACTTTCATGTTATATATATTGAAGAGGTTTGGAAGGTGGCCTAATGTCACAGCCAAGAGGGTCAGACTTTGGTTGAGATTTTCTAACAAGAAAATCCCTTTAATTGGTTTATATATCAAATTTGACTTCTATAATATGCCCTCATAGCAAAGTATGTCACCTGCTGATGTTGAATGACCCATATTAGTTGTGTACACTATGTATAAGACCTACATCGGAACTAGGAGAGGTTACTTTTTAGTATGCAG
Organism: Lithobates clamitans; assembly: GCA_037952925.1. NCBI lineage: Eukaryota > Metazoa > Chordata > Amphibia > Anura > Ranidae > Lithobates > Lithobates clamitans. The sequence goes on along the minus strand of JBBGZY010000448.1, from coordinate 5,006,713 downwards.
CCAAAGGCTAATGCATCACATATAAGTGTTCAGACTTTAAATAATGTATTGCCATGTCTCAGAGTTACTCATCTGTCCTTCTCATGTCCAAATCAAGATTGGTGCAGTCCATCATCCTTGTCGGAATTATAATTCCATTTCCATACACAATAAAGTTCAGTCTCCTGTTATTAGTCAATGACTTTGGATTTGCAAAAACAAGGTCATCCAAATTTCAGATTGTCTGACAATATAAACAACAGCGAACCTTATCAGCTCCAGCATGTGCGGTATGGGAAGGAGAAGTTTGATAAACAACTAAGGGATCTTTTGTGTCCATCACTAGCATACACTCAGGGATGAAATGTCCTCAGTCTGCACTTGCCATTTAAAGGAAACCTGTACTGAGAAAGATAACTTTCTCTACCTTCTAAAAAAAAAAGGGCCCTGGCTACGAAATGACTGACCTGGTACAAGAATCCAGATCACGAGATTGGACTTTACCACTAAGACAATTACTGTATCTGCTATTCTCTCCTTTCTTAGAGATGTAATCATGTAATGATTATGTAAAATCCTGGTGCCTTTTCAATTCTTGTCTGTGTCCATAAATGTCTGACACAGATCAGCCTTCTGCTGCAGCCTCTCACCTTGTGACCTACTACAAAATTATAATTTTGCAGTCTGATCACTGGGAAGGAGGGTGGGGCGTCTTGATCTGGGTAAAACAACATGTGTACATACTGCTATGATAATAATGCCTACTGCACAAGCATCATGATTTACATGATCCTGCTTTTGATGAATCAGCCTCTCCGTCTGAGAAATAGTTATCCCTGGTAACCCCATATAAAGCCTGAACAAATATGGCTCTGACTTTCTGGGGAGAAAGGAAGATGAAAGCATTTCCAGGGGGGTCCGCGAGAGTCAGATAAAAAATATAATTTACATTCAATGTACAGTTCTCTCCCTTGTCCCAGTCAAGGGTTTCCCATTGAAAGAAATGAAAGAAAATGCTCTCTGCCACTGCCTATAGCATCGCTGCTAAATATATGTAGTGTTACCACTGCAGGATCTGTATGGTATATTGGGTTCTCTGTTCTTTGGCCTTGACTCTGGGAACAACGTTGTCCCCTGTGAAACACCTAGTTGAGTAAAAATTTTCACAAAAAAACTTATGAGAGCTCAAATATAGACATATGACTAAACTATAGAATAAACACCAGACAGGTCAACAGGAAGTGAGCAATGATGACTAATCCCGCAGTAACTCCTCTGCAGCCAATAATTCATAACCACTTTGGAGTGTACTCTTTATGGATAACTGTATGTCTTTACATGTCCCTAGAGAGGTACCTCTGGCTATGAGTGATTAAGTCCCTGTGAAGCAGCTAGTTGGTAGGCAGTTCTTAGCTCTAAACCTTCAGCTAATGGTGGGGCCCAGTCTTTAAGGTGGTGCATGTGGGTACAGTCCTTTCAAACTCTCCATTCAGTGGTAGAAGTCGCTAAACAGATTTACAGTCTCTCTATAGTCTCTGTCTCTGCTAGCAGCTGTAAATCAATTGCGGCAGCAGCCTCTTACAAGTCCCAGTGATAAAGTCAACCTCAATCTAGGTCCTCAGCTGTCGGAAACCTTGGCGGCTCTGCACCTGGGTGACTCCGGTCACAGCACACAGGTTTTCTGCATTTTGGTTCACAGTTTCAGGCCACAGAGTTATAGCAGTCAGGTATGCTCACAAGCACAACAAACAGTGCACACTCTCCGGTCTACTTGGTCTCCTTGCAGCAAGAACCAGTCCTCTGGTCTACCACTTGGGAAACCAACTCCTTTCAACTTCTCATAACAGTCTTTTCCTGGGATTTGTAGTCCACTTGTCCATTGACTTTCATAGCAGGATTCCCCTTCTGAACTACATCTACCATAGGTCAGCATGGCCTACACTAAGGTCTCTTGAGCTCCTTCTGCTTGCAATCTTCCCCTTGCTAGCCGGAGGTGGATAGTGTTACTTAATTCGGTATGATAGTCCAGTGGTACTACAGAGAGCAACTGCAGCACAGTGTGCTAAATTGCTCTCTCTCTCTCTAGCTAAGCACCTGGTTTCATTTGTATCATTGTTTAACTGCTATCTTATGCCACTCCATAATAGCAAGTGCTAATTCTCATTTACATGTTGTAGTAGTAGTAGTAGTAGTAGTGGTAGATTTGAGCAGAATTAAAATTCATTGTTTAATTTGCACAGAATGATTGGATTTAATTTTTGTAATGAGTGACTGTTACTTTTTATATGAAAAGGAGTGAGTTTTTTGATAAGATTTTTACCTTATTTAAGCTTTGTCATATACATGTGAGGCAATCAAATTTAATATTTCATATATATCAGTACATATGAGGTGGGATGGTCAGACCATAGTCTGATTACCTTTAACCTCTTGGATTTTGCACCAATAAAAATCCCCAAGAAAATCTGCTCCATTTCGGAAACTAAAAAATATAACAGTCGAAGACTTTAAAACATGCTACGACTACCATCAGGGACAGCCACTCCTAGTAAATGAAGAGAGAGAAATTGGAATTTCGGCTTTAGAAACCAAGATTGAAAGGCTGGAAAGATCCCTAGATGAATTTGAGTTAAGAATCAAGGCAAGTCTGGACATCCTGGCCCCATTGACAACAGTAAATAGGCGCCCAAGACTTTCTAAGTCAAGCCCTTGGTACGCCCCTATTCTCAACTTACTTAAGAATAAAAGACGAATATTGGAAAGAAAGTGGCTTAAGTCAAAACTGCCCCGGGACAAAATGGTGTATCGGGTCTATTGTCGAGGCTACACAAAGGCTGTAAAACGCCATAAAAGATCCTATTATAACGATCAAATAATGCAAGCCTCGAACAAGCCTCGGGAATTATTCTCATTGGTTAGGGACATATTTGAACCAAAAAAAATGTTATTCTAGGATTGTCCCATCCATGGAATTATGCTCTGCGCTTTAGTCTTCCTTTGGGGAAAAAGCCGGCACTAATAAGAGCTCCTCCAGCTTTTCGCTCATTTGCATCCACTGCAGTGGCAGAGATACCCAATATTATGTCCAAGCTTAAACCGTCAAGCTCTCCGAATTACATCTGTCCCGCATGGTTTATGAGGAAAAATGCAGATACATTGGCCCCAGAAATTACATGGATAGTGAATCTATCTTTAAAAATAGGGGCCGTTCCAACACGACTGATGCATGCCATTGTCTCCCCCTTTTTGAAGAAGAGCACACTTGACCCTTCTCTGCTCACTAATTTCAGACCTATATCTCATCTTCCCTTTCTGGCGAAGATCCTGGAGCAGGTCATCTTTCAACAAATGCAAAGCTTCTTTGGGGGTAACGACCTGTTCCATGACTCCCAGTCGGGATTTAGGCAGGGACGTAGCACTCAACTGTCCGCATTTGACATACGTGAACGCCTGTTAAGGGTAAAGGATGCGGGGGGGTCGGCAGCCCTGGTGCTACTCGACCTCTCCACAGCCTTTGACACTATCGACCATCAAATCCTGGGAGATCGCATGGAATACCTTTTTGGATGTAGTGGCACTGTCCTCCGTTGGATCAACTCCTTTCTCATGGATAGGACCCATCAAGTGCGGATGAACGCTTGCAGCTCGACAATGGAACCACTTCTCTATGGAGTCCCGCAGGGTCGGCATTGTTGCCCCTGCTATTCAATTGCTATATGCGCCCACTCGCTGACATTATTGCTACACACAAATTAGCATGCCAGATCTACGCAGATGACACGCAGATCCTGGCTGATGCTGACAATGGGCCAAATATGCACCTACAACTGAGAAATGGCCTCCTTCACATACAAAAATGGATGTCCGACAACAAGCTAGGCCTCAATGAAGCAAAGACCGAGGTGATGCTGGTGGGTTCTCAATCAACCACCAATTTTCTCTTGGTCTGGCCCACTTCATTCTGCCCCATCCCAACGCCGGAAAAACAGGTCAGGAACCTAGGTATCATCTTTGATCCCTGCCTATCATTTATACCTCATGCAAAACTCTGTATCAAAAACTCCAACTTTTATATACAGAGACTCCGGAAAATTAAAGATCTATTTTCGCACGAAAACCGGCTAACTCTTGTACAGGGCCTTGTGCATTCCCGGTTGAATTGCTCTAACATCTTTTTTCTTGGACTTCCATTTAAGTGGCAAAAAAAATTGCAAGCAATTCAGAATCAAGCTGCTCGCCTGGTCTCCGGATGCGCCAGAACATACCACATCTCTCCCTTGCTAGAAAAACTGCACTGCCTCCCTATCGCCAAGTGAGTACTATTCAAGGCAATGTGCTATATGTATAGGGCACACCGGAAACTGGGCCCAATTTATTTGTCTGAATGGGCCCCTCACCATGTACCGTCAAGACCACTCCGATCGGCCAACTTACTTCTCACAGAACCGACAATCAGCAGACTAAAATTTACTGGTAACAGACGCCTGGTTACAAAGGGCAATGAGCTGTGGAACTCCCTTCCAGCGTCTCTAAAGTCCTTACCCTCCCTCCTGAGTTTCAGGAAGGGTTTAAAAACCTTCCTCTTTATCCATGCCTATGGATAATCTGATGAAGAATAGAAATCGTATAAAAACATGGATTTTGTATGCTCATTTTTCCTCCCCCATCTGGAGGGTTAGCCCCCCCCCCCCCCCCCGGTTCTTCTCTGTTTATACTCTACCTCTTTCCTATTGGGCACCCTAGGCTCCTTTTTTAACGTTCTTTTGGAAATCTCACTTGATTTTAGGGCCTTGGTGCGCCTAGACGCATTTGGCGCAATACAAATCCCATATCAAATCAAATATGGTTATTGCATGCAAAGCTATGTTTATGTGAATATTTCTCAGGAGCATGTCCATCACTTTCATATTAACGGTGTCTGTGACTCAAAAAAGGTTAAGAACCACTGAGCTAGAGGGATACACTAAACCAACTGTAAGGCACTGAGCTGAAAATATCTTTACTCCCCTTGTGAGTACAACACTGCCTCCACATACATACAGGTACATCTCAAAAAATGTGAATATCATCCAAAAGTTAATTTATTTCAGAAATTCTGTTCAGAAAGTGAAACTCATATATTATATAGATTCAAGTGATATATTTCAAGCATTTTTTTATTTAAATTTTGATGAATATGGCTTACAGCTAGTGAAAACACAAAATTCAGTATCTCATAAAATTAGAATATTACATAAGACCAATAAAAAAAAATATTTTTAATACAGAAATGTTAGCTTACTGAGAAGTATGTCCATCTACAGTATAGTATGCACTCAATACTTGGTCAAGGCTCCTTTTGCATGAATTACTGCATCAATGCGGCGTAGCATGGAGTCGATCAGCCTGTGGCACTGCTGAGGTGTTATGGAAGCCCAGGTTGCTTTGATAGAGGCATTTAGCTTGTCTGCAATGCATTGTTGGGTCTGGTGTCTCTCATCTTCCTCTTGACAATACCCCACAAATTCTCTATGGGGTTTAGGTCAGGCGAGTTTGCTGGCCAATCAAGCACTAAACCAGGTACTGGAACTTTTGGCAGTGTGGGCAGGTGCCAAGTCCTGCTGGAAAATGAAATCAACATCTATTCTCCATAAAGCTGGTCAGCAGAGGGAAGCAAGAAATGCTCTAGAATTTACTGGTAGAGGGCTGCACTGACTTCAGACTCAATAAAACAGTGCACCGACACCAGCAGATGACATGGCTCCCCAAATCATCACTAAATGTGGAAACTTCACACTGGACCTCATGCAACTTGGATTCTGTTCCTCTCCACTCTGCCTCCAGACTCTGGGACCTTGATTTCCAAATGAAATTCAAAGTTTACTTTCATCAGAAAAGAGGACTTTGGACCATTGAGCAACAGTCCAGTCCTTTTTCTCCCAGGTAAGAAACTTCTAATGTTGTCTCTGGTTCAGGAGTGGATTGACACAAGGAATGCGACAGTTGTAGCCCGCGTCCTGAATACGTCTGTGTGTGGTGGCTCTTGAAGCACTGATACATGCTGCAGTACACTCCTTGTAAATCTCCCCCAAATGCTTGAATGGCCTTTGCTTCACAATCCTCTCAATACTGCGGTTATCCCTTTTTCTACCATGCTTTTTCCTTCCACTCAACTTTCCATTATAAATGCTTGGATACAGCACTTTGTGAAGAGCTAGCTTCTTTAGCAATGACCTTTTGCGACTTATCATCCTTGTGGAGGGTGTCAATGACTGTCTTCTGGACAACTGTCAAGTCAGCAGTCTTCCCCATGATTGTGTAACCTACTGAACCAGACTGAGAGACCATATAAAGGCTCAGGAAACCTTTACAGGTGTTTGAGTTTATTAGCTGATTAGAGTGTGACACCATGAGTCTACAATATAGAACTTTTTCACAATATTCTAATTTTCTGAGATACTGAATTTTGGGTTTTCACTAGCTGTAAGCCATAATCAAAATCAAAAGAAATGAAATGCTTGGAATATATCACTCTGTGTGTAATGAATCTATGTAATATATGAGTTTCACTTTTTGAATTGAATTACTGAAGTAAATGAACTTTTCAATGATATTCAAATGTTTTGAGATGCACCTATATACATTGGAATATACACATAGCATCCATATATCCTGATTGCAGTGGCACAGTCCCAGTTTAAATGCATTGAAAAGAAAGCCTGGGCTTAAACAAAAGTGGTTACTGGGCAGAGTTTAGGCAGCCTGTGGGCAGGGTTTAACCACTTGCTGACCCGGTCATAGTCGAAGGACGGCTACACCGCTGTCAGGTTATTCTGGGAGGGCGTCCGTGGACGCCCTCCCAGAATCACGCTCCCAGGCGCCCCCCCCCAGGAATGTCGGTGACCGTCGGGTCCTCCGAACCCGGCACATCACGGAACGGGGTAAAGGGTCAATGCCAGTGGACCTTTACCAGGTGATGGCTCCGTCCAATGACAGAGCGATCAGTTGTCAACAAACCGGAGCATGTTCGGTGCAGCTCCTCCCCTCTCCTCGCACGGATCGGTACAGTGTGCAAGGAGAGGAGGGAGCCGGGTGCAGCAGCGCTGGGGGCGGTCTCCGGAGTGCCCACAGTGCTGATCTGTGCTCATCCATCCCTGGCTCATCCATGCTCCATGCATCACTGGTTCATCCATGCTCCATCTTTGCCCTTTTATGCTCCATCTATCACTGGCTTATCCATGCTCCATCCATCCCTGGCTCATCCATGCTCTATCCATCCCTGGCACATCCATGCTCCATCTGTGCCCATCCATGCTCCATCCATCCCTGGCTCCTCTATGCTCTATCCATCCCTGGCTCATCCATGCTCCATCCATACTCATCCATGCTCCATCCATGCTCATCCATGCTCCATCGGTGCTCCATCTGTGCTCCATCTGAGCTTATCCATGCTCCATCTGTGCTCATCCATGCTCCATCCATGCTCCATCAGTGCCCATCCATGCTCTATCCGTGCTCATCCATACTCCATCCATGCTCATCTATGCTCCATCCATGCTCCATATGTGCGCATCCATGCTCCATCCATGCTCATCCATGCTCTATCCTTGCTCATCTGTGGCCCATCCATGCTCTAACCGTACTTATCCACGGCTGATCCATGGCCAATCCATGCTCATCCATGGCTCATCTATGCCCATCCACGGCTCATTCATGGCTCATCCATGTCTCATCTGTGCTCATCCATGCCTCATGCATGCCACAGCAGTGCTCATTCTTGCCACAGCAGTACTCATCCGTTCCACAGCAGTGCTCATCAGTGCTGGATAAGCCAAGAATGCCACATCAGTGCTCATCCGCGCCAGATCCATGCCATATCAGTGCTCATTCATGCCACATCCATGCCACATTAGTGCTCATCCATGCCACATCAGTGCTCATCCATGCCACATCAGTGCTCATCCGTGCCACATTCATGCCACATCACTACTCATCCGTGCCACATCCATGCCACATCAGTTCTCATCCATGCTGCATCCTTGCCACTACAGTGCCTATCAGTCAAATTAGATTTGAAATGTATGCTCCCTGCATGTTGGGCCTCTGTAGGTGGCCAGGCTGTGGAAAAGTCTCACACATGTGGTATCGCCATACTCAGGAGGAGTAGCAGAATATATTTTGGGGTGTAATTTTTGCTATGTACATGCTATGTGTTAGAAATATCATATAAATGGACAACTCTGTGTAAAAAAAAAGTGTTTTCATTTTCTTACCATGTTTTCCGAAAACTTATGGAAAAAAATGACACATTCAAAAGACTCATTATGCCTCGTAGAATATACATTGGTGTGTTTATTTTCCAAAATGGGGTCATTTTGTGGAAGTTTCCATTGTCCTGGTGCTCCAGGGCCTTCAAAATTTAAGAGGTAGTCAAAAAATTAAATGTGTAATTTATGTCCCTAGAACGTCTGATGGTGCTCCCTGCATGTTGGGTTTCTGTATGTGGCCAGGCTGTGTAAAAGTCTCACACATGTGGTATCGTCATACTCAGGAGAAGTAGCAGCATGTATTTTGGGGTGTAATTTGTGGTATGCATATGCTGTGTGAGAGAAATAACCTGTTAATAGGACAATTCTGTGAAAAAAAAAAATCTTCATTTTGCAAAGAATTGTGGGAACAAACTTAAAAAAAACTCACCATGCCTTTTACTACATACCTTGGATGGTCTACTTTCCAAAAAGGGGTCATTTGGGAGGTATTTGTACTTTCCTGGCTTGTTAGGGTCTCAAGAAATGAGTACATCAGGTGTGATTAATTTTCAATGATTGGCATCATAGCTTGTGGACTCTATAACTTTCACAAAGACCAAATAATATATACTTATTTGGGTTATTTTTACAGAGAAAATTGAGTACTGTCCGTGATACTTTTTTTATTTGCACTAACATACAATTTTCCAGGACAAGCTTTCAGGGTATGTCCCCTTCTTCAAGGTCCAAGCAGTACTGATTCAAAAATTTTTAAGCAGAATGTTAAAAAAAAAAAGAGAGAAAAACAAACATACAAATCAATGGTAATAAAGATAGCAGCAGAGTTAGTGAGATAAGACAGAGGGAGAGCTATAGAATGGAGGGGGGGTTCTAGTCACAGAGGGGGTCGTAAAACTTTAGCATAATGTGTAAGGAAACCAATATCTAAATTCAGGCCATTATTTTTCGTGTCAACAAGAAGTATCATTCTTAGTTCAAATGTTTTCCTTTCCTGGATAAATCTAAACTGGATAGCAGTTGGTGTTTGAAACCTCAACACCATTGGACCCCAAAAGCATCAACCAAATTAAGAGTGAAATCGAAACCTTACAAAGACAACTGCAAAAACTTGCCATGAACAGGAAGCAAAAAAAACTCCAAAAGCTACATCAAGAGCAGACCTTTTGGATACAACCTAAACAACACAAAACAAACACAACTTCTATAACTCCTGCTATCAGCAACTTGGAAGCCGATCCAGAATCCCAAGGTATCCCTTGTGTAAATGCTGACTTTACAGAAAATGTGGATATAGCAGAGGAACTTGGAATCATAAATTTGTCAAATCATCAACTTTCTACACCAGAAACAACAGTCTTCTCCAAAGGCCTCACATTCTGCCCAACCACCAAATTGGATAATTTACAGGTATCGTCAGATATGGAGGAGTTCTTTAGGAGACTAAGGCTCAAAGAATATTTTCACAGTAAGGAAAGGAATCCTAGGACAATAGGAGGTGACAAAAAGAAAAAGAACAGCAACTTCCACCTCCACAAGGACGCAACCCCAAACTGGATACCTATATTGACAGCTTCAGGCTGCGAGTTACATCCCTGATATCCACCCAGCAAAAGAAAATATTATACAACCTTTCACCACTGGAGCGAACAGCTGTACATGATCTGTGCAATAATCAGGCCATAACCATCAAAATAGCAGATAAAGGGGGAGCAGTCGTTGTAATGGATACAGACAAATATATACAAGAGGGCCAGAGGCAGCTGGCAAATACTACTTACTACAAAAAACTGGATTATGATCCGACCCAGGATTTTACTAAGCAATTAAAAAGTCTCATTGCGACAATACCAAGCCACCTACATTCAGAACTCATCAATGCGATTCCGGATAATCCAGAAATTGGAGACTTCTACATGCTGCCCAAGATTCACAAGCCAGGAAATCCAGGCAGACCCATTATAACAGGTATGAATACACTTACCGAACATATCTCAGGCCTTGTAGAAAACATTTTAAAACCTTTAGTCATGAACACTGCGAGTTTCCTGCAAGACACCACTGATTTTCTAAACAAGCTTAACAATATACAACAATTACCACCAAATACACTTCTAGTCACTATGGATGTAGAATCTCAGTACAGTAACATCCCTCACAAGGATGGGTTAGCAGCATGTCACAGATTCCTATCATCCTCACCAAACCACAAATACACGGCTGAGGATGTGACACAGCTCATTGAATTCATTCTTACACACAACTACTTCACTTTCAATAATGACATCTATCTCCAGTGTATGGGTACTGCTATGGGAAGCAAAATGGCACCCCAATATGCAAACTTATTTATGGCTGACCTGGAGGACAAATTCCTGAACAGTATACAACAAAAGCCATACAGATATTATCGCTATATTGATGATATATTCATGATCTGGACTGAAGGTGAATAAAATCTAAACCAATTCTTCTCATTGATCAACACTTTTCACCCATCTATCAAACTAAAAATGGACTATTCGAACACACATGTCAACCTCCTGGACACTACAGTATACATCAGGGATGACAAGCTTCACACGTCGATATACATAAAACCTACTGACCGATGCAACTATCTTCATAGTTCCAGTTTTCACCCCCAACACACTAAACTGGCCATCATACACAGCCAGGCCATCAGATACCACTGAATTTGTTCAGACCCAGAAGACAGAGATAAACATCTCAGAACACTGGCAGACTCCTTCCACAAGAAAGGTTACAAAGACAAAACCATCAACAACAGCATAAACACAGCCTTGAAAACCTGAAGAGAAAATCTCCTCCAATACACAAAGAAAAAAACAAATACCTGAGTACCTCTAGTCACCACATACAACCCAGCACTTGAAGGGATCAAAAAGATAATCAAAGATTTACAACCCATTATAACAGAGGATGAAACTCTGAAAGGAATATTCCAACTACCCCCCATTATTGGCTTTCAGACAACCACCCAACGTCAGACACAAACTAATCAGCAGGAAACTTCACTCTGATTATGAAGTCACAAAAAATGGAAGCAAACCCTGCAATAAAAAACGCTGCAAGCTATGCAACCAGATCAATCTATCCAAAAGTGTTACACACACAAATGGGACCTTCAATATCATGGGATCTTACAGCTGTACCTCCAGTAATGTTGTGTACCTCATCCAATGTAAAAGGTGCAACAAAGGATCTTATGTTCGTGAAACAGGACAGAAGTTGCAAGCGAGGATGAATTTGCACAGACATACCATCAAAGAACATAAAAGAAGACAGTTTATGCACACCTGTGGGACATCATTTCTCACAACCGGACCACACTATAGAAGACCTCAATGTTTTAGTTCTTCTCTTTAGTTTATCCCTTTAAGTGCTGGGTTGTATGTGGTGACTAGAGGTACTCGGTTATTTGTTTTTTTCTCTGTGTATTGGAGGAGATTTTCTTTTCGGTTTTCAAGGCTGTGTTTATGCTGTTGTTGATGGTTTTGTCTTTGTAACCTTTTTTATGGAAGGAGTCTGCCAGTGTTCTGAGATGTCGGTTATTTTTACCAAAGAAATGTAGCAGTATAAACTTTGGGCAAAGTTCATGAAGAAAAAAATACTAATTTGTTAAATTTTATAACAGAAACTAAGAAAAATGCATTTACTAATTGTTATGAGAGAACACTAACAAAGATGTGCAGGATTCTCATCTTTTGCCATTTAGTAAATGACACCACCAATGTTCTGGTAGCTGATGGGATACAGTGAGTGTTATAGACAGATCATTGATGCCTGGGAGTCATAGTATTTTTGCCGGTGGCTAAATTTTGCACTGAGAGCCTTGGCTATCTACAACGTTTAAATGCAAAAAGAGGATAAGACTCTGATGATAATCAGTACTGAATGTAACAGTCAAGTGCTAGACTGGCGGTGACAGCTGAGCAGCTGTTGTAGTTCTCTGCTGGTCACATTGTTCATGACAGGAAATGTATGATACATGGGCAGTGTTACATTTTCTTATATTTATCAGCACAATAGATAATCTTTTGCTAGGTCTGCCTATGTTCTACATGACATTGTTGTATGTTAGAAAATGGCCAATAAGAGCAAACAATGACTGCACCATCTCCTAGAGGTGATAAAGTGGGTCACAACCTTTGGTGTGTAAGTTCATATGTTTGCTTGACAGCTCCATGATTTCATGCTTCAATCTCTGAAGATCTTCATTTACAGTGGGGAAAATAACTATTTGATCTCCTGCAGATTTTGTATCCTAGGTGCATTTTAAATGATAGAAACAGAATATCAACCAAAAATCCAGAAAAAAACACATAAAACAAATGCTGGAGGAAGAAAAATGCTGACTATGACCCTAAAAACGCCATCCCTACAGTCAAGCACGGAGGTGGAAACATTATGTTTTGGGGCTGTTTCTCTGCTAAAGGTACAGGCCGACTTGAGGAGCCGATGGAAGAGGGCATGTATTGTAAAATCGTGGATGAGAACCTTTTTCCCTCAGCCAGAATACGAGATGGGTCTTCCAGCATGACAATGACCCAAAACATACCGCCATGGCAACAAAGGAGTGGCTCAATTAGAAGTACATTAACCACTTAGCAACCGGCCCATAGCCGAATGACGGCTGCAGGGCGGTTGGATAACTCTGGGAGGGCGTACTATGACGTCCTCCCAGAATTCCCCTCTCGCGCGCCCCCTGGGGCGCGCACTCGAACACATCCGTGACCGCCGGGTCCAGAGGACCCGGCGCATCACGGATCCCGGTAAATGGCCGCTGATCGCGGCCGTTTACCATGTGATCGCGCCGTCAAATGACGGCGCGATCACATGTAAACAGACCGGCGTCATCTGATGACGCCGGTTCCTCTCCTCCCCCTCTCCTCCCCGCCTGTGTACCGATCGGTACACAGTGACCGGAGAGGCGGATGGATGGATGTCTGCAGCGCTGTGGGCTGTATGTGTAGTGCCCACAGCGCTGCACAGAGACATCCAGGCATCCATCCATCCCTGCTCAGCCATCCCTAACGCTGCAATTCTGTGCAATACTCTGCAACACCCCCACAATACTCTGCAACACCCCCACAATACTCTGCAATAATCTGCAACACCCCCACAATACTCTGCAATACTCCCACAATACTCTGCAATGCTGTGCAATACTCTGCAACACCCCCACAATACTCTGCAATACCCCCACAATACTCTGCAATACCCCCACAATACTCTGCAATACTCCCACAATACTCTGCAATGCTGTGCAATACTCTGCAACACCCCCACAATACTCTGCAATACCCCCACAATACTCTGCAATACCCCCACAATACTCTGCAATACCCCCACAATACTCTGCAATACCCCCACAATACTCTGCAATGCTGTGCAATACTCTGCAACACCCCCACAATACTCTGCAATACCCCCACAATACTCTGCAATACCCCCACAATACTCTGCAATGCCCCCACAATACTCTGCAATGCCCCCGCCATACTCTGCAATGCCCCCGCCATACTCTGCAATGCTGTGCAATACTCTGCAATTCCCCCGCCATACTCTGCAATGCCCCCGCCATACTCTGCAATGCCCCCGCCATACTCTGCAATGCTGTGCAATACTCTGCAATGCCCCCGCCATACTCTGCAATGCCCCCGCCATACTCTGCAATGCTGTGCAATACTCTGCAATTCCCCCGCAATACTCTGCAATGCCCCCGCCATACTCTGCAATGCCCCCACAATACTCTGCAATGCTGTGCAATACTCTGCAATTCCCCCGCAATACTCTGCAATGCCCCCGCCATACTCTGCAATGCCCCCGCCATACCCTGCCATGCCCCCGCCATACTCTGCCATGCCCCCGCCATACTCTGCCATGCCCCGCCATACCCCGCCATACTCCGCAATACCCCGCCATACTCCGCCATACTCCGCCATACTCCGCAATACCCCGCCATACTCCGCAATACCCCGCCATACTCCGCAATACCCTGCAATACCCCGCCATACTCCGCAATACCCCGCCATACTCCGCAATACCCTGCAATACCCCGCCATACTCCGCAATACCCCGCCATACCCCGCCATACTCCGCCATACCCCGCCATACCCCGCCATACTCCGCAATACCCCGCCATACCCCGCCATACTCCGCCATACTCCGCCATACTCCGCCATACCCCGCCATACCCTGCCATACCCTGCCATGCTGAGCCATGCTCAGCTGTACTCGCCCTCTGTATGTGGCCAGGCTGTGGAAGTCTCACACATGTGGTATCGCCGTACTCAGGAGGAGTAGGAGAATCTATTTTGGGGTGTCATTTTTGGAATGTACATGTTATGTGGTAGAAATATTGTATAAATGGACAACTTTGTGTTAAAAAAAAAAATGCGTTTTAACCACTTCCCGCCCACCGGCCGTCATACAACGTCCTTGACTTTGTGCGGAGATATCTGAATGATGGTTGCAGCTACAGGCATCATTCAGATATCGGCTTTTTCAGCCGGCGATTCCCTACACCATAAGAATGATCATAGCGGCTGTTCCACTGCTTGATCGTTCTTACGGGAGGCGAGAGGGGATGTCCCCCCCTCCCGCGCTTCTATCGACTCACCACTACGATCGAAGCCAGGATCGTTTTTTTTTTTTTTTTTTTATTTCAGGCTTCCCAGCCTAGAGGTGAGATGTGGGGTCTTATTGACCCCATATCTCACTGTAAAGAGGACCTGTCATGCCATATTCCTATGACAAGGATGTTTATATTCCTTGTAATAGGAATAAAAGTGGTCACATTTTTTTTTTTTTGGAAAAAAGCATCAAACTAAAATAAATAAAGTAAAATGAACAATAAAAAAAAAAAAAAAATTTTTAAAGCGCCCCTGTCCCTGCGTGCTCGCATGCAGAAGCGAACGCATACGTAAGTCCCGCCCACATATGAAAACCGTGTTCAAACCACACATGTGAGGTATCGCTGCGATCGGTAGAGCGAGAGTAATAATTTTGGCCCTAGACCTCCTCTGTAACTCAAAACATGTAACCAGTAAAAAATTTTAAAGCGTCGCCTATGGGGATTTTTGAGTAGCAAAGTTTGGCGCCATTCCACAAGCGCGTGCAATTTTGAAAGGTGACATGTTGGGTATCTATTTACTCAGTATAACTTCATCTTTCACATTATGCAAAAACATTAGGCTAACTTTACTGTTTTGGTTTTTGTAAAGCACAAAACAATTTTTTTCCCAAAAAAAACGCGTTAAAAAAATTGCTGCGCAAATACCGTGCGAGATAAAAAGTTGCAACGACCGCCATTGTATTCTCTAGGGTCTTTGCTAAAAAAACATATATAATGTTTTGGGGTTCTATGTAATTTTCTAGCTAATAAATGATGATTTTTACATGTAGGAGAGAAATGTCAGAATTGGCCTGGAAGCTACAGAACGCCTGAAGGTGCTCCCCTGCATGTTGGGCCTCTGTATGTGGCCACGCTGTGTAAAAGTCTCACACATGTGGTATCGCCATACTCGGGAGTAATAGCAGAATGTGTTTTGGGGTGTAATTTGTGGTATGCATATGTGGTGTGTGAGAAATAACCTGCTAATATGACAATTTTGTGGGAAAAAAAAAAAGTAAAAAAAAAACCTTGATTTTGCAAAGAATTGTGGGAAAAAATGACAACTTCAAAAATCTCACCATGCATCTTTCTAAATACCTTGGAATGTCTTCTTTCCAAAAAGGTATCATTTGGGGGGTATTTGTACTTTTCTGGCATGTTAGGGTCTCAAGAAATTAGATAGGCCGTCAGTACTTCAGGTGTGATCAATTTTCAGATATTCGCACCATAGCTTTTGGACTCTATAACTTTCACAAAGACCAAATAATATCCACCGATTTGTATTAATTTTACCAAAGATATGTAGCGGTATAAATTTTGGCCAAAATATATGAAGAAAAATTACTAATTTGCAAAATATTATAACAGAAATGAAGAAAAATGCATTTTTTTACAGATTTTTCGGTCTTTTTTCTTTTACGGCGCAAAAAATAAAGAACCCAGCGGTGATTAAATACCACCAAAAGAAAGCTCCATTTGTGTGAAAAAAAGGACAAAAATTTCATATAGATACAGTGTTGCATGGCTGAGTAATTGTCATTCAAAATGTGAGAGCACCAAAAGCTGAAAATTGGTCTGGTTATTAAGGGGGTTTAAGTGCCCAGTTGTCAAGTGGTTAAGGCCATGGAGTGGCCTAGCCAGTCTCCAGACCATAATCCTATAAAAAAATGTATGGAAGGAGCTGAAACTTCGAGTTGCCAAGAGACAGCCAAGAAACCTTAAAGATTTAGAGAAGATCTGTATAGAAGGGGACCAAAATCCCCCCTGAGATGTGTGCAAACCTGGTCACTAACTACAAGAAACATCTTACCTATGTGCTTGCCAACAAAGGTTTCTCCACCAAGTACTAAGTCATGTTTTGCTTGGGGATCAAATACTTATTTTACTCACTGAACTGCAACTCAATTTATAACATGTTTTTTCTAGATTTTTGGTTGATATTCTGTCTCATTTACAATACACCAATGATAAAAATTATAGACCCTTCATTTCTTTGTAAGTAGGCAAAAAAATCTGCAGTGGATCAAATAATTATTTTCTCCACTGTAAAAGTAAACTACAATGGTATGTTAAATACATCTAAATGGGTTTAAAGCCCAACCCAAGAGAAAACTTTTTATTTAAAGTTTTGAGTGGGGACGAGAACCTCTGTCTGGTACGTATTTCCAGTGGTGTCCCTATGTTAAAGAATTCTCTTCACTCTCCAAAGGTGACTCAAACAACAAGAACAAGTGATGGGGGAGGGGGGATCAATCTGGGGTGAGTGGCATTAAGAATAACCCCCAACGTAGGTGTCAGTTGCTGCAATAATAACCCCCAGCATTGGTGTCACTGGCCCTACAATAACCCTCAGCATTGGGGTGAGCTGCAGCAATAATAACCCCCTACTATGGTGTCAGTGGCTGCAATAACTCCCAGGCCAGCTATAGTGTCAGTGGCCTAAATAATAAACCCCAGCATTGATGTCAGTGGCCACAATAATAAACCCCAGAATTGGTGTCAGTGGCCGGAATAATAAACCCCAGCATTGCTATCACTGGCTGGAATAATAACCCCCAACATTGGTTTCAGTGGCCGGAAAAATAACCCCCAGCATTCGTGTCAGTGGACTGAGTAATAAACTCGAGCATTGGTGTCCCTGGCCGCTACAATAACCTTCAGCATTGGGGTGAGCTGTAGAAATAATAACCCCCTACTATGGTGTCAGTGGCTGCAATAATAACTCCCAACTATGGTGTCAGTGGCCAAGATAATAAACCCTAGCATTGGTGTCAGTGGCTGCAATAATAAACCCCAGGATTGGTGTCAGTGTCTGGAATAATAAACCCCAGCATTGGTGTCAGTGGCCAGAATAATAACCCCCCACCATTTGGGTCAGTGGACAGAATAATAAATTCCAGCATTAGTGGCAGTGGCCGCCATAATAACCGCCAGCAATGGGGAGAGTGGCAGCTAAAATAACCCCCAACTATGGTGTCGACCCCCCCTCTACATTGGTGGTCAGTGACAGCGCTATCTACCCCCAACCTCTCCCCCCCCTCCCAAATTTACCCTGGTGGTCAGAAGACATAGTATTTAGCATCTCCACATTCCCCTTCCTCCTCCTTACCTGATCACACTCCTATGCTCCTCTCCCTCCCCAGGGGCGGACTTTCAGTGGCGGGTGCTGGAAGATACAGAGGATCCCAGATCTAGCTGCAGAATGCTGGGACTTGCTCTGTACAAGACCGCTACCCCCCCCGCCCCCATACACAGCTCGGTGCTCACTGTCCTTGCAGGCTGGATCGGCTGTCTGTCTGCTGTCAACATCCCAGCCACAAGGTGAATGTATACTGGGGGTGGACCCCACCACCGCCATTAATGGCCAGGCTCAGCAGCCTCCAGGGGTCTGATCACAACATTCAATGGATCCCAGCCGATCCCGTGTAGGTCCTGGCTGCAGCAGGCACAGGACTTCCAGGGCGGGGTCTGCAGATCGCTGGAGGGACTCCCTTTAAAAATTGTCTGGGGCAATGCCATAGTTGCCAACATTGTAAAAAAAAATGTGGGACACTTTTGTGGCTGTAGGTGGAGCCGTACAATAATTAGGGGGCGGGGCATTCATTTGTAGGCGTGGTGTAGGAAAAATAAACAAGTGCGGCTTGCGAAGCGCGCCGCTGCGAAGAGTGGGCGTGGTTTACGTGGCATAGTGGGCGTGGCTTAAATGGGCGTGGCTCAAGAGGGTGTGGTTAGAGTCTGAGATGAATGAGGGATGGAGAGGGAAAGGGGGAGAGGGGGAGAGGGGAAAAGGGGGAGAGGGGGAGAGGGAAATGATGGGACAGCAGCCCCAGATCCTACACAATAAAAATATGTGTATTCTAGAAAGTTTAACAATCAGCAGATAAAGATACTCCAAACACCTGGTGTTAGCACTTCAATCATCCCGGAACCATGGTTGTTATGATGTCAGGATGATTGAAGTGCATTATTTCTATTATTACATTGTAATATAAAATGAAATCATTCAACGTGTCACTAGCCACGTCGCTAGCCACCAGCCGTCCGTCCTTGCCTCAGATGTTCCAGCCGAGTCCGTCCTTGCATCAGGTGTCCCAGCAGAGTCCGTCCTTGCATCAGGTGCCCCCAGCGGAGCTCCCCCTCACATCAGGTGTCCCCGGCAGAGCCCCCCCTCACACCAGGAGTCCCCGGCGGAGCCCCCCCTCACACCAGGAGTCCCCAGCGGAGCCCCCCTCACATCAGGAGTCCCCGGCGGAGCCCCCCCTCACATCAGGAGTCCCCAGCAGAGCCCCCCTCACATCAGGTGTCCCCGGCAGAGCCCCCCCTCACATCAGGTGTCCCTAGTGGAGCCCCCCTCACATCAGGAGTCCCCAGTGGAGCCCTCCTCACATCAGGTGTCCCCAGTGGAGCCCCCTCACATTAGGTGTCCCCAGTGGAGCCCCCCCTCACATTAGGTGTCCCCAGTGGAGCCCCCCCTCACATCAGGTGTCCCCAGTGGAGCCCCCCTCACATTAGGTGTCCCCAGTGGAGCCCCCCCTTACATTAGGTGTCCCCAGTGGAGCCCCCCCTCACATTAGGTGTCCCCAGTGGAGCCCCCTTGCATCAGGTGTCCCCAGTGGAGCCCCCCTTACATTAGATTCCCACAGTGGTGCACCCCCCCCCTACCTCAGAGGTGTCCTAGTGTAGCGGCTACATGGCTAGAACCCCCTCTTCAGACTGGCAGCGGGGCGGGGGTAGGCGGGGCGAGGCGGAGCGGAGCGGAGGGTGGGCGGCGATGCAGGAGCTCAGTCTAGCCCCCCCCAGCCATCTTTCTGAACCTCTTTAAAATGGCGGCAGGCCTCTAGCGGCGGCGGCGAAATCGTGAAGAACCGGATTTCTCGGGACATTTACCGGGACACCACAAATTCGGGAATGGCGTCTAAGTCCCGGGAATGTCCCAGGAAATCCGGGACAGTTGGCAACTTTGGGATGCCTTATGCTGGCGCTGAACCAGACCCCAGTGGGTCTTCTCCCACGCAAGGTCCCAAAACATTTGGTTGAGAGGTTTATAACTATAGTAGCTAAAAGCTAGCTATAAATTGGAGTGGTTGCCAACTTTGTTTAGCTTGCTGTTGTTGGCAGGGGACACAATGGGCTTCCATTGTGCTCTGCTGAGCTTGTGGTGTGTCCCTGTGCTTTCAACCACTTGCTTACTGGACACTTATACCCCCTTCCTGCCCAGGTCAATTTTCAGTTTTCAGCACTGTCACTCTTTGAATGACAATTGTGTGGTCATACAGTGCCGTACCCATATGAAATTGATATAATTTTTTTTACACAAATAGAACTTTCTTTGGGTGGTATTTAAGCACTACTGGGGTTTTATATTTTTAGCTAAAGAAACAAAAAAAGACCAAAAATGTTGAAAAACAGTTTTTATAGCTTCTCATAAAAAAACAGGTAACTTTTCTCCTTCATTGTGTGTTGATGAGGCTGCACTGATGGGCACTGATAGGTGGCACTGATGGGCACTGATAGGTGGCACTGATGGGCACTGATGAGGCATCACTGGTGGGCACTGATCAGGAGGCACTGATGAGACTGCACTGATAGGTGGCTCAGAAGGGCACTGATAGGTGGCACTGATGGGTGGCACTGATACGTGGCACTGATGGTTACTGATAGGCACTGGTAGGTGACACTGATAGGCAGCACTAATAGGTGGCATTGATGGTGAGGCACTGATGGGCATTGATTGGCAGCACTGGTGGGCACTGATAGGTGGCACTGATGGGCACTGATAGGTGGAACTTATGGGCATTGCTTTGCAGTACTTATGGGCACTGGTGGGCACTGGTAGGTGGCACTGGAATGTGCTGCCTCTAGGCATATCTGCTCTTAATTTATCCATTGCTATATACAGGGATTTTTTTCTCAAAGAATAGGTGTAGAAACTCCCCCCTTTTAAGTTACCCCTTGTTTCCATGCCCTACCCACCTCCCAGTAGCACCACTTTTAGAGACTACAGAACCATGTATTATTTTGTGATGTTAAGTAATTTGTATGCAATTTGATGCAATGATGCAATGATAAAAAAAGTGGTGAAACAGATCCCCTGCAGCCAACAACAATAGATCCCACCCCAGAAACAATAGATCTCCCCAACAACAATAGACCCACCCCAGCAACAATAGATTGGCCCCAGCAATAATAGATAACCCAGCAACAATATATCCCCCTAGCAACAAAAGACCCCACCCCAGCAACAATAGATCCTCCCAGCAACAATAGACCCCTCACACTGCATTATAACCCCCTCCAGCAACAATGGGCCCCCTGTTACAAAATACCATCTCAGAAACAATAGATCCACCCCAGCAACAATAAATCCCCAGCAGAAACAACAGATCTTCCAGCAGCATGCAAAAATAGACCTCTCCCTCAACAGTAGATCCCTCCCAGCAACAAATAATCCCTCGGCAACATAGGACTCCCTAAGCAACAATGAACCCCCATCTAAAAATACATCGCTGCCAGTTAGAATGGATCCCCCAGCAGCCAGCATCATAGACCCTCCAGCATCTCTTACCATTACATGCATTCAGTGCTGGAGGTGGCGGAACAGCATTTCTCTGCGTTCCCACTGAAATAAAAGCCCTGGCTATATACATGCTGAATAGGGATGATCCGAACACCCCCCTTCCGGTGCGAACACTGTTAAAGTCTATGGGACGCGAACATGAAAAATCAAAAGTGCTCATTTTAAAAGCTTATATGCAAGTTATTGCCATAAAAAGTGTTTGGGGACCTGGGTCCTGCCCCAGGGGACATATATCAATGCAAAAAAAAATTTAAAAACTGACATTTTTTGGGTGCAGTGATTTTAATAATGCTTAAAGTGAAACAATAAAAATGAGATATTCCTTTAAATATCGTGCCTGGGGAGTCTCCTTAGTCTGCCTGTAAAGTAGCGCATCTTTTCCATGGTTATAACAGTACGGCAGCAAAATGACATTTCTAAAGGAAAAATGACATTTAAAACTGCTTGCGGCTGTAATGTATTGTTGGATCCTGGCAATATACAGTGGGGACGGAAAATATTCAGACCCCCTTAAATTTTTCACTTTTTGTTATATTGCAGCCATTTGCGAAAATCATTTAAGTTCATTTTTTCCTCATTAATGTACACACAGCACCCCATATTGACAGAAAAACACATAATTGTTGACATTTTTGCAGATTTATTAAAAAAGAAAAACTGAAATATCACATGGTCCTAAGTATTGAGACCCTTTGCTGTGACACTCATATATTTAACTCAGGTGCTGTCCATTTCTTCTGATCATCCTTGAGATGGTTCTACACCTTCATTTGAGTCCAGCTGCATTTGATTATACTGATTGGACTTGATTAGGAAAGCCACATACATGTCTATATAAGACCTTACAGCTCACACTGCATGTCAGAGCAAATGAGAATCATGAGGTCAAAAGAACTGCCTGAAGAACTCAGAGACAGAATTGTGGCAAGGCACAGATCTGGCCAAGTTTACAAAAACATTTCTGCACTTAAGGTTCCTAAGAGCACAGTGGCCTCCATAATCCTTAAATGGAAGAAGTTTGGGAAGACCAGAAACCATCTAGAGCTGGCCGTCTGGCCAAAACTGAGCTATCGGGGGAGAAGAGCCTTGGTGAGAGAGGTAAAGAAGAACCCAAAGATCACTGTGGCTGAGCTCCAGAGATGCAGTTGGGAGATGGGAGAAAGTTGTAGAAAGTCAACAATCACTGCAGCCCTCCACCAGTCAGGGCTTTATGGCACAGTGGCTCGACGGAAGCCTCTCCTCAGTGCAAGACACATAAAAGCCCGCATGGAGTTTGCTAAAAAACACCTGAAGGACTCCAAGATGGTGAGAAATAAGATTCTCTGGTCTCATGAGACCAAGATAGAACTTTTTGGCCTTAATTCTAAGCGGTATGTGTGGAGAAAACCAGGCACTGCTCATCACCTCTCCCAACAGTGAAGCATGGTGGTGGCAGCATTATGCTGTGGGCGGGTTTTGCAGCTGCAGGGAAAGGGCGACTGGTTGCAATCGAGGGAAAGATGAATGCGGCCAAGTACAGGGATATCCTGGATGAAAACTTTATTCAGAATGCTCAGGACCTCAGACTGGGCTGAAGGCTTACCTTCCAACAAGACAATGACCCTAAGCACACAGCTAAAATAACGAAGGAGTGGCTTCACAACAACTCAGTGACTGTTCTTGAATGGCCCAGCCAGAGCCCTGACTAAAACCCAATAGAGCATCTCTGGAGAGACCTAAAAATGGCTGTCCACCAACGTTTACCATCCAACCTGACAGAACTGGAGAGGATCTGCAAGGAGGAATGGCAGAGGATCCCCGAATCCAGGTGTGAAAAACTTGTTGCATCTTTCCCAAAAAGACTCATGGCTGTATTAGATCAAAAGGTTGCTTCTACTAAATACTGAGCAAAGGGTCTGAATACTTAGGACCATGTGATATTTCAGTTTTTCTTTTTTAATAAATCTGCAAAAATGTCAACAATTCTGTGTTTTTCTGTCAATATGGGGTGCTGTGTGTACATTAACGAGGAAAAAAAATGAACTTAAATGATTTTAGCAAATGGTTGCAATATAACAAAGAAACGGCCGAAAAGGCCAGAGGGACACTTCGGCGGACCTCGTCAAACCTCAGAAAGACTCTGTTCACGAGCCTTTCCGAGGTTTGCCGAGGTCAGCCGAACTGTCCTCGGGCCTTTCCGTGCATTTCCGAACGGCGACTTTCGGCTCTGCTCGGCTCCTGCGCCCCCCACCTCAGGCCAAAAGTCTCTTTTTGCGAGACAACACTTGCAAACCGAGTTAGGAATTTTAGAAATACAGTGATCAGTTTGCGAAACGCTCGTTAACCGCGTTACTTGCAAACCGAGGTTCCACTGTATTGTATTTCATTCATCATTCTCTAATTACTATGATTGTAATATGCTGTGAATATCCCTTTTGTCCTCACGCATGCTGGAAGCTTTTAAACTTCCTTTTTTGTCCTTTATGCATATTTGCCTTCACTAACCTCCCCAGCATGCTATCCTGGGCCCATACACACCTAGCCTAGTCACTTAACAATGTATTTTGTCAGCTCAGTGGACAGTGGACAAAGGTCATGCAGAGTGCCAGAGGCTTTTTTGGGGGTTCCAAAATCATTTGGAACCCTCCCCCCAACTGCTAAGTCATCCCATACCAATCCTCTATCTGCTGACTTTGCCCAACCCATACACACTATACCTACCTCTTTTGTGATCATATTTATGACCAAAGCATGTAGTGAAAGGTCCTGCCTGAATACTTTCAAATGGTACTGTTTAAAGTTTTGTTCTCCTATTATCTTGATAGGTGATTGCATCATGTAAAAATGTGCTTCAATTAGGACAGTGTGTATTCATATTTTTGTATTGTGACACTTCTTACCTGTTCAGTGGTCTGCCAATAGTGTAAAGTAAGGATGGGCTGGCCAAAGAAACACACATTATTTATGCATTAAGCTCTCAATGATGTGGAGAGGGTTACCTGTCCAAAACATCTCCCCCCCTAAAATTTTACAATGGGCCTTCAGAGGGGGTAAGGAATCTGATAAGTGGACCTTATATTTTTGTCTTTAAGTACTCCTTAAAATAAACATTAGTAATGTCTTCTTCCTTGCATGACTTTAGGTCATGCTGTGTCATGACCTAAAGTCTGCAAGGAAGAAGACATTACTAATGTGGATTAGGACAAGAAAAAGCCTGTGACGAGATCGCCAGGACGGGATTACGCCATTTACGCCAGGATTTCGGCTTGTGTTTTTTCTAATCGGCCATCTGGTAAGCAGGGACCCTAAAAGGTTCACATAAGATATATCTTCTGTCACGTTAGGATGTCAAGCCTTTAACTGGGTGAAGTTTGCGTACACCAGTTTGCCATCTGATAAGCTGCTTCATATGTTTGTGCACTTGGTGCGATTTTTCTTGCTCTTCATTTTGGTGGTAGTTGTATGCCCACTTATCTGTGATATCTGGTAAGCAGATTTGCCTGGAGGTTCACCTATTCATCCAAGAGCACTATTTTATTGCATGTTGTATGTCACTAACCTCACATTCCTGTGTATGCTGTGTACACAGGATGTCCTTATGATATATATGATTTGGGTTTTTGAGTATTGCACCCTTTTCTTTTGGTTTTTGTGTTTATCAACATATCAGTATTACACTATGTTTTGTGCTATATATCTTTTGGGTAACTCCATGCGGACCTGAATATGCTACACGAGTGCGACTGACCTTGTCATATTGGAATCGCTCTCTAAAGGCCCGGGCTGGGTTTAAGCCACCTGTCTGATTTTGGCTTACGTTCTGGTAAGCATTTCACCACATAGGTATACCTTAATTGAATAATCATCTTTCAACATTATCACATTGAGGAGTTTCTACGTCCTTCCTCTTACCTACTTCAGTTGCGAGGAAGGGTTTGCACCTCCAAAAAGCGTACATTGATATCCCGTGATGGCAGATAACACATGTTGACACACCTGTGTGCATCTTCAAAATTTGGCTTTTAAAATACTTTAAAACTTGTTTTTAAAAGCAAAAATACACTATAAAACGGTACAATATTGATGTGTTTTATATTCTGCCTAAAACATCAATGATGTTCTTCATTTTTTGTTGAACATCACTGATGTTTTCCTTTATCTTTTCTTAATCACGATTGCACCCCATTATCTCCCCGATGAGGATATGGGCACTTTCACTTGTGAAATGAGATTCTTTTTCCACAACATCCACATCACCTTAAAAAAAAAAACACACCATGTATTATAAATATGCAGGCATACATCTATTACCTGAAGCTGTGGTCTCAGACACTCACCTGTTGTGGTCACTATTTTGCCCACTTCATAAAGGTCTCCCTCCTCATCCTCTGCTTGTGGTTTTGGGATTTCCCCTTCTTTAGGAGGTGTGGGGTCCCTAGTGTCCTCAGATGTCTTTTCTCCCCTATGTGAATAAAAAAAGGTATACTTAGCACACAGGTATTTGAGGGCAGAAATAGGAATATGAAACATTGCTTGGAAGTATCGTGTACAATTGTCTGTTTTGGCAGAGTTCCAAGCTGAAGAAATTTTTAGTTCCTTTCTAAAGCTGGAATACTTCCCTTTTTTGTAGTTTCACACATGGAGACACCCCTAGTATCCACTGGAGCACTTGTGTGGGATACCCTAAAGTTTTTTCTGGTGTCCCACACTAGTATTTCTGCGCCCAGATGTGTAAACAGCTGCTGAGTGTCCTCTCCTTACACTAAATCAATTTTCCATTTCATTCTAGTTACAAACCCATCTAGACAACAAACTTCTTTTAATATATATAGGCCTGAACAAATGTAGTTAACCTGCATCTGCCCAAAACATTGTATTTTAGTGGGTGAACGAACGATATTTCCTATGACCGATTATTGTGCCCATGAACATGAAAGTTGCCATTTTAAAATGCACAACAGTAATGAAAAGCACATGGAGCAGCATGCAAGTAATAATAATAATAGGAACACACGACATCTACTTACTTTTTTGAAGAACTCTCATGATCCTTCTGTACTGATTCTGCTCCCTCAATTTCAGGTCTGACCAGCGTTTCCTCAGTTGAACCTTGAATCGCCGTACCCCAAAATTTCGGCGCAGACTCTTCACAACTTTAGTCATGATCTTGGCCTTTCTCACATTTGGGTTTAGGTAAGGTCCATACTTCCCATCATATTCAGCCCTCTTCAAAATGTCCACCATCTCCACCATCTCCTCAAAGGACATATTTGAGGCCTTAAATCTCCTCTGGGATCGGGACGTTCGTGGCTTTGGGCTTTCTTCGTTGCTGCTCTCCTCTGCATGCACCTGCTGTGTCTCCATCATGTTCTCTACCCACTGCACCGAAAGAGAAGGGGCGGGGCATAGACTAGAAAAACGTCAGGGGCGGGGCGGAGTTTCACGCATGCGCAGTGTATATAAAGCGTAACACGCGTGCGTCGTACGTACGATCTGTGAGCTGAGGACGGTGTATCGAAAGCGACGATCGGTATAACGAAGGTACAATTTGAACTTGGTTCATCAGTGGCCTATACTGCTTCTAGATTGAGGCCTATATTGAGTCAAGCTTAAGAGAGTTTCGCCTGACATTAGGGTTTGTCTTGTGTTGTGTCTTGCAGAGAAAATGGATGGGTTCAAAGACCACAGCTTTCTCCCAATATTCATAGACAAGCACATGGAGCTAGTGGGGTCTGTGGCAGGTCAAACACCCGCATTATAATAACAAAATAAAGAGGAAGGCAGTGTTGGAGAAACTGCTGGAGTTGGTGAAGCCACAGGTCCCCAAAGCAAATGTCACCTATTTAAAAAAAAAATTGGTGGCCTGAGGAGCACATAAAATCGTGAGTGTACTAAGGTCCAGAAATCCATGAGATCAGGAGCTGCAGCAGATGACATTTATGTACCCAGGCTGTGGTATTATGACAGACTTCATTTTCTGGCAGACCAGACTGAAGTCAGGGAATCCCTCTCATCCCTACCTTCCACGCTTCTTTACAGCCCAGCTGAGGCTTCCGATGCCCACCCTGGGCCTTCCAGCCAGGAAGAAGTGGAGGAGCCCAGCTTGAGCCAGGTATAGCATTGTTCAACATATTTATTGTCGTAAAATAAATGATGTGAAATAGATGTTATTATTGATCACTAATTGCTGATTTAATAAATTGTTTTATATATCAATAGACAGTAGTGGCCAAAAATGTAAGGGACAAGAATGAAAAATGCTGGGGTCAGAATGATAGTCTTTTCTATTTATTAACATTCAATTTGCAATAGTCATGAGCTGAAAATTGTGTGTGATTGATGAACAATAAACTAAAACTATGTCCCTTTTTCATACACAGGAAAGCTTCAGCCAGAAGGAGGCTGTGGAATGTGGCAGCCAGGAGGTGGCGGGGGAATGTGGCAGCCAGGAGGTGGCGGGGGAATGTGGCAGCCAGGAGGTGGTGGGGGTAAGTGGCAGCCAGGAGCCTCACAGAATCTCAGGTCCCTCCCCTCTGCCTTCTGCAACTTTACCCTTGTAACGTGGATCAAGAAGGGTTGCCAGCCAGTAATAATCTCTCTTCTTGATACCACGAATCCTAGGGTCCTTTCGCAGACTTTGCAGAATCAGGGAGGCCATGCAGCGTAAGTTTTCAGAGGCATTCGATTCTGAGTCCTCTGGGTCACTAAGGATCACATTATCCGTAACTACCTCCTCCCAGCCACGAACAACTCCTTGGGTTTCTAGGGACTGAAAACCATACCTTGAAGACTGCTGCTGAGTATTATCCTGTACATGCATGTGTTTGGCTCGCAGGAATGCTATCTGGATAAAGGGGGCCTTCTGAGGAAAGAAAGTCCTCCTCTTCCTCCTGCTGTTCTGCCTTAAGTGCCCTGTCCATGATTCCACAAAGCGTGTGCTCCAGCAGGAAGACTAGAGAGACAGTGTCACTGATGCATGCATTGTCGCTGCTCACCTTCCTTGTGTACAGTATACTGTATTGTATACTGTGTACACCACCAGAAGTGCAGTAGAAACTGTACACACTGTATTAGATACAGTGTACACCGCCTGCACTGTATTAGAAACCGTACGGCTGCAATGTATTGTATACTGTGTACACCACCAGAAGTGTAGTAGAAACTGTACACACTGTATTCCAATAATACTACATTTGTTGTGATATTGTATACTTGCATTTGGGACATCTTATATATTGTCCTACCTGTATTAAACTGAACCTGTGCTTGGCCCATGCAAGTTCACTTTAATGCTCTCTACCCAGGAGGGCATATTTATCTTCTTTTTGCACCCCCACCAATTCATTGAGCCACTGAAAGATAGGAAAGGAAGCCCCAAGCACCATTGTATAGCTCCCCCATCTTTCTACAATGTGAAGAAGGTTGACCTTTAAATATAAATTATATGAAAGGCAAAGGACACACCTCTGCAGTGCTCCCAGTTACTCAGACCATAAAGAATTGGTATGCCACAAACATTTTTCTACTACTTTACTATTATACTAACCTACTTTACTATTATTAGACTGAAACTTCAATACAGGGCACCTGCACCCCATTCCTGCCCAGGTGAATTTTCAGCACTGTCACACTTTGAATGACAATTGCGCAGTCATGAAATGCTGTACCGATATGACATTTTTATAATTTTTTATAGCTTATAGATATAGATATAGCTTTCTTTTGATGATATTTAATCCCCATTGGGTTTTTAATTTTTTTGGTAAAAAAATTAGAAAAGACCGAACATTTTGAAGAAAATAAAAGTTTTTCTTAGTTTCTGTTAGAAAATTTTGTAAATAATGATTTTTCCTTCTTCACTGATGTGCGCTGATAAGGCTGCACTGATGGGCACTGATAGGCTGCACTGATTGGCACTGATGAGACGACACTAAGGGACACTGATGAGGAGGCACTGATGAGAAGGCACTAATATGCATCACTGATGGGCACTAATAGGCACTGACATGTAGCATTAATAGGCAGCATTGATGGGCACTGATAGGCGGCATGGATAGGCGGCACTGATAGGCACTGATGGGTGGTACTAATGGATGGCACTGATGAACAGGCACTGAAAGGCAGCACTGACTGGCATCACTGCTGGGCACTGATTGGTATCACTGATGGGCACTGACTGGCATCACTGCTGGGCACTGTTGGGGCTACACTGGTAATCAGGGACTGATGATCAGTGCCCTGATTATCTGTGCAGGTCTACCCTGTGAGAAAATGCAGCTGATCACATATGTAAAGAGCCTCATCATGAGCTATGAGCTTTTTACCGTCATCAGGTATGCGCCTTGTCCCAGGCAAGTAAGGCGAGATTGGGACGACGCTATGACGCTGGTCATATCACATTGTTCCAGAACGAGAGAACCACCCTCCCGTCATCATTTGTCTATACGATGGGTGGGAGGTGGTTAAATAGACAAATGCAATCATTTAAAAGTTGGATAAAGGGTTTAGTGTAGTACATGGAAGCCACCTGCCCTATATTTGCCAAGACAGTCCCATATCTCTTCCGTCTGTTCTGATGATGCTGTGTCCTGGGTTGTGTCCTGAGATCACACCACCACACTTATTTGAGTTACTGAGCATGTGCAGGCTAAAGGTATTAGCACAGGAAATGGGGCCACCAGCTGGCAGTCCCCACATATTTAGTAATGGGACCATCCAGAAAATGTATGTGAAATGGGAGAGACTTCCAAGAAGGTGGGCATTTCAGGTGAGGGCCACAGGCAAGGGTGACAGTGCCCCAGGGACTGGGATGAGGATGCTGGCAAGTATGGTGCAGTATAACACTTTTTAAGGACATAGTGAAAAGAGGGACACTCCCTTGAAATAATGAACAGTAGAGAGCTATACCACCATTGTTAAGTGAGGTGAAGAAAATTAAATCAAGGCCTGGGTAATTTCTCCTTTCCTGGCAGCTGAATGTGGGGGGGGGGGGGGAGAGGGAGGGGGAGATGAAATTGGGAGCATATGCCATTAGTGGAGGGGAACATTAAGGCCTCTTCAAACAGGGTGTATGAATGCGTGCCCTGTGTGAGGACCCACACAGGGATGGTGTTCCATGCATCCCCGAGCAGGCAGTCACATTACTGTCAATTGGGATGCAGCAGCTGCACAGATGCAGCTGCTGTTCCCTATGTGACATGTGACATCTATGCAGGTACAAGTGCACATCCCCAAAAGCACCCAGGCTCTCACATGGGGCACAGGTTTATGCACCCCCTGTGAACAATGCCTAAAGCATGGCCTGCATGGACAAAGCACACACCCAAGCCGAAAAGAGCAGAGGTCCCCTCCATCTAAATGTAGAGTGTGCAAACCAGCAAATAGTTTAAATTGATAAAATAATGAACTCACATGTAATAGAAGAGTCAGCATGTCATCTGAGGAGGACTTTTCATCACTGGCAGAGATCGGCAGGCAAGCGGCTGGTGTTATGCAGAATTCGGCCAGGAAGCTGCTGGGTTGATATTAAGGAAAGCGCTGAGGCTTGGAGAGTTGGAACGCGGGAAGCGTGCTGTGCAGCAGTGTCCGGGTGTCCTTGGCTTGCTCGGCAGTTAGCTGGTGTAGAGCAGAATCCAGCCAGGAAGTCTTCTGGGCAGATGCAGAGGGAGCGATGTGGTTTGGGGAGCTGAACCGCAGGCAGCGCGTTGTATACAACGGCTTCCGGGTGTCCTAGGCTGGATCAGCAGTCTCGGCTGGAAATCGTGATGACATCACTCTGTGGGGGTGGTGACACGTTTCGGGGGCACCACCCCTTTGTCAAACATTAGGGCTCTAAGCATTGACAAAGGGGCAGAACCCCAAAAAGCGTAACCACACACTCTAAACTCAGATGGAGGTGCCCTCTGCTCTTTTCTGCTTTCATGTTTACTAGGTTGACTCAGGGAAGCTGCCTCTTTCCTCTGAGTGTCCATATTCCGGAATGTCCATTCCTTTTTCACTCACATGTACCCTATTGCATCTCTGGGAGGCTACAGCAGCGCCAGTCTTTTTCTTATATTGCTTTAAACACTCTATTGTCTACCTCTATATCTACTGTTCTGTAGGTTGATGATGGTGCCATCATTAACACTAAAAAGTTGAAAGGGGTAGAGACAAGGGCCCTGTAGGATTGTTTCCACTGAGCTCCATCAAATATACTTACTCCCCAAAATGTGCCCATTCTCAATCTCTATTAGAATATAGAGCCCATGGCTGGTGGGTTTTAGTGTGCAGTATGAGCAGTTAAATGTTGGAGGCTCGGTGCGTTTGTGATTCTATTTTTGTTGTGCAGAGGCCTTGCTAGCTGATGAAACATGATGAGATAAAACAGGAGGAAACATCATAAAGGAAGTATAATCCAGGTCAGGATTTGTCTGTGCCAGGAGCACTTCATTTACAAGCACAGGAGAAAATAGTTGTTGCAACTGTTCCAAATCACACTAAAAGGGAAAGTGTTGCCTTTTCAATGTAGTCTCATTACACTGCAAATCATCTGCCTAAGGGAAGGTCACACAATGCATTGTGAACAGTGCGTCTGAATAATCCCCCCACATTCACAAAATAGGAAATGTTTATCTATGGCGTTACCTATGTCAGTGAACGTAGCAGCTAAATACAAATATGTTTACAATGAAGAAGTAAGGAAAAAACTACTGTCAAAGTAGGGCAATAGATTCAAACATTTTAAAGGGAATGTATACATTTTGGATTTTTTTTTTTTATTCAAAAAAGATCAGCTTATTTTATTATAATTTTATTGGCTACATACCTGCTCTAGGTAAAAAAAAAAAATAAGATGAACTATAGTGAGCTAAAAATTATCCATTTCTGGATCCCCCTCCCATCTCAAATACACTCTATTACCAAAAGTATTGAGACGCCTGTCTTTACATGCACATGAAATTTAATGGCATCCCAGTCTTAGTCCGTGGGGTTCAATGTTGTGTTGGCCCACCGTTTACAGCTGTACCAGCTTCAACTCTTCTGGGAAGGCTGTCCACAAGGTTTAGGAGTGTGTCTATGGGAATGTTTGACCATTCTTCCAGAAGCGCATTTGTGAGGTCAGGCACTGATGTGGACGAGAAGGCCTAGTCTCCACTCTAATTCATCCCAAAGGTGTTCTATCAGGTTTAGATCAGGACTCTGTGCAGGCCAGTCAAGTTCCTCCACCCCAAACTCACTCATCTATGTCTTTATGGACCTTGCTTTGTACACTGGTGCGCAGTCATGTTGGAACAGGAAGGGGCCATCCCCAAACTGTTCCCACAAAGTTGGGAGCGTGAAATTGCCCAAAATGTGCTGGTATGCTGACGTCTTAAGAGTTCCCTTCACTGGAAGTAAGAGGCCAAGCTAAACCCCTGAAAAACAACCCCACACCATAATTCCCCCTCCACCAAATGATTTGGGCCAGTGCACAAAGAAAGTTCCATAAATACCAATACATTTTGGACAATTTCATGCTCTCAACTTTGTGGGAACAGTTTGAGGATGACCCCTTCCTGTTCCAACATGACTGTGCACCAGTGTACAAAGCAAGGTCCATAAAGACATAGATGAGCGAGTTTAGGGTGTTGAACTTGACTGGCCTGCACAGAGTCCTGACCTAAACCCGATAGGACACCTTTAGGATGAATTAGAGCGGAGACTGCAAGCCAGCCCTTCTCATCCAGCATCAGTGCCTGACCTCACTAACACGCTTCTGGAAGAATGGTCAAACATTCCCATAGACGCAATCCTAAACCTTGTGGACAGCTTTCCCAGAAGAGTTGAAGCTGTTATAGCTGCAAAGGGTAGGCCAACTCAATATTGAACCCTACGGACTAAGACTGGGATGCCAGTAAACTTCATGTGCGTGTAAAGGCAGGTGTCCCAATACTTTTGGTAATATAGTGTAGTTAAAGTGGTTGTAAAGCCAATTTGTCCTATTCCTACAATCCACTGTGTTACATTAAATTATGTGCCCCTGTGTATGTGCTTTTTAAAAAATATGCCACTTTATATCTTATTTCATAGCGCCGCTCAGCACTCACGTGACTGCCTGCCGCTCTCCCCTCCCAATCTGATAACTACAGTGGGAGGGGCTGTTTATCCCTCTGCTGACATCAGCCGAGAGGAGGGGAGGGAAGGAGAGGAGGAGAGCAGTGAGCGGTCACATGAGCGACGAGTAGCGCTCTGAAATAAGGTATAAAGCGCCATATTTTTTAAAAAGCACATACACTGGGCCACATAATTTAATGTAAGACAGTAGATTGTAGAAATAAGACACAGTTAATTTAGCAGCAGGAGGGGAGGGCGGTGAGCAGATAGACAATGTGACTAGATGACAGGCAGGGAGGGGGGAGAGGGAGCAAGGAGAGGCAGCGGGATCATGGAGGCATGTAAACTGACCACGGTATCATGGATCAGAAGCCATGATAAACCTAATCAGTTTTACAGAGGGGAAGGCAAGGTCAGGCAGGATCGGCCAGGTATTTAAGATTATACAAAGGGCCAATTATAACAGCACAAGCACTGTGCTGTTATTCATGCTTTAAAGCAGCGGTCTCCAAACTACAGCCCTTTGCTTGCCTTTATCTGGGCTTTGGGGCACTATTCCATCCACTAACACCAACGATGGGGCATAATTCCTATCGCTGACACCAACAGTAAGGCACTATTCCTCCCACTGACACCATTAAAAGGCACAATTCCTTCCATTAATACCAGCAATGGGCCACTATTCCTCCCACTGACACCAGCAATGGGGCAGAATGCCTTCCATTGGCACTGAATTAACCACTTCCTGCCTGACTTACTGTAAAATGACAGTCAGTCAGGAACTTCCAAATCATATGACATCCTCCCCATCCTCCCCGTCTTGCAGCAGCGCAATCTGCTACCAGGGTCCACTGGACACAGTGGAACAGATTGATCTGTACAGGGTGCTGTGATTGGCCCAGGTACTATGTGATTGCTGTGACCAATCATAGTGATCACATGTTCATGTAAGCAACTGGCGTGAATGACTTTCATTCCTGAAAGCTTGCCTACTATTTGATTTTAGGAATAGTCACAGTGATTACATGGTGTACAGGGCCAATCACAGCAGCCCTGTACCATATGATAGCTGTGGCCAATCACAGCATCAAAATAGTGAAAGCTATTCATGACAGTTAAAACGATTGTTGTTACAGTTATCAAAAAATCCCGATTATCCCCCAGAGTAATACAGTGTTACTATGATGACACTGCACTAGTCTGGTGACAGTATGTAAAAAAAAGAAAATGTAAAAAACACTGTCACCAGTCAGTGTCCCTAATGACCACCACTCTTCTATATGGGAGAACTTTGAGGTCTCCACCCATGACACTCAGTGCCCCTAATCCCTGCTGTACCCGTCGCATTGTCCCTGATCAATGCCACACCAGTAACAGTGTCCATGGTCACTGCCAAACCAATTACAGGATCCGTGATCACTGCCACAGCAGCCACAATGTCCCTGATTACCACTGCAGCAGTCACAGTGTCTCTGATCACCGCCACAGTAGCCACAGTGTCATCATAATGAATTGTTTACATGTCTTTTTTGCATGTGTGCACTGTAATATTTTGCTCTGCTGTATGGTCTTATGGCTGCACCAGCTTTAATGCATCTTTTAGGGTGTGCCCCCAAATATCTTGTTTGTTTATTGTATGGATTCTGACCAAATCCCTTTGGGTGCGGAGCACCCCACTCTTTCATTAAGTGCCTCTCATTAGTGTCCACTTGTGTCATGGGTGGAGACCTCAAAGTTCTCCCATATAGAAGAGTGTTTGCTCTCATGGTTCAGAGAAGCAGGATCTCCCAATCCATGGATAGTGTAGGACCCACTAATCATGGGGTACTTTGTCGCAGTAAGTGGGCTTAGCACCATATAGCAATATGGTGTGACCAAATCCCCATATTTTTTGCTAATATTTTTTAGATTGTCTAGGTGTTTTAAACTAGCCCTGCTGGAGGTAAATGTCTTTTTTGCATGTGTGCGCTGTAATATTTTGCTCTGCTGTATGGTCTTATGGCTTTGCTCTGCTATATGGTCTTATGGTTATAAGGTATCTTATGGTTATTATTATTATTATCATTATTTGCGGACGATATCCTGATGTCCCTAACTAACCCCGGCATCGCCTTGCCTAGTCTGTTATCCCTCCTGGATACCTTTGCGTTATTTTCGGGATTATCTGTTAACCCTACTAAATCTAAAGCTATGTCTCTTAATCTTCCACCCTTGGAGCTGGCAACCCTAAAAAATGCCTTTTCATTTTAATGGCTCACTGCTCTGCCTTACCTGGGGATTAGGCTCACTCTGACGTACGAGGGACTCTACCAGGCCAATTTCCCCCCTCTGTTTAGGAAGCTATCGGATATGCTGTCCTCCTGGTCCCATCTGCCGTTATCCTGGTTCGGCAGGATTGTGGCATGACTTACATCCCAAAACTGATGTACCTTTTTCACGTCTTGCCGGTACCGGTTCCTACATATATTCTGCACATTCATCAATGTAAAATCCTGAAATTTGTCTGGCGTTCCACCAGGCCCAGAATCAACAAACAGGTTCTATACACCCTAAAAATAATAAATGTGCCTGCGCTGAAAAATGTGCTAAAATAACGTGCATATATAGTAAATTAATCTACTGTAAATGAACTGTGAAATCATATATGTATACTATAAAAGTGCAAAATTAAGCCTCAAAGTGCATATAACATTGTGCAAAAAACAATATAACCCATTGAAAGTGCACCATGCATAAATAAAAACAACAACAAGTGCACAGGTATCCTGTGTATTACAAGTGTCCAGCTCAATCCACGGGTTAAAATCCAAATAAATGTTCTATACACCCGTAGGATCAATGGTGGCCTCTCGGTTCCCAATCTCCAAGCCTACTATACAGCAGCGCCCCATTACCTCACCTCCATGAGCAACATCAAATGCCGTTATGGGCCACAATGGATTTAGTTGACTCTTATCCCTCCCTGCCCTGGCTCCCTCACAAACACCATCCTGACACTCTTGG
Organism: Lithobates clamitans; assembly: GCA_037952925.1. Taxonomy (NCBI): domain Eukaryota; kingdom Metazoa; phylum Chordata; class Amphibia; order Anura; family Ranidae; genus Lithobates; species Lithobates clamitans. The sequence continues at coordinate 4,970,214 of JBBGZY010000448.1, read as the reverse complement.
GCCTTGCTTGGCACATTCCCTCTGCTTGTGGGACTCGTTTAAATACTCGGCGGGCCTGATTTCTCCTCATCTTCCCTTACTTCGCCTCCTCCATTGCTCTTTGTTTCCACCAGGCCGTGATAACCCAAAACAGTTCTCTTGGTAGACTAATAAAGGTTTTGTTGCTATCCATTCTTTATTCACCTAATTGCATTTAATGCTCTGCGTTCCTCACACAATATTTCACTCCGTGAACATTATAGCTACCTACAGCTTCGCCACTTTCTACAACAGCTCATCAAGTCCTACTCCATACATCTTTACCCCTTTTGAAAGCCTTTGTAGAACCCGGCCTCAATCTTCGGGCTTAATTTCTTTAGTCTACGCAGCAATCATCTCCTCTAAAAAACACTGATCAAACCTTACCACCTCCAGTGGGAGGCCGAACTGGGGAGGCAGATGGATCCGGAGGACTGGCAGGTCATGACTATCGCTCTGTCCAAATGCTCCAAAAAATGTTCTCATTTTGGAGATTGCATATAAAATACTATACAGATGGTATTATACCTTGGCTAGATTGGCTTATTTTATTCCAACTTATTCTCCTCTTTGCTTCCGGGGATGCTCTTATGAGGTACCATGTCACACATCTGGTGGACATGTCCAAGAGCATGCAGATTATGGGTCAAAGTCTATACTCTTCTCCGCACCTTATTTCATACAAATCTGAAGAGGGACTCTTATGAGGCTCTCCTATGTAAACCAATTATAGGACTACTTCGTCTGGAAAGCCAGCTGGCGCTGCATCTGTTTACTGCAACTAAACTGACTATAGCCATAGCCTGGAAGACACCCATACTTAGCTTTGAGGCTGTTAAACATCGTATGAACGGTATTATGGTAAACAAAAAGCTGACGGCCATACTTTCAGACACTCATGATAAATTCCTTAGGATCTGGCAGCCTTGGGTCGCCTACATAGGACCTACCAGATTTGATTCTACGCACCTATCTGTTGTAATATGTTGTATGTGTACATATATATGATAATAATATAAAATCCCACATAAATCTACCAACATATTACAACACTATCGATCTAATATCTGCTTGCCTGTCACCCTATGGATCCCCCTTTCCTTAACTCCTACCCTCATTCGTTCTCCTGGTCTGTCACCCCTCTCCTCCTTCCATTTCTTTTTGCTTTTTTTTCTCCTTACTCTTTTTACATATCCTTCTATCTCATCAGGCCACCAGGCTTGATCCTGGCTGATATGGTCACATGGTTAACTTTTCAGCATTGTTATATTGTATACCTTCTATATTATATCTTTAGAATAGGTGGTTTGATAATACGCTGCATGCAAAAACCCATGTGGGAGTTTTCTATCTACACTCTAAGCAGCGTGTTCCAGGATACTGTAGCTCTAGGAAGGGATACTTATCCCCCAATTGTTCAATCTTATGGACCTGAACATATCAATGTACTCCTTTTTTATTTGTCTTCCTTTTGCTCATGGTATTTTATGTTTATCTCCTATGTGACCATAGATGTGATGAGCTGTTCTGTTGAACTGATTACTAACAAACCCTTTGTACAAGAGATGTACCCAGAGTGGCTCAATGATATTGAGGTCAGGAGACTGAGATGCTCACTCCAGAACCTTCACTTTATTCTGCTGTAGCCAATGACAGGGCGACTTTGCCTTGTGTTTGGATCATTGCCATGTTGGAATATCCAAGTACGTCCAATGCGCAGCTTCCTGGCTGATGAATGCAAATGTTCCTCTAGTATTTTTTAAAAACATATTGCATTCATCTTGCCATCAATTTTGACCAAATTTTCTGTGCCTTTGTAGCTCATACATCCCCAAAACATCAGTGATCCACCTTCGTGTTTCACAGTAGGAATCGTGTAGCATTCATCTTAGACCTTGTCAACTCCTCTCCAAATGTAGCGTTTATAGTTGTGGCCAAAAAGCTCAATGTTGATCTCATCACTCCAAATGACTTTGTGCCAGAAGGTTTGAGACTTGTCTCTGTGCTGTTTGGCATATTGTATAAGGTATACGTTGTGGCATTTGCGTAGTAATGTCTTTCTTCTGGCGACTGGACCATGCAGCCCATCTTTCTTCAAATTCAAATTGAAACAGCCACAGCACATGTTTTCAGAGAGTCCTGTATTTCACCTGAAGTTATTTGTTGGTTTTCTTTGCATCCTGAACAATTTTCCTGGCATGTGTGGCTGAAATTTTAGTTGGTCTACCTGACCGTGGTTTGGTTTCAACAGAACCCCTCATTTTCCACTTCTTGATAAGAGTTTGAACACTGCTGATTGGCATTGTCAACCCCTTGGATATCTTTTTATATCCCTTTACTGTTTTATACAATTCAACTACCTTTTCCCGCAGATCCTTTGACAATTCTTTTGCTTTCCTCATGACTCAGAATCCAGAAATGTCAGTGCAGCACTGGATAAAAGGGGCAAGGATCTGTCAGGAGTCCAGAAACTCATTGACCTTATATACACACATATACACTAATTACAAGCAAACAGATCACAGGTGAGGATGGTTAACTTTAATAGCCATTCAAACCCCTTTGTGTCAAATTGTGTGCATGTTATCAGGCCAAAATCACCAGGTTATGTAAATTTTTGATTAGGATCATTTGGGTAGTTTCTGTTGCCATTATGATTTTAAAAGAGTAAACACAGTTGATTGATAATAAATGGCTTCATCCAAACACTAACCATGAGAGAAAGAAATGTTTTAGTGTTATCATTCATATTCTCTGAAAAATGACCAAGAAAGCATAAATTCTGCCAGGGTATGTTAACTTATGAGCACAACTTTTTGGATTTTGGGTCCCTCTGTGATGGCAGTCTTTGAAGAAAGTCTCATACATGTGGTATTACCATACTTGGGAGGCCTTGCAGAATGTGTTTTGGGGTGTACTTCTAATTATGCATATTATGTGTGTTATAAATATCTTATTAATTGACAACTGTGTGTAAAAATAATAATTCATTTTATTTCCTGCATTTATCAAAAACTTGTGCCAAAAAAAATAGATTTTCAAAAGACTCATTATGCCTCTTAGAAAATACCTTGGAGTGTTTGCTTTCCAAAATGGGGTCATTTTGTGGGTGTTTCCACTGTCCTGGTGCTCCTTGAATGTTGGGCCTCTCTGTGCATCTAGACTGTGAAAAAGTCTCACACATATGGTATCACCATACTCTGGAGGCATAGCAAAATGTGTTTTGGGGTGTAATTGTAAGTATGCCTATGCTGTGTGTGAAAAATAACTTATTAAAATAACAACTTTGTGAAAAAAAAGCAAATTATATTTAATTTCTTTGTGACAAAAAAACTACAACTTCAAAAAACTCACCATGCCTCTTACTAAATACCTTTGGCTGTCTACTTTCTAAAAATGGGTCATGGGGGGGGGGTTGGGGATTTGTACTGTCCTGGTATTTTACGGCCTCAAGAAATGGGATAAGCAGTCAGTACATCAAGATTGATTATATACAGTATATACCAATGTTTGTATACTATACACTGATTTGGGTTAGTTTTACCAAAGAAATGTAGCAGAAATCATTTTTGCCTAAATTAATGAAGAAATATTATTTGCAAAAAGTTATAATAGAAACATTTTTTTTCATTTATATAGCAAAAAATAAAAACAATCCAGTGGGAATTATATACCACCAAAAGAGAGCTCTATCTGAATAAAAAAATTATAATAATTTGGGTTTAGTGTTGCATGACGGAGTAATTGTCATTCAAAGTGTGACGGGACTGAAACCTGAAAATTGGCCTGGGCAGGAATAGGGTAAAAGTGTCCGGTGTTAAGGTTGTTAATAAAGGGTCAGAACCAATATCATAGTCATAGGTGATGGCTGTCAGATAGAATAGGAAGAGAAGAACTGGTGCTCAGTCATGTTGGAACAGGAAGGGCCATTCCCAAACTGTTCCCACAAAGTTGGGAGCAGGAAATGTTCCATAAGCATAATATCTTGGTATGCTGACGCCTTAAGAGTTCCCTTCACTGGAACTAAGCGGCCAAGCCCTACCCCTAAAAAAAAAACCCCATACCATAATCCCCCTCCACTAAATGATTTGGACAAGTGCACAAAGCGAGGTCCATAAAGACATGGAAGAGCGGGTTTGGGGTGGAAGAACTTGATTGGCCTGCACAGAGACTGTGAGCCAGGCCTTCTCATTCACATCAGTGCCTGACCTCTCTAATGCGCATCTGGAAGAATGGTCAATCATTCCCATAGACACTCCTAAACCTTGTAGACAGCCTTCCCATAGCAATTGAAGCTGTTATAGTGCAAAGGGTGGGCCAGCTCAATATTGAACCCTACAGTCTAAGACTGGGATGCCATTAAAGTTCATGTGCATGTAAAGGCAGGTGTCCCAATACTTTTGACAATATAGGGTATATCAGCTAACACTTTATAAGCAGTTACAGCAACAGTTTTTTTTTCTTTTGGGACAAAGGTTTTACATGAATAAAGGCTGACCAGTGTAAGCACCCCTGCCTGTGGTAAATGGTTTGTCTCAAACCTGTTACTACCACATCTGCAGAAAAGCTTGTTCTGTTGAAAAACAACAGACTTATTGTTGAGATCACAAGGTGAAAAGAAAAGAAAGAAAGCCTAAAAAAAGAAAACAAATGCAGCAATCACATATACAAACTAGTAAACTGAAATACAATGCATGTTTGCTTTTGAGTTTATTATCACTTTAAAGAGAAGTTTAAAATAGGTACCCACCCCCGAATGGTGCCAAATGTGGCACTGGAGGGGGGGAGGAGTCAGTTAAGCGGAGCTTCTACTTTTGAGTGGAACTCCGCTTTAAGCTTTCCTATTAGAAACAGAAAATCAACTGTGAGCTTACCAATGTCAAATACATACACTTGAAACGGTATGCGCATTGCTTCAAATGACACCCCAAAACAACTTCAACACTTACAATACACAGTAACGCACTACTGTGCATTGTGGTGTAAACCGTCAGAAAAAATACTGTATGCTCTGGTGCATTGGCAACCCATTCAAAATGCCATAACACTTATATTAAGGCTAGGTTTACAAATATGTGAATTGGATACGGGTTTTCCGCATCCAATTCACATGACATGCGAGTGTGGCGAGTGGTTCACACATGTCCGGGGCGGATACGGTCTGAATTGAAAAAGGATCCTGTGCGTGTTTGGGACCGATCCCGGTGAAAATTCCGGCAAAAATCTGACCAGATTCGCACCTGAATCGGTGAACAGACATGCATCAGACCCCGTTAAAAACCCCGGCCACACATGTGTGAACCCAGCCTTAAGAGTGACCCAATGTATTAATGTGCATGCCCATGTGAATGGACCATCATTGAAAGCTTCCCAATAGGAGGGTTAATCATTCTGATTATACTTCATTGTATGAAATGGCACAAATGAGTCTGCAATCATTTGAAAGTATTTTATGTGGTAGTTAGTCTTCATTTGGAAAGAGATTTGTTAACTTATCCAAGAAGGAAAGGTGGATGCATAATCCCACTCATACAAGTGGATATGTGTTACATCACAGGAGCCAAAGACGACAAGAGACTCCAGAAAACGAGAGGAAGGTAGTAAGTGACATTGGTGATGAGACTGAAGATAGCCAATGCAGGTCTGTGCATATGTAAGTGGCCTGTCACTTTTCTGTCACTAAATGATTTATAGCTCAATTTCATTCATATTGAGTGAATAAAACATTGGCATCTCCCTTATGATTCATTTATATTTAATTGTAATGAGAGTAATGCAGGCTCGCAATATTATAAGTATTACCTATTGGGAAAAAGTTTTTCTGCCTACAGAACTATGGGATCCATTAATTTTGTCTGCTTTGTTCTGGTAATCTCCTGAAACTATTGAATATTCACCCAGAAATGTTATTAAAATCTTTCCATAGACACTTTTATAGAAATAACGGAATACAAATTTAGTGACCTTGAAGGAGCCCTTGAAGTGTATGCATAGCCAAAACTTTGCTTTCAGTTTTGAATAGAGTCAGGTTAGAACCTCTGTTGGTTTTTCATATCTGTCTGTGTCCCCATTAGGTCAATTCGCCCTCTCCATTTATGTTGGGGACCACTGTCTCCTATAAAATTCAATATGTTAAAGCTGTCACCAGAACAAAAAATGAGGGGAAATGGTCCAATGGGGACCCCTGTTCTACAGTAAAACCTTGAATTGCGAGCATAATTAGTTCCAGAAATGTGCTTGTAATCCAAAGCACTCATATATCAAAGCAAATTTCCCCATAAGAAATAATGGAAAATAAGATGATTATTAACCACTTGACCACTGGGCACTTAAACCCCCTTCCTAACCAGACCAATTTTCAGCTTTCGGTGCTCTCACACTTTGAATGACAATTACTCAGTCATGCAACACTTTGCCCATATGAAATTTTTATCCTTTTTTTCACACAAATAGAGCTTTCTTTTGGTGGTATTTAATCACCGTTGGGTTTTTTATTTTTTGCGCTATAAAAGAAAAAAGACTGAAAATTTGGTAAAAAAATGAATTTTTCTTTGTTTCTGTTATAAAATTTAGCAAATTAGTAATTTTTCTTCGTAAATTTTGGCCAAAATTTATACCGCTACATATCTTTGGTAAAAATAAGTACAACTTGGTGTATATTATTTGGTCTTTGTGAATGTTAGAGAGTCCAAAAGCTACGGTGCCAATATCTGAAAATTGATCACACCTGAATTACTGACGGCCTATCTAATTTCTTGAGACCCTAACATGCCAAAAAAGTACAAATACCCCTCAAATGACCCCTTTTTGGAAAGAAGACATTCCAAGGTATTTAGAAAGATTCATGGTGAGTTTTTTTGAAATTGTCATCTTTTCCCACAATTCTTTGCAAAATCAAGATTTTTTTTTTATTTTTTTTTATTTCACAAAATTGTCATATTAAACAATTCTGCTATTACTCCCGAGTATGGCGATACCACATATGTGAGACTTTTACACAGCGTGGCCACATACAGAGGCCCAACATGCAGGGGAGCACCTCCAGGCGTTCTGGAGCGCCCAGGCCAATTCTGACATTTCTCTCCTACATGTAAAAATCATCATTTATTTGCTAGAAAATTACATAGAACCCCAAAACATTATATATATTTTTTTTAGCAAAGACCCTAGAGAATACAATAGCGGTTGTTGCAACTTTTTATCTCGCACGGTATTTGTGCAGCAATTTTTCGAACGCGTTTTTTTGGGGAAAGAAACAGTTTTGTGCTTTAAAAAAAAACAAAACAGTAAAGTTAGCCCAATGTTTTTGCATAATGTGAAAGATGAAGTTACGCTGAGTAAATAGATACCCAACATGTCACCCTTCAAAATTGCACACTCTCGTGGAATGGTGCCAAACGTCGCTACTTAAAAATCTCCATAGGTGACGGTTTAAAATTTTTTCCTGGTTACATGTTTTGAGTTACAGAGGAGGTCTAGGGCCAAAATTATTGCTCTCGCTCTACCGATCGCAGTGATACCTCACATGTGTGGTTTGAACACCGTTTTCATATGTGGGCGGGACTTACGTATGTGTTCGCTTCTGCATGCGAGCACACGGACATGGGCGCTTTAAATTTTTTTTTTTTTTTTTATTGTTTATTTTACTTTATTTATTTTAGTTTGACACTTTTTCCCCCACAAAAAATTTTTTGATCACTTTTATTTCTATTACAAGGAATGTAAACATCCTTGTAATAGGAATATGGCATGACAGGTCCTCTTTACAGTGAGATATGGGGTCAATAAGACCCCACATCTCACCTCTAGGCTGGGAAGCCTGAAATAATAATAAAAAAAAACGATCTTGGCTTCGATCGTAGCGGTGAGTCGGTAGAAGCACCGGAGGGTGGCGGGAAGGGGGGGGGGCGTCCCCTCTCGCCTCCCATAAGAATGATCAAGCAGTGGAACAGCAGCTATGATCATTCCTATGGTGTAGGAAATCGCCGGCTGAAAAAGCTGATATCTGAATGATGCCTGTAGCTGCACCCATCATTCAGATATACCCGCTCAAAGTCAAGGACGTCATATGACTGTGGGCGGGAACTCGTTAAAAATTGCGGAGTATTGCGGGCTATTGCAGAGTATTGCGGGGTATATTGCAGAGTATTGCGGGGTATATTGCAGAGTATTGCGGGGTATATTGCAGAGTATCGCGGGGTATATTGCAGAGTATTGCGAGGTATATTGCAGAGTATTGCGAGGTATATTGCAGAGTAGTGCTGGGTATATTGCAGAGTATTGCGAGGTATATTGCAGAGTAGTGCTGGGTATATTGCAGAGTATTGCGGGGTATATTGCAGAGTATTGCGGGGTATATTGCAGAGTATTGCGGGGTATATTGCAGAGTATTGCGGGGTATATTGCAGAGTATTGCGAGGTATATTGCAGAGTATTGCCGGGTATATTGCAGAGTATTGCCGGGTATATTGCAGAGTATTGCGGGGTATATTGCAGAGTATTGCCGGGTATATTGCAGAGTATTGCCGGGTATATTGCAGAGTATTGCCGGGTATATTGCAGAGTATTGCGGGGTATATTGCAGAGTAGTCCCGGATATATTGCAGAGTAGTGCCGGGTATATTGCAGAGTAGTGCCGGGTATATTGCAGAGTAGTGCCCGGGTATATTGCAGAGTAGTGCCCGGGTATATTGCAGAGTAGTGCCCGGGTATATTGCAGAGTAGTGCCGGGTATATTGCAGAGTAGTGCCGGGTATATTGCAGAGTAGTGCCGGGTATATTGCAGAGTAGTGCCGGGTATATTGCAGAGTAGTGCCCGGGTATATTGCAGAGTAGTGCCCGGGTATATTGCAGAGTAGTGCCGGGTATAATGCAGAGTATTGCAGGGTGTTATGCAGAGTATTGCAGGGTATAGTGCAGAGTATTGCAGGGTGTTATGCAGAGTATTGCAGGGTGTTATGCAGAGTATTGCAGGGTGTTATGCAGAGGATTGCAGGGTATAGTGCAGAGTATTGCAGGGTATAGTGCATAGTATTGCAGGGTGTTATGCAGAGTATTGCAGGGTGTTATGCAGAGTATTGCAGGGTGTTATGCAGAGTATTGCAGGGTATAGTGCAGAGTATTGCAGGGTGTTATGCAGAGTATTGCAGGGTGTTATGCAGAGTATTGCAGGGTATATTGCAGAGTATTGCGGGGTATATTGCAGAGTATTGCGGGGTATATTGCAGAGTATCGCGGGGTATATTGCAGAGTATTGCGAGGTATATTGCAGAGTATTGCGAGGTATATTGCAGAGTAGTGCTGGGTATATTGCAGAGTATTGCGAGGTATATTGCAGAGTAGTGCTGGGTATATTGCAGAGTATTGCGGGGTATATTGCAGAGTATTGCGGGGTATATTGCAGAGTATTGCGGGGTATATTGCAGAGTATTGCGGGGTATATTGCAGAGTATTGCAAGGTATATTGCAGAGTATTGCCGGGTATATTGCAGAGTATTGCCGGGTATATTGCAGAGTATTGCGGGGTATATTGCAGAGTATTGCCGGGTATATTGCAGAGTATTGCCGGGTATATTGCAGAGTATTGCCGGGTATATTGCAGAGTATTGCGGGGTATATTGCAGAGTAGTCCCGGATATATTGCAGAGTAGTGCCGGGTATATTGCAGAGTAGTGCCGGGTATATTGCAGAGTAGTGCCCGGGTATATTGCAGAGTAGTGCCCGGGTATATTGCAGAGTAGTGCCCGGGTATATTGCAGAGTAGTGCCGGGTATATTGCAGAGTAGTGCCGGGTATATTGCAGAGTAGTGCCCGGGTATATTGCAGAGTAGTGCCCGGGTATATTGCAGAGTAGTGCCGGGTATAATGCAGAGTATTGCAGGGTGTTATGCAGAGTATTGCAGGGTATAGTGCAGAGTATTGCAGGGTGTTATGCAGAGTATTGCAGGGTGTTATGCAGAGTATTGCAGGGTGTTATGCAGAGGATTGCAGGGTATAGTGCAGAGTATTGCAGGGTATAGTGCATAGTATTGCAGGGTGTTATGCAGAGTATTGCAGGGTGTTATGCAGAGTATTGCAGGGTGTTATGCAGAGTATTGCAGGGTATAGTGCAGAGTATTGCAGGGTGTTATGCAGAGTATTGCAGGGTGTTATGCAGAGTATTGCAGGGTATAGTGCAGAGTATTGCAGGGTGTTATGCAGAGTATTGCAGGGTGTTATGCAGAGTATTGCAGGGTATAGTGCAGAGTATTGCAGGGTGTTATGCAGAGTATTGCAGGGTGTTATGCAGAGTATTGCAGGGTATAGTGCAGAGTATTGCAGGGTATAGTGCAGAGTATTGCAGGGTGTTATGCAGAGTATTGCAGGGTGTTATGCAGAGTATTGCAGGGTGTTATGCAGAGTATTGCAGGGTATAGTGCAGAGTATTGCAGGGATGGCTGAGCATGGAGGGATGGATGAATGTGACTGCAAATGTCACTGAGCACCGCTGTGGGCACTACACATGCAGCCCACAGCGGTGCTGCCATCCGATCCCTCCCCCCTCTCCCCTCGCACTGTACCGATCGGTACAGAGAGGGGAGGGAGGAACCGGCGTCATGAGATGACGCCGGTCTGTTGACATGTGATCGCTCCGTCATTTGACGGAGCGATCACATGGTAAACGGCCGCGATTAGCGGCCGTTTACCGTGATCCGTGATGCGCCGGGTCCTCTGGACCCGGCGGTCACGGAAGTTCTCGGGTGCGCGCCCCAGGGGGCGCGCGAGAGCAGTATTCTGGGAGGATGTCCCACGGACGTCCACCCAGAACTAGCCGACCGCGCTGCAGCCGTCTTTCGGCTATGGCCCGGTCGGCAAGTGGTTAAATAAGAAGATAACCATTTATCCATAAGTCCTTCAGTTCATAGTCCATATAAAAAGATTAAAGCAATGTGACTTTATGGCAACTTTGAGACAACTTCAGGGAATGCCTGGGTAATCTTCCTGTAACGTCAGATCCAAATCACATCAATTAAGATGAGGATCCGACTTAGGCTCATACACACTGCAGCTGAAAAAGAAAGCTGCTTTTACAAGCATTTGGGCTTTTATTTCAGCTTGAAGAAGTGTGTGCTATTTTGTGCTGCAAGTTTTTGTGCTTCTTCAAGCTCCTTTTGAGCTCCTTTGAGCTTTTTTAAGCATAAGCATTTTTTTTTTCACAAACCCTCCTTAACCACTTCAGCCCGGAAGAATTAGCCCCTTAATGTCCAGGCCATTTTTGCGATACGGCACTTCGTTGTTTTAACTGACAATTGCGCGGTTGTGCGATGTTGTACCCAAATTAAATTGATGTAATTTTTTTCCCACAAATAAAGCTTTCTTTTGGTGGTATTTGATCACCTCTGCGATTCTTTTTTTTTGCGCTATAAACAAAAAAAGAGTGACAATTTTGAAAAAAAAAAAATTTTTTTTACTTTCTGCTATAATACATATCCAAAAAAAATATATAAAAAAACAAATTTATTCATCAGTTTAGGCCAATATGTATTCTACATATTTTTGATTAAAAAAATCGCAATAAGCGCATATTGATTGGTTTGCGCAAAAGTTATCACATCTACAAACTATGGGATAGATTTGGGGACTTTTTTTTATTGTTTGTACTTGTAATTGCGGTGATCTGTGATTTTTAGCAGGACTGCAACATTGCGGCGGACAAATATGACCTTAAATTACACTTTTTGGGGACCTTTGACATTATTACTGGGAGGGGCTGGGGAAGACCCGGCTGTCATGGTGCACGTTGGCACCGATGACAAAGTCAGAGGCAGACGGAGTGTCCTAAAGAACGATTTTAGGGAAGTAGGTGCTAAATTCAGGAAAAGGACCTCCAAGGTAGTGTTCTCAGGAATACTACCGGTACATCGAGCCACACCAGAAAGGCAGAGGGAGATTAGGGAAGTAAACAAGTGGCTGAAGAGCTGGTGTAGTAAGGAGGGGTTTGGGTTCCTGGAGGACTAGGCCGACTTCTCAGTTGGTAACCGGTACTATAGAAGGGACGGACTGCACCTCAATGAGGAGGGTGCAGATCTGCTGGGAAGGAAGATGGCCAAAAAGTTAGAGGGGTTTTTAAACTAGGCGATGGGGGGGAGGGTCCAGAGACAGTGATAGCCAGCGTGGAAGATATTCCAGAGGGTAGTATTGGGGGCATTAGTGGTAGGTTAACCAAAGCACAAAAACACAAGGTGAGTATAGTAGCAAGTCCTAGTTGCAATCTTGAAACACCCAATACGAGGACAATATACGACTGGTCTAAACTATGTGGCATGTTCAACAATGCCAGGAGCATGGCGGACAAGATGGGTGAACTAGAGATACTGTTGTACAAGGAGGATTTGGATTTTGTGGGAATTTCAGAGACCTGGTTCAACAGCTCTCATGATTGGCTGGCAAACATTCAAGGGTATACCCTATCCCGCAAGGATAGAGAGGGTAAAGAAGGGGGAGGGGTATGCCTATATATCAAGAATAATGTACAAGTGAATGTGAGAGATGACATCACTGAGGGAGCTAGAGAGGAGGTGGAATCCTTATGGGTAGAGCTCCAAAGGGATGAAGCTAAGGGGAAAATAATACTGGGAGTATGCTATAGGCCCCCTAACCTGAGGGAGGAAGTGGAGACGGATCTCCTATCACAAATTGGATTATCAGCAAGGATGGGAAGTGTTATCATAATGGGGGATTTTAATTATCCAGACATAGACTGGGTGGAGAGAACCGCGCATTCATTTAAGGCTCGCCAGTTCCTTAATGTCTTGCAGGACAATTTTATGGGTCAGATGGTAGACGCACCAACTAGAAATAAAACATTACTGGATCTACTGATTACCAACAATACAGACCTGATCACAGATGTAGAAATACGGGGCAATTTAGGTAACAGCGATCACAGGTCAATTAGTTTCAGTATAAATCACACAAATAGGAAACATGAAGGGAACACAAAGACACTGAATTTCAAAAGAGCCAACTTCCCTAAACTACAAACCTTGCTAAAAGGCATAAATTGGGATAAAATATTAGGAACAAAGAATACGGAGGAGAGATGGGTTTGCTTTAAGAGCATATTAAATAAGGGCATTAGCCAATGTATCCCATTGGGTAATAAATTTAAAAGAGCGAACAAAAATCCTGGATGGCTTAACTCCAATGTAAAAATGCATATAAAAGCAAAGGAGAAGGCCTTCAAAAAATACAAGGTTGAGGGATCATCCTCAGCATTCAGACTTTATAAAGAATGCAATAAGAAATGTAAGGGTGCAATTAGGACGGCTAAGATAGAACATGAAAGACACATAGCGGAGGAGAGCAAAAAAAATCCCAAGAAATTCTTTAAGTATGTAAACAGTAAAAAAGGGAGGACAGACCATATTGGCCCCATAAAGAATGAGGAAGGACATCTGGTTACAAAGGATGGGGAGATGGCAAAGGTATTGAATTTATTCTTCTCCTCAGTATTCACGAGTGAATCGGGGGGCTTCAGTAACCAAAACTGCAGTGTTTATCCTCATGACACAACACAGGAAGCACCTACACGGTTAACAGAGGACGGAATTAAAATTAGACTTGAGAAACTTAACATTAATAAATCACCGGGACCAGATGGCTTGCATCCGAGAGTACTTAGGGAACTCAGTCAGGTGATTGCCAGACCGTTGTTCATAATTTTTACAGACAGTCTATTGACTGGAATGGTACCAGCTGATTGGAGAAAAGCCAATGTAGCACCAATATTTAAAAAGGGCCCAAAAAACATCCCTGGTAATTACAGACCAGTTAGCCTAACATGAATAGTATGTAAACTCTTGGAGGGGATGATAAGGGACTATATACAAGATTTTAGTAATAAGAATGATATCATTAGCAGTAATCAGCATGGATTCATGAAGAATCGTTCTTGCCAAACCAATCTATTAACCTTCTATAAGGAGGTGAGTTGCCATCTAGATAAAGGAAGGCCCGTAGACGTGGTGTATCTGGATTTTGCAAAAGCATTTGACACAGTTCCCCATAAACATTTACTGTACAAAATAAGGTGCGTTGGCATGGACCATAGGGTGAGTACATGGATTGAAAACTGGCTACAAGGGCGTGTTCCAAGGGTGGTGATAAATGGGGAGTACTCAGAATGGTCAGGGGTGGGTAGTGGGGTTCCCCAGGGTTCTGTACTGGGACCAATCCTATTTAATTTGTTCATAAACGATCTGGAGGATGGGATAAATAGTTCAATCTCTGTATTTGCAGACGATACCAAGCTAAGCAGGGCAATAACTTCTCCGCAGGATGTGGAAATCTTGCAAAAAGACCTGAACAAATTAATGGGGTGGGCGACTACAGGGCAAATGAGGTTCAATGTAGAAAAATGTAAAATAATGCATTTGGGTGGCAAAAATATGAATGCAATCTATACACTGGGGGGAGAACCTCTGGGGGAATCTAGGATGGAAAAGGACCTGGGTGTCCTAGTAGATGATAGGCTCAGCAATGGCATGCAATGCCAAGCTGCTGCTAATGAAGCAAACAGAATATTGGCGTGCATTAAAAGGGGGATCAACTCCAGAGATAAAAAGATAATTCTCCCGCTCTACAAGACTCTGGTCCCGCCGCACCTGGAGTATGCTGTCCAGTTCTGGGCACCAGTCCTCAGGAGGGATGTACTGGAAATGGAGCGAGTACAAAGAAGGGCAACAAAGCTAATAAAGGGTCTGGAGGATCTTAGTTATGAGGAAAGGTTGCAAGCTCTGAACTTATTCTCTCTGGAGAAGAGACGCTTGAGAGGGGATATGATTTCAATTTACAAATACTGTACTGGTGACCCCACAATAGGGATAAAACTTTTTCGCAGAAGAGAGTTTAATAAGACTCGTGGCCACTCATTACAATTAGAAGAAAAGAGGTTTAACCTTAAACTACGTAGAGGGTTCTTTACTGTAAGAGCGGCAAGGATGTGGAATTCCCTTCCACAGGCGGTGGTCTCAGCGGGGAGCATTGATAGCTTCAAGAAACTATTAGATAATCACCTGAATGACCGCAACATACAGGGATATACAATGCAATACTGACATATAATCACACACATAGGTTGGACTTGATGGACTTGTGTCTTTTTTCAACCTCACCTACTATGTAACTATGTAACTATGTATTACATTGATCAGTGCTATAAAAATGCACTAATCAATGTATAAATGGCACTGGCAGGGAAGCGGTTAAAACTAGGGGGTGATCAAGGGGCTAAATGTGTTCCCTCAGCGTGTTCTAACTGTACGAGGATGGGCTGCCTGGGACATGATAGAGATCATTGTTCCCGATCACTGGGAAAAGAAGATCTCTGTGATGTCCCCTGTCAGAACGGGGATCCTCCTTGTTTACAAAGGCAGATCCCCGTTCTGCCTCTGTGTACATTTATCGTGGGTTGCCTGTGGACAGCAAATCCGCCAGACCCGCGGGTGCGCCGGCAATCTCACATGAGCGGACCGACATACAGGTACGTCGGTTCACGCAGGAGAGCCGACTTGCCGCAGTATAAGTGCGGCAGCTGGTCAGCAAATGGTTAAAGTCGGATAGAAGTAGCCTTGAAGTAGTACAAGAAACTTTTTTAAAGTCGGAGCGACTTCAGTAGTGCTAATTAGGACAGCTCTCATTGACTAAAATGGGATGTGATCATGCTCATATTGCAAGAACTCTCTCGTTTATCAAGTTAATATTTATAAAAAGATGTACTCGTCTTGTAAAACACTCGCAGACCAAGTTACTCGCAATCCAAGGTTTTACTGTATTTGATTCTTTTTGCAAACATTTTGTAAAATGCTAATAAAAAATTCCAGTGAAAACAAAAAAGCCCTCCCTCAGCACCACCTCACCTGCACATTTTTTTTCTTTTATTCCCCTTATATATATCATAAATCAAGCAGTCTTCTGGATGGTCACATTATGTTCTAGGTTTCACTTCCTCTTCTCTCTGCAACAGTGGTGGGCTGTCTTCAATATTGTGGAGAGCAGTTCTGATGGTATGATGTTATCACTTCTCTCTGCAATATTGAACTGTGAGCCCAGCCCGATGTGGTGATGTGCTCCCGGGGGGTGTGTTCATGGCAACTTTAGATCACAGGAAGTGGTCATAAAGCTGGTCATCATTCAACCAGAAAGAGGACCTGTGTTGGATCTCAAAGTTAACTCCTTATACAGTACAATGTTCCCCCGCCCTCAGCCTAATGCAACTCCTAAACTAAGTCCTACCAATGATTACCCTTTATTCTAATGCATATTAATCTTGTTCTGTGATTGAAGCCTCTGTGCCATACACTCCAAAGCATGCAGCACCAAGATTTCAGTGCTGGAATAACTGGCTTTGCTTATTTATTTTTTCTTTTCAATACAAAAGCTTCCAATCTGTAGTTTGGTAACCTATATCTACTTTTCTGCCTTAACCCCCAAACCACAATATATTGACATCACAGCTTTTAGAAAATAATTCCAGTAACACTTAAATGGCATATTTACCAAGCAATGAATCTGACATTCACCAAACATTCACTGCAGGTGAAACTTCCTGGTGCATGTGTTTTTTTTTTTTTTTAATTTTAATCTTTATTTATCAAAACATTTTCAATAACACATTTATGAAACATATACACATCCAAATCGTAAAATTATTCTATTAATCTTTATCAGAACAGTATTCAAATTTCTTTTTCATTTTGATTATTTATACTATTAAATCAGGGATGTGAAACCCATGCTTTAAACCTACCTACCCATCCCCATCCCCTCATTCGTACCTATTCATACTTACAGACAAACAAGACATGGTGCATGTGTTTTTAATGACAGTGGTTGATTCACCATCAGTGAACATTTTGTGAAAATCACATTTACTGCTTTATAAATATGACCCTTAGAAGTACAGTAAAGCCGCGTACACGCGGTCGGACTTTTCATCTACAAAAGTCCGATGGACGCCGACGGACAAAATGCGGCTGACAATCCGATCGTGTGTAGGCTTCCCCGGACTTTCAGCGGACTTTTCCAGCCGCAAATCTGACAGACTTTAGATTTGGAACATGCTTCAAATCTTTACGTCGTAACTACGCCGGACCTAGAAATCCGCTCGTCTGTGTGCTAGTCCGACGGGCAAAAACCCACGCTAGGGCAGCTATTGGCTACTGGCTATCAACTTCCTTATTTTAGTCCGGTGTACATCATCACGTACGAATCCGTCGGACTTTTGTGTGATCGTATGTAGGCAAGTCCGTTCGTCAGAAAGTCTGCCGCAAGTCCGCCAAAAGTCCGTCAAAAGTCTGTCGGACAGGCTGTCAGACTTTTGTAGCCGAAAAGTCCGACCGTGTGTACGCGGCATTATACTTAGAAGTAGAGGACTTACAGAGCAAAAATATAATCACGCCTCCTCGCAGTCACAGCCCAGGGTAAGCCTCCAATTATTAAAGAGGTAGCCCACCGCTGGATGGAAATGACCTGCGTGTAATGGCTGGTTTGTTGCCCAGAGAGCACAGATGTAAAACGCTTTCTAATGTTGGTGTTGTTTGCTAAAATGGGCCTAAGCTTTTTTTTTTATTAAATCTTTTTTTTTTCTAAATGGTGCATCCAACTACAAAACACAGCTTGAAAATGATAAAAAAAAATTTGACTTATTTGTTTCATTAGGTCTGTTGATGTTGAGACATCTCTGGTGCCCAACTGGACATCTGCACTTTTTCCCAATTGCCATGTTTTCTGCCTTTGCCACATTGCCTCTCTGCGTTCTTTTCTAGGCTTAATATAATGCTAGGCCGCTGCAGGCAGAAAGGCAGTATTTCTAGGTAGCCTGATACAAAATACTATTTTTGTCAGAGAATTATCCAGATAACAGATCCTGAGGTGCCAGAGGAAGGATTTGATACCCATATAATGTGTGTATAGTAGCAGGTCTTCTCAAAGATGTAGAATCTTTGCATTGGAAAGTAGAGGAAGAACTGTCACAGAGATGCCTGCATCATTCAAGCATAAACCAAGTGTCACTCTCTAATAGCAAAGCTATCACTAGTGTCTCTAAAATTATATAGCTGGCAGGGTTAATGTCCTCAGGTACTAGGCAGCGCCTGCAGAGCAACTGAATATAGTTCTTCCATAAAACGTTTTCACTAATGAGACTTCAAATGTCAAAGATGTGGGTGGTTGTCTGTGTCACATGATGAAGACTGGCAGGCAGAGTAGCATCATTATCTATAGATATTACTGTATGTATGTACATGTGTATTATATAAAGTGTACAGAGTGTATAAAATGTATATACACAAAATATAAACAAAAAAGAAAACATAAAATTCACATAAAATTGTTTCAACCAATCTTCCCCAGTTGGATTTCTGCAGATCGCAAGAGTTTCATAGTTACATAGTTACATAGTAGGTGAGGTTGAAAAAAGACACAAGTACATCAAGTCCAACCTATGTGTGTGATTATATGTCAGTATTACCTTGTATACCCCTGTATGTTATGATCGTTCAGGTGCTTATCTAATAGTTTTTTGAAGCTATCAATGCTCCCCGCTGAGACCACCACCTGTGGAAGTGAATTCCACACCCTTGTCGCTCTTACAGTAAAGAACCCTCTATGTAGTTTAATTTTAAACCTCTTTTCTTCTAATTGTAATGAGTGGCCACGTGTCTTGTTAAACTGCCTTCTGCAAAAAAGTTTTATCCCTATTGTGGGGTCACCAGTACGGTATTTGTAAATTGAAATCTTATCCCCTCTCAAGCATCTCTTCTCCAGAGAGAATAAGTTCAGTGCTCGCAACCTTTCCTCATAACTAATATCCTCCAGACCCTTTATTAGCTTTGTTGCCCTTCTTTGGACTTGCTTCATTTCCAGTACATCCTTCCTGAGGACTGGTGCCCAGAACTGGACAGCATACTCCAGGTGCGGCCGGACCAGAGTCTTGTAGAGTGGGAGAATTATGGCTTTATCCCTGGAGTTATTCCCTTTTTAATGCATGCCAATATTCTGTTTGCTTTGTTAGCAGCAGCTTGGCATTGCATGGCATTGCTGAGCCTATCATCTACTGGGACCCCCAGGTCCTTTTTCCTCCTAGATTCCACCAGAGGTTCTCCCCCTAGTGTATAGATTGCATTCATATTTTTGCCACCCAAATGCATTATTTTACATTTTTCTACATTAAACCTCATGTGCCATGTAGTTGCCCACCCCATTAATTTGTTCAGATATTCTTGCAAGGTTTCCACATCCTGCAGAGAAGTTATTGCCCTGCTTAGCTTAGTATCGTCCGCAAATACAGAGATATAACTGTTTACCCCATCCTTCAGGTCGTTTATAAAAAATTAAATAGGATTGGTCCCAGCACAGAACCCTGTGGGACCCCACTACCCGCCCCTGACCATTCCGAGTACTCCCCATTTATCACCACCCTCTGAACTCGCCCTTGTAGCCAGTTTTCAACCTTATTTTGTACAGTAAAAATTTATGGGGAACTGTGTCAAATGCTTTTGCAAAATCCAGATACAACACGTCTACGGGCCTTCTTTTATCTAGATGGCAACTCACCTCCTCATAGAAGGTTAATAGATTGGTTTGGCAAGAACGATTCTTCATGAATCCATGCTGATTACTGCTAATGATACCGTTTTCATTACGAAAATCTTGTATATAGTCCCTTATCATCCCCTCCAAGAGCTTGCATACTATTGATGTTAGGCTAACTGGTCTGTAATTCCTAGGGATGTATTTTGGGCCCTTTTAAATATTGGTGCTACATTGGGTTTTCTCCAATCCGCTGGTACCATTCCAGTCAGTAGAGTCAGAAAATCCAATCAAAATATTATTCAATCCCAAAATGTCCTTATGCAAAAGTGTAAAGTTCATAAATTGATCACTAAAGTGCTCCTGTGCAAAAAATTCATGCATGCCAGTGTCCCACACTGGATAGATCGATTCTGACGGTGCAGTGCTCAGACATTCACCGTTGTGACACCTTCACCATAAATCAGATGGGGGCTTACCAGATCACCAGCGACCTTCCTTACTCAGGAAGATCATTCAGCACTTATTGGGATCTCTGATCCTCAGATGGAAATCCGGAAATGTTCCCCCGCCAGCCTCACTGTGTTCACCTTATGGTGACAAGATGATCTAGCTCACCATCTCAGATGGGATGGATGGATGAATCCTCAAAGTTAAAAATGGGTAAAAAATAGGGAGACTCCTCATAGTGTAATATGGTCTCAACCGTTTTATTTTAAAATCAATGCACTTACATATAAAACAAAAAATGCTGCTGGCTGTAAATCTCTCCACTATAGCCAGTGCTATTCTTCAAACAGTCATAAATTCAAAAAAGCATCTGTGCAGCAGTGTGTGTGCATCTTCCCTACGATAGTTTCTTTATATGTAATGTCATCAGGGGCTATAGTGGAGAGATTTACACTTCAAAGGTTTTGCACTGTCATATATGGTGTTTTGCACATGGTAATTTTATTTAGCGCTGCACTTTCAGGAAATACATTTTTGATTGACCTGGTATTTAGGTTTTAGTGCACAGCTGCTGTATTTACTTTTGATAACACACCAGCTCAGATTTTTTTTCTATACAGTAGACTGTCAGTAAAAATTAGGAACAATGGTCTGGCAATTACTTGACTGAGTTCCCTAAGTACCCTTGGGTGCAAGCCATCCGGTCCTGGTGATTTATTATTGTTAAGTTTCCCAAGTCTAATTCTGTCCTCTGTTAGCCATGAGGGTGCTTCCTGTGATGTGTCACGAGGATAAACACTGCAGTTTTGGTTACTGAAGCCCCCCGATTCCCTCGCAAATTCAATACCTTTTCCATCTCCCCATCCTTTGTAACCAGATGTCCTTCCTCATTCTTTATGGGGCCAATATGGTCTGTCGTCCTTTTTTACTGTTTACATACTTTTTTTTTGGGAATTGTTTTGCTCTCCTCCGCTATGTGTCTTTCGTTTTCTATCTTAGCCGACCTAATTGCACCCAAATTAGGTTGAAGTTACCCTAATTTGAGGTGCATGAGAGGTTACTGACAGTTTCCATGGGCAGTTTTGACTGAAAAAAATAACCATAGCTCTTGGTGCTTGTGTGTCACACAAAGCTAACACTCACATTGTTAGTAAGTGACTAGGTAGTTCCAATAAGTAATCTCATTTGGCAGTCTGCAGTAAACATGTATATTTAGTTGAGTCAATTCTCAGTTTTGATTATACTGTAGATTGAGAAGGCTGTTGAATTTTCTGTTGAACGGTGGGGATGATCTCAACCTCTTCTTCCCAAACTACATTTTTAAAGAGGGTTTTTCTCTTGCTACAATATATGACAGTTTTCTTCTTCTGCTTTCAAGGTTGTTAGGGGAGCACCGGTGCTAGCAGCTGCCATGTCGTTGGCAATTAGTGACATCAACCGGCCCCATTCATTTATTGACGGGAAATCCCTAGCCATGCAAAGGACTTTTTTTTTTTTTTTTTAAAAAGACCCTTATTGGGGTTCCCCAAATAACTTATACCAGGCCCTTCAGGTCATTGCAGTGGAACTCAGCAGCTCCTCCAAAGTTTCCATGGGACTCTTGGCTGCTTCTCTGATTAATGCTCTTCTTGCTCAGCCTGTCAGTTTAGGTGGACAGCCATGTCTTGATAGGTTTGCAGTTGTTCAAAGCTTGGGATATTTTTTGTAACCTAACCCTGCTTTAAATTTCTCCACAACTTTATCCCTGACCTGTCTGATGTGTTCCTTGGCTTTCATGATGCTGTTTGTTCACTAAGGTTCTCTAACAAACCACTGAGGGCTTCACAAAACAGCTGTATTTATACTGAGATAATATTACACACAGATGAACTTACTAATTAGGTGACTTCTGAAGGCAATTGGTTCCACTAGATTTTAGTTAGGGGTATCAGAGTAAAGGGGGCTGAATACAAATGCACGCCACACTTTTCAAATATTTTTTTGTAAAAAAATTTAAAAACCATTTATCATTTTCCTCTCACTTCACAATAATGTGCCACTTTGTGTTGGTCTATCACATAAAATCCCAATAAAATGCATTTAAGTTTTTGGTTTTAACATGACAAAATGTAGAAAATTTCAAGGGGTATGATTACTTTTTTAAGGCACTGTATAAACTCTTAGGGTGGGGTGGGGTGGGGGGGGGTATGATACACGGGGGCGGTTTTCAAGCGCTTTAGTGCTGGAAATAGCCTTTGCTAAGCATCTGAAAACTGCCTCCCATTCATTCCAATGAGTCTTTTCACACTGCATTTTTGGGGATGGTTTGGGAGCACTGTATTTAGCGCTCCTAAAACGCCCTGTCCATTGGAATGAAGCGCCTGAAAATCGATTTGAAAGCGCTGCAAAACTGGAGCTTTTAGCCCTTTTTTTGGGGGTTAAAAGCGTCCTGCTAGTGGCCGAAAAGAAGTGCAAATGCGCCGATTAAACAGTGCTGAAGCCCAGCTAAAACAAGCGGTGCTTTACCACGGCCAGCGCTTTCGATGTGAAAGGGGTCCAAAGCATCTTCCTGTGCTAAAGGCCTCTATGCCTCTAGCCTGATGTATGTGACTCCATGGGGTTAATTCCCTTGCATAGTGCAACTTCTCTTAAAAAGTGAAGTCTATTTGCCTTTAGTAAATCAATCCCACTGATTCTCCTGTCTCCAGCAGTATACCACAACCTAATGTTATCTAGCCCTCAGTAAAATGTGCTACTGTATCTACATTTTCTTTAATCCTATTAATAAAACTTATAGATGTTCAAACAGCTGAAACATGGAAAAGGAATGTGAAGGAATAGGATGTTCTGCTTTATCCTGTTTGTAATATAAGAACACAGCTGTAAATACATGGGAGTTACAATAATGCTTGGGACTACCCACGCTCATGGGCTTTATAATGGATGCTCTGACTTCACCCAAATTAGTTGCACCCTGCTATTACCCTGCTATTAATGTATCTTATGGTAGGCTGTCAAGGTACAATGATCTGCTGGTTACATTGAGGGAGTGTGTTTGTAGAGGGAATCAACGAGTAGTGTATATCAGGACTTCCAAGCTCTAAAGATTTTCTAAGCATGGCCAGCAAAACCACAAACACTGAGATGTGTTGCTTCCTTTATCAGAACAGTGCTGTGAAAAATGACTGCCTGTTTCAAAATCTCCCCACAAAATTTCAATAGGGATCAAACCAGGGGCAATGACTAAGGGAATCCATAACAATCTATTTTATGGGACTTTCCTTAGTGGCTTTGCTAGTGTGCTTCATATCAATCTTGTGTTGAAAGACTCATTACAGGTTCAACTTCAACTTATCTACAAATGGCCTCACATCTTCATCAAGTACACTTTAAAATGATGCAGAATGTATAGTTGACTTGATGATTGCGAGCTGCCCAGGCCCTGTAGCAGCAAATCAACCCTAAACTATAACATTTCCACCGCCATGCTTTACAGTTGTTATAAGGTTCTTCTGAAATACTTGTTTTGGTTTTGGTCTGTTACTGTGATCAAACAACTCTATCTTTGATTGATTAGTCTTCAGCACATTGCTCCAGAAGGAATGGTTTTTCCCTGTATGTTCAATGGCAAACTACAGTCTTGCTCTACTGTTGTTTTTTGGATAGTAAAGGTTTTTTTCTTAACACATCTCTTATACAGATTGAATTAGTGCAATCTCTTTTTGATTGTAGATGAATGCATTTTGACAGCAACTGTTGCAAAACAGTGGTGGCTGGTGCTCAAAATTTTTTGGGGGGAGCGCCAACGAACTGAAAAATACTGAAGCAAAAACATCAATTGCAGCCACTGTGCCATCAAATGCAGCCAACTGTGCCCATCATATGCAGCCAAATGTGCCCATCATATGCTGCCGCTATGCCCATCATATGCTGCCACTATGCCCATCATATGCAGCCAACTGTGCCCATCATATGCAGCCAACTGTGCCCATCATATGCAGCCAACTGTGCCCATAATATGCAGCCACTGTGCCCATTATATGTAGCCAACTGTGTCCATAATATGCAGCCAACTGTGCCCAACAAATGCAGCCAACTGTGCCCAGCAAATGTAGCCAACTGTGCCCATCAAATGCAGCCAACTGGCCCATCATATGTAGCCTCTGTGCCCATCATATGCAGCCAACTGTGCCCATCATATGCAGCCAACTGTGCCCAGCAAATGCAGCCAACTGTGCCCATCATATGCAGCCTCTGTGCCCATAATATGCAGCCACTGTGCCCCCCCGCCCGCTCACCTGCCCACTGTCTGCCCAGCACTTACCCCATTGTGGTGGTGGGTCAGGCAGTGGGTGACGCCGGAGAGCTGTGGGATGGGTAGCGTGGGTCAGGTGATGGCTCCTGTGTCCTCTCTGTGTCTCTTCTTCCTGTTCTGCTAGGTGGCCAATGGGATCGCCTCTGCCTTCAGCCAAGCAGGTGACCAGTATTAGATCCATGCCTCCTAATTGTTGGAGAGGTGGTTCAGTGTTAGAAAAGCAAATATTCATTTGCTTTTCTACCACGCCTGGGTGGACTGCGAGCACAATGCTCTGAGCTCGCAGTTCTCCTTTTTTGAAGCCTGTTAGAGCCTATGGGTCTAATCAGATGCAGATGCACCCTTAATGGACGCACCGCCACTGGTTGCAAAGTTATCTGAACAACATTCAAATAGAATTTTAGGATTCTTTTAACATCAAATGGCCATCCCTTGGGTTGAATTTGCTAGCCCAGCCAGTCCTGGACAAATTAGCAGTCATCTGAAACCCACGCTACTTGTAGATTATTTTCCCTACACTATAATGATTGATTTCAAAGCATTTGTCAATCTTTTCAAATCCCTTGCCAGACTCATAGGCATAAACGACCTTCTTTCGTAGGGTCTTAGAAAGCACTAGTCATGTTGGCATGATGGGACCAAACATGTCAATAGCAAAAAAGAACAGCAGACCCTAAATACTGTATCTGAGGTTTAAATATAACAGGTTCTACCCATATACTCGCTAAGGAAGTTCTGTCATTGACATAATCTGGAACACCCATTTCTAATTTGATGGATTTGAAGTACGTTGTAGTTGTTAATGTAGGGGTGCATTTACTTTTTCCACATGACAAATCTGCATTTTTGTTCATTTAGATCATGAAAATTAAATCAAGTCAATTTTATGTGTCATTTGTTTAAGTGCTATATGAATCTAGATCTAATATTTGCCTGTTAAAATATGCAGACAAAAATCAGCAATGTCAATGGGATGTACTTACATTATAAAAACACCGTAACTTCTTTTTAGGACCAGTTAACTCTGCATTTTTTTTTTGCAGTTCATTCATGTGAGTGCATAATAAGATGTGGCACTGTTCACATCTCTGCATTTTCATCCTTTTTCCTTGTGCATCCATACCTATGCATTTTATTACACATCAATGCATGTACACAAGTTAGCCCTTGTTTTAAGTTGCCTGAGTTCACATCTGTGTAATGTGCTGACATGTTTTGAAGCGGCTATTGATGGCAATGGCTGCACATAAAAATGCATGTCAACACATGTTACATTTGTCAACATACATTGATAACCCAAAAATTCATGAAAGCATATACAGAAAGATGTGTATCCAGCCAGAAAGTCCTCAAACAGCTTTTTGCTGCTTTTTCTCTAGAATGGATATTCTGTAAAGATTAATTAAACTTCATGACAACTACAGAGAATGCGAACAATACTTGCTTTATGCATACATATTCTAAAACGGAACTAAGGTGTGCAATGGTGCTACCTCTCCTTCAATGGTCCGAGGTGCCTTGCCAGTGCCAGTTTATTCTACCTGGTTACTTCTGGAGGCTGGGATGCAGTTGTCTTAATTGGCCAGTGCAGGATGATGTCACTCATACCTTTCCTCTCCGGGGACTCGCACTAATGATCGGCGTTTGGCAGCAGCAGCTGCTGTCACTCACAGCCAGTGAGTCAATCAGGAGATTGAGGGGGTGGGGCCAATCCACAGCTCCATGTGTAAATGGACACACAGAGCAGCAGCTCACCCGGTAGGAGAGAGGGGCCAGGAGCACCGGCATAGGACCCGAGAAGGGGAGGTGTAACAGATCCCCATCGCACTCCACTTGAGTGCTTCCATCAGTACAGTGCTTCCTCCAATCTGGATCCTCATATATCAAATATTACATCCATATATTGTAACCAAGAACCAGAGGAGACTAGCTTAGTTACAAACTGAACATGGAACTGTTTAGAAGAACAAGAATACAGTCTTATATACAATTCAGAAGAAGGTTCCCCCCTCCTGATCATATTATCCTAACAATACAACTGTAACCAGAAACATAAATTAACATGAGCTAATTAACTAGTCATTTACCCAGCCTAGGTGACTCAGGGGTATGACCTTTAGGACATCCAGTCCACATTTTTTGATGCACACTTTTTGACTATGCTACATAACATGTTATGTACGTCCCCATAGCTGTTTGGTTTGCTTTGTCCTGCCGGTTTATAGACACTGTAGACTGGCCATTTCAGGGGTAGTTGAAACAGTACGCCATGCTTATTATATTATGTTATAGTATATTGTATTGTATCTTATTTATGATCTTCTTTTCCATTTTTGTTAGTTATTTTGATGCTTCTGAAGAAGCGACAGGCGCGTAACATGTAGAGCGAGCTTAGAACATTCTTTCATCGCTTCCCTGTAATATAACCACACTCCTGGATTCATCACTAAAATGGAATGATCTCATTCATCTCCAAGTTTCCATGCAGTTGTTAATTGGTTATGTACAGTAGCTGCACTTTATTTTATATTTGATTTATGAATGTGGATTTAAAAAATATGGATTTTCTGTTTCCAATAAAAATATATTTTTATATAAATTGTTTGGTCGTGCCTATAAAGTCCAAGCCTCCTGTTCAACTTTTCTGTCTCCTACATTGTAGACCATGGAATCCACATCCAAGCTATGATTTGATTAATCAAGGATTGCAGACAGCATGGCAACAGTCTACAAAACCCTTACAATGTTCCATCACTCTGATACAGTGGAATTATTTTATCATAGATTTCTTGAGGGATATTGTTGATAAATATTACTGTTCGGTAAGCCAAACCACATTCTCAGTGTCCATTAAATAGCTGTCCATTTTCTTAGTCACCCTGTGCCCCTAATAGACACAGGTTAACTTAGACATAGGAGGTGCATGGGGAGCTGGAACCAGGGTTTCTTAACCTCTCCAAGAGATTCTGGGTTCCACGGGCCCCACGCCCAAATGGACTCCTGTCACATCTCTTCCCTTTTGGTCGCAGATTAACACAGGAGGAGACCCCAGATGGGTTGACTCCGAAGTTAGTCTGTAGTTCCAGTCCCCCAATGCTTGTACCCACACAGTACCCCAAACAAATTGTTCCAAACAAAGCATTACTCACCCAGCCAACCTCTGCCTCTCTTGTAGAACATACCCACTGCTGGCGGGAGGGGGGACTGTGTACTGGCCCATCTACTTGGAGTCCTTTCAACTGCTGAAAAGAAGACAGGGTGGCTGGGCTCACTCCATCATGCTGTTGGGGATCTGGGCCAACTGCTCAACATCCCTAGGGTATACAGATGGAGACCGCAGTCCTATCCACCTACAACAGATCAAGCTGCAGTTGTGAGGTGCCGATTGCATTCTCTCCCTGGAGCTCCTGCGGAGTGGATTGTTGTGTGCAGAGGCCAGTAGTGTTCTGCTCTGTTAGCGCTTTAGCGCTCACATCATCCGCTCCAGCTAACTGCTGGGCAGGGAAGACAGTTTCCTCCCCTCTGGCTGACCGTTGGGGAGGGAAGACGACAACAACCTCCTCTCCCTGGGCCTCCAGAACTGCCGCAGGTGTAGGGCAGAGGTCTTGGACCCTCTGTCCAGTTGCCAGCGCTTCATCTAGGTTGGTGTCATCATTCTGCGGCACCGTCTGCTGCTGGGATGCCCCTTTTCTGGTACTGTCTCCCAGGTGCACAAATCCTTGTTTGGGAGGGGGAATGACTGATTCCCTTCCCTGCATCTCTGCAAACCATTGGGGAAGAAGAAACACCACCTCCTCACCTCGGGCCTCCCAAACTGCCACGGGTGTGGAGCAGGTCTGCAGTAATCTGTCCTGCTGCCAACACTTCTGTTGGGGATTCACTAGGTGGTTCCTCCTCTACAGGAAAGTCTATTAAATCCCCAGTCTCTGGAATTGCTAAAAGTAAAGGGCATGGGCTGGTGGCCCTTGGGTCCAGTCCCAACACTTCGGCAGGTGACTCATCATCGATAACATCCTCTGATAAAATGTCAATTAAATACAATGCTGACACTTCAGCTGAGATTTAAGGACACTCAGCTGGTACTTCTGGATAGTCCCAGGTGAAGGGAGCCCAGCCTTGGTGCTGAGCAGAGTCTAGCAGCCGTCTGTAGGCGATCTCCAGCTCCCATCCTGAATGGTCAGAAACTCTATATCTTCCAGTGCCCAGTGCACTTCCGAGACATTCAGTATCTCTTCTCTGAAATCCATGATTTCATCCAACCGCCACTCCAAATCGCTCCCAAAGTAAGGGTCCCCTGTCAGCTTCACGTTCAACAGTCCCAGGCCACTGTAGCCAAAGCCTTCCATTGGGCTGTCATCTGCTATCCAAGGGCATGCTTGGGATACATTCCACCGGAGGGCTCTGTAGCTCTCATCCAGCCGCATCTCTGTCCAGACCATCCTGCTTAACTCAGCTGTCTGCTCTTTGTCCAGTTTTTCTCCCAAAAACAGCACCCGCAATCCATACTGCGACCAGGACCTTTCCTGGATGGAGGGGAGAATTTTTCCCTGGTGGCACTGCTCACGGGCTAGCGTTTCCTACCAGAGTTTGCAGCGGATAGAATTATACCATCCCAGCAGGACCAGCTCTGATACTGGTCCCCTGTGCTGTATCTGCATCTCTCGCAACCTCCTTCCAAATTCCTCTTCCATGGCGGCTGGTATCTGTATCTCCTGCTATCCAGACCTTGAATCCAGGTGGAAGTTTGGATGTCCCAGACTGCAGGAAGCGTCCCACTGCTTGTCACCAATGTAACAGATCCCCGTCACACTGCACTTGAGTGCTTCCGTCAGTACACTGCTTCCTCCTATCTGGATCCTCAGATATCAAATATTACAGCCATATATCGTGACCAAGAACCAGACTAAACTAGCTTAGTTACAAACTGCACATGAAACTGTTTATTAGAACAAGAATACAGTCTTATATACAATTCAGATTATCCTAACAATACAACTGTAACAAGAAACATAAATTAACATGAGCTAATTAACTAGTCATTTACTCAGCCTAGGTGACTCAGAGGTATGACCTTTCAGGTCAGCTTTACCGTCTTTTAGCTCAGAAGACACAACACACATTATCATAAATATAAACACAGGACACCTTCTCACAATAGCAGAAGGTTCCTAAATTAGCAGACGGTCTGTCTCCTACATTGTAGACCATGGAATCCACATCCAAGCTATGCTTTGACTAATCAGGGATTCCAGACTGCATAGCAACAGTCTACAAAACTCTTACAATGTTTCATCATTCTGATACAGTGGAATTAATGTATCATATATTTCTTGAGGGATATTGTTAATAAATATTACTGTTCCATTTTAAGTAATCCAAACCACATTCTCAGTGTCCAATAAATAACTGTCCATTTTCTCAGTCACCCTGTGCCCCTAATAGACACAGGGTGACTTAGACATAGGAGATGCATGGGGAGCTGGAACAAGGGTTTCCCAACCTCTTCAAGGGATTCTGGGTTCCATGGGCCCCCTGCCCAAAGTGACTCCCGTCACAGGAGGTAAGTATAACATGTTTGTTATTTTTTTAACTAAAAATCAAGACTTCAATATCACTTTATGTACTGCTTTAAGTGGAAATAGAGCACTTAACATGTGTGAGCGATGTTCTGTCTCTAGGGCAGATAGCTAAACCTTCTTCTCCCAATTACTTCAGATACCATATTTCTTTGATCTCACTTTTATTAGAACAAGCCAGATGAAACTACAAATAACAGAAATAGACTTCAATAAGTACAATATTGCGTAAAATACAGCATACATTACAGAAACAATGATATACAGTACAAGATGAGATAATAAAAACTTACTTTTTAAGTTCTCTAAGGGGTGATGGCGATAGATTGAGAAAGACATGTCTTGCTTCCTGCAATGTCTTGTAAAGAATGGTGGCTGGTTCACTTCCTGTGAAGATTCTACCCGGAATTCCCTGCTTGGTGACAACTTCCTTAACTACACATACAGTAAAACAAATAAACAGAACTGCAGCAATACCAAAAAGGAACGCTAGATGGAGACTGTACACCACATATGATTGTCTTAAATAAATTACACATCTTACATGTAAATTTAACAACACAGGTACAAATAGTCAGCGTAAACAGCTGGTGGACAGAACAAGCGATGCTGGTGTGAAAAGTTAAAAGGTTTAATGTTAAATTCCCCAACCCCCTCCAGTCCTTCCCCTACACCAAATTAAAAGAAAATGTAATTATACATGTGAAGATAGTGAGGTGAACCCCAAGCTGTGTGGATAGAATGGACAAATCATACTGAACACAGTGGAACCTTAGAGCAGTTGTATGCCCGCAGAAAAACAAAACAAAACTGTAAGGCAAAGGCATAATGAGCTAGTATGCACCGCATACTAGCTCATTATGAAGTACCTACCTTAGAACGAAGCACCGGCATCACCTCCCGGTCACCCCCGAGGGAGCTGACACATTCCCTCTGCGTTTTTTCCTGGTTCACGGCTACGGCACTGTGAGTGTGTGGGAGTCCTCTTTCCGGCAAGGAGCTCTGGTTTTCCGGCAGCATCTGCCGGACCTTCAGAGCGAATGCTCCGGTGACATCAGCGGCTGCATGCAAGGTGAATATCTCCGAACCCATAAAGGTTTAGGAGATATTCATTTTACCTACAGGTAAGCCTTATTATAGGCTTACCTGTAGGTAAAAATGTGAAAGCAGGGGAAAACAACTGCTTTAAGTTTCTTCAAAATTCAGATTTTGGAAAGGAAAAGAATCAAATCAAAATCTCATGTCTGAGCTAGACAGCCATTGTAAACTGACACATTTGATAAACCAGAGTCCAATGTGGAGCACATTTGACAGAACACATGTGTCGTAAATGGCCAGTTTTAAAATAGTCTGGCAGAACAGTTAGCAATAAAAATTCTGAGTATATTTTTTTACCAGATCTAAACTTTATAGTGTGACAGTGCAAGGCCCTGTGAAAAGGGAAGTTGATATGACACAGGGTTCACACATATGAAATGTGCGAACTTCGGAATATTGATTCTGAATATAGAAAGATGTTTTTTTAACATGCTGGATTTTATTCAAGAATTTTGAGATTTCAAAGAGTTTTGGGAGGGAAGAAATCTCCAATGCAGTGCAAGTGTGCACAGCCCTTATAATGAAGGTTTTGGGAGTAGTTTAGGGGTCCTTTTTGAAGACAGATGTGGGTCGCTCAAGAGACAGCACTCAGTGCTGGAGGAGAGATTCCTTGTCTATAGGACTGAGAGAATTGGGACAGCTAATCAAGTCTACGAGACTGAGACAGCCAAGACAACTAAGCAAGTCCAGGGGACTAAAAGAATCTGGAAGTCTCTGATGTGTTAGAGAGCCCAGGGTGTCAGGCGAACCCCTATCGAGAGGCCAATTAGTGGGCCTGTATAGTTGGGTGCTGAAAGTGAAACAGCAGAGAGAACCAGGAGAACTGAGAGAGGGATGCAGAAACACAGAGGTACTGTGTGAGATGGTCTGAGGGGCCAGTCCACAGCCAAAGTTTGAGGCCTGAGCAGTGGCACTTTACCTTTCTTTGATGGTGAAAATTGCCTGCATGGGCAACGGTTTTTCTGTTAAAGTCTAATTTTGTTTAATAAAGTGGTCTGGCAAGCCCTGAACCACAGTTTGGACTGGCATGGACTTAATAAAATTGCTTCTACCAATAGCTAACAGCCCTAATGTCACAATAGATAATCTGTAATTCCTGCTGTGATACAAATACCTTCATAAGTGTTCACATTAATGTAGGAGAATAAATCATTTAATAAGAAACATTAAACTGCCTATTAGAGTGATATGCATCCATTCTATATCACATTTGATATCTAGCAAATCATAATTTCATTCTGTTAACTAATATGTTGGTTGTCAGATTGTTAAACCCTGCCATATGGAAATATGGATTTGTATTATCGGAATTATGCATGTGTCTTCTGGAACATAACAAAATTAGTGCACCTGCTTAAGGCACTTTGGTCGTCAGATTTGAAGGATGTAGTACCACTGTCAACCAGTGAGTGTCTCCCAGCAGTCTTCACCTGAAGCTGGCTGCTGGGAAGGTATTGAGTGGTTCTGCTAGATGTTTTCAGTACCTTAGTGCTCAAGTTTGGGCAGTGGGCAGTCCTTAATGTTGCAGAGAACAATATTTACATTCTAATTTGTGAGTGCGTTTCTCTGTAGTAATATCTTGTGGGCTCAGGCTGCGTGATTATGAACTCTGGAAAGGAGGTGGTTCCATAACACCCTGTGGGAAGTGGGTTGAATGACACAGGACTTCATTCTACCCAGAAGAGGACTAACTGAGGACATGGAGGGCAGCATTAGAGCATGGAGAGGGTGATTATTGCTTTGAAGTTTTTTAAAAAAATAGTCAGCATTGGGTTTAGGTTAATCATTACCAATACCATAATTGGAGTGTGTACAAAGCCAAAACTTTTTTTTTTTTTTGAAAAAAGGAAAGATTAGAACCTCAGTATTTGTGAAATCCAAAATGTTTAAATCATCAAATAACAGAAGGTGAGGGGAATCTATTTGTTCTGTTGATTTTATTCTTCTCACTTTGGAGAGATCTTCATATTTCCTATTTGTTCTGTTGATTTTGTTCTTCTCACTTTGGAGAGATCTTCATATTTCCTATTGTGTTTCCGAGCGGGAAATGTAGGAAAATCAATTCCAACGGGACAATCTGATGGGATTCTATGCCATTTCTTACTCCAAATCAAACAAATCAATAAAAATTGGCTTTATACTTCAGTTTGTGAATTTTTTTTTATTATTTATACTGTTCCATGTTGTGAGTCTCTTGTGCTAGCTAGCTTGATAATGAAGCTCTTTCATTTAGCTGCATCTTAGTCCGACTCTGAACTTATCTCTGGATATCTCTTGGGTCAGATTCTTAAAAGTATTTCTGTTCTTCATTTCACCTTAATATTTGTTTACCGGATCTTCAGCTACAGGAACATTTGCTGTGCTGAGATTTTCAGTCTCTCTGTAGCCAGGGGACATTAATTGTTATTCCTTAGTGGCTTTGAAAATGTCAATTAAACAAACATGATGTCTCTATCCCCAAATATTCATTATTCACACATACACTTTTCTGTATTGTGCTGTCATTATGCTTTCTAATTCTACGTACACTACACCTTTTACCCACATCCCATGAGGCTCCTCTTCTACCCCTACAAGTCATCAGCAAGCAAATGGTCTACCAATTAAACACATTACCACCCTTGTGAAGTGTGCAGGTGGGTCTGTGTTCCCATAGAAACTTATCTAAATTGCAGGAACATGGGTATCCAATTAAAGGAGATGTATATTTAGAAATG
This sequence comes from Lithobates clamitans, assembly GCA_037952925.1. Lineage (NCBI taxonomy): Eukaryota > Metazoa > Chordata > Amphibia > Anura > Ranidae > Lithobates > Lithobates clamitans. The sequence goes on along the minus strand of JBBGZY010000448.1, from coordinate 4,936,489 downwards.
TGTGTTTCACCTCTGTGCCATGCCTTTCCGGTGTTATTATATATATATATATATATATATATATATATATATATATATATATATATATATTATTTTTTTTTTTTTTTTTTTTTTTTTAGCTGAGAGGAAATGCAGTGATTTAATTGCAAATATAAAGTGAATAAAATATGTAAGGAGCCATAATCACTATAAAACTTAATTTTAACCACTTCAGCCCATGAAAGGTTTTACCTCCTTCCTGACCAGGCCATTTTTTGCGATACGGTACTGCGTTGCTTTAACTGACAATTGCACGATTGTGCGACGCTGTAACCAAATAAAATTGATGTCTTTTTTTCCCACAAATAGAGCTTTTTTTTGGTAGTATATGATCACCTCTGCGGTTTTTATTTTTTGCACTATATACAAAAAAAACCCGAAAATTTTGAAAAAAATATATATATATTTTTTACTTTCTGCTATAAAACATACCCAATACAAAAAATGTAAAAAATCGAATTTCTTCATCAATTTAGTATTCTGCTACATGTCCCGATAAGCGAATATAGATTGGTTTGCGCAAAAGTTATAGCGTCTACAAACTATGGGATATTTTTATGGACTTTTTTTTTTTTTTACTAGTAATGGCGGTGATCAGCGATTTTTAGTGGGACTACTACATTGCGGCGGACACATTGGACACTAAGTGACACTTTTTGGGGACCAGTGACACCAATACAATGATCAGTGCTAAAAAAAATGCACTGTCACTGTATAAATGACACTGGCAGGGAAGGGGTTAACATCAGGGGCGATCAAAGGTTTAAGTGTGCTCCTAGGGAGTGCTTTCTAACTGTGGGGGGAATGCTGTGACTAGAGGAAAACAGATCTGTGTTTCTGCCTAGAAGAAACACAAGATCTCCATTTTCCTCCCTCACAGAACGGCGATCTTTCATGTTTACATAGGCAGACCGATGTTCTAACTCTCCTGTGTACGATCGGCAGGTCCCGGGGGCCATCACTGCTGTCGGACCCACTGAGTGTCTTCCTCTGTGGCCAATCTCAGCGGGAGCATGTTGCTGGTGGCGCACGTGTGCCCCAGACGTCGTGCACAAAATTACGTACAGTAACAAATTCTTGTTACTGACCTCTGAGATCTCTCTATATGAGTTCCCAGATCTGCTCCGATTAAGGAATGGTCTGCTCCTGCTAGATTTTTATGGCATTTAAACAGATAAACATGCAGCAAAAGGAGGATGATGAAAATACTGCTGCAACAGGAGTTGTATTGAACAATGAAGTTCTAAGTTTGGCCATAGCTTGAAGAGAATCTATTTGTCACTGTAACCTATTTATAAAGCACTCTTCTGGTCATTGACCACATTTACATGGCAATTGACCACATTTACATGGCAATCGGCCACATTCGCCTTGCATTTCATGCACACACAGTACACCAGGTAAATGTGGACAGCCATTCAATGTCACTTTAAAATAAGTTGCGAATAAAGCTTTTAACCCAGTGGGCCAGTTTGCTCTTTGGAGCTCTCCATAGTGCTGAAACTGTATTTTGAAAGAGTTGCAGCATTAGGGAGGTTAAATGTTTTATGAGGGGTTCCCCAAAAACTGTACCACTCCCAGTAATCTAATACCCAACATTGATGGGTATCAGGCTCTTCAGCTTTTCCAGGGCATAGGTGGTTGTGCCAGCAAGAGGGGAACATATGTCCCACCTATTTTCTTTGGAAAACAACTAGTTGGTCATCCCCTCCCTGTGGATGGGTTTTAGGAGTCCTTTAACTAAACAGGTATGAAAGTAAAAAAGAAAATACAATCACATTTTTAAAAAAATCCTTTACATTTGTTCATTTTACTATAATTACCTTCCAGTTTCCATTGGCGTCTAAAACAAACCTTTTGGTTTCCTTCAGCACTGGCATCGAAAGAAAGGGATCACAGCTCCTCCTACTCCCTTCTCCACCACAAGTAAAGAGGACCCCTGCATTTAGATAAAAATGCTCCAGGGAACTATGGACAAGTGTCCCTAGGTTAACATCACAGCCTATATTTTGTATTAGTTCAAAAATAGTCAATGCTTTAGAAATAATCTGACATGGAAAACATTTTCTGTAAGTGTCTCTCCCATTTGTATTTAGTTGATTGGCTGGAATGGCCATTTAAATTGTGAGCATGGTGTTTAATTGTTAACATGGTGTGATCAGATAATCACCACATACAGTGATAATTCAGACAGCTATTTATAGTAGGGAACTACTTATTTTTAGTACAAACTTTTTTTTTTTACTTTCTGTTTATTAATAAATTTAACAAGTGATCCATTTAGATGCTTTCTTTCTAAATGAATCTGTACTGCAAATGTTTCTGCATTTGGCATTTTTCAGATGTCTGTGAATAAGAGTTTGTTCAAATTATATTTTACCTAGGTCACTGTGTACTTTCGGTCTTTCTGAAACGACTTTTGGCTACCATTAGGAAAATGTTTCTTTCCAAAGTGCAGCTTTTTAAACTTTAGATTTTAAACAAGTAGTAGTGTCCTTAAAAAAAATCTGTAAAAATCTGTGATTAAGAGCACAATTACAGAAAGAAACCAAAATTAAACAAAGAATAGAAACTCAGAGCAAAAAAATCTGAAACAATACTAAAGTAGTAAGATGCAGATTCCAATCAGAGTTCTTGTCTTATCAGAGGAGAAAGTATCTGGATTTGAAATGTCATAGGCTAATTTTATAGCTGCATACAGTGCCTTGAAAAAGTATTCACACCCCTTGAAATTTTCCACATTTTGTCATGTTACAACCGAAAAAGTAAATCTATTTTATTGGGATTTTATGTGATAGACCAACGCAAAGTGGCACATAATTGTGAAGTGGAAGGAAAATGATAAATGGTTTTCCTTTTTTTTTTTACAAATAAATATGTGAAAAGTGTGGCGTGCATTTGTATTTAGCCCCCCGAGTCAATAGTTTGTAGAACAACCTTTTGCTGCAATTACAACTGCAAATCATTTTTGGGTATGTCTTTTATCTGATGATATCCCCTCCTCTGAGGTGGATCTGGTCATTGGGTACACTCACATATAGATGGATGGAAGAAATACTTCTCATAGCATGAATCCATAAAATGAGTATTTACTAAAGTCAAAAGTCAATACTTTGTAGAACCACCTTTCACTGCATTTACAGCTGCAAGTCTTTTTGGGGATGTTTCTACCATCTTTGCACATCTAGAGAGTGAAATTTTATGACCATTCTTCTTTGCAAAATAGCTCAAGCTCTGTCAGGATTGGATGGAGAACGTCTGTGAACAGCAATTGTCAAGTCTTTCCACAGATTCTCTATTGAATTTAGGTCTAGACTTTAACTGGTCCATTCTAAAACATGAATATGCTTTGACCTAAACCATTCTATTGTAGCTCTGGCTGTATGTTTAGGGTTCATTGTCCTGCTGGAAGGTGAACCTCTGCCCCAGTCTCAAGTCTTTTGCAGACAGGTTTTCTTCTAAGATTGACCTGTAATTGGCTCCATCCATCTTCCCATCAACTGTGACCAGCTCCCCTGTCCCTGCGATAGATAAGCATCCCCACAATATGATGCTGCCACCAGCAAGTTTCACAGTGGGGATGGTGTGTTCAGGGTCATGTGCAGTGTAAGTTTTCCACCACACATAGTGTTTTGCTTCTAGGCCAAAAAGTAAAATCATCTGACCAGAGCACCTTCTTCCACATGTTTGCTGTGTCCCCCACATGGATTCTCGCAAACTGCAAATGGGACTTCTTATGGCTTTCTTTCAACAATGCCTTTCTTCTTACCACTCTTCTATAAAGGCCAGATTTGTGGAGTGTACGACTAATAGTTGTCCTGTGGACAGATTCTGCCACCTGAGCTGTGGATCTCTGCAGCTCCTCCAAAGTTACCAAAGGCCTCTTGGTTGCTTCCCTGATTAATGCTCTCCTTGCCCGGCCTGTCACGATTTTGGTTGTAACATGACAAAATGTGGAAAATTTCAAGGGGTATAAATAATTTTTCAAGGTACTGTAGCAGCATGATAGTGACAGAATTAAAGTGATTCGACAGTCTAGTTTTTAAAGTTAAAAATAACAAACATTTCATACGTACCTGCTCTATGTAGTGGTTTTGCACAGAGCAGTCCAGATCCTCCACTTCTTGGGTCACTCTTCGGCGCTCCTGGCCCCTCCCTCCTGTTAAGTGCCTCCCACAGCAAGCAGCTTGCTATGGGGGCACCCGAGCCAAGCCGCAGCTCCCTGTGTACATCCAGCCGGTCTATGACACTCCCAGACCAGGCCAGAATAATGGTGCCCATACACTATTCGAAAAATCATTTGAAAATCTGTCATTTGGACAGCTTGTTTGTTTTCCATCCACACAATTTGTTTTTCGTGGGCACAAATCGAAAACCAGTTGTGACGTTTTGAGCCAAAAAATCAAAGGAAGAGTTTGGTAAACTTCTGCCGAACAGACGATAAATTAAAAGGTTAATGTGTTTCTTGCCCGTTTAAAAGTTGAACTGTTGGTACTGTACATATGTGACTCAGAAGCCAAAAACGAAACTGATTAATTTATGTCCATTGAATGATTTATCGTTCGGTCAATACCTGATGGCAATACAATTTGCTCTCATGACATCGTTTTTTGAAAATGCGTTCAAACGATTTTTTGACTGGTGCATGGCTAGCAGTAGGACAATCAATGCCCTAAGCACAGCCCAACAATGGTGCACCCCTGGCCCTTCCATTGCTTAACTGACAAGATATTAAGAGTCAATAAGGCAAAATAAAAGTTTAAAATGTATAAACATTTTTATTTATTTTTTTCAGGTTAGCCCCAGGCAAGGCCTCACAACTATATTAAATAAAAAACATTTAAATTGTATTTAATTAAGAGATCAGGTATTGTTCAAAATGAAAAGCAAGCAAATGACTGAGCCCTTTTACTTAGAAATGATCAGGGAGCCAGGAGACTAAGGTAGCCCTATAGAAGTCTTTAGGGTTGTAATGCACCTGCATTGCCAGTGGAATAAGGACTTGCAGTGTGGGATGTAAATAAAGAACAGCAGTTGGATCTCAGTACATATGTATTTAGCTTAACCACAACAAGTTCATCACTATTGTTTGTAATATGAAACTGTGTTATTTAACACTGAAGGATATGGAAAACTCAGGAAGCCTGCCTGCCCAATATTTCCATTTTCTGCTCCATGAGCATCTTGGGGTGCTTGAGCCTTACAATGGCATTAGTGCTACTACAGCGTTCTCATGAAGATCTGGAAACCCCTTCCTGAATTCTAATGTCGGTCTTTTAGAGGTTATGATTGGGCTCTCCAGGCAACATCATTGTTACAATGCCTTTATGTCTCAATTTTACAGTACTCTGTTCACCAGAGTGGATTAAAAAAAACAATGTATTTAAACAGAAACATATTTGCTAGTTTGATTCTTTTTCTGTCCAAGCTCATCTTCCTGTGTCGATTACATATTACCAGTGCCCTCCCCTGCACTTTCTTTGGCAGCCTCCCTACTTAACCTTGCTAGCTCCTATGTCAGTCAGGAAGCCTCCAGGAGTCCCACTGCAGATCCATGACAGTGCAGCTTCCATCATACTTGGTGATAAGGTAAGTGGACAATGGTGTTTGGAAACACTATAGCTGAAGCATTTAATTCAATATTTGCCTCAGTGCTGCAGGAGCCCCACAAAGGCAGTCAGGCCCGGATTTACTCCCTTTGCCGCCCCAAGGCCGGGTCCTTCAATGCCGCCCCCCCCCCCCCCACACACACACACACACACCACCATTCTCGTCCTTTATCGATGAAGTCTACAATAGATCAATTAAAAACATATCTCCACACACGAGAACACTGAAAATAACTGGCTTTAATTGTACAGACTAAAAATACTTCAGGGTAAGCGTGCGAGGGGTAAGGATTTTTCGCAGGCAATTTTTCAGGGCAATGGCTGGTGTTAGCACTTCAATCATCCCTGGCACCATGGTTGTTATGGTGTCAGGATGATTGAAACACATTATTTCTATCATTACATTGTAATGTAAAATGAAATAGTTCAACTCACCATAATGCAGAATCATTGGGAGCCCTGAGCGTGTCACTTGCCACCATCTCTTGTCACTTGCCACGCTGCCTGCCACCAGATGGAGATGTCACTTGCCACACTGCCACCAGATGGGGATGTCACTTGCCACGCTGCCACCAGATGAGGATGTCACTTGCCACGCTGCCACCAGATGGGGATGTCACTTGCCACGCTGCCACCAGATGAGGATGTCACTTGCCACGCTGCCACCAGATGGGGATGTCACTTGCCACGCTGCCACCAGATTGGGATGTCACTTGCCACGCTGCCACCAGATGGGGATGTCACTTGCCACGCTGCCACCAGATTGGGATGTCACTTGCCACGCTGCCACCAGATGGGGATGTCACTTGCCACGCTTATAAACTAAGGGGGTGGTAGTTGCGCTGTGATAGGGAAGGGGATGGGGAAGGGGAAGACTACACTAGAGTGCATATGGCAAACATGCCAGGTGACCTAAACAACAAAAAGTATATATGTATATGGAAGATACGACAAAAGGATAAAAATAAAAGTAAAAAACACAGGTCAGTGTGTGTAGTGAATGACTGGAAAAAACACACTAACTAGTACGTATAATGCGTAAAAAGATTCAAACTGCTAAACAGTGTGGACGTGGAGACAGAGTGGTATTAAATCACATTGAGATAAACAGTGCACATGGTGAAAGGGGCAGTTAAGCTGATACCATATAAAAAATAAATAAATGCATATAGCACAAAGTGCACGAAAAACTAATAAATGAGGGATAGCAAATAGTCCTAATGTAAATTAAAAAACACTCGACCAATAAAATCAAAAAGAACAACATGCAGCATAAGGATGTATCGGCATGGATACAATATTGGTGATAAAAGAAAAATTATATATATAAAAATTCCCAAAAATCTGAAAAAAAGACATATACAAGTGGTATTAAATATAAAATATAAACGACAGTCCCGCCACCAGGTGTAATTATGCTTGATCACAGTCCAAGAAAACAATCATCACACGACAGGTGAAACAGGGGGGGGGTGGTTTTCTTCGATGGGGGCACCTCAGTGAACACAGGCCCCTTACCTTACAGCTGTAAGGTATACAGCATATATATTAGACGCCCAGTAAGGTATGGAATCCAAAACCGTTGCAGCAGATGATATAGCTCGTATATGCAGTGGTATCACATGCGAAAAAAACATAGATGGCATATAGTGTGATACCGTATGAGATTGAAGAGATGAGCGAGCTATAGGAGGAGAGGGGGGGAGGGGTTGCACTCACTTGTAACAAATGAGCGCAAGCCTCAATCCACGAGTGCCGAACTCGTAAGGTCCACACCGCTGGCCGTAGGATCTTCTGACATATCACTTCTCCTGTAGCTCACCACCCGTCATCCGTAGTATATATAATGTGGTAACAAGACAAGAACCGCATATAGCGTAATCCCGTACAAAAACACTTTATTGTATAAAAACTTATGAACTTACATAAGTAGACAGCTGGGGGGTAAAACTCCGCGAGCGCCGTGCTCGTAACATCAGCTGTGTGTGTGGCAGCGTCCCGTGCTCCTAACGCGTGTCGTCACGTCACGTGACTTCTTCTTCACGTGACGTGACGACACGCGTTAGGAGCACGGGACGCTGCCACACACACAGCTGATGTTACGAGCACGGCGCTCGCGGAGTTTTACCCCCCAGCTGTCTACTTATGTAAGTTCATAAGTTTTTATACAATAAAGTGTTTTTGTACGGGATTACGCTATATGCGGTTCTTGTCTTGTTACCACATTATATATACTACGGATGACGGGTGGTGAGCTACAGGAGAAGTGATATGTCAGAAGATCCTACGGCCAGCGGTGTGGACTTTACGAGTTCGGCACTCGTGGATTGAGGCTTGCGCTCATTTGTTACAAGTGAGTGCAACCCCTCCCCCCCTCTCCTCCTATAGCTCGCTCATCTCTTCAATCTCATACGGTATCACACTATATGCCATCTATGTTTTTTTCGCATGTGATACCACTGCATATACGAGCTATATCATCTGCTGCAACGGTTTTGGATTCCATACCTTACTGGGCGTCTAATATATATGCTGTATACCTTACAGCTGTAAGGTAAGGGGCCTGTGTTCACTGAGGTGCCCCCATCGAAGAAAACCACCCCCCCCCTGTTTCACCTGTCGTGTGATGATTGTTTTCTTGGACTGTGATCAAGCATAATTACACCTGGTGGCGGGACTGTCGTTTATATTTTATATTTAATACCACTTGTATATGTCTTTTTTTCAGATTTTTGGGAATTTTTATATATATAATTTTTCTTTTATCACCAATATTGTATCCATGCCGATACATCCTTATGCTGCATGTTGTTCTTTTTGATTTTATTGGTCGAGTGTTTTTTAATTTACATTAGGACTATTTGCTATCCCTCATTTATTAGTTTTTCGTGCACTTTGTGCTATATGCATTTATTTATTTTTTATATGGTATCAGCTTAACTGCCCCTTTCACCATGTGCACTGTTTATCTCAATGTGATTTAATACCACTCTGTCTCCACGTCCACACTGTTTAGCAGTTTGAATCTTTTTACGCATTATACGTACTAGTTAGTGTGTTTTTTCCAGTCATTCACTACACACACTGACCTGTGTTTTTTACTTTTATTTTTATCCTTTTGTCGTATCTTCCATATACATATATACTTTTTGTTGTTTAGGTCACCTGGCATGTTTGCCATATGCACTCTAGTGTAGTCTTCCCCTTCCCCATCCCCTTCCCTATCACAGCGCAACTACCACCCCCTTAGTTTATATGCGTTTTTGTCTGTTCGGAGCAGTCTTATAGGTGTTGCAGCAGTGTCCCCCTCTCAGTTTAGGAGTCCGCAAGCAGCGCAGGAGTCCCTTACTCAGTTCCATTCACTTGCCACGCTGCCGCCAGATGGGGATGTCACTTGCCACGCTGCCACCAGATGGGGATGTCACTTGCCACGCTGCCACCAGATGGGGATGTCACTTGCCACGCTGCCACCAGATGGGGATGTCACTTGCCACGCTGCCACCAGATGAGGATGTCACTTGCCACGCTGCCACCAGATGGGGATGTCACTTGCCACGCTGCCACCAGATGGGGATGTCACTTGCCACGCTGCCACCAGATTGGGATGTCACTTGCCACGCTGCCACCAGATGGGGATGTCACTTGCCACGCTGCCACCAGATGGAGACGTCACTTGCCACGCTGCCACCAGATGTTGATGTCACTTGCCACGCTGCCACCAGATGTTGATGTCACTTGCCACGCTGCCACCAGATGGGGATGTCACTTGCCACGCTGCCACCAGATGGAGACGTCACTTGCCACGCTGCCACCAGATGGAGACGTCACTTGCCACGCTGCCACCAGATGTTGATGTCACTTGCCACGCTGCCACCAGATGTTGATGTCACTTGCCACGCTGCCACCAGATGGGGATGTCACTTGCCACGCTGCCACCAGATGGAGACGTCACTTGCCACGCTGCCACCAGATGGAGACGTCACTTGCCACGCTGCCACCAGATGGGGATGTCACTTGCCACGCTGCCACCAGATTGGGATGTCACTTGCCACGCTGCCACCAGATGGAGACGTCACTTGCTATGGTGCCACCAGATGTTGATGTCACTTGCCACGCTGCCTGTCTGCCACCAGATGAAGGAGGGCGGAACAGCGGTGCTGGCAATGAGAGATGTCATCTCTCTCCCCTCGCCGCCGCACCGCTGTCATTACTTCTTACTGTAACTTCATTACTGTTTTCAAAAATGGCGCCGGGCGGCGCAATCACGCTACTGCGCATGCGCCGCCCGCCCGAGCGCGTACGATCTTTCCCGACCCCGGCCGCTTCAGAACTGCGCATGCGCAGTAGTGGGCGGCTCGCGGCCATCTTATCTAAGGGCACCGGTGCCCTTACTCAACTTTAACGGGCAGCCTGAAAGGGGGGGGCGGCCGCGAAGTCGCCGCAGGAGCGGCGCCGCCCCTGCACCGCTGCCGCCCCGAGGCCTGGCCTCGGTGGCCTTATGGCAAATCCGGCCCTGAAGGCAGTAAGATTTGTATTATTTTAAAATTATCTGTTAGAAGGGGGGTTCACAGAAATAGAATGCATTTTCTCACAGTCAATACTGTTTTTTGGGGAGCGTGGCCTGCCAATGGCATGGTGAACAACTTCTTCACTAAGCTTCAGCTCCCGCACAGCTAATCTGCCAACATTGGACAGACCCAAGGATACACATACAGTGCCTCTCATGGGCAAAAGGAAACAGTAGCCAGCTTCTACACCTGCATTGCAGGCCTGGCAGAGTAGAATCAGATTGCACACGTGCTCTTCTGCAATCTGGGAACCCAAGATGGCACTGACCCAGTCATCTCCTCCACATCAACTATTGCCTATAGGTGCTGTTCAACCCAGAAGCCCTTTCAACCACCAGAAATGACAGAAGATGAATGGGACCCACAATCTTACATTGTGGGCTTACCGACCCACCAGGATTTTGAACGGCCAAGCAAGAGACTCATCAATTGGCCCTAAATGAAAATACCACTTAACTGCAAGACCCCCTCTACCATGTAGATGATATACAGAACCACAATTGGCAGATCAATATCTTCATTAAAGGGGTCTCATAGTCAGTGGACATTCCACAAATTCATAGGGTCCATTGACCCATAAACCCCAAAAATGTTAATCCACAAAGGCCCTATGACATCATACAGTGCCTTGCAAAAGTATTCACCCACCTTGGCTTTTTACCTATTTTGTTACATTACAGCCTTTAGTTCAATGTTTTTTTAATCTGAATTATATGTGATGGATCAGAACACAATAGTCTAAGTTGATGAAGTAAAATTAGAAAAATATATACATAAAACTTTTTTTTCAGAAATAAAAAACTGATAATTGGCATGTGCGTATATATTCACCCCCTTTATTATGAAGCCCATAAAAAACTCTGGTAAAACCAATTACCAGAAGTCACATAATTAGTGAAATGATGTCCACCTGTGTGCAATGTAAGTGTCGCATGATCTGTCATTACATATACACACCTTTTTGAAAGGCCCCAGAGGCTGCAACACCTAAGCAAGAGGCACCACTAACCAAACAATGCCATGAAGACCAAGGAACTCTCCAAACAAGTAAGGGACAATGTTGTTGAGAAGTACAAGTCAGGGTTAGGTTATGAAAAAATATCCAAATCTTTGATGATCCCTAGGAGCACCATCAAATCTATCATAACCAAATGGAAAGAACATGGCACTACAAAAAACCTGTCAAGAGACGGCCGCACACCAAAACTCACGGACCGGGCAAGGAGGCAGCACAGAGACCTAAGGTAACCCTGGAGGAGCTGCAGAGTTCCAGAGCAGAGACAAGAATAAGCCGTACGCTCCATAGAGTTGGGCATTATGTCAGAGTGGCCAGAAGAAAGCCATTACTTTCAACAAAAAAACAAAATGGCACGTTTTGAGTTTGCAAAAAGCATGTGGGAGACTCTCAAAATGTATAGATGAAGGTGCTCTGATCTGATTAGACTAAAATTGAAGGTTTTGGCCATCAAAGAAAACGCTATGTCTGGCGCAAACTTAACACATCACATCACCCAAAGAACACCATCCCCACAGTGAAACATGGTGGTGGCAGCATCAAGCTGTGGGGATGTTTTTCAGAAGTCGGGACTGGGAAACTGGTCAGAGTTGAGGGAAAGAGTTGGTGCTAAACAACAGTAATTTAAAAAAACAAAAACTCTGCGTTTACTCTGTCCAGATAGCGGCTCTCACAGCAAAACAGAAAATTTGCAAAGGGAGCAGATACATAAAAAGTGTAGCACTACTTATAATGAGAGTATCCAATTATGATGATACATACTGTGAAAAAACAGATTAGTGTGCATGTTACACACTCTATACAGCACCCAGTGTGGAATACCCTAGTAAATATCTATTACATAAGGATCAGATTGTTGAGAAAAAAGGATTAAATAGTCCCATGCTGTAGATATAACAATTCCATTCCCAATCGTGAGTAGTTGGTAAGACAACGGACAGATATGGTGAATCTCCCACATAGAAGTAGTGCAGGCTTACCAGATGGGTTGGACTCATATAAACGTATGTTTAATGAGTCAACAAGACTTGTATTACCAACTGGCAATAGGATAGAATGGTTCAGCCAAACAATGATGTGGTTCAGATTGCATCTAGGACTTTGCTAGGGACTCTCCAACATAAAGCTTGATCTCGATGAAGATAGCCCATAAAGAAGAAAAAGGGGGCCAAATAGTGTAATAACGTTTGGTATAACCAATTTGTTTAAAAGGTAAAACACTTACATTTTCCAAAGAAAAAAGCGCTTATAATAAAATTGTGGCAGGCAGTGGATTCTCCCGACGCGTTTCGTCTCATCAGACTTCATCTGGGGTACCCTACCACTGCTGCCATGCTCATTTATGAAGGTACTGTGACCCCCCATGATGAGAATCCAGCTCGTGTCAATTGTTTGAGTGCACTTCCGGGTATCGCCAAAATGGCGGACCCGCGTGCGTTTCAAGCCTCTTTCTGAGTGTATAGTGTGCGTTCCAGCACTCCTATTATATTGCTGGGTAATATTGTGTATATCATTACCCCCGTGAATACCATTTAAAAAACTCCCTATATTTAGAAAAGGAAAAAAGTGTATATAAAGTGTCACAAATGAAGTAAAAGAAGCATCTAATAGCTCTATCTAAGATGATCCGTTCCGGATCATCCACAGGAAGTAGACGGGTCAGGGTGGAACACTCCAGGTGACGTAAACAACGTCACACTCCACACCTTCTTCCGCCTGCCTGGAACGCCAATTACATGTAAGTCTCCGCCTCTCAACGCAATGTCGTGCGGCGCAGGCACGGCAGCGCGTCGCCAGGAAACGGAGCGTCACACCAAGATGACACTGTATGCAAAGGATGGGCACAGACTAATCGCAGCATGGGACTATTTAATCCTTTTTTCTCAACAATCTGATCCTTATGTAATAGATATTTACTAGGGTATTCCACACTGGGTGCTGTATAGAGTGTGTAACATACACACTAGTCTGTTTTTTCACTGTATGTATCATCATAATTGGATACTCTCATTATAAGTAGCGCTACACTTTTTATGTATATGGATGGTGCTAAATACAGGGATATTCGTGAGCAAAACCTGTACCACTCTGTGTGTGATTTGAGGCTAGAACGGAGGTTCACCTTCCAGCAGGACAATGACCCCAAACACACTGCTAAAGCAACACTTGAGTGGTTTAAGGGGAAACATGTAAATGTGTTGGAATGGCCTAATCAAAGCCCAGACCTCAATCCAATAGAAAATCTGTGGTCAGACTTAAAGATTGCTGTTCACAAGAGCAAACCATCCAACTTGAAGGAGCTGGAGCTGTTTTGCAAGGACGAATTGGCAAAAATCCCAGTGGTAAGATGTGGCAAGCTCATAGAGACTTATCCAAAGCAACTTGGAGCTGTGATAGCCGCAAAAGGTGGCTCTACAAGGTATTGACTTTAGGGGGGTGAATAGTTATGCACATTTATTTTTCTGTTATTTTGTCCTATTTGTTGTTTGCTTCACAATTAAAAAAAGACATATCTTCAGAGTTGTGGCCATGTTCTGTAAATTAAATTATGCAAATCCTCAAACAATCCATGTTAATTCCAGGTTGTGAGGCAACAAAACACAAAAAATGCCAAGGGGGGGGGGTGAATACTTTTGCAAGGCACTGTATGTAACCTACATTATTGCTCAGGGAAAGAGGCGATAATGGCAGCTCCCTTACCACAATATCCTTGAAGGGATGACCATTACTCTGCCACCAAATTTTTAGAGGCAAAATCTCACTTTATGGAAAGCTCTAAAATCTTTCCTGGAGGAGCTGAAGAGAAGCAACATACTACTGGAGATACCCCTACCAGTTGTAAATTAATCACTTTCAAAACACTAGAAAACTTCTCACATTTCTTAGAAACCCTGGTCTCCTCGAGGTCTCCCTACCAGACTGGGCCCTAAAACAGTTTTTTTTCTGGTGTTCCAGTACAAGCCAGGTGGACAACAGAAACCTCTACTAGGGAAAGGGGCCCACTCAATCGCAAGCACTACTGCTACTACTCGAACCACAGAATGTGCTACCTGCATTGGTTTCAACTAACTTTATACTTTGTTTCCTTCTCAAACTGGAATGCTTGTTCACATTTAAAAAGCTGAGCCTTGCCCTTGAGTCATGTTAATAAATGTTATCATTTCAGTTATGCATTTGGGAGATGTGCTCCCTACATTTCATTCACAACTAAATTTCCTTTCAAAAGAGACAATATGATAAATTACACATATTCACCCGCTGGACTACCATCATCCTCAAAACCGTTTAAGACAGGATGATGGAATCACCTGAACAAATTAACGAATTGTGGCATCTATTGCCCTATATCCTTCAAAACGGGGAACTTAAATCGTCCTCACATTATTTTTTTCCATTGTCTTTTAATATTTATGTGTGAATTTCAGTGAGTGCTGCAGTCAAGTTTTTTACTTTCTCACCTTCATTTAATTTGGATGATTACTTTGCCAAATACGGGTTAAGTACCATATTGCATATATGAATATCCTGATGCATACAGATAGCAGGAGATTCATATAGGATGGATCCTTTCCATCACATCTGGTCAGGCTGGGCCATGTTCAGCTCCTTCCAAGTACTCCAAAACCTCTTGACATCTTAACAACTACTACTACTTGGTGTCAACATCGTAATATAAACAGTGATCTCCGTCACACCCTCCTTCCCTACACCCCCCCCCTTTCTTTCTCTCTTCCCTTCTCTGATCCCCCCTTTCATGATACAAGCCATGTCATATAATATTTACCTGTATCCATTATTGAAAACCAATAAAAAAAAGAGAATAAACCCAAAGGTGTGTTGCATGACTTTGCATTGTTGTTATATTATTGGGCCAGATGCAAAGAGCAATGTTCTTCTTTAATAATTAATAGTAACTGAACAACTTTTCCTTCCAACAGTTTAGAAAACAGACATTCCAGCATACCTGCCATCTGCTGATGCCTGATCTAGTTTATGCCTTTGATGTCGGGTCACTGATATGTATTTTTACTTGTTAGAACCTCACACCTGGATCCTTCTGACCTGTGCACAGTGTTTCCATGGTGATAGCATCAACCTGGAGCTCTTTCACAACCTTAATGAACTTCTAGCAAGTACAGTTGTTTTTTTCAAATATTTCTGTGATCAATATAGAATGGTTTATGGCAGAGTATATGACTTTGAAATCCAATGGCATTATTAGCCTATGCTCACACAATGTCGAGAGAGAAATGGGCTGCTGTCATCTGCTCCTCAACCCTGAAAATAGTTTTCTTGATAGGCTGTGTTAAGTTGACAGAAATATGACAAGGCTACGAACAGAAAAACGTACACAGAATACAGTAATAAAGGCAGTATTATAGGAGAAAAAAGTCCTTATTTAAGCCAAATCGCGAAAGGTTGCAGTAATCCAAAACAACTAAACCGCAATAATATTTTTTTGATATGACTGTTTTAACCTTATAAAATATGAATTTAAAATAAATATTGTGGTTTACTGCTGTGTTTTTTTAGTGTTTTAATAAAATTGTATGGGAGTTCTAGGCAGATCTGCATAGGTTCAGTTCACAAACAGTTTAATGAAACTTGGTTGAGGTTCGCAAACTTTGCTGCAAGCACCATTGAGGTCATTGATGGAGGAGGGAGAGAGAGATTTTGTAATTCAATGCTGGAAAGGTGTGGATGTAGCCAAGGTCCTTGGTTAAGAATGGAGAATGAGAGAAACATTGGCTGCAGCTGCTCTCTGTAGCTGCTGCCCTGCGGCGCTGAACTGGTTAACAGCCATATCAGCAAGAGGAGGGAGCTGATTAGCAGGAAGGGTTCAGAGGCACCTGGGTGCAGAGCAGAGAGTGGACCAATCGCTGTAGGTGAGCTTCATTTTCATTGGGACTGGTAAACTGTTGCTGTGGGGATTTACTATCTGATGCTAGAGAGACTGAGCCCTTTAGGAACTGACCATACAGCCATCTAGTAGCCTTATTGCTGCCTGAAGGCTGGACTAGGACTGTGCACCAAGAGTACAACTGGGCCCCTAAGCTAGCTGGCTAAAGAGCTAGGACTAAAAACTGTCCCTTTACAGTGGCTACAGCGACCTAAACCCATTGCATATGCTAAGAAGTACCTCTCAGGGGGCATTGCACTATATCCTAGCTATTCTTCTTTAGTGCACTCTAGACTATTAATAGTATTGATATTCACATTGCAGTTAATGCTTATATGCACTGTTTATTGCTGACTTTACAACAAGCTCCCATCGAACATTTTCCATCAGAAAATCTTATATTGCCCCGTACACACGGTTGGAGTTTCCGACGGAAAATGTTCCATGGGAGCTTGTTGTCGGAAATTCCGTGTGTAGGCTTCATCGGACAGTTTCCACCGGAATTTCCGTCACACAAAATTTGAGATCTGGATCTCAAATTTTCCGACAACAAAATCCTTTGTCGTAAATTCCGATCGTGTGTACACAATCCCGACGCACAAAGTTACACGCATGCTCGGAATCAAGCAGAAGAGCCGCACTGGCTATTAAACTTTATTTTTCTCGGCTCGTCATACGTGTTGGACGTCACCGCGTTCTTGACGTTCGGAAATTTCTGACAAGATTTGTGTGACCTTGTGTATGCAAGACAAGTTTAAGCCAACATCCGTCGGAAAAAAAATCCATGGATTTTGTTGTCGGAATGTCCGATCGTGTATACGGGGCATTACACGTACCAATACAGTGAGTTAATTTACTACTAAATGGTCTTGTGTCTATTTCCTGGTGCTAATAAATTGCCAAGTTAAAGGTATCCATACTGGTGTTGCTATAAGTGCTTTCAGTAATTTTTATTCCACCAGGTGTGTCAGAGGGGCTGAGGTTTTTTTGGAGTCGAGGTGCAGAGCAGAGAACCCAAATTACCAAGCGGCTGCTGCAGAGGTAGCGCTACATAGTGCTAATAAGAAAGCTACTGTCAAACAAAAGGCATGGGAAGCTTGGCACTGTCATTAGGACATATAGGAATCTCAAAATAAAAAAAATAAAAAAGTAAAAAACAGTACACAGAAATGTTAGCTCTTCCTAAGAGTTCCAACATACTCTAACAATAGGGCTGCTGCATGTCCACCGTTTTATAGCAAGGGGGCTGGGTTATCCATTCCCAAATACTTTTGGTTCTTATGACCCTGTTGACCAGGACAAAGCCTTTAAACAGCATTATAGATTGTTTTTTATTTTTGATGGTATTTAATACCAACAATAATAAGGCAATTCAATGAGCAGTTAGGGAAAGCAACCAATGAAGCACCCCCAGCCCCAGAGGCATATTAGGGATCCCAAGAGACAAGGTGGGCTAACATTTCATGCCATGGCAAATGGTGGGGGATGTAAGACATCGGACACCTGTCTCCTTGACAATTAAATGGCATTTATTTGGTAGCAATTGTTCAATAAGAGAGAAGATATAGAGTATAATACCCAGAATACAGTTCTGCACACAGACTCCAGACTCCACTCCCAGCTTTACAGAATTAGAGCCTTTAAGCTGAGACTGGCCTCTCTATAATTTAGCAGTGCCATGGTTAGTGAGCAGAAGGCTATATCTATTGTCCAAGCGAGTTACCAGTCCTCTGAGTTTCTACAGCTGCTCACTGCTACCCAGGACTTCAGTATGAGTTTAGCTTACTTCACTCCAGACAGGACAGCTCCATATCTTGAAAACATTTGACTGACCGTCGAAACATGTGAAGCCCTCCCTGGAAATCAGGCCTAAAAGGAAAGCAGCACTGACAGCACTTCTTCCCACGCCTTATCCTGGGGGGAATGGACCTCTTCTCAAGGTTAACCCAAATATGTATATCCTTACCCAGCATGCACCACTGGTAACAAAACTCCTAGTAGCTGGCCAGAGCAGGATGCAAATATTTATTCTTCATCCCTATTGCTTCTCCCCTCTTTATTACCACAGACACTCCTTTATAGCAGGAATACAAAATCAGGCTGGTATTAGGTAAACCAAAGGAAGCAGAACCATCAATCAATTAAGCACTAGCTTGATACAGCCAGGCAGCACTAAATTTAAGACACCTTTTTATGATGCTGTTGAACATTTTCAGTGGTGGATATATAGAGAGATCGGAAAGGTTTAATATACGCTTAAGTGTTAAAATGTATCTACACCTAAAACCTTTTTAATTTAGTTTTGGATAAAATAAAGTTAGAACTCGTGTCAGGTTTGGCTTCTCCCTCCTGTCGAGTGCCCCTATAGCAAACAGCTTGCTATGGAGGCACCCAAGCAGGCTAGCTCCTGAGCTTCTGCTCTGTGTTTCCATTCACACACAAAGCGTGGCTCGGCCCACCCCTAATCTTTCCTCATTGGCTCACTGGCTGTGGTTGATAGTAGCGGGGGCCAATCGCTCCCACTGCTGTCTCAGCCAATGAGGAGGGAGAGACTTGGGAGAGCCGAGGCTCCCATGCACAGCACTGGAGGAAGATCAAGCTCAGGTAAGTATTAGGTGGGCTGAGGGAGTTGCTGCACAACTGATGCATGCTGGGGGAGGGGCTGTACCAGGAAGTCAGTCACAAGTGTGTGTGGGACTGGAAGCCACTGCATGATACTTAGGGGGATTACATACAGTAAGGACAGAGGCCTGTTGTAATACAACTCCTCCATGTAAGAATGTCATCATGTTTCTGAGTGAGTAATAAACCCTTCACTGGTTAAGAAGTGCATCTGGCCTATGTGGAACTTGCTAAGTGGATACTGACAGCATTGCTAGCAACACCCTGACAATTCCTATTATATTTTATCTGTGACGTGGTTTTCTTAGGCACCATAAAATGAATCCATTGGGTTGGCTGTAGACATGTTATGACAGTTGCCCAATGAAGTGTCAGGAGCATGCAGCGCTCCTGTTTCATCATAGTTCCTGATCTTATTCCAGCATCCTGGTTTTGGTTGTGGCATTTTCCCCATCTGCTTGTTCACCTGCAAGGTGATTGATGTGGCCGTACTCTGGGTGGAGACCAAACCTGATTTAAGCCAAGCAAGCCTGCAGTCTCATGATTGTGATATTGTGTTTAACACATGCTCCAAGCTCGCTGTTTGTCTGCCCTGTCTGCTAGTTTGGATTCCTTGTTGACGACCTCGGTTTGGATATTGAATACGCTCTGAACTTTGCCTGCCTTTTGACTACGGATTTGACCCTGACTATTCTGGACCTTGCCTGCTTTGTACCTGGACTATCATTGAACCACTTTGCCTGTCTGCCAACCGCATGCTATGCTCATTTGGCGCCTGCCCCGGCGAGTTAGCCAGGCACTATAGCATTGTGTATAAGTCCTGAGGGCAACCAACTACTAGTAGGTTTGCTTGTCTTAGGGGCTGCTATAGGTGAAGAACACAGAAGCTATAGTGCCTCACCACCTGCATTAGGGGTAAGTGTGACATGAAGCTGGTTTGGGTGATGATCTCAAGCCTAGAGACACCTTCTGCATGATGCTCTCTGATGGTAATATTGATCAGACAAGTTTGAAAACTGAGTCGAGTGTTCATGTTTATTCAGCAGCTGGCCAAGGTAGTCAGATCTTTCCTGCACATATGATCATCCTTCAAAATCTACCATCAGCTTACCTATATCACTTTTAGTAATGATTTTTTTATATCTGATTTTACTCATAGTATCTTTAATTTGCGGATGTTCTGATAAATAAAGTAACAATAAAAAAACATGATTGCAATATTTTACATGTTATCTGCCTAGAGACCAGAGGCAGAGATCTGACGTATTCACAGTGACGTCCAGAACAATACCTGTCTAAGCTTGATGATTAGGCCATAGAATGATTTTCCCAGTAGGCAGTGCGGTCAGTCTAGGTTCAGGTCACATTGGAAAATGACTAGTAAAAGCTGTTCAGATCTAATCCCTGAAGGCTGCTGTCATCCTGTGACTGCTGGAACAATCTGAACATGCACAACTGCAAATGAACCTCCATTTACATTTCTCTTGTTCACAGACTGTGTGGACTGATGAATTAGGAGTGTTCTACCTTCCTGCCAGAGAGCAATTCCCCCATGTCTTTTTAATGGGCAAGCAGCCTCTTATCAAAGGACTGCTGTTAAATCTTAAAGGAGAAAACCAGTAAGGATAACAGACACCAGGAAGCTTACATAGTGTCAGATCGGGTGCATTTGGGGTTACTTTCTTGTACTGCGAGATTCCGCCATCCCTGCACTTAGCAGGTTACAAATCACTTTCATGTTCCTGATAGTAAGGCTTCTTTTCTAGCCATGGGAGTAAAACTTTATGGATCAGTTCTTCTTCCACATGGAATATTCCACAGAGACTGTTGAAAATGTTGTCACTTTACTTTTTGAATTGTGTTTTTTGCCTGTTCTAGTCTAACCACCTGGAAAGAGGGTGGGCTTTAACGCCCACACTCTGCATATATGCATCTATGGATAGCCAAAATTTCTGTGCTTGGAGCGTGCTCAGTGTCTTCTCCTGTCACAGTGGCTGTCACTGAGCTGTCATAGACAGCTCTCTGTCTCTGCTCATGATACAGAGCCAGGGGGATGAGCTCCCAATCATGTTATCACTGTGACAACCAATCACAGTAGTCCATCCTGCCCACGGGCATAAAGACCCACTTAGACACACAAAGACCCACTAAGAGACACCAGGGCTATGCAAGAAGGGGTCAAAGAGAAATTTCAAACAGCAAAAAATACCAATCAGTAAGCAACCAATAGTATCTATAACACACCTCATAAATCAATCATTCAAAGAGGGGATTGTGCCAACCACTCTTAAGGAAGGTATCATCAAACCCCTGCTAAAGAAACCCAATCTCGACCCTAAGGACCCCAACTACCGCAGACCAATAACAAGCCTCAACACCATCTCCAAGATCATGGAGAAAGCGGTAGTACAACAGCTACAGCGCCACCTGGACACACACCAACTCTTGGATCCTCTGCAATCAGGCTTTCGCCCAGGGCATGGCACAGAAACAGCACTTCTCAAAATATGGGATGATGCCCTTGAAGCAGCTGATGACGGAGAATCATGTCTCTTGGTACTATTAGACCTCAGTGCAGCATTTGACACAGTGGACCACAACACTTTACTCGCCCGCCTCAAAGAAGTAGCAGGAGTCACAGACTCTGGGCTAAAATGGTTTGCATCCTTCTTAGAGAATCGTTCTCAGATAGTGAAACTTGGAGCATTCACTTCTGAAACCCGGGCAATCTCCTGTGGAGTCCCGCAGGGTTCACCCTTATCACCAGTCCTTTTCAACGTCTACATCCGGCCACTCCTCAAAATCATCAGAAAATCGGACCTCTCCTTCCACTCATATGCTGATGACACCCAACTGTACTTTCGTATCACAAAAAGACCATCATCAGCGACTTGAAAAATGCCTCACTATGATAGATGACTGGATGACCGTTAGCTCCCTCAAACTCAACGGGTCAAAAACAGAACTTCTTCTCCTACACGCTAACCAAAATGCCAAAAACAAGGCTCTGTGGATACCTCCCACCATCTTAGGACAGACCATCTCTCCGAGCACCAAAGTCAAGAGTCTCAGAGTTATCTTTGACTCAGAAATGACAATGGATGCACAAATAGGATCGGTTGTCAGTGGATCCCACCATCTCCTCCGCTTGTTACGTAGACTTATCCCCTTCATCCCAGAGGAGGACAAAGCAGCAGTAGTTGGAACAATCATCAATTCCCGACTCGATTACGCTAACTCGCTCTATATAGGATTACCCCAATATCAGCTTGCGCGCTTACAACTCATCCAAAACACGGCGGCAAGACTGTTAACAGGAAAAAAACCCTGGGAGTCAATCTCCCCAGCCCTCAGGAGCCTACACTGGCTAACCGTAAAGAATCGGATCACATTCAAGACCCTATGCCTCACCCACAAATGCATACAAGGAAACGCGCCTCAATACCTTCGAGAGAAAATAAAACACTACACACCAAATCACAATCTTCGATCATCCAACCAAAACCTCCTTCTCATTCCCAAATACCGCTACAAAGCAAAGGGAGAACGAAGGGTTGCAGTCCAAGGACCTCGACTATGGAACGCACTTCCGCCCCACATACGCATGGAAGAAAACCATCTGGCTTTCAGGAAAAAACTCAAGACCTTCCTCTTCTAGAAGCTGTCAACACCAACGCATTAGCGCCTTGAGGCGATTCAGTTCGCATTTGCAGCGCTCTATAAATTTTTCATTCAATCATTCATTCATCTAGTAAACACTGAAGTTGCTGTGCTAAAATTCTCAATTTATTTTATATAAGATCCGTGTAATCTACTGAAACCAGACCTCACGGGAGTGCAATTTTTGAAGCCTGACTTTCGTAACCTGCTATTTTTCTGCTTCCCATATCACCAATCACAGTCCGAAAAAAGGAGAGTGGAATGGACTGACAGACTACAGAAATGACTGCCCAGATGTCTCTGGCTCCAGTACTTTCTGTGTTACTGAGGTGAAACCAACATGCAGTTTGGAAGGCCAGCATAAAGTCAGAAATCCTGGTCTACATACTTGTTAAGGGCAGTCCCTCGAAAAGTATGGAAACCAAAGGATCAGTATGATCGCCAGATAACCAGCATTTTTAGAAGGAGATTTCTGAAATGCAAGGTTCCATTTTCACTACACAGGATGTTTTAATTGTGAACTTTTGGGCTTTGGCCTTTATCAGGCATCACTAAATGGTTGACCGCGGACCAGACTCAAATCAAATGACAGTTCTGTCAGGACCACCAGCCAGCCATTCCCCAGCACAGCTCCCCCCCCCTCTGCAGTGATTTGCTGTTAGGACTGCCAGCATCCTCACGGGAGTGAGGATGCTGAAATGGGATGCTCTGATGGGGACACTTGACATAAGGGGCATTCTGATGGGGACACCTGGTGTATGGGGGCACCTGATGTAAGGGGGCACTCTGATTGGAATGCCTGATGTAAGGGGGTCAGCTTATGGTAGAGGGAGCTCTGATGGGAACACCTTATGTATGCAGGCGCACTAACTATTGACAAAAATACGATTAAAATGCTATGGAAGTTGTACATTATCCATTTTTTGATAGACATAAAAGTACATCATGTATAGGAGAACATTCTACCTTGAATTTGAATTTAATACCCCTGGCTTATATATTTATAGACTTGGGAGCAGAGAGTTCCAGGGCAGTAGGGGTTTGCAGAGGGGGAAAATTGTTGCACAGGATCAGTGGGCTTATTTATAAAAAAAAGGTACATGTAGGACCAAGTTTGTTGTTGTTCAGCAATATTTTTAGTGTACACTGCTTCTTCAGGGCTCATTTATAAATGTCAGAAGTAAACATTTATGAGTTTTTTTATATGGTATGTGTCCCCTGGGAGCTATAATTATAGGCAAATCTTGAATTTTTTCCCTTTAAACATGTGGATGGTACAGTGGCTAGCACTTCTGCCCAGCAGCAATGGGCTCATCAGTTCAAATCCCAACCACGACATGTTCTCCCTGGTGCCTGCGTGGGTTTTCTCCCACACTCCAAAAACATGCTGATAGATTAACTGGCTCCTGTCTAAATTGGCCCTAATTTATGTATGTATGAATGTGAATTAGGGACCTTAGATTGTAAGCTCCTTGAGGGCAGGAACTGATGTGAATGTAAGTACCTGTAATAAATAAACATCTTGCTGACCAGTAAAGGAGGCATTGGATTTTGTAGGAGGAGTGACAAGCTTGACATTTCCAGAAAAAGTCAACATTTGGATATAAAAATGTAGCTGCCAATGTCTCTGCATATACCGATTGTTTTGACTCTCAGTTTTCACTGAACATAGCCTATGCATTTTTTCATCATATGCTCGGTTTGGATTGCCCAGGTTTGTGGCAGGTTTAGTTTAGACTTCAAAGTAAAATACTGACAAGATGTCTGCACCACTACCATATCATTGTCTATTACTAATGCATGAACAGAAGCCTTAGCAGTTGCACTATGTCAGAAAGAATCAGGAAACGATGGCATGGATTGTTATTTCCTGTCCCTGTGTCACACTGTCTGTCACCAGTATATATCGCATTGTTGGACTGTTTTCATGGCAACTTCACAACCTTCTCTTTTGGAATTGTGAAGTAATTTTAACTTTTATAAACAGCCACTGCTTCCCTTTTTTTTCGTACTCTGGTCTTGCAGCTTTATACAATTGTGAGGAACAAAATGTCAGCAAATTCTGTTAGAAAACTGGGGAAGAAATTAGTTGCAGATCTGATTTTTCTTGCAACATCTTTATAAATAGATTCCTTGATGTGGTGCACCAGGCCTCGACTCTACAAACCCCTGTTGTCATCAGCAAAGTTTCACCCGGAACCCTTTATTCTCAGCTCTTTAAATATATATATATATAGACAGAGACCCCAACTGTATTTATTGGCGTATAACACGCACTTTTTGACCCTGACAATCAGGTGCAAATAGTGTGTGCATGTTATACGCCAATACTGCAATTCGGGCTGCCTAGGAGGGAACAAGGAGGGGGCGGGACGAGAGCCGTCAGATTACATACAGCACGAATCTCCTGCTTACTCAGCGGCCTCTGTAATAGGAAGTCCCGTCTCCTGGGCCGGCATTGGACCAGTGTTTTGTCTATCATAGGGGCTGGTTCAGGAGGCGGGACTTTGTATTAAAGAGGCCAGCGATTAAACAGGAGATTCTCGCTGTATGTAATCTGATGGCACTCGTCCAACCCCCCTCCCTGTCCCCTCCGATGCAGCAGTAATCTGAGTTGAGGCTGCAGATGGGCATTGATCAAGCTGCATTGATGGGCAATGGTGAGGCTGCAGATGGGCAATGGTAAGCCTGCATTGATACAATTTAAGTTGCCAATTGCCAGGGTAATAATATGCAGGAACACTTGAGTGGGTGATGTAGTCAGGAAGTAGCTTAACCGCTTGCCGACCAGCCGCCGTCATTATACTGTGGCAGGTTGGCACAGCTGCGCAAATTTTTGTAGGTGTACGTTGGCTGCTTTAAGAGCTCCAGGGGGCACACGCACGGAGCCAATGCGCATGGCCAGGGGTGCCGCGATGTCTGCCGGCGACCCGCGATAGCTCCTCAGAGGGCCAGAACGGGGATCTGTCAATGTAAACAGACAGATCCCCATTCTGTCAGGGAAGCAGAGAGAGATCTGCTGTTCTTAATGATCAGGAACAGTGGTCTCTCTCTACTCCCTGTCAGTCCACTCCCCCCACAGTTAGAAACACCTCCCTAGGGAACACTTAACCCCTTGATCGCCCCAGAGTGTTAACCCCTTCCCTGCCAGTGACATTTATACAGTAATCAGTGGTTATTTTTAAGCTCTGATCGCTGTATAAATGTCAATGGTCCCAAAAAAAGTGTCAAAAGTGTCCGATCTGTCAATGTCGAAGTCCCGCTAAAAATCGCTAATCACCTTCATTACTAGTAAAAAAAATTAATACTAAAAATGCCATAACTATATCCCCTATTTTGTAGACGCTATAACTTTTTAGCAAACGAATCAATATATACGCTTATTGCGATTTTTTTTTATACCAAAAATATGTAGAAGAATACATATTGGCCTAAACTGATGAAGAATTTTTTTTTTTTTTGGATATTTAGTATGGCAAAAAGTAAAAAAATATTGTTTTTTTTTCAAAATTGTCGCTCTTTTTTTGTTTATAGCGCAAAAAATAAAAAACCGCAGAGGTGATCAAATACAACCAAAAGAAAGCTCTATTTGTGGGGGAAAAAAAAGGACATACATTTTGTTTGTGTACAACGTCGCAATGACCACGCAATTGTCAGTTAAAACGACGCAGTGCCGTATTGCAAAAAATGGCCTGGTCATTAGGGGGCAAATCCTTCCTGGGCTGAAGTGGTTAAAGAAGAATTCCAGTGTAGCCAGGTGCTGGACTACAGAAGCATTGAAAAGGAGACATTTCCCTATCTACAACCAGTTTACTTTCAGTTTCTACTGAGATACTGGTGTTATGCTGCACCATTCTCTTTTGGCCAGCAGGGGGAGAGCTAAAGCCAAACAAGCCCATAGACTTCAATGCTGAGAATCCTGGGAGTTGTAGTCCGAGACAGCAGACATATAATTGGAGCCATAGATGCTTTGGACAACAAATCCTATAGACACTGTGCAGTAGGAGGAGCGGAAAGAGGATTTTTATTAAACTGCCTGGGAAAGTTCTTCCGCTTTGCGCAGAGGAGAGAACACCTCTGTTGGAATATTCACCTGCCAGCAGGGATGTGAATCTGAGACTGGGAGTAAGGACATCTGGGAGCAGCGCAGCACCACCCACATGGCAGATCCTGCATCCTCTGCTTCCCACCACTGATCACCGGAGGCTTTCAGACAGAGACTGGGAGGGCCCATGCTAACCAGCGGCTCCTACGGGGTAAAGCTACACCAAATATAGCATTTTTTTACATAGTTATAGTGGTCTAGCTTTGACCATTTTAACCGCTTGCCGACCAGCCGCTGTCATTATACTGCGGCAGGTCAGCACGGTCCCGCAAGCCATCGTAGCTATACGTTGGCTTCTTTAAGCGGGATAGCAGGCGTGCGCGTGCCGCCGGTGGAGGTGCCGATGCTTGTGGCTGACAGGCACGATGACCGCCGCCCACTAGCGATCGTGGGCATGAGAGGCAGAACAGGGATGTGTGTGTGTGTAAACACACAAATCCCTTTTCTGTTCTGTGAGGAGAGGCAGACTGTGAGTTCCTAATAGCTAGGAATCATGATCTGTCATTTCCTCTAGGTCAGTCCACTCCCCCCACAGTTAGAAACACACATAGGGAACACAATTAACCCCTTGATGGCCCCCTAGTGTTAACCCTTTCCCTGCCAGTGACATTTTTACAGTAATCAGTGCATTTTTATAGCACTGATTGCTGTATAAATGCCAATGATCCCAAAAATGTGTCAAAAGTGTCCAATGTGTCCGCCATAATGTTGTAGTCCTGATAAAAACCGCAGATTACTTTTTTTTGTTTATAGCGCAAAAAATAAAAACCGCAGAGATGATCAAATACCATCAAAAGAAAGCTCTATTTGTGGGAAAAAAAGGATGTCAATTTTGTTTGGGTGCAGTGCCGCATGACCGCGCAATTGACAGTTAAAGCGACACAGTGCCAAATAACAAAAAATGGCCTGGTCATTCAGCAGCCAAATCTTCCAGGGCTGAAGTGGTTAAATATGTATGTACCATACCTGTGGGCTCGTTCTACAAGCTGGAAATCACTGGAGCAGACACCGCTGCTCCAGTGATCTCCACTAGCTTCCAGATTCCATGCCAAGCAGCTGCCTTGCAGCATTGTAAACACAGGTTACCTGCTCAGCACAGGTGTCATTCAGAGAATGCAAAGTGAGTTCTGATTGGGCAGGGTGGAGAAGCAGTGACTACACGCTCTCCTCTTTGTCCAATCAGAGAATACTTTGCATTCATTAAAAAAAAGTAAAGCATTCTCTGAATGACACCCGTGCTGAGTGGGTGACCTCCTTTATTCACAATGCAGCAGGGCAGGGCAGTAACTATGTAAAAAAGGCCATATCTGGAATTTTTCTTTAATGGAGCTGGAGATCAGCAGCACTGTAGGTGTAAAAAAGGGGGTTGAAAATATTATTTATTAAAAATATGGCAATTGTTTAAAATATATAGTCATTTATAAAGCTAAAAGTGATCCAGTTAAGCAGGGACTGGACAAATTTTGATCTGTGTATGGGCAGGCTGGTTGTACACAAGTCAATTGACTTTTGTACAAGCAGCTTGTCTGGGTTTTTCCAAACAATCAGTACTGCCCTGATATACTTGGCAACGCTGCAACAGTCATTGTATTCTGATGGTGGAAAGGCTCCCCACCATCAGAATACAATAGCACGGCAGGAAGAAATACCCCATCCACATTGAATGTCTTAATAGGGGAATCAGCAAATTTGTTTTGATCAATCTGTTGATTAAATAAAAAAAAATAATATGAAAAATGTATGGCCGGCCTTAGGGTTTAAATCTACTTTAGACTCTAGATATGATTGGAAATATGTGGGAAAAGTTTAATTGTATTGTAGAGCTACATGATTCTGGCCAAAACGAGAATCATGATTTTTTTTGCTTAGAATAAAAAGATCACGATTCTTGCGGCGTAAAATCTTTCACATTATACAAAAAAAATTGATTGATTCATCAAAGTAATTTTTTCCCAAAAAATTGCATTTGAACGACTACTACGCAAATACAGTGTGACATAAAATATTGCAACAACCACCATTTTATTCTCTAGGGTCTCTACTAAAAAATATATATATATATATTATGTTTGGGGGGTCGAAGTAATTTTCTAGCAAAAAAAAAAAAAATGATTTTAACTTGAAACCAACAAATGTCAGAAAAAGGTTTAGTGTTTAAGTGGTTAAACTTCCCTCATTTACACACCAAGGTGCATTCCTTTGATCCAAAGGACAAATCATTACAATGTTTATACTTAAGTTCTACTGCTAAAGAATGTTGTGATTCTTGGCAGACTGCCCTTTTTTTTTCCTTTAGCAGAGCAGAGAGAATTCTCTGCATAGAAAGAATCGGGAACTACTTTGTCAAGATCGCAACGGGGAAATAATTGCGATAACAATTCTTAACGATTAATCGTGCAGCTCTATTGTATTGGATGACTTTATAAAATGATCAGTGACCCCACTCAATTCATCCGACATTCAGTAACTATCTATGTAGAGTCAAATGACCCCCAAGGCCCTTGCGATGGGTGCTGGGTTGGTGGGTGTCTGAGGGCCCACAAAAAAAAATGCTGGCTGATATCAGCTGGCTTATTTATGTTAAACTGAAGTGCTTTGGATTGCTGATAAATAACTTCTGCCCTCCTCCCACCCCCAAGGCTTTTCTTTGTCAAAGAGTTTTATTGGTCACAAATAGTTATACAACAACAGTAATACAGTAGGGGTAGCCGTCGTAGTTACATGAGAGGTGAACATGTAAGCAAGTATTATTGTCAATTCTTGAGATATAGAAGAAATGTGCATAATTGAAAAGGTGACGGCAAGGGGTGAATTCAACTGTAGGAGTCATATATCATCAGTGTAACAGTGAAACATTTTGTCTGTGTCGCCATAATTGCCACTGAATAATACATGCAGAATAATCTATTTATATAGGAAGAGGGGACGGTACCCCAGTTGAGGTTTTAACCACTTGCCAACCAGCCGCCGCAGTTTTACTGTGGCAGAATGGTACGGCTGGACGAAACGACATTATGTAACGACGCTTCACCCTGTGGTCACTAGGTGCGCCCGCTGCTCGCCCCCCGGGGCTGATGCGAGTGCCCAGCGGTCGCGTTCACTGCCGTGCTCCTGCGATCGCTGGTGACACACCGAGAACCGGGATCTGTGTGTCTAAACACACAGTTTCCGATTCTCTAAGGGGAGAAGAGACTGATCGTGTGTTCATACAAAGTATAAACAGCGATCTGTCATCTCCCCTAGACAGTCCCCTCCCCCTTCAGTTAGAACACAGACAGGGAACACAGTTAACTCCTTGATCGCCCCCTAGTGTTAACCCCTTCCCTGCCAGTGACATTTTTACAGTAATCAGTGCATTTTTATAGCACTGATCGTTGTATAAATGCCAATGGTCCCAAAAATGTGTCAAAAGTGTCCAATGTGTCCGCCATAATGTCGCAGCCCCGATAAAAATCGCAGATTGTCGCCATTACTAGTACAAAAAGAAATGAATAATAAAAATGCCATAAAACTATCCCCTATTTTGTAGACGCTATAACTTTTGGGCAAACCCATCAATATACGCTTATTGTGATTTTTTTACCAAAAATATGTAGAAGAATACATATCGGCCTAAAATGAGGAAAAAAAATGTTTTTTTATATATTTTTGGGGGATATTTATTATAACAAAAAGTAAAAAATATTGCTTTTTTTTTTTTTAATTGTCGATCTTTTTTTGTTTATAGCGCAAAAAATATAAACCGCAGAGGTGATATAAATACCACCAAAAGAAAGCTCTATTTGTGGGAAAAAAAGGACGTAAATTTTGTTTGGGTGCAACATCGCACGACCGCGCAATTGTCAGTTAAAGCGATGCAGTGCCGAATCGCAAATATTGCTCTGGTCAAGAAGGAGGTAAAATCTTCCGGGGCTGAAACGGTTAATCAGTGACTGGAAAAGTAGTGGAGGAAGAAGAAGAGTAGGATGAAGAGTAATAAGAAGGATGGAGGGGATGAGAAACATGAAAAACTGGTGAGTGGGCGGGTCTGTACTATATAGGAATAATCATTCCAGAGGCATAATCTCTGGCTCGCTTACACTCAGGACGGGTGCTGGGGAGAGGAGATAGGTGGGGGGCAGAGGGTGAAAAGAAGTTCTTGCGAGCGGTAGTGCAGTTCCTGTTCAGGAACGTGTGCGGTGGGTCAAATGGGGGAAAGAAACACAGTTACCAGGGTAATAGAAGGGTTTTGTCAAAATCAGGGGGTAAACAGTGTTTTACCCATGGTTGCCATATTTTTTCAAACTTGTGTATCTTGTCACTTTCAATGGCTTTCTTTTTAGCATAGATCAGGGCCCTGTTCATTCTATGCTTAGCTTCAGCCACAAACAAGGTCTGAGATTTCCAAGTCCTAGCAATAGTTTGCTTGGCCACCGTGGATAGTTGTAGAAAAGTTGGAATTGCGAATGTGTGAACCCCACAAGTTTTAGGGTGTCTAAGGCCTTAGATGCCATTGCAAAGTTGGCCTTCCAGAACTCTTGAGCTATCGGGCATTGCCACCACATATGTAGATGGGTGCCTGGATCTGAGCAGTCTCGGAAACAGGACTCTGAGTATGATGGGACAAATTTTTCGATTCTGTCCGGTACGAGATACCAGCATGAGAGGACCTTATAGTTAGTTTCTAAGGCTAAGATATTGGGTGAAGAGGATTTAGAGGCCATCCAGATAGAGGACCAGTCAGCTGACAATTAGTTGTAGGTAGAGGATCGATATAAGTCCCTTAATATGTGGATCGCTTTTGCAGATACGCTCAAATTGTGTCATCTGTGTGAGCAGGGATCTCGATAATAGTTTTTAACTTGTAGGTAGCGAAACAGCTCAGACCTCAAAAGTGCATAGTTTTCGCATAGGGTGGGGAACGTGTGGATATCTCTATTATTGACCGGGTTGTGCAGCCCGAAGAGATTAGTGGTGGACCAGGTAGCAAATGCGCCGGGGGATTCCCAAGCTGGGTAAAATGCAGGATTTCTGAGAAAGGAGAGAAGGGGGTTATGTGTTGATTGTAGATTACATGTGGTTTTGAATTTATCCCAGATGTTTAAAGAGTGTTTAGTTATGGGGTTTAGTATGGAAAAATTGAATATCGGCAGCGTGCAGCCAGAGCATATTTGCTATGGAAATGGGATCGCATTCATCGGATTCTACTGCCACCCACAGAGGTGCCTCCTTCGTTACATGGTACTTGGGTAAACAGGTGAGCTGTGCTGTGTAATAATATATTGAGACATCTGGAATCCCCAGTCGACCACTTACTTTGGGAAGATAGAGCGTGGTTTTGGGTTTACGAGGCTGGACACTCCCCCAGATATAGGACATTACCCTGCATTGTATAAGACGAAAAATATAGCTAGGGATGGGGATGGGAAGAACTCTGAAGAGGTATAGGAATTTGGGTAATATCATAATTTTGATGACATTGATTCTGCCCATCCAAGACAAATAGAGGGAGGACCATTGGGATATGAGGTTAGTAACCTGTTTTAACAGGGGTAAAAAAATTTGCAGCAAAGAGTTTGGATATTGAAGCTGTGAGTTGCATGCCCAAGTACGGAAGTTGATGGGACACCCATGTGAATGGCAGAGAAGCCTTGACAAGTTGGAGCTCTGAGGGTGAAAGAGATATGTTGAGCGCATTTGATTTTTTATGGGTTAACATGTAGGCCGGAAATTTGGGCTAATTTCTCCAATAGGGAGAGCAGGTTGGGAACCGAGGTGTGTGGATGTGATAGGAAAATAAGTATGTCGTCCGCGAACAGGCATACCTTGTGATGGTGCCCACCAAGTTCTATCCCTCTAACATCAGGATCTGATCTGATCAGTTGCACCAGGGGTTCTATGAGAAGAGCAAACAACAGAGGAGAGGGGCGCAGCCCTATTTGGTGCCTCTCTGAAAATGAAACATTGCGATCTATAGCCAGTGGACTTAATGTAATCCCGCGGATTGTTATATAGGGAGGAAATCCATGTTAGAAAATCACTCCCAAAACCCCATAATTGGAGAGTGTATTGTAGATATGGCCAGGTGACTGAATCAAACAATTTCCTGATGTCTAGGGATAGAACGCAGGTTGGGATGCGTCTAGTTTTGGCGATCTGGGATAGAAGGAGGGTGCGTCTGATGTTGTCGCCAGCTTGACGGATGGGGATAAATCCTGTCTGGTCGCGATAGATTAGGTGGACTACGATGGTGTTCAAATGGGTTGCCGTGAGTTTAGCCAGCAGCTTGACGTCACGATTTAGTAGAAAGATGGGGAGGTAGTTTGTCCAAGAGGAAGGGTCAGATCGTGGTTTGGGTATCATGGAGATTATGGATGTTAGAATCTCAGATCTAAATGAGTGTCCCGTCAGCAGAGTTGAAGGCTCTTGTTAACATAGGAGTCAAAATAGATGTGAATTGTCTATAGTAGGGGGAATCTAAGATGGAAGAGGACCTGGGGGTCCTAGTGGATGATAGGCTCAGCAATGACATGCAATGCCAAGCTGCTGCTAACAAAGCAAACAGAATATTGGCATGCATTAAAAAGGGGATTAATTCCAGAGATAAAACGATAATTCTCCCGCTCTACAAGACTCTGGTCCGGCCGCACCTAAAGTATGCTGTCCAGTTCTGGGCACCAGTCCTCAGGAAGGATGTACTGGAAATGGAGCGAGTACAGAGAAGAGCAACAAAGCTAATAAAGGGTCTGGAGGACATGAGGAAAGGTTGCAAGCACTGAACTTATTCTGTCTGGAGAAGAGACGCTTGAGAGGAATATTCCTGAACTTTGTTTTATCTCATGGTTACTGTGAAATTGCATGAATGCATCAATGCAGTGCATGTTATCTCAGCTTGCAGAGCTTGGATTTATTAATGAGTTTACCAAAAATGTAAATATTGTAGAATATACAGCCTCTTGCTACATAACTAAGCTCCATTTCATGCTGAATAAACTCAATTATTAATGTATCTTAAATAGAAAACTATCTTTAGATCAATTTAAAAAATCAGATTTTTTTTATTTTTCTTTTAAAAATCATCGATTTTTATCTACCCAGTTTTGCAAGCTCATATAATTCTGAAGCCAGATATATTTGGCATCACCTTAAATCCAGTGATCAGCAATATGGCAACAATGGACTACTATTCTCTACAGTCCTGTCACTTCCTCCCTCTGACGGGATTAAGCAGTGAAAGTAGAAGAGAGAGAGAAGTGTAGTGATACTCCCATAGGAGCCCCAGGCTTACTGTCCAGGCCTTCCTCACAGGCTTTGTCCTACAGCCAGGCACACAGGCTCATTCACAGGTTTTCTTCAATGACCAGTATAGGGGTGTTGTTTTAATTTTTGGAGAACTTGGATAGGGATGAGAGAATTAGGTGGGATACTAGAATAACAAGAATCATGTACATTGGAGGACTTGGGTATTCTTTAGGAAAAGCTATATTAAAGTCTGTGCTTGGCACAAACAGTAGACTTCAGTTTCAAGGTAGTATTAGTAGTCATCATTAACTGTGAATTCCTCTCTTAGAACAGAGTCCTATTAAGTGGAAGAATATATGGACAAATCTCTTCAGGACACCAGCTGGTGTCCCTTTTAAATAGACCAACAGCTGACTCTCTCTAGCACTGGAGGGGTAGCAAAAGCACAAAGGGCCCCAAGAACTCTCAAGTGTCTGTACTCAAGGCCCATTGACAGCTAGTTGCCTTGTTCCAACTTCCAAGCAACACCTTACTTCGGTGATACCAGACCAGATCTCAGTGTGCTCATCGAATATATATATATATATATATATATATATATATATATATATATATACAGTCTCCCAGCATGCCATCAGAGCCTGCATCTCTAGGATAGGCCAGGTCTGTATCAATATTCATACTGCCATCTCCACACCTATCATCCAGAAACTTTTCAAGTTCTCTAGATGCAGAGGGAGCTATTAGACCAGACTGGCAGCAGCTAAGCACACTAAGCAGACCTAACTAGCAGATTGCAGTCTCACTGAGTAGAGTGAGCAAACTATGCTTTTACCTGACAACAATTACAGCCACATTGACTACAGCGAAAACACACACTAATTCTAACTCCTAGCACTTATCTAGGAGGGTGCTACAAGTGATAATGCAGCGATCAAGACTTTGGCCTGTTAGAGTGTTTTAGTGATGGGTAGAGCTTAAAGTTTACTAGGTTTTAAGGGAGGATACAAATGGCAGAAGAACTTACAATCTAATATGGTATAAGAGAGGGTACAGAAGTTGTAAGAGCTTCCAGTCTATTAGGATAATAGAACAGAATAGAGACGGCACAAGAGCTTACAATCTATAAGGGTATAAGGGAAGATACAGAAGGTGAAAGAACTTACAATATATCGGGATATAAGTGAGGAATACCAAAGGTGGAAGAGGTTATAATCAATTATAGTATATTGTAGGATACAGAAGGTGAAAGTGTATACAATCAATTAGGGTATAAGGGAGGGTATAGAATGTGTTAAAGTATACAATATTTTAGGGTATAAGGGAGGACACAGAAAATAGGAGAGCTAACAATCTATTAGGGTAAAAGGGATTATACAAGCTGAAAGAACCCACTATCTAAGAATGTACAATCTATTGGGGTTTAAAGGAGGATACAAAAAGTAGAGGATCTAACAATCTATTAGGGTTCAAGGAGGAAATAGAGGAGGCAGAAGAGCTTACAGAAGGTGGAAGAATCTTCAATCTATTAGGATTAGGGATGAGCCCGATGTTCGAGTCGACCTGAAGGGTCTGGTATGGATTTTAAAGGGAACCCTGCACCAAAATAAAAAAAATGGCGTAGGGGTCCCCCCAAAATTCATATCAGACCCTTATCTGAGCACGCAACCTGGCAGGCCACAGGAAAAGAGAGGAGGGTGAGAGAGCGCCCTCCCCTCCTGAACCGTACCAGGCCACATGCCCTCAACATGGGGAGGATGCTTTGGGGTTTCCTCCAGCTTGGGACAAGTCCTTTATTAAAAAAAAAAATACAAAAAAAAAAATGTTTACATCATCGGGTGGCCCCACCCCCCTCTGATGCCACAGGGAAGCCATGGGGAAGTCCCTGTGGCGTCAGATGGGTGCAGGGTCACCCAGTTACGTCACCAGCTGGCCCCGCCCTCAGTTATATAAGAGCTGTCACAGCGAAGACGCTTCAGACAGTGGGAGCCTCCCATGGAGGCGGGTTGGCTGTGGCCTTTTTTTTTATCCGTCAGGTGGCATGAACTTACACTGTGGGATTTTTTTATTTTTTTTATTTTTTAATAAAGGTCTTGTCCCAAGCTGTCTCTTATATTTTTTATCATTTTGACACTTTTTTGTAAAACGGTAGGGGTACATTCGTACCCCGTTACCAATTCACACAGGGAGGAGGCCGGAATCTGGGGGTCGCCTTGTTAAAGGGGGCTTCCAGATTCCGATAAGCCCCCCCGCCCGCAGACCCCCTCAACCACCGGGCAAGGGTTGTGGGAAGAGGGCCTTGTCACCATCAACATGGGGACAAGGTGCTTTGGGGGGCTACCCCAAAGCACCCTCCCCATGTTGAGGGCATGTGGCCTGGTACGGTTTAGGAGTGGGGGCCGCTCTCTCGCCCCCCCCTCTTTTCCTGTGGCCTGCCAGGTTGCGTGCTCGGATAAGGGTCTGGTATGGATTTTGGGGGGACCCCTACGCCATTTTTAAAAAAAATTTGTCGCAGGGTTCCCCTTAATTTCCATATCAGACCCGAAGGGCCTGGTATGGATTTTAGGGAGACCCCCACTCAATTTCTTTTTTATTTTGATTCAGGGTTCCCTTTAATATTCATACCAGACCCAAATGGCCTGGTAATGGATGGGGGGATCCCATGCTTTTTTTCAGTTATCTTCATCTAATTCATTACAGCCGCGATCAGTTTTAAATGACAATTGTTCCTTTAGAAATGTCATTTTGCTGTGGTACTGTTCTAAACACTGGAATAATGTGCCACTTTGCAGGCATAACATAGACACCCCCCAGGCACGATATTTAAAGGAATATTTCATTTTTATTGTTTCACTTTAAGCAGTAAAAAAATCACTGCTCCTGAAAAAAACAGGCTTTTTTAAAAAAAAATTTGCATTGATACATGTCCCCTGGGGCAGGACCCAGGTCCCAAAACACTTTTTATGACAATAACTTGGATATAAGCCCTTAAAATTAGCACTTTTGATTATTCATGTTAGTGTCCCATAGACTTTAACGGTGTTTGTGTGTTCTGCCAAATTTTTTGCCTGTTCGCATGTTCTGCTGTGAACTGAACAGGAGGGTGTTCGGCTCATCCCTAATTAGAATATAAGTGGGAAATACTGAAGGTGGAAGAGCTTCTAATCTATTAGGGTATAAGAGAGAATACAGAAGGCAGAAGTGTTAACAATTTATTAGGCTCCAATCACATCTGCACGTTCCATGAATGCATAGAAAAGCAAGCATTTTCGTGCGCATTCATGGAATGCACAAAACATACGCATTGCACTTGTGGTGCCGTTAACTTCTTTGTGCCCGCCCTCGTGTCTTTAAAAGCTTTTAATGCCCAATGGGATGGGAAGGATTGGTGATCATGTGACCACTGTGATTGGCTGTCATAGTGGTCACATGATCAGAAGCCAGTCCTGTCGGCTACCAATGTCTTCTCAACAGGGCAGAACTTAGGGTGGTGGGGGCCCCTGGGCTTGAGTCACTTTCGGGCCCTACCTTCTATACATATGCACAGCTCTAAAAAACACAAATAGAAAAGGACAAGGTGCGCCAGACTCAGTGCAGTATTAAAGAACTTCTGTTTAATTAGACAAGACAAAAAGTAGATAATATATAAGCGTATAAGTGGGGGATACTGTACTGGTATTCGTCTTGGGTCTACGATTAATAAAAGTAATAACAATGGATAAAATGATAATTACCGTATTTATTGGCGTATAACACGCGCCGGCGTATAACACACACCCCAAGTTAAGGAGGGAAGTTTAAGGAAAAAAACTTACATTTAAATGCCCATCAATGCAGCCTTATCAGTGTCCATCTGCAGCCTTGTCAGTGTCATTGCAGCCTTATCAGTGTCAGTGTAGCCTTGCTCCAGTGTCATTGCTGCCTTGTCATTGCAACCTTTCAGTTTAAAAATGGCACAGCCGAGATACAGATGTCCTGTGTATCTCGACAGCTTTCGGACGCTCTCGGCGGCTTTCGGAACGAGCGGGGCCGGCGGGGCCCACGGGGGTCCCCTATTGGCCGGGGCCCATGGGGGCCCCCTATTGGCTGGGGCCCATGGGCTTGAGCCCCGTCAAGCCCAAAGGAAAGTCCGGCCCTGCTTCTCAGGACATATAACACCCACAGGGAGCACACCTACAGCACATAAACATTGCCCACCCAGCGACACATATGTGTGATGTGTGCGCGTTAAAGCCCAGCTTTTTTGCCACTACACACCACTGTTACTGCAGCATAAAGGGGTTAAAGAATATGTTAACCCAACAATTCATATTCTTGATATGTGCCTGCTGTACCATGTACTTGTATGAAAAAGTATCCTGTTCTCTTTGTATTGCTTCAATTGTGTGAAATCCATGGTGTCCCTGCCAGACCCTCTGCTTTCCTATTAATAAATGACTGCACTAGGCATGAGAGCACAGAATGGTCAGTTTTCTGGCTGTGCTGGGAACTCAGCCTGCTCTCCTCCAATGATCTGACTTGTGCTAAAACGTTCCAACCAAACACCCCCCCCCCCCCCGCACAACTATTACCTGGGAAGATCAGCGTGCTGCTGTTTCCCCTTCCCCAGCGCTCTGAGTTCCCTATGTAGCTGAGAACAGAGGTTATGTGATCACTGCCCATCAAACATGTTTTTGCACATGACAAAATGCACAGCATATTTAGCAAAAGGTGCAGTGAAAAAAACATGCAAAAGCCCATGCAAAGCTCAACACCCAAAAAGGTTCAAGAGCTTGCAGTATATCAACCACTTGCAGACCAGAAGATTTTTCCCCTTAATTACCAGGCCATTTTTTGTGGTACGGCATTGCGTTGCTTTAACTGACAATTGCGTGGTCGTGCGACATTGTACCCAAATAAAATCGACGTCCTTTTTTTTCACACAAATAGAGCTTTCTTTTGGTGGTATTTGACCACCTCTGCGGTTTTTATTTTTTGCGCTATAAACAAAAAAGTCCAACAATTTTGAAAAAAAATAAATATTTTTTATATAATGATTGAGCAAGTAAAAAAATTGGTAGACTTTGTGGGCACATAATGAGAGGGAGAATCATTAAAAGGGTATACATTTTATTACAGCATAATTAAAAAACATATAAACAACATACAAACAACACCCTGTATGGGTCACCAGTAGGGGTGCAACGTATCGTCACCGATCCATGATCCGAACGGTTCAGCCTGTTCGGATCGGCACACATGCGCTCCACAGAGCGCGCCGCCGCCTCGGCCTTAGGAAAGGCCGGGGCTTCAGCCTAGCTCCGGAGCGGCGGCCATCTTGGTACACCCGGCAAATGACGGAGCGATCACTTGTAAACAAACCGGCGTCATTTCATGACGCCGGTTCCTCTCTCCCCTCTGTGTACTGATCTATACAGTGGAGGGGAAAGATCAGATGGCAGCAGTGCCAATACTCTGCCATACCCTGCTAATACTCTGCAATGCCCTGCCAATACTCTGCAATACCCTGCTAATACTTTGCAATACTCTGCCAATACCCTGCCAATACTCTGCCAATATTCTAGCAATACCCTGCAATACTCTGCCAATACACTGCCAATACTCGCCAATGCCCGCCTATACTCTGCCAATACTCTGCCAATACCCTGCCAATACCCTGCCAATACCCTGCCAATACTCTGCCAATACCCTGCAATACCCTGGTAATATATTATTACAGTGGGGGAGATTTTTTTTTTGTTGATCCGAAAATGATCCGAACCGTGACTCCTGATCCGAGGAACGATCCGAACAGTGAGTTTTTTGATCCGTTGCACCCCTAGTTACCAGGTACCCAATAATGTGGAGTGGAGGGGAGAGATCAGATGGCAGCAGTGCCAATACTCTGCCATACCCTGCTAATACTCTGCAATGCCCTGCCAATACTCTGCAATACCCTGACAATACTCTGCAATACCCTGAAAATACTCTGCAATACCCTGACAATACTCTGCAATACCCTGACAATACTCTGCAATAGCCTGACAATACCCTGCCAATACTCTGCAATACCCTGCTAATACTCTGCAATATCCTGCCAATACTCTGCAATGCCCTGCCAATACTCTGCAATGCCCTGTCAATACTCTGCAATGCCCTGTCAATACTCTGCAATGCCCTGTCAATACTCTGCAATGCCCTGTCAATACTCTGCAATGCCCTGTCAATACTCTGCAATGCCCTGTCAATACTCTGCAATGCCCTGTCAATACTCTGCAATGCCCTGTCAATACTCTGCAATGCCCTGTCAATACTCTGCAATGCCCTGCCAATACTCTGCAATACCCTGCCAATACTCTGCAATACCCTGCTAATACCTGCCAATACCCTGCCAATACTCTGCCAATATTATAGCAATACCCTGCAATACTCTGCCAATACCCGTCAATACTCTGCCAATACTCTGCCAATACCCTGCCAATACTCTGTCAATACCCTGCCAATACTCTGTCAATACCCTGCCAATACTCTGCCATACTCTGCAATACTCTGCCATACCCTGCTAATATATTATTACAGTGGGGGGGATTTTTTTTTGTTGATCCGAAAATGATCCAAACCATGACTCCTGATCTGAGGAACGATCCGAACTGTGAGTTTTTTGATTCGTTGCACCCCTAGTTACCAGGTACCCAATAATGCAGTTACAGAAGGCTGGATCTAAGGTACAAAGATTAATTTGGTAGTATATCAAAGTGGAAAAGAGATTTCTGATGCAGTATTGCCTCCAAAAACTTGCTCATCGACGCGTTTCACTAAAATATTAGCTTCCTCAGGACAGATACTAGGTAGGTGCTGGTGAACTTGTGGCTCAGGGTATGGGAAAACCTCACAAAACAATTCCAAATTTCATATGTATGTATGTAGTACTAGAATACACGCAAATCATGTGATCTATGATAGATACCACTGATGCTTAACAGTCATATAGATTGAGAATGTCAAGATATTAGAATAGGAATCACACACAGAGGTAAGTGTTCACTGATACCCACTATTATTATTATTCAGGATTTATATAGCCTCAACAGTTTACGCAGCACTTTACAATATAAAAGGGAGACAATACAGTTATAATACAATACAATACAATACAATAGGATTAAGAGGGCCCTGCTCAGAAGAGCTTACAATCTAATAGGGTGGGGCAGGTGGTACAAAAGGTTGTAACTGTGGGGAATGAGCTGGTGGAAGTGGTAGGAGATTAGTTGGAGACGTGATAGGCTTTCCTGAAGAGATGAGTTTTCAGGGATTGCCTGAAGGTAGCAAGAGTAGGGGATAGCCGGATAGATGGAGGTAGCGAGTTCCAGAGGATGGGAGAGGCTCTGGAGAAATACTGGAGACGAGCATGGGAGGAGGAGATGAGAGAGCTTGAAACCAGGAGGTCTTGAGAAGAGCGGAGAGGTTGATTTTGATGATATTTGGAGACAAGATTAGTGATGTTGCTCGGGGCAGAGTTGTGAATGGCTTTGTATG
The DNA here is from genome assembly GCA_037952925.1 of Lithobates clamitans. NCBI lineage: Eukaryota > Metazoa > Chordata > Amphibia > Anura > Ranidae > Lithobates > Lithobates clamitans. The sequence goes on along the minus strand of JBBGZY010000448.1, from coordinate 4,895,235 downwards.
TTGTGGTTAGAATTTTGAATTTAATTCGCTGGGTGATTGGGAGCCAGTGTAGGGATTGAAGGAGAGGGTTGGCAGACACTGAGCGGTTGGTAAGGTTGATAAGTCTGGCAGCAGCATTCATGATCGACTGAAGAGAGGTAAGCCAATGAGAAGGGAGTTGCAATAGCCAAGGCGAGAGATCACAAGGGAGTGAATGAGGAGCTTGGTGGTTTCATTTGTTAAAAAAGGGCGAATTTTAGAGATGTTACAGAGGTGAATTCTACAAACTTTTGACAACGATTGGATTTGAGGCTGAAATGACAAGTCAGAGTCTAGGATTACACCTAGTACCCTGGCGTGAGGGGAGGGACTGATGGTCACATTGTTGATTTTGATGGAAAAGTCATGGAGGGGGGCACGGGCGGGGGGGAGTATTAATAGCTCAGTTTTAGAGAGATTTAGTTTAAGGAAGTGGTGCGACATCCATGCTGATATGTCAGTTAGTAAGTTAGTAATGCGAGAGGAGACGAAGGAGTGAGGTGAGGAGTAGACAGATCGATTTGGGTGTCATCAGCGTATAAGTGGTATTGGAAGCCGTGGGCAGTTATTAAGTGACCAAGGGAGGAGGTGTAGATAGAGAAGAGAAGAGGTCCAAGAACAGAGCCTTGGGGGACCCCCACAGAAAGGGGCAATGGAGAGGAGGAGACAGAGTTGTAGGTGACACTGAAGGAGCGCTGTGATAAATAGTCAGAGAACCAGGATAGAGCAGAATCTCGGAGGCCAAGGGAATGTAGTTTATTGAGAAGGAGCAGGTGGCCAACAGTATCAAAGGCCGCAGAGAGGTCAAGTAGTAGGAGTATGGAGTACTGGCTGTTGGTTTTAGCAGTTAGTAAATCGTTAGTGAGTTTTAGTAAGGCAGTTTCCGTGGAGTGCAGCGAGCGAAAGCCAGACTGTAAGGGGTCAAGAAGGTTATTTTAATTGAGGTAGGAGCTAAGACGGTTGTAGACTAAGCGTTCTAGAAGTTTAGAGGTGAATGGGAGCAATGAGATGGGTCTTAAGTTGTTCAGGTCGGCAGGGTCCAGTGAGGGCTTTTTAAGAATGGGAGTGATCTGCGCATGTTTTAGAGGGGAGGGGAAAATGCCACTAGAGAGGGAGAGATTGAAGATGTGGGTGAGGGAGTATAGGATAGAAGAAGAGGGTGACCGTAGTAGTTGTGAGGGAACAGGATCCAAGGGACAATTGGTCAGGTGGGCATCCGAGAAAATTTTTGTAACCTCTTCCGTAGCAGCCAATTCAAAAGAGGAGAGTGTTGAATGTGCTGCTAGGCAAGGTATGTTGGGTGGGGAAGACGTACGCACAGTGGAGATGTCCTCACGAATTGCATCGATCTTGTCTTATGAAGACTATGAATATTGCCAACAACACAGTATCAATAGTACCAAAGAATGGCCCATAAGCACAGGACCAAGGCATCAAATGGAAAATACAAAATCCCCTCAAGTAGAGAGACTGATGGCATGTGTGAGTATGTGAATATTGCACTTATACCATAGGGGGAAACCTTTTGTTAGGGCTCAGACCAATGTTGCCGCATAAGCATGGGAAATGTATGCCCCCTTCAACACTACACCAGTATGTGATTCTATATATATATATATATATATATATATATATATATATATATATATATATATATATATATTGGATGTTGGCATGGTGAGGGTCCTCTCTTCCAACAATATTTTTTACTTTTTGCTATAAAAAATATCAAAAAAAAAAATTTAAGCAAACAAATTTCTTCATCAGTTTAGGCCAATATGTATTCTTTTACATATGTTTGGTAAAAAAAAATTGCAATAAGCGTATATTGATTGGTTTGCGCAAAAGTTATAGTGTCTACAAAATGGGGCATTGATTTATGGCATTAAAAAAAAATATTTTTTACTAGTAATGGCGGCGATCTGCGATTTTTAGCAGGACTGTGACATTGCAGCGGACAGATCGGATACTTTTGACACTTTTTGCGGACCACTGACATTTATACAGTGATCATTGCTATAAAAATGCACTGATTACTGTGTAAATGTCAGTGGCAGGGAAGGGGTTAACACTAGGTGGTGATCAAGGGGTTAAATGTGTTCCCTAAGGAGGTGTTTCTAACTGTGGGGGGATGGGACTGACTGGAGGAGGAGAGAGATCACTGTTCCTGATCACTAGGAACAGCAGATCTCTCTTTCCTCGCCTGTCAGAATGGGTATCTGTCTGTTTACATTGACAGATGTCTGTTCTGACTCTCTTTCCTGCAAACACGGGTGGCCGGTGGACATTGCGGCCACCGGCCATGCGCATTGGGTCCCCCGCCGTGCAGTGGGCGCTTGTTATGGCTCTTAAATGAGCCGACATAGAGCTATGGCGATTCGTGGGAGGAAGAAGCTGACCTGCCGCCGTATAATGACGGTGGCTGGTCGGCAAGTGATTAAGGTATAAGGGAGGGTACATATATCGGAATTAAATCTTCTTATTGGAATATGTGAACAGGGCATGGATATGGTAGGTGGCTGGGGATGTCCCAAAGCTATTACTGGCCTAGGGCCTTGATTGGCTTTAATCCAGCTGTGACTTTGAGGAGGGACCTTCATCAACACGACAAGCTAGTTGGATATCTAATTTAATCTCAAGTTTGACATTCCCTTTAAGGCGTTTACATAGTATGTTTGATTCATGAAAGGCGTCATTAGACATTCTTGGCTCGTTTCTGACCCTCCACAATCCAACATGGTCTGCTTTTTGCATGTGTAGCTTCTACAGCTACTAAAGAGCATATATAACCAAAATATTGTGACTCTGTAACTGCATTTCTGTCAACACTCCATAAATTCTTAGCCAAAGTGTTAGCTTGACAATATTTATATCCATCACGCAGAATGACGGGATAGGAGTGCATCTGGTAGCAATATACTTGTAGCATCACACGTGTTTTCCAAGCAATGTTTACCAAGCCTTTCCCATCATCCCTTAGATGAGGTTATAGGTTACACATACTGGGGTGAATTAGGCTGCTTTTATGGCTGCAGAGAATTTACTCACAAATGTGATTCATCATTTTACTGGATGTTTGGCCCCTTAAATATATGTCTCTGGCTGCCTGGCGTATATTGGAATCTGCATATACTGTCTATACATTAGCCTGGGCCTCTTCACCTAACATTACTCATCAAGTTAGTCATGCTGTCCTTGCATGCCCCAGGGTAACACTCATTTACCCAAGCTGCTTTCTAGAGAAACGTGCTGTCAACAACTAGCATACATTTTAGTAATTTGTGTAGATATCAGTAAAAAGAAGTTTGAATGTAAAGATGCACACTAATACTCTATATAACAAAAAGCCTCAAAGTGCATTCAATTCGGCATTCACCACTTAAGCAGCTGATATCTTGCTCAAAATGAGGTGGCCTGAGGAAAATTGTGAGTCACTGGTTTTCTAGAATACAGTATGTGCCATTCAGGTTGTGACAGTGGATTGTGATTATTGGGGACACACACATTCAAGACATCTGATTAGAGAGTATCAGATTTGATTAATATTATATATGTAATATACCCACGCTATGGTCACATAGTGATGATCTAGTAGAAATGGGGGTGGTTCTGGCGCAAACTGTAGTTCAAATGATGCCAGAGAACCTGAGTCTGTGTTATTGCAATGGATGTGGATCAGGGGAGAGCACAAACCATGCAAGATGGATGGTGATATCCAGGGTTAAAGAAGAAACGGTCCATAACTCAGGGCAGGCCTCTTCAGGATTGCAGAAGCACGCTCCAAAACATGTGGAAAAAGGGTAAAGAAAGAGGTGTCTTCTAAGTATGAACTGTAGAAACTTTATGGTACAATAAATAAAAACACTCACATTGAGGTCAAAAACGATCAGCATGAGGAAAATCCTGCAGCGGTGCTTCTCCTTGCTCACTTGTTCAACAGGCTGTGTCACTCAGGAACCCATAGAAAGCCATTCGCTGGCTCTGTACACTCTGTGGCTCAGATGGTAATGCAGAGAAGAGGTCTGAGGCGCTCGTGGACCGCAGCGGCATCTGACGTCACCGGAAGTGTTGCAACACCATTTCTGAGCCTGCACACTGTGGAATGGACAGGCGCGCTCCTTTGTCAAGCTGGATATGCAGGAGTTGACATTCTATGTATAGAGTCCACAATCTTGTGGTGATAGGGGGAAATGAAACACAGGTGATGAAACACAGGTGGAGAATAATATGGTCATACAGGTGGGGGGCCATCTAGTGGACATACTGGAATACAGAAACGGCATTGCAACACTTCCTGTGACGTCAGAGGCCGCTGTGGTCCACGAGCGCCTCAGACCTCTGCTCTGCATTATCATCTGAGCCACAGAGTGTACGGAACCAGCTAACGGCTTTTTATGGGTTCCTGAGTGACACAGCCTGTTGAACCAGCGAGCAAGGAGACGCACCGCTGCAGGATTTTCCTCATGCTGATCGTTTTTAACCTCAATGTGAGTGTTTTTATTTATTGTACCATAAAGTTTCTAAAGTTCATACTTAGAAGGTGCCCCTTTCTTTACCCTTTTTCTATATAGTGATGATATAACTGTGTTCACCAAACTAATATATAAATTATATGGCTGTTGCTGTAGTGTATGTTGTGAAGAACCTTATTGTACCAACTGCAAAAACACAGTGCTGCTCCTAAATACATGCGTACATTTCTGTGCTCTTTCAAATAAATAAAGTGCACTAATGCAAGCCACAAAGCCCATAAATCCACATATGAAAGTGATAAGTGCAGTTTCAAAGTGCTGGTGAAAATGCTCTTTCCTCAGTGCAGGATCCACAGTGCTGTGCTCCCCTCTTGTGTTCCTCCACCCACTGACCGTTGTTGACTCCTATGCATGTAAGACGAGCCGAGAAAAATAAAGTTCAATAGCCAGTGCGGCTCTCCTGCTTGATTCCGAGCATGCGTGGACTTTTGTGCGTCGGAATTGTGTACACATGATCGGAATTTCCAACAACAAGTTTTGTTATCAGAAAATTTGAGAACCTGCTCTCAAACATTTGTTGGCTGAAATTCCGACAACAAATGTTCTATGGAGCATACACATGGTCGGACTTTCCGACAACAAGCTCACATCCAACATTTGTTTTTGGAAAATCTAATCGTGTGTACGGGGCATTAGAGTAAAAATGGCATATTAATATCCAGATAAATTGGATGGTCTGACTTTATTAAAATTGAATAGTTCGACTTTATTAAAGTATTAAAAGAAATTAAACTTACAAATTGTAAACTTACAAATTACTTACAACTGTAGTATGAGCATTAGGGATGGGCGAACGGTTTGGCCCGAGCATAAGTTCGGGCCGAACTTTGGTTCTTCAGACGTTCGGCGAACAACGAATATTATGTGGTGTTCACGGCGAATTCAAAAGTGGCGGAACTCCATTATAGTCTATGGGACACTAACATGAAAAACCAAAACTGCTCATTTTAAATGCTTATACAGTATACAAGTTATTGTCATAAAAAGTGTTTGAGGACCCGGGTCCTGCCCCAGGGGACATGTATCAATGCAAAAAAAAGTTTTAAAAGCTGTCGTTTTTTCAGGAGCAGTGATTTTAATAATGCTTAAAGTGAAACAATAAAAATGAAATATTCCTTTAAATATCATGCCTGGGGGGGGTGTCCTTAGTATGCCTGTAAAGTGGTGCAGTTTTCCCTTGTTTAGAACAGTACCACAGCAAAATGATATTTCTAAAGGAAAAGATTTAATTGAAAACTGACCGCAGCTGTAATGAATTGTCAAGTCTCGGCAATATAGATAAAACTCATTGAAAAAAATGGCATGGGTTTCCCCCCCAGTCCATTACCAGGCCCTTTGGCTCTGGTATGAATATTAACGGGAACCCCCGAATCAAAAATTTTAAAAAATTGCGAGGGGTCCCCCCAAAATCCATACCAGGCCCTTCAGGTCTGGTATGGATATTAAGGGGAACCCTGCGCCAAATTTAAAGAAAAAATGGCATAGAGGTCCCCCCACCAAAATCCATACCGAAGGATCTGGTATGGATTTTAAGGAGAACCCTGCCCTAAATTTTTTAACAATAATAGCTAGGGGTCCCCCCCAAAATCCATACCAGACCCTTATCTGAGCATGCAACCTGGCAGGCCGCAGGAAAAGAGGGGGGGAAGAGAGAGGCCCCCCCTCCTGAACCATACCAGGCCACATGCCCTCAACATGGGAAGGATGCTTTGGGTTCTCCTACGCCATTTAAAAAAAAAATTGGCACAGGGTTCCCCTTAATATCCATACCAGACCTGGAGGGCCGGCATGGATTTTGGAGGGACCCCCAAGCAATTTTTTTTAACATTTTTGGTTCGGGGTTCTCCTTAATATTCATACCAGAGCCAAAGAGCCTGGTAATGGACTGGTGGAGGTGGAACCCATGCTATTTTTTTCAATGAGTTTTATCTATATTGCCAAGACCTGACAATTCATTACAGCCGCGATCAGTTTTAAATGACTTTTTTTCCTTTAGAAATGTCATTTTGCTGTGGTACTGTTCTAAACATGGGAAAACTGTGCCACTTTACAGGCATACTATAGACACCCCCCAGGCATGATATTTAAAGGAATATTTCATTTTTATTGTTTCACTTTAAGCATCATTAAAATCACTGCTCCTGAAAAAACCTGGGGCAGGACCCGGGTCCCCAAACACTTTTTATGGCAATAACTTGCATATAAGCCTTTAAAATTACCGTATATACTCGAGTATAAGTCGAGATTTTCAGCCCTTTTTTTTGGGCTGAATGTGCCCCCCTCGACTTATACTCGAGTCACCGCCGTCTGCCTACATGATCAGTGTGTCATGCAGGCAGACGGTGGCCAGCGTGTGCTACATACCATTCGGCAGCCTCTCACTGTTCAAAAGCCGCGCCTCCTCCTCGTCTGTGATAGGCAGAAAACTCAATTTCTCAGCAGCCTATCACGGACATTCTCTCATCCTCGTCCATGGTATGAGGATGAGAGAATGTCCGTGATAGGCTGACCGCTGACTGCTGGGAAATGGAGTTTTCTGCCTATCACGGACGAGGAGAAGGCGCGGCTTTTGAACAGTGAATGGCCGCCGAATAGTAATAGCACACGCTGATCGGTGGATGCAGAGCGGCACACGGAGGCATGCACAGGACACAGGTAGGTTGCACACATACACAGGACACATACACATATATACAGGACACATGCACACATACACAGGTACAGGACACAGGACACATGCACATATACACAGGACATATGACACATGCACATATACACAGGACACATGACACATGCAAATATACACAGGACACATGACACATATACACATGACACATGCACATATACACAGGACATATGACACATGCACATATACACAGGACACATGACACATGCACATATACACAGGACACATGACACATGCACATATACACAGGACACATGACACATGCACATATACACAGGACACATACACAGGACACAGGGAGGTATACAGCTGCAGATGGGCATTGTTGACCCTCTTTTTCCACTTACAGTAGCTGCTGCATTTCTCACCCTCGTCTTATACTCGGGTCAATAAGTTTTTCCCATTTTTTTGTGGTAAATTAGGGCCTCGACTTATACTTGGATCGACTTATACTCAAGTATATACGGTAGCACTTTTTGATTTTTCATGTTCGTGTCCCATAGACTTTAATGGTGTTCTGGTGTTCGTCTGAATTTTTTGCCTGTTCGCAAGTTCTGGTGCAAACCAAACCGGGGGTGTTCGGCTCATCCTTAATGAGCTATATGATATAAAGTCAGATCGCCGCCTCTGCGAGCGTTCTAGCTGCTGGAAGCGAGAAACGAGACTGCTGTGTTTTTGAATTTGGTATCAGATTTGACTGATCTGCCTGTCTGTCCAATTTACAGAATATATAGATCTTTTTAATTCAAGTTGAATACTGTACATATATGCTTATATTTCATCGCTAGATGTTTGATGTTTTTTGTAGTATGTCTAGGAATTTACTTAACCGGTTCCCGACCGGCACCTGTAGATATACGTCGGCAGAATGGCACGGCTGCACAAAGTAACGTACCCATACGCTACTTTGAATTTGCCGCTGTGTGCACGCGTGCCTGCCGCGATCTCCGTGAGTCGGGTCGCGGGTCCCGTGGACTCGAACGCCGCGGGCATACCCGCGATCACCTCACGGGGAGGACGAACGTTGTAAACAGCATCTCCCCGTTCTGCCTAGTGACAAGTGTCACTCAATCTCTGCTCCCTGTCATCGGAGCAGAGATCAGTGACGTCACACACCAGCCCATCCCCCTGACAGTTAGAAATCACTCCCCTAGGACACACTTAACCCCTCCCCTCCCCCTAGTGTTTTTTTCTTTTTTTTTTATATCAAATCTTTTTTTTATTTTTATAATGCATGTTCGATACAGATGAAAAGACAATAATCTTTGACCAAGTGGTTAACCCCTTCACTGCCAGTGTCATTTATACAGGAATCAATGCATTTTTATAGCACTGATTGCTGTATAAATGACAATGGTGCCAAAAATCTGTCAAAAATGTCCGACATGTCCGCCATAACGTCGCAGTCACAATAAAAATCGCTGATCGCCTCCATTACTAGTAAAAAAAAAAATTATTAATAAAAATGCCATAAAACTATCCCCTATTTTGTAAACGTTATAACTTTTGCGCAAACAAATCAATAAACATTTATTGCGATTTTTTTTTACCAAAAATATGTAGAAGAATACGGATCGGCCTAAACTGAGGAAAAAAAATGTTTTTTATATATTTTTTGGGGATCATTATTATAGCAAAATGTAAAAAATAATGCGTTTTTTCAAAATTGTCGCTCTTATTTTGTTTATGGCGCAAAAAATAAAAAATCGCAGAGATGATCAAATACCAACAAAGAAAGCTTTATTTGTGGGAAAAAAAGGACGTCAATTTTGTTTTGGAGCCACGTCGCACGACCGCGCAATTGTCAGTTAAAGCGACGCAGTGCCGAATCGCAAAAAGTGCTCTGGTCAGGAAGGGGGTAAATCCTTCTGGGGCTGAAGTGGTTAATGGGTGACTCCACTTTAGTGGACTTTTTTTTTTTTTTTAGAAAATGACAAAAATACAGAATATACAACAGCTACACAATTTAATGTTATTAAAAATTACTTTTTCTTTTCAGTCTGCAGTTGCTTTCATTTTCAGTAAAATTTAAGGCAATATGGCAACCTGGAGGCGTTCTGTACACCGTTCATTTATCAAACACCCCAGAAATGTAATTTCCTGTTTGTGTGATTGGCTCACTGATTTTCTCAGAGGTTTGCACCTCCATCTCAAATTTTAGGCACCTCCTGTAATAGGTATAATAAGTTTTGATAAGATACCCCATAATTTCTTTAGAGGAATGCAGGCACTGCAGCTTTCCTCATTAGAGCACAGAAAAGTGCATCATCTGATTAATGATGAACCAGACCCTCCCATTCAGAATCACTATGCAATCAGTCTGGTGAAACAAACAGCTATTTCTTTAGAGAAACAAAGGGTAGGAATATGATACAAAGTTTGCTAAAACCCCTGCAATGTACATTGATTACCCAGTTGGAGTTTTTTTCTCAACAAAAGTGGAGTTACTCTTTAATAAGGACATAAATATGTAGAATGAAACAACCCACAGCAGTTATCTCTGATTGACTCTAAAGGGATAACTGGGGAACTCTAATTGCCTCTTGTAGGTTACTCAGCTTAATTACACTTGTATTGCTTTACTAAATAAGCCTTCAAACTGAGAGTGACACTAATTCACAGTCACTAACTCCTAGGCATTAACCGTGATATACAGACACTGACAATGACAGGCTATGGCTTACTGTATTGTCTCAATTTTTTACTAGCAAGCTAAACTTAAAGACTACAGCAAGGGTGGCTAACTAGTTAAATTAACTAATTAACTGTTCCACTATAATTAAAAAAACTAAATAAATGCCCCCCCCAAACAAAAATTACCTCTCCTGCTGCCCATACTGCCAATTTCTGCAGTAACAAATAAAAAACTGTTGAAAATTGTACAGTGGGACAATTTCTTGGTTCCTACATTACTACATCCTCTTGGAACCTGTCAATACACAAGCACACCCTAGGAGGCTCCCAGCCTGACCTAACCAGCACTCACCAAGTAAACCATCCAATACCTACTTCAGGCCATATAGCAATGTACCCCAACAACAGCCTCACCCAGCCTCGTTTGCTTCCAGAGGGCATCCCCATCTTGGGGCTCAGAGAAGGAAGAGTCCAAACAACAAAGCCAACAAAGGATAATTACATATTTACATTAAATTATAGAAGACTTTTGTACCCCCCTTCTGAAATGTATTTATAATACTAATAAGCTAGCAAGCACCTCAATGTTATAAACGTACTCAGTTTGAAATTGTTATAGTATGTGCAGTACTGGGTAAATAAAGAATATACCTAAATACTGTATACTGTATATCACCATATTTATCTCATTTTTTCCACAGTGTAAACTCCAATAAGTGCAACATACTTTAGTCATTCCTGAGGTGAAAGCGCATTACTTGATGTTGCAAACAATAAAGAGAGAGCAATAACAAGAGAAGAGCCAGGTCGAGGAGTTCATAACGTTTAGGAAGGGGAGGGGGGGTGGTTGCCTGAGATCTGTATCACATGCAAGAGGGATACGAATAGTCTCAATATCCTGATAGTCCTGCCCCTTCCTCCCCTGCTCCCTCCCTAAGGGGGCACTTCATCCTTGCTGTAACTTGATCCCCGATTCCCCAGACACTTTCCGTGAAGGGCAACTCCTGCCAGACTTTTTATACAAGGGCCCTGCTTCCCTAGATGTCCCACATAGGCATAGGAAGGCTGGCACTACCTCAATATCTATGGTCACACCCTGCCAACACTCTGAAAGCCTCTAGTAGTTAGTTTGGATACAACACTGCCTACTCACTACAAGGGGTGCCTAAGCCTATTTTCAAAGCTACCTAATACAGCACCTGGCCAAACAGGGGAACTACACCGAGCACTTCTGTGCCCTGCCCTAGAGTACTAGATTCAGTCCGCATCAGGGACATTTGTTGCTTATGTATGATCCCCCTTTATTTGTGTGTGTGTGTGTGTGTGGGTTTGTGAGTGTGTCAGCATAACTAGGTAGGGGTAATCAGTGTAACTGCATGTGATTAGTTAGGTCTGTTCAGTGTTTAAGGCTGCTGATGATTTGATTGCTTTCTTTGCTTTCCAGAGAACAGTAGAATTCTCTGGAACATAGGTGTGGAGCAATACAAATAGCAGCATGAATATTTATACATCCCTGGCCAATCCCAGGGAGGGTATATGCTGGGAGTCTGTATAGATACTATGAGACACGGAGCATTCTTGTCTTTTCCTGGAGAAGGGGAAGTTCAGTCTGGAGGGCTTGGTACCTTCCTGGTTACATAGTACAGAGAAAGAAGTGTGGCTCTCTATGTGCACTATAGCTAAAATTGGGTGTGGTTTTTGGGGTCTGTAGGTAGAGCCTGCTGGTTACATAGTACAGTATAGATGGCTGATGATTGAGAGGTTGCCTTGTGTGAGGCTGTTTGGGTCCCACTCAGCTCCTTCCAGGCAGGGTTTTTTACACTGAGAAAACATGGAAACTGTACTGCCAGAATATATGTTTTACTGAGAACCTGAAATAGGACAGAAACTAGTATTAGAAACTAAAAGGGAAAGAGGGATAGAGACGGAAAGGGGTGAGGGTTGAAGGGGGGGTATAGGAATAGGAGGGAAAGAGAGCAAGATGGGGGGATGGGAAAGTATGAAAAGCAGGAGAAAGATGGAGGATGGGGAGGGAGGGAGGGGAAAAATTGAGGCCTGGAGAGAGAGAGAGAGAGAGAGAGAGAGGGGGGGGGTGAGAGAGTGGGGGAGTGAGAGAGGGAGAGAGAGAGAGGGGTGAGAGATAGAGAGGGGGTGAGAGATTGATAGAGAAAGAGTGAGAGGGGTTAGAAAGAAAGAGAGAGGGGGTGAGATGGAGAGAGGGAGGGGGTGAAAGATCGAGAGAGGGGGGGTGAGAGAGAGGGGTTGAGAGAGACAGAGAGAGGGCTGTGAGAGATAGAGAGGGAGAGGTGAGGGACAGAAAGAGGGGGTGAGAGAGAGGAGGTGAAAGAGAGAGAAAGAGAGGGGCGAGAAAGAGAGGGTGGTGAGAGAGAAAGTGAGAGGTGGATAAGAGAGGGGTGGGAGAGAAAGAGAGGTGATGAGAGAGAAAGAGAGGGGGGTGAGAGAGAAAGAGAGGGGGTGAGAGAGACAGAGAGAGGGGGTGAGAGAGAAAGAGAGAGGGGGTGAAAGATAGAGAGAGAGGGGTGAGAGATAAAGGGGGTGAGAGAGAAGGGTGAGAGAGAGAGCGAGGGGGTGAGAGAGGGAAAGGGGTGAGAGAGGGAAAAGGGTGAGAGAGAGAGAAGGGATGAAAGAGGGAACGAGGGTGAGAGATAGATAGAGAGGGGGTGAGAGAGAGTGGGGTGAAAGAGAAGGGGTGAGAGAGACAGAGAGAGGTGGATGAGAGAGAAAGAGAGAGGGTGTGAGAGAGACAGAGATGAGGTGGGAGAGAGAGGGGGTGAGAGACAGAAAGAGGTGGCAAAGAGAAATTGGGGTGAGACAGAGAGAGGAGGGTGAGAGAGTGAAAGAGGGGGTGAGAGAGAGAGGAGTGAGACAGAAAGAGAGAAGGGGTGAGAGAGAAAAAAAACAGAGGGGGTGAGAGAAAAAGAGATGGGGGTGAGAGAAAGAGAGAGGGGTTACGAGAGACAGAGAGAGGATGGTGAGAGAGACAGAGAGAGGGGGTGAGAGAGAGAGAGGGAGGGTGAGAGAGAGGGGGTAAGAGAGAGGGGGTGGGGGGGTAAGGGAGAGAGCGATGGGGGAGTGAGAGAGAGGGGCTGAGAGACAGAGAGAGGGGGTTAAAGAGAGAGAGCAGGGTGAGAGAGATAGAGGGTGAGAGAGAGAAAGAATGGGTTAAGAGAAAGAGGAGGGTAAGAGAGAGGGGGTGAGAGAAAGAGAGAGAGGGTACGAGAGACAGAGAGAGGACGGTGGGAGAGACAGAGAGAGGGGGATAGGGGAGACAGAAAGAGGGGGGTGAGAGAGAGAGAGGGAGGGTGAGAGAGAGAGGGTAATAGAGAAAGAGAGAGCGATGGGGGAGTGAGAGAGAAAGAGAGAGGGGGTGAGAGACAGAGAGGGGGGTTAAAGAGAGAGAGCAGGGTGAGAGAGATGGAGGGTGAGAGAGAGAATGGGTTAAGAGAGAAAGAGGGGGTAAGAGAGAGGGGGTGAAAGAAAGAGGTGGATGAGAAAGAGAGGTTGGGGTGATCAGTATGTCTGCTACTCACAATTATGGCCCTGTCTCACCATTATATCAGGTACAGTGCTTCTCCCACACACACAGGTCCCTCCCCCCCATTATCATGCGCACGCACCCCTTCTTTGCATACATAATGTGTCTCCCATTATGGTACAATATAATGTTGCACCCCCCACACATACACAGGTCTCCCCACAGTGTGGTCTCTGCCCGATCAATCAATCGGTAGAAGTCGGGCTCTCTCAGGCCCTCACAATCCCATTCTCAGACAGCTCCCCGGTCACCCACAGCTCTCCAACTCCCCTTCCCACCATTACAGCTTGAGTTCTTTCACCAGTCCTAGAAGTGTCCTCCTCCTCCCCGGGATCTCTCAGTCTCTCTTTCTCCTCTCAGGACCAGACCCAGAGCCCACTTACTCCATTCATCCCAATCCATCCTCCCAGGAGCCTCTCATGGGGCCCCCCCACCGGCCATGGGCCCTCGGGCAGTGCCGAGTGCCTGAATTGTCAGTCTTCCCCTGCTACTCAACTTGTACATAGTTCTTTTTGGAGTATCCCGCTCAATTTCCCTCAACCCTATCCCAGTTACCCCCAAAAACAAAAATACCAAAAAGAACACCCCTGGACTTGTTATTGAGCCAAAGAGTGACTGTGATCATGTGCATGGCTGTGGGGCAATTACTGGGAAAAAAAAAACAGGCAATTTCCTGTGGCTCTTTTGGGGGTAGCGCTACACTGATGTGAATGGTTCTATGTGCTCTGAATAGCACTGCAGAATGAGTCAGTGTAGATAATATACTGTATTCATAACTCAGCCAGTACATGTGACAGAGCAGTTTAAAACGCTTTGCACTAGTAGTTGTGGTTTTTGAACAGCAGTAATAATTATACACTGAGCAAAATTATAAACGCAACACTTTTGTGTTTGCCACTATTTATCATGAGCTGAACTTAAAGATCTACAAATTTTTCTATGTACACAAAAGGTCTAATTCTCTCAAATATTGTTCACAAATCTGTCTAAATCTGTGTTAGTGAGCGCTTCTCCTTTGCCGAGATAATCCATCCACCTTACAGGTGTGGCATACCAAGATGCTGATTAGACAGCATGATTACGGTGTGCCTTAGGCTGGCCACAATAAAAGGCCACTCTAAAATGTGCAGTTTTATCACACAGCACAATGCCACAGATGTCGCAAGTTTTAAGGGAGCGTGTAATTGGCATGCTGACTGCAGGAATGTCCACCAGAGCTGTTGCCCTTGCATTTAATGTTTATTTCTCTACCATAAGCCGTCTCCAAAGGCGTTTCAGAAAATTTGGCAGTACATCCAACCGGCCTCACAACCGCAGACCATGTGTAATCACACCAACTAAGGACCTCCACATCCAGCATCTTTACCTCCAAGATTGTCTGAGACCAGCCACCCGGACAGCTGCTGCAACAATCGGTTTGTATAATCAAACCGTCTCAGGGAAGCTCAGCTGCATGCTCATCGTCCTCATCTGGGTCTTGACCTGACTACAGTTCGTTGTCGTAACACACTTGAGTGGGCAAATTCTCACATTTGATGGCGTCTGGCACTTTGGAGAAGTGTTCTCTTCACGGATGAATCCCGGTTTTCACTGTGCAGGGCAGAGGGCAGACAGCATGTATGGCATTGTGTGGGTGAGCGGTTTGCTGATGTCAACGTTGCGGATCGAGTGGCCCATGGTGGCGGTGGGGTTATGGTATGGGGAGGTGTATGCTATGGACAACGAACACAGGTGCATTTTATTGATGGCATTTTGAATGCACAGAGATACCGTAATGAGATCCTGAGGCCCATTGTTGTGCCATTCATCCACGACCATCAACTCATGTTGCAGCATGATAATGCACTGCCCCATGTTGCAAGGATCTGTACACATTCCTGGAAGCTGAAAACATCCCAGTTCTTGCATGGCCAGCATACTCACCCACAACATGTCACCCATTGAGCATGTTTGGGATGCTCTGGATCACCGTATACGACAGCGTGTTCCAGTTCCTGCCAATATCAAGCAACTTCGCACAGCCATTGAAGAGGAATGGACCAACATTCCACAGGCCACAATCAACAACCTGATCAACTCTATGCAAAGAAGGTGTGCTGCACTGCGTGAGGCAAATGGTGGTCACACGCAAATGGTGGTCACACCAGATACTGACTGGTTTTCTGACCCCCCCAATACAGTAAAACTGCACATTTTAGAGTGGCCTTTTATTGTGGACAGCCTATGGCATTCATGCTGTCTAATCAGCATCTTGATATGCCACACGTGTGAGGTAGATGGATTATCTCGGGAAAGGAGAAGTGCTCACTAACACAGATTTAGACAGATTTGTGAACAATATTTGAGAGAAATAGGCCTTTTGTGTACATAGAAAAAGTCGTAGATCTTTAACTTAGGCTCATGATAAATAGGGGCAAACACAAAAGTGTTGCATTTATAATTTTGCTCTGTGTAGATTGGATTGTAAGATTGAGCCTGCCCAGTGAATTAACATTTCTTGCTATATTTAGAATCTTTCACTAATTCAGGATTCATTTAATTTTTTCTGCCCTAAATACAGTTGTGAAAAAAGCTAACTTTTTACTTATACCATACTGTCCCTGACCACATATGGGATTAAACTCTACCATGCCAAGAGCTGCCTACATTCAGTTTAGAGTTATTTAAGTGCTCAAGCTTTAATCCATGACCATCACCCTGTGGAATGTAAAGCCTTTCCAAAGGTACAGACAATCTTCTCCATTATTCTGCTGCTCTTTTTCTTTATACCTCTACTTTGCTGTGCAAGTTTTTCTTCCATTTAACAAATGTGATACTTTCAAGGCCAGAGTTGTACAACGCTAACATAAAGAGTGGGCTAGGGTGGTAAGGCTGCCAGTGAAGGCACACAGCCATGCATACTTTATATTGCTGATGTTCTGTAACCAGGGGCGTTGCTAGGTCTACAAAAGGTCTGGGGCTAGAGCCCATAGCAGCATAGTAAAGAAAGTCATACGCTTGGGTGGGCATACACATGTATGTACAGTAATATACGTGTGTGTGTGTGTATATATCCCCAGAGAGCCCCCCACTTACATCAGGGTCCCCAGAGAGCCTCCCCCTTACATCAGGTTCCCCAGAGAGCCTCCCCCTAAAATCAGGGTCCCCAGAGAGCCTCCCCCTTACATCAGGTTCCCCAGAGAGCCTCCCCCTAAAATCAGGGTCCCCAGAGAGCCTCCCCCTTAGCATTAGGGTCCCCAGAGAGCCCCCCACTTACATCAGGGTCCCCAGTGAGCCTCCCCTCCCCTTGGGGACTCCTGCAGAGACTCGGGGCTATGGACCCCAGATTCGGGGCTATAGCCCCAAAAGCCACCCCCTAGCAACGCCCCTGTCTGTAACACATAACTGAATACAGTAATTGATCCTATCCGTTCTCATACCTGCCAGTACAATCCGATCAGGTCCTCATTTTAGCTTTGTCTTACTAGATTATGCATTGTTGTTGGTGGAACAGTGTATTGTGTGCTCACGATCCACCTACTCTGACTCTGCACATCATCAATTTAACTGTTGGCAGAGCAGGGTGAAAGTATGGGTGCACTGACAAAGTTTGCAAACTTGTGCCTCCACGTTAATGATACAGGACAATACATCTACATAAAATAAATATTACCTGGGTTTCAGTTTTGCTAAACACACTGGGGTTGATTTACTAAAACTGGAGAGTGCAAAATCTAGTGCAGCTGTGCATGGTAGCCAATCAGTTTCTAACTTCAGCTTGTTTAATTAAGCTTTCACAAAAATAACCTGGAAGCTGATTGGTTACTATGCACAGCTGCACCAGATATTGCAGTATCCCATTTTAGTAAATCAACCCCACTGTATTTATGAATGACCCATTCACACCTGAACACAATGCAGAGTTCTGCATTAGGCAGGCTACTGTGAACGAATGGGCTGGAAAGCCCATCAAAGCACAAATATCTAGGTCCTACTGCACGTTTTTGCAAAATACTGTATTTTCACATCTTGCGTTGTGGTGTTCTGCAAAGCAGGTGCATTCTGTACATGTGTTGGGGTTCTATTCATATTAAGTGGCTCTGCAACACACAGTAGCACACTGTGCATTTTGATCATCTACTAAAAGCATGGCCTTACAATGCATATGTACAACTGTATTAGATAAATTTGATTGTCAGCTCTTTTGTAGGACGTTGACTTATGTGACTGGTCTTCCCTCCTCATAAAGCACTGAAGAAAAATTATCAGCACTATGTATGATTGAAAAAAATGAGCAGAATGATAAAAGGTATAATTACATTGTAATAGTAATTCCATAGTAATGTTTCACTAGATGACCACTAAGATCAAATCATCAGCTATAGATTCATAAGAGAATTTCTTTACATATTACTTTGCGTTAGCCATTTAGCCATTTTATTGGGCTACACCTGTATTGCTACTACACAATTAATTCAGTACACATTGGTGCAGAGTGGACTTAGCCTTTAAATCTACAATTCTAATCTATGAATGTTCTTTTCTTGGCACAACTAATTTTTACTATTTTCTATATTAGATAAATGTCACTGGGAAGTGCTTCCACAAGCATTCGTTTGTCCTTTAAATAAGAAATAATTTAATTAGGAGAAAACACAATATTCATAATAATGATTAATTGGTAGAACATTTGTTACTGGTGAGAATCAATATGTAATTATGCTTCATTAACTGCACATCTAGTAAAGTTCATGATGTCTGGGTGATTCACGCTTGTTTTGTGACTGAGAAGCAGCAAGCTTGGATACAGGAGTTCATAAAAGGGGAGTTTTCACAGTCTGAGAAAAACCAAGAACCCCTTCATTTTCTGTGATCGCTCCCCTGAGTCCCCAACTATGACCTTTCTAGGTCTTCAGCTTTGCATTGGCATTTGGGAATATTATGCATGTGCTGGCTTTTAATTGCTTCAGGTAAAGGCCAACAGAGAGTCTGCAAATTAAAACCACTAAATGACCAACTTACAGTCAATTATTTCTACAATAGTTAAAGTGTATCTAAAGCCAAAACATGTTTTTCAGTTTTGCATGGGGAAGGGTTAGCACCCCTAAAAAAACTCCAAAAAAGACATTGCTATGTCTTGTCTCCTTAATAAAATAGGCCTGTGCACCTCTGAAATAGTGGCTCCAATATGAATTCAGTACACTTTTTTTTGCATATTGGAGTGCTGGTCTTTTTTTGGGATTTTGCATTTGTAAATAGAGCCACTGCGGGTCGAGCACTCCCTTTTTTACCTGTCTGGCAGTGGGAGATAGTGAGGCACAGGTTGATGAATTTAACCAAGTGGAACACTTGTCCCGATGACATCCCGTTGTGGCCACTGCTCACGTTGCTCTTGGGTCCAGTAGGGTACAACATTCATACTCCCGAATGGAGAACTCTTCTCCTCCCCCACACATGCCAATTGTGGTATGAGGGGAGTTGTCTATTTGATGGTATGCATATGCAATGCATTTTATGTAGGTAAGACCATTAGAGCGCGAAGACAGAAAATAGGTGACCATCTGTATTATTTCTTAAATGGAAAACTTACTACAGTGGGCCATCACATAGGCTAACACCACAGATATCAACCAGAAGTGGTTAAATTTCTGGAAAAAATTCCAGAAGACCTGCGGGGGGGGGGGGGGGGGGTTGCGACTGGGACTGCTCAATCCTACAACGAGAAACTATGTGGATTGAACGTCTCGGCGCCATATACCCCCAGGTCTGCATGAGGTTCCCTCTTATAAGCTTTTTTATAACAACTTGATACTCATTATCACCATCATCCCCTCCCCCCCCTCTTTTTCCCCCATCCACCCCTCCCCCTTCTCTCCCCTTTTTCTCCCCTTTTCCCCGGTCCCTATCTGTACCGGACTGCTTTGGCAAGGACTCTGGATTGCAATATGTTTTTGTTTATTTATACATTAATGATGACTTTTGTCCATTCGTATTTAGGACTTGCATAATGTCAGGACAGCTGTCGGTTAATTGCCAGCTCTAATCTTTCCACAGTGACTCACCTGGTGATGATATCCTGCTCGTCAGTCCTGCTGGCTACTTAAGCTGTTCAGTCCAGATCCTCTCTGCCTTCGCCTGGTCAACAAATCAGAGACTCTCTCCTGTGTACCTGTGAAAGACTTGCTGGCTGACGTCCCTTCTGGTTCCTGATCCTGCTTGGTGTTCCACTACGCTGATTCTCCAGTTTCCTGACTTCCTGGCTTGTCCTGTCCTGAGGTACGCTGATCCCTGGCTTCCTGACATCCTGGCTTGTCTGACTATCCGTTCGGTTACCGAACTCTGGCTATGTTTGCTCTGTTTACCTTTTACTATTATTATTAAACTAGTGTGATTTTTACTGCACTTCTGTCTCGGTCTGATTCATGGTTTCTGACATATAAATTTAATTTGTAAGTCTATGTTGTTTTATTATATTTTTTCTAATATTTTAAAGGCACTGAACCCTATTTGATCTCTTTCATGTTGTTCAAGTAGATATCTGTTTCTCAAAGATTGCCTACCCCTGCTTTTAAGTGTATGTAAACCCAAGAGCAAAAATTAAATATATTTCAGTGTACCAGCCCTCATATATGGTGGCTGCATTTGT
Organism: Lithobates clamitans; assembly: GCA_037952925.1. Lineage (NCBI taxonomy): Eukaryota > Metazoa > Chordata > Amphibia > Anura > Ranidae > Lithobates > Lithobates clamitans. The sequence continues at coordinate 4,875,184 of JBBGZY010000448.1, read as the reverse complement.
TTTCTTTTATTTTTATTCTACTTTGCTGTATTTTCACTTGGTTACCTTGCCAGTAAAACTCTTCCTGTACTAGGGAAGAGTATTGTCACCCTAGGACAGGAGGTTTGTTAGGAGTACCAAATGCCTACCCTTTGCCCCAACTTCATAACATGAGGGAAGGTGTTCTATGGTCTAAGACCATATCTGCGATCAATCAGTCAACACAGACAGAGGGTACATGAAGGAAATTTCTGATGAGATCATTTCTGGTGATGTAATTTTTTGCACTTATTGTTCAGATATACCAAAACACTTTCAATGGTATATTTAACAAACCAAATAGAAGCAAATAGGAAAATGTTATCATTAGAATTTACAATGCTATATTTTGTCCAGTACTTTAATAGAGCTACTTAAAAGTGGATTTAACTATGAACTTGTTTATGTATTGTTGAACGTCAAATACAAGATTCAAGATGTCAGATCCAAGACTTACAAAACACATATTTTGTAAGTTAAACTCTATGGGTCTTTGCTTATGTAACCCTGGTCCTCTGGATCCACATGGCCAGGGCACCACCTTATACAGCTTGCACCCATGTTTCTTGAAACTGGATACAACTATGCAGAAGAGTTTAGAGAGGAAGATTCCTATAGCCTTATGTCCAAACCCAGTGAAGAGAGCCATATTTGTTAAGCTATACATAGCTGGCTGACTATAAAGTTGCCCATGCATTTTTAGAAATCTAGCCAGTTTAGCAGGGACCAGACAAATTTTGAGCCATGTATGGGCAGGCTGGTTGTACATAAGTCAATCTATAAATCCACTTATGTTCAACCAGTCTGTTGGGTTTTTCCTAAATGATCAGTGCCACCTGCTATTGCCGGCAACACTGATTCTGACATTGGGAAAGTCTCCCCACTGTGAGAATACAATAGCTCAGTGGGATCTGGATCAGTTGCTTACCAGGAGTGGTGAGCAGGACAACCTAGGCTAATTTCTTACTGCCATCACTTAATGCTAATAGGGACTGCCCTTACCTAACAGCCCATCAGCCATCCCTTAGAGGCTTAAAGAGACAGCTACATGTGCACCACCTACAAAAGGCCCTCAATGAAAGCCGGCCAACACTGACAATTAGGCGCGAGGTACTTGACCGTCACCTCCAGTACTATAGAATACTTACTATTATTGATTGCCTGTGGCCTATTTTCTGTGTACTGTTGTAGAGTGATAATCTACTAAAGCTTAAGTTACACATGTATGAGCAGCTTTCAGACTATAACCAGGTGTGCCAGTGGGGACCGAGCAGTTTAAGGAGTCGTGCCAGAACTGAGGACCCATCATCACTAGTGTCTCCTGCAGAGGTAGCGCTACACTTTTTAAGGCTTTCTTTTATCTGGTGATCCAGGCTTTCTTTTATCTGGTGATTATTTATTTATGTAAAACCTTTATCCAGAAAGGAAAAAAACAAAGGAAAAAAAAAACTGCTGCTGTAACTGCTTGCATAGCTGCAGTGTGAGCTGGGGTTTAGCTTTCAAATTCAAATGTATCTTTGAAATCAAACACGTGTGTGTGTGTACACATGCAAAGAAAGGTCAATGATTTTTTTTCTTTTTTTTGTTTTGTTTGTAAGTTTGTTAGATTGTTGTAAATCTATGCTAGTTACATTTGTTAGTGTATGTAAATCTGCTAGTCCATCTAACACACTCCCCTCCCCCAGGATGATAATGCTGATGTCCAAAAGTGCCCACGTGCTCCTTCATCCAGAGTGGGGGGCACTCTAAATACAGGATGTGTGATACTGGCATTATAGCAACGTGTAGCCTTTGGAATTGCAGATGCCACCATTTTACTAATTGTGCTTTTATCAACACTGGTGATTACTTTTATTTTTTATTTTTGTGGTTAGATGAATCATCCCTAATACTTCCATTTAATTTACATAATCACTAGGTTATAGCTACCTCTGGACAAATCCCGGTCGCCAAGCTGCCATGGCAACTGAAACTGAAAACAAACACTAGGCACCAGGAGGTCTTTCCTGTATCCATTCAGAACTATGTGTTATAAAGGGGGCCTCCTGCAGCATGTATATTGCTGGGAATATTTGCCTGGCTTTCTCTTTATCATATGGTCAAATATGATAGAGAAACTATACATTTATCCTGGTCACCTTTTAGGCACGTAGGCCTAATTGGGGGATTTCTATTAATAATGACTGTCACTGTGCCTGGCCCATAAAAGGCATAGGGGTATGAAACAATGACCCACAATAATCCACGCAAGAGCCAAGGATTATTGGAGGTGGAAAGGGGGCTTGTAAGTTTTATATGGCTGCCAGAGATCCTGATTAAAAGAAATATATATTGACTGTTGGGAGGGGGGGGGGGTGTAGGCATGTAAATATACACTGGGTAAAATTAGTATTGCACAAGTTTTTTTCGGTATATATATTTCTGAAGGCGCTATTGACATGAACATTTCACCACATATCAGTAAATATCCATGCATTCTATACATACAGGGAAAACAAGACAAATAAGTTCAGAAATTAAGTTTTGTGTAATAAAATGGAATGACACAGGGGAAAAAGTATTGGACATATGAAGAAAGGGAGGTGCAAAAAAGGCATGGAAAGCCAAGACACCAGCTGAACTCTATCAGTAATTAGAAAGCAATCCTGACCCTTGTCAGTGCAAATTAATATTAGCTGGTTCAGTCTCAAATGATGGCCTAATAAAAGGTGTCTTATTACCAAGGCGTCACACAAGAAACTCTCTCAAGACCATTGGCAACCTTACTGTTGCAAAACATATTGATGGCATTGGTTACAGAAGGATTTCTGAACTTCTGAATATTCCAGCGAGCACTGTTGGGGCCATAATTCAGATGTAGAAAGAACGTCATTTATCATATATCGGCCACGACCAGGTGCTCCTCACAAGATTTCTGATAGAGTGAAAAGATTTATCAGAAGAGTTGTCCAAGAGCCAAGGACCACTTGTGGAGAGCTTCAGAAAGACCTGGAATTAGCAGGTACAATTGTTTCAAAGAAAACAACAAGTAATGCACTCAACTGCCATGGCCTGCATGCAAGCTCACCACGCAAGACTTCATTGCTGAAGAAAAAGCATGTTAAAGCTGGTTTAAAATTTGCTGCATAACATTGAGACAAGCCTGTGAAATCCTGGGAGAATATAGTCTGGTCAGATGAGATCAAATTGAACTCATTGGATGCCATAATACACACCGTGTTTGGAGGTCAAGTGGCACTGCACATCACTCCAAAAACACCATACCAACAGTGAAGTTTGGAGGTGGGAACATCATGGTGTGGGGCTGTTTTTGAACATACGGTACTAGCAAACTTCATGTCATTGAAGGAAGGATGAATGGAAAAATGTACCAAGACATTCTTGATAAAAATCTGCCAACATCTACCAGGATGATGAAGAGGAAACAAGAGTGGACATTTCAGCAAGACAATGATCCCAAACACAAAGCCAAGGAAATTGGTTTCAAAGAAAGAAAATAAAGCTGCTAGAATTGCCCAGCCAATGACCTGACTTGAATCTAATAGAATATCTATGGAAAGAACTAAAGATCAGAGTTCATAGAAGAGGCCCACAGAACCTTTAATAATTGAAGACTGTTTGTGCGGAAGAATGGGCAAAAATCATACCTGAGCAATGCATGTGACTAGTTTTTCCATACAGGAGGCATCTTGAAGCTGTCATTACCAACAAAGGATTTTGTACCAAGTATTTAATAAATTTCAGTTAGCATGTTCAATACTTTTTCCCTGTGTCATTCCATTTTATTACATATAACTTAATTTCTGAACTTATTTGTTTTGGTTTCTTTGTATGTGTGTATTGCATGGGTTGTTACTGACATGTGGTGCAAATTTCATGTCAATAGCACCTTTAGAAATATATTTACCTAGAAAAATGGTGACCTGTTCATTACATATTTCACCCGCTGTATACTGGGGAGTTTTTGTATTGTTCTGTATATTGCTCTGACCATGTGCACCTTTTTCTTTTCTTTTCTTAGAAATTGATCTGGGTATTTGCATTTCTTGCTTTGTTCGATTTGGTACAGAAGGGCTTTTAGCGCAGCCAATAGGCAAATTTGGCCTACTGAACCAGCCAAATTTCGATCCATCTATGGCTAGCTTTTGGGAGCACACTTTGCAGAGGTACATTGACATGGCAGTGTGGCTTTAAATTTATTGGCAAATGTATGCAAGTAAAACCTCTGTTTTTATTTTTTTTAAACGTAAAATGTTGATTTTATTTAGGCTCGCTAATGAGTGTGTTGGGAAATATTGGGAATATCCAACCACACTTCACACAAACTTCAATCAAAATCATACATTTTCCACTATAAAAATAATTTTCAGCATGGACATGTATATCAATAAAAAGTAGCTTATCAAAAAGTTTGGCCAATATTCACAAAATCCCTCCCTTTTAATTTCGGGAATATTTTTGACATTTATGTTTTGGAACGTAAATATACCAAAATTATAATATAGACAATATAACTGAAAGTGTCTACCGCATAAAACATTCTAGATCTTAACTCAGTTTCTAAAATTGTTCAGTTACTTCTGTAAATGAAGCTACGTGTGTTTGAAAAGGCTCCAAGAATTCTGTGCTGCAGACTGCCACATCCACCACCTTACCACATCCCACCTGTATAAAGAGAAGAAAGACATTTTTTTAGTGTGAAATGTGTCAGGCTACGGAACTCACAAAGCTCTCAGACACAAAAATTAAGAAAATAAAAATATATCCTTCCTGTGAACTCAGAATTACCAGTAAAGGGTGCCAAGAAATTTCACAACAATTTATAATAAAAGCTACAGATGGTATATGATCTACTTATTTCTACAGGTGTTTGTTTTGGGAAAGGTATCTTTAATGTTGAATGCTTACTTATTATAGTCTGTAGCACTTGCTGTGGGTGCTGGAAGTCATACTATAAGAAATTAAATCTTTAGACAAAACACAGTATTTAATCAATATTTTATAAATAGCTATTACTTGTATTCTCTTTTAGTTTTTGGCTTCAAGATTTGGAAAGCTAAGTAGTATTCTCCAAATTATGTACTATAGCAAAACTGATTCACACTAGCCATTATGCATAAGGCAGTTTGATTCAGCAACAGACACTCACACATCCAAAAATGCTGTGATTGCAAATCTACTTCTAAATTCCCCCCTCACCTTTACCCCTGAACCCCCTTCTAACTAATTGCTAGATTTTAAAATACTAAACTTAAAGAACTGATTTCTTACCTGAAAGCATGGTCAAATGACAGGCTGGGTCTCCAGTTTTCTGTGTTCTGGACTGTAGTGTGGGAAGGTCCTTCTTCAACTGTTCATGTTGCTCTCTGGTGATGTAGACACTTCCCATTGGCTTTAATAAAAGTCCGTCAGAGGGGGTCCATGCAGAATACTGAAGATTTAAGCAGCAGCGTTAAAAGGTCATGATGCCAGGGGCAGCATCCACACTGATCTGAAAGCAGGTTTGGATTACTGGTGTCCACTACTGGGAGAGGCACCGTGAAGGGTCAGGTTATGGTGGACTGGAGTAAGTGAAACATTTGCCATACTATGTTTTAAGCCCCACAATTTTGAGCCAAGTTTGATAGGAACCATTTCTAATCTGCCAAGACTCCATCCATAAGTATTTTATCAACAAAAAAGAAACGCCTCCATGAAACATCTAAATGTAAGCAGTATGTGTGTTCCAAAACTAAAGATGAGAACAATGAAAAATCCTATTGGATGGAATTTTTTTCCAAGTTGGGCTGTAATGTAGCTCAACATGCTTATGTTTGATTCATCAGCAGTTCAGTTAAGCAGGTCAAAAATCAACCTCAAAGTCCCTGAATCACAATTCAGGGACTGTAGCGTGGGAAGGTTCTTCGACTGCTCATGTTGCTATTGGGAGAGGCATCGTGAAGAGCCAAGTTATGGTAGAATGGAGTAACTGAAACATTTGCCATACTATGTTTTAGGCCCCACAATTATGAGCGAAGTTTGATAGGAATCATTTCTAATCAGCCAAGACTCCATCCATAAATATTTTATCAACAAAAAAGAAACTCCTCCATGAAACATCTGAATGTAAGCAGTATGTGTGTTCCAGCACTAAAGATGAGCGACCAATGAAAAATCCTATTGGATGGAATTATTTTCCAAGCTGGGCTGTAGTGTAGCTCGACATGCCTATGTTTGATTTGTCAGCAGTCAGTTAAACAGGCCAAAAATAAGCCTCAAAATCCCTGAATCAGAATTAGAACACCATTGAAGTCAATAGAGATGAATTTCTGGTGGGCTGTACATACCATACTCCCACTGGTAGATGACAGATTCCTTGCTGTGGTAATACCACAAGGAATCCTGGGTGAAGTTATTGACCAAATGTAGTCAATGTTATCACATGGGATTTCTGGCTGTAAATTTAAATAGCTGCAGCTGGAAATCTGTTATTTAGAGGCAGGAGTGCGGTGTGTACAGATCGATGAGTGACGGGTGATCATGATGGATGTTGATTGCCGCGCTGGATGACCTGATTGATGGAAACATCATCGCTGTGATTAATGCTGGATTTACTTCTGGAAGCATTAATAAACTTCATTTTAAAAGTGTGCATTTGTGTTTTATTTTTTTAATGGGTTTCTAATTCAATGTTGTTGTTTTTTTTTCTTTTAAAGTAGTTGTAAACTCTGTTACACTACTTTTACCTACAGGTGAGCCTATAATAAGGCTTACCTGTAGGTACCGGCAATATCTCACATATTCACTATATCCACATGTGCCCAAGTCATCGGCACATGCACACTGATGAAACAGCCCGCTCATGCTGTTTCTTCCAGAGCCACGCTGTGTCCGGCGGCTCCCACATGCATGCGTGGGAGTGCCAATCACAGCGCCGGAGCCTGTGAACCCGGAAATAACTCCGGGAGACATGTTGCCGGTCACAGCCGTGTGCGGAGACCTCTGCAACAGCTTCGATCTAAAGTAAGTATTTCATAATGAGCTAGTATGTGATGCATACTAGCTTATTATGCCTTTGTCTTGCAGGGTTTTTTTTGTATTTGTTTTTTTTGGAGTTTACAACCACGTTAACTCTTTTTGTGAATAGGTAAGGGGTATTAAAGTAGGAGGGGGACAAATAATCTAGTTGTTTCTATATTATAAAGCGGACTTCCAGATTTTATAAGAAGTCCACCACATTTTAGTGTTACTCCCAGCCTTCTTTTTGGAGCAAAAGGAGGTGGGGAAGAGACACTTAATCCTTAATATTTGGACAACAAAGGTGCTTTGAATGGAACCCCCCCCCCCCATTGTCAAAAGGAATATGGCCTCATAGGCTGCAGGAAGAGGGGAGGGCTGTTTTTTATTGTTCTGTGTTTAAATAGGGCCTCTATGATTTATATTCCTAAGAAGAACCTTCAAGTATTTTTTTTTTAACAATGCTGAATTATTTGTATTGTTTATTATTTTGGGGGTCACTGATGCTGCGGAATTAAACCACCTAACAATTTGTTGCGTGTCTTGGACACACTGTCATTTAAAAATCTACATTTGTGTTCTTGGGTCTACGTACCTGCTATGGCCATTAGGAGGAATTCCCATTCTTATTATTGAATTATTTATTTTAGAATGAAAGAATAGAATAGAAGAGGATTTGCTGACACATGCAAAAGGTGGGCAGAAACACCCAAAAATCCTAGGTGGACAGAAACATGGTCTGAAATAATTATAGAAATATAAAAAAGCCAAAGATAAACCAGCCAATGATGTACTAATATTTCACTTTTGTATATATGATATACCCCTAACAATTTTTTTTCATAAGGTCAACAATTTTTCTATATACAGTATATATATATGTAATATATATCTATATCTATATATAGCTCTCTCTCTCTCTCTCTCTCTCTCTCTTTATATATATATATATATATATATATATCTATATCTATATATATCTATATCTATAGATATATATAGATATATATATATATATACATATATATATATATATATATATATATATATATATATATACGCATACAGTGCTGTCAAAAAGTATTTACCCCCTTCCTGATTTTTTATTTTTTTGCATATTTCTCACACTTAAATGATTCAGATTATCAAACACATTTTTAAATTACACAAAGAAAACCTGAGTAATTTCAAGATGCAGTTTTTAAATTATTATTTCATTTATTAAGGAAAAAAAGCTGTTTAAACCTGCCTGGCCCTATGTGAAAAAGTAATTGCCCCCTCGCATGCTGAATCATGAATGAACTGTGATTAACCACAATTTTTTGAAAAGCTGAGTTAAATTTCACTTGCCACACCCAGGCCTGATTACTACCAGAACTGTTGAATCAAGAAATCACATAAATAGCAGCTGTCTGACAAAGTGAAGCTTCATGCTAACAGATCACAAAAAGCCACACATCATTCCATAATCTAAAAAAAAACAAAAACAGATTAGATACAAAGTAATGTACATGTATCGGTCTAGGAAGGGTTTCAAAGCCATTTCTAAGGCTTTGGAACTCCAGTGAACCATGGGAGAGCCATTATCCACAAATGGAGATAACTTGGAACAGTGGTGAACCTTCCTAGGAGTGCTGGCCTACACAAATTTCTCCAAGAGCATGAGGACGACTTATCCAGTAAGTCATAAAAGAACCCAGAACAACATCTAAAGAACTGCAGGCCTCACTTGCCTCAGGTAAGATCAGTGTTCATGATTCAACAATAAGAAAGAGTCTGGGCAAAAATGGCATCCATGGGAGAGTTCCAAGGCCAAAGCCACTGCTGACCAAAAAGAATCCAAAGGCTTATCTCAGATTTAAAAAAAACTTCTTGATTAGCCCCAAGACTTTTAGGCAAATATTCTGTGGACTGATGAGACAAAAATGTAACTTTTTGAAAGATGTGCGTCCCGTTGCATCTAGCATAAAACTATTACAGCATTTCATAACAAGAACACCATACCAACAGTCAGACATGGTGGTGGTAGCGTGATGGTCTGGGGCTGCTTTGCAGCTTCAGGACCTGGACGACTTACCATAATTGATGGAACCATGAATTCTGAGCTCTACCAGAAAATCCTAAAGGAGAATGTCCGGCCATCAGTTCGTGACCTCAAGCTCAAGTGCACTTGGGTTATGCAGCAGGACAATGATTTGAAACACAACAGCAAGTCCACCTCCAAATGGTTCAAACAAAGCAAAATTTAGGTTTTGGAGTGGCCTAGTAAAAGCCCGGAATTAAATCCGATTGAGATGCTGTATCATGACCTTACAAAGGCCGTTCATGCAGGAAAACCCTCCAATGTGGCTGAATTAAAACAATTCTGCAAAGAAGAGTGGGCCAAAATTGCTCCAAAGCAATGTGAAAGACTCATTGCCAGTTGTCGCAAACGCTTGATTGCAGTTGTTGCCACCAAGGGTGGCACAACCTGTTATTAGGTTTAGGGTGCAATTACTTTTTCACATAAAGCCAGGCAGGTTTGGACAGCTTTTTTGCCTTAATAAATGAAATCATCATTTAAAAACGGCATTTTGTATTTAATCGGGTTATCTTTGTGTAATAATAAAATTTGTTTGATGATCCGAGTCAATTAAGTGTGACAAATATGCAAAAAAAAAAATCAGAAAGGGGGCAAAAACTTTTTCACACAACTGTATATACACAGTATATACACAGTATATACTGTATATTTCTTGGAGACTTGCATTAACCATAACAATAGATGTCTCATTCTACCTGTTGAAACAAAGTACTAGCATTTATCTATTTTAATATTATCAGTAATAGAAGTAATAAACCTTTAAAGCCTCTAAACCTTGATCTAAATTATATTCAAATTATGTTACCTTTAATGGTTGTTTTATTATTTTTTATAATATTGATTCTATGTGTTGTTTTTACCAGGCAGACTGGTTAAATGACAATCCTAGTTAAGAAAAGAAAAACATTTCAATGGTATATCATTAAAAATAGCCTAGCATCACAAATAACTGTGTTGTTCAATTAAAAATGCATTTTTGTTAGGGACATGTATTTATATTTTACACTACTTTGGCTCTCTTTTATGTTTTCCCCTTAATCTTGTGTACAATAAGATGCTTATATTCCTTTCTACTTCACCAGTGGTGTGGGACCCTTGTGTGGCACTAGATGCCCTTTATGTCATTTTACCCATAATGCATAAAAAGGCTCAGTGTTCATCTGTGAAACTGACAGACTCTTAATAATATGTGACACTGTTTTGGGGGGAAGGGGGGGAGACCAGATATAAGGAGCTTGTGTTTGATATGTAGCCCATAATAACTGGAACTTGTCGACAATGCTGTGACACTTGTCAATTACCAGCTGGCAGAAAATGCAGATCACATGCATAATTCATTAAAACTGTACCCTTTGTTGTCATGCTGTCTGATGTAGATTTACAGCGTAATCGAGCCGTGCCTTTTTTTAATATATATATGGAAACATATTTTAATTAACCCACAGACTCTTCTCAATGTCAAGCATAAACCTGGATGTGCACTGTAATGCGATTGCTTGGCTTAAATGCTTTATGCAAATACATGAAAATATTGTTAGATGTAAAAGAAGTGTTTTAGGTAAGTGCTATAAAAAATAAGGTTTGTGTATTTCTGCTTCTATAATTTTTGTATACACATATATTTGGAAGTAAAAAAAAAGGGGTGTATTCTATATGATGCTCTAAAAGTAGAAGTCATTGACCTGATGCTGTGGTTGGGTAACGCTGGTATGTGTTTTGCAGCAAGCATGCTATATTAAATACTTCTTCCCCCATATTATGTTCTGGAGGCCCCAGGTCCGGTTCTGTTCCTAACTGATGCAGTAGGCACACAAAGAGCATACACTATCAACACTAATTGATGTGAGTGTTAATTAACACTAACTTCTTATGGGAAGCTATTTATAGACTCCTCTTACACCCTTCCTTCCTGACGTAATCCTGCTTGTTTTTTTAATAAAAAGCAATTTATAAATACTTTACATTTTCTGTCAGGTCCCATGATCATGGATCCTTCCTCTTCTCCCCTGACAGCAGTAATTGATGGTCTTTAGCCCTCAAGTGAATGCTGCACTATCCAGGAATACTACTATCTTAGGCATAGTGTCTCCTGGCTCACAGGAGGTTGGTTGGTTGGACTTTGTTTGGACAGCTTGGTCTGTATGCAAACTTTAAGAAAAATATGAAGATATGTAAGTTAAAAATAGGAATTCATAAACTATCAATGCATGTATTGTTAGCATGGCATTATGAGAACATAGTATTTTTTGTGATAGTGGTCAGAATTAGCACTCTGTTGATTACTAGGAAATATGTGCCTGTTCAATCAAAGGGTTTAATTTAGCTTAATGTTTTTTGGCATATTTGTGATTCATATCACACTGCTATTCATTAGTGCCCAGTCTGCCAGTGTTTAAGCTGGAGATGTATTATTTGGTGAAATGGGGAAGATGGAGTGTAAGTTAATTATGGAGGTGGGAAGGTAGGGAGGTCAGAGCAGGAGCTCATCATGGACCACTGAACAAAGAGGGCGAGTGAAAGCTGATCACCGGCCATGGAGGCAAATAAAGGAGACAGGATAAAAGCTTATAATGGCAGGGAGTGGAGCAAAGAGAGGAGCTACAACTGTCCATGGACCACTGGACTGGAAAAATCAGAGCTAGAGGAGGTTGTAGACCAGAGGGAAAGAGAGAGAGCAAAGGCAGGGGAGAGGACTAGAGAAAGAAGGAGAGATGACAGGCAAGAAATGATTATAGACTAGGGGAAAAGGAAGGTGCTTCGGGGGGGGGGGGGGTGGGCTACAGTGGGAGCTGATTTTTGGGCACGGAAGTATCAGGAACCATGAATCAGACTGAGATAGAAGTATAGTTAAATCACACTTGTTTAATAATAATAAGGTAAACAGAGTAAACGTAGTCAAAACAAGCCAGTGTTCAGTAACCAAATCGGGTAGTCAGCCAAGCAAATGTCAGAGAGCCAGAGATAAACATGGTAGTACAGCAAGCAGGATCAGGAGCCAGAAGGAACATCAGCCGAGCAAGTCTTCAACAGGAACACAGGAGAAAGTCTCTGTGATATTGAAAAAGGCGAAGGCAGAGATCAAGTGAGCTGGATGGCTTTAAGTAGGCAGGACTGGTGAGAAGAATCATAAACAGCTGGAAAACTGTGGAGAGAGATGAGAGCTGGCAATTAGCTGGCAATTAGCCGACAGCTGAGCGGCCAGCTCAAAGAAGGAAGGGTAGAGCCCAGCCCTGACAGTACCCCCTCCCCCTTGGAGGACCACCAGGCTTGAGGGGAAAACGTCTATGAAAATCACAGAGGAGGACAGGGGCATGTACGTTCGAGGATGAGACCCAAGAGCGTTCCTCTGGACCATACCCCTTCCAATGCACCAGGTACTCTATGCGCCCACAGAACCTACGGGAGTCAACAATGGATTGTACTTCATACTCCTCATGGTTCTCAACCTGTATAGGGTGAGAACGTGGCACCGAGGTGGTAAAGTGGTTGCAAACCAAAGGTTTCAATAAGGAGACATGAAACACATTTGATATGCGCATACTAGGAGGAAGGTCCAAGGCGTAAGCCACTGGGTTAATCCTGCAAGGATACGGAAAGGCCCAATAAACCGAGGTGCGAACTTCAAAGAAGGAACACGAAGTCGGAGGTTGCGAGACGACAGCCAGACTCTGTCCCCAACCTGGTAGGAAGGCGCAGGCAGGTGTCTTAGGTCAGCATGGAGTCTGTACCTATCGTTAGCATGTTGCAAAGTTTCCTGAACTTGTGCCCAAGTGGAACGAAGGAGATGCTCTTCTAACACAGGAATACTCTGCGGAACAAATGAGTCAGGCAACATGGAAGGTTGGAAACCATAATTTGCCATAAATTGGGACAATCAGGAAGCAGAATTTAAGGCACTGTTGTGAGAAAACTCTGCCCATGGTAATAGGTCTGACCAGTTGTTATGATGGTCAGGAATATATCAACGTAGGAATTGCTCCAAGGACTGATTGGCTCGTTCTGCGGCCCCATTAGACTGCGGGTGATAAGCAGAGGAGAAAGCAAGTTGAATTCCCAACTGTACACAAAAGGCTCGCCAGAACCAGGAGACAAACTGACTACCCCTGTCCGAAACAATCACCTTGGTTAGCCCATGTAAGCGAAAGATCTCCAGAGTAAAAATGGAAGCCAGTTCTTTAGAAGTGGGCAACATCTTAAGTGGAATACAATGACACATCTTTGAGAACCAGTCAACCACCATAAGGATTACAGTGTTGCCTTGGGAGTTGGGTAACTCCACAATGAAATCCATAGACAGGTGGGTCCAGGGCCTCTCTCCATTGAGTATGGGTTGTAGGAGGCCCACTGGAAGGTGTTGTGGAGTCTTACTCTGAGCACACACGGAACAGGCAGCTACAAAGGCATGTACATCAGCCCATAGACTAGGCCACCAGAATTGTTGGGAAATGGCCTAAACGAGTTGATTCTTCCCAGGGTGGCCAGCTGCCTTGGGAGAATGGTAAATCTGAAGCACGGCAGTACGGAGGCTCTCTGGGACAAAGCAGCGGTCACATGGTTTCTCAGGAGGAGCATGGACCTGAGCAGCAAGAATTTTGTCACCCAAAGGAGAAGTAAGACTGGTGCGAACCTGCGAACCGTAGCCAGAATACGATCAGGAGGAATCACAGGAACCAGAACCGACTCCAACTTGGAAGTGGAGGAAAATTGTTGTGACAAGGCGTCAGCCCTTACATTCTTAGTACTGGGTAAGAATGAGACAATGTAATTAAAACTCGACAAGAAAAGAGCCCATCGCACCCTTCTGGGAGAGAGGCGCTTAGCCTCAGACAAGAATGTGAGATTCTTATGGTCAGTAAGAATGAGAACCAGCACAGTGGTACCTTCAAGGAGATGTCTCCATTCTTTCAGGGCTAAAATGATCGCTAACAGCTCTCTGTCACCAATCTCATAATTGCAGTCTGCAGGTGACAATTTCTTGGAAAAGTAGCTACACGTATGCATAGCGCTCTCAGAGTTAGGACGTTGAGACAGAAGGGCGCCAACTCCAGTCTCAGAAGCATCAACTTCTAGGATAAAAGGCAATGTAGGATCAGGATGTGCCAACACAGGAGCAGAAACAAAGGCAGCCTTGAGACTCTCAAAGGCCTTAATGGACTCCAGGGACCAACTTTGTGGGTTACCGTCCTTTCTGGTCATATCAGTCAGGGGCTTGACCAGAGACGAGAAGTTACGAATAAACTTCCTATAATAGTTGACAAAGCCCAGGAAACGCTGCAGAGGACGTAAACCCATGGGTCGGGGCCACTGTAGGACTGCCGAAAGTTTCAGGAATTTAACCTGTTCACGATGGAACTCGCACTTCTCCAGTTTACAATAGAGATTGTTTTCTCTTTGTTTCTGAAGCACACGACAGACATCTGTGTGGTGGCTCTCCAGGGTCTTGGAAAATATGAGGGTATCATCGAGATAAACCACCACACATAACTGCAACAAATCTCGGAGGACATTGTTAATAAATTCCTGGAAAACTGCCGGGGCGTTACAAAGGCCAAAAGGCATTACGAGGTACTCATAATGGCCTGTTCTGGTATTAAATGCAGTTTTCCACTCGTCGCCCTCCTTAATCCGCACGAGATTGTATGCGCCTCTCAGATCAATCTTCGTGAAAACTGTTGCTCCCTTGAGGCGGTCAAATACCTCTGTAATCAACGGAATTAAGTAGGCATACTTAATCGTGAAATGACTGAGACACCTACAATCAATACAAGGTCTCAGTTCACCGCTCTTCTTCTTAACAAAGAAGAAACCAGCACCAGCAGGAGACAGGGATTTGCGGATGAAACCTCGAGAAAGTGCATCTGCAACATACTCCTCCATGCCCTTATCCTCCAAGACTGACAAAGGCTAAACCCGGCCATGAGGGGGTATGGCACAGGTCGAAGGTCAATTGTGCAATCATAAGGCCGGTGTGGAGGCAAACTACCGGCTTGATCTTTGTCAAAGACATAGCTAAAATCGCAGTACTCCACTGGCAGGGAGGAGAGTGAAGAGGTGCACAGGACGTTGGCTACCTTCTGGAAGCATGTCTCACTGCATTGTGGTGACCAGAAGAGAACCTCAGCACAGAGCCAATCAAAAGAGGGGTTGTGCCTCTGTAACCAAGGATAACCAATAACCAGCGAAAACCTAGGTGAGGAAGTAACTTGGAATTGGGTTATCTCATGGTGAAGAGCCCCTACGGCCATGGACAACAGAACCGTCTCATGGGTCACATGGGCAGGCTGTAGAGGTCTCCCGTCAAGAGCCTCAATGGTAAGTGGAGTGTCACGCAGCTGCAGCGGAATCGAGTGCTGCGATACAAAGGCAGCATCAATGAACAGGACTGCAGCCCCAGAGTCAATTAGAGCCTGTATCTCGATGCACGACTCAGCCCAAGAAAAGGTGCCTGAAACCAGGGGCTTATCCTTCTGAATAACTGGGGACGAAACACCACCTAAGGTCTGTTCATGACAGGACTTCAAGGTTCGGGCATTCCCTGGATGGGTAGGACAAGACTTCAAAAAGTGACCTGCCTGGCCACAATAAAGGCACAATCTCTCCCTCCTCCTAAAGGCTCTCTCATCCGCAGAGAGATGCGTGAAGCCCAAGTGCATGGGTTCATCTTCACTGACCGACTCGGTACCAGGAGGCATGGGAGGTGAGGGAGGCACGGGTGGGACTGCAAAGCTTGGAGGCAAACGTACAGGAGGCTTCCGCAAGCGCTCCTTAAAACAGAGTCTTTCTCTGAGTCTGGAGTCAATGAGGATGGCAAACGTGATCAACCTCTCCAGCTCAGTGGGTGTATCTCGGGCTGCTATCATATCCTTGATGGAATCCAAGAGACCATGAGAAAAAGCAGCCACGAGGGCCTCATTGTTCCAAGCAACCTCTGCTGCCAGAGTATGGAATTCAATGGCGTAGTCGGCAACAGTTCTCGTACTCTGTTTGATGGACATGAGGGACTTGGCAGCAGAAGCGGAGCGTGCGGGAACGTCAAATACCCTTTTAAAGGAGGCCACAAACTCAGGGTAACTCAAGAGAACAGGTTTTTCCTTCTCCCATAGAGGGTTTGCCCAGGCCAAGGCTCTCCCAGAAAGCAAAGATATCACAAAACCTAATTTGCTTCTGTCCGTGGGAAACGCCTGGGGCAGCATCTCAAACCCTCTGCATTGAACCGGATCGCCCCCAAATCACAGGGGAAGCAGAGTGGAAACAGACATACCTCTTATAGAGGTTATACTCAAGGCGGGTGCCTGCACAGAGACTGGTGCAGCAGCAGGGATGGCCTACAACTCAGGTTGTACCGGAGCAGCCACAGTGGGAGATTCCAGGTGAGCCGTGCGACTCAGGAGCGTTTTTAATGCTGTGGCAAACTGATCCATGCGGCGATCTTGCTCATCCAATCTGGAAAAAATATTACCAACAAGTGGATTGACTGTATCTTCTGAATTCATGGCCTTCGCCTACTATCAGGAACCATGAATCAGACCGAGACAGAAGTATAGTTAAATCACACTTGTTTAATAATTATAATAATAAGGTAAACAGAGCAAACGTAGTCAAAACAAGCCAGAGTTCAGTAACCAGATCGAGTAGTCAGCCAAGCAAATGTCAGAGACCCAGAGATAAACGTAGTAGTACAGCAAACAGGATCAGGAGCCAGTAGGAACGTCAGCCGAGCAAGTCTTCAACAGGAACACAGGAGAAAGTCTCTGTGATGTTGACAAAGGAGAAGGAAGAGATCAAGTGAGCTGGACGGCTTTAAGTAGGCAGGACTGACAAGCAGAATCAACAACAGCTGGGTAACTGTGGAGAGAGATGGGAGCTGGCAATTAGCCGACAGCTGAGTGGCCAGCTCAGAGAAGGAAGGGCTGAGCCGAGCCCTGACAGGAAGAGAGGAGAGAGAGAAGGGCTAAAAGAGAGAGCAGCTGTGTTCTTTGGTGGGTTGTAGAGAGGAGTCAGAGAAGGAACTGATTGTTGGAGAAGGCGAAAGAAAGAAGGCAGAGTGGAAAAGAGATGTAGCAGGAGTAGCCAGAACCAGGAATGGACTGACCATTGAGCCACTCGGGCACTGCCCGAGGGCCCTGGGCCACTAGGGGGCCCCATCAGGGTTGCCAGCCTCAGTAAAACCAGGGACAGTATGTAAAAATCTGTGTTTTTTTTTACATCTGTCTGTGTATACTGTGTGTACATGTATGTGTATACTGTGTGCTAGTATACTGTGTGTGATTGTATACTGTGTGGCCCCATAATCTCTGATTGCCTGGGGGCCCCATAATCTCCTATTGCCCGGGGGCCCCATGAGTTATCAGTCCGCCCCTGGCCAGAACTAAAGTTTATAATGGTTGATCAGGGGAAAACATGATCATGGTGGGTGAGGGGCAGAGGCAGAGTAGAAGCAAAAAATGATGTGAAGGGGAAGGGGGATCAGAGGGTGAAAAATTAATAATGGGGAGGAGAGGGAGGCAGAGTCAGAGGATGTGCTTTACCAGTGATGGGGTAAGAGAGGAGAACTGGATTATACCTGGGAGGAGAGGGAGGCAGAGTTGTAAATGATTATGGCAGATGGTGGTAAATCAGTGGGGAACTGGATTAAACCTACGAGGAGAAGGAGGCAGAGTGGGAGATGGTCATGGCAGGTGGTGGAAAATCAGTGGAAAACTGGATTATATCTGGAATGAGAGGGAGGCAGAGTGGGAAATAATCCTGACAGGTGGTATGAAATTAGTGGAGAACTGGATTATACCTAGGAGGAGAAGGAGGCAGAGTGGGATATGATCATGGCAAGTGGAGGGGAGTCAGAGGAGCTTTGGATTATACCTGCGAGGAGAGGCATTATGGGAGATGATCATGGTCAGTAATGGGGAAGCAGATGAGAACTGGACTATAACTGGCAGTAGAGGGAGAGGTGACCATGATTAGGGGAGGAGAAATCAAAAAATTGTTGGTAACAGAGTAGGAACTGATCATTCTTGGGGATGCAGGAATGAATTTAATCATGACGAGGGGAGGCAGAATAGGTGGTCATGGCTGGACTGGAAGTAGAGATGGGCGTTGATAAAATAATATTGCTACCAGGGTGTGGGAACTTTTTATGACCTCTCAGACGTGCAATGAAAAACTCTGGAAGGGATCATTTTCTGCTGCTTTCGTTCTTGGTGGCATGTCTCCAGCTGTGAAATAGGGATGAGCCGAACACCCCCCAGTTTGGTTCGCACCAGAACTTACGAACAGACAAAAAATTTGTGCAAACATGCAAACAAAGTCTATAGGACACGGACATGAAAAATCAATTATGGTACTGCCCCAGGGGACCTGTATCGATGGAAAAAAAAGTTTTTAAACTGGCCGTTTTTTCAGGAGCAGTGATTTTAAGAATGCTTAAAGTGACACATATCATACTTACCTCCACCGTGCAGCTCTTTTTGCACAGAGTGGCCCGGACCACATCAGATAACCCCCTGGGAGAAGCGCTCTCCCGGGGGAGTTACCTTGCGGGCGCCCTCCCGAGTCCAGCGTTCATCGTCAATGGAGGCCAAATGCAGGACTTGACCCTGCCCCCCGCGTCTTTGTATTTGATTGACAGCAGTGGGTGTCAATGGCTGCGCTGCTATCAATCTATCCAATCAAGAGCTGAGAACCCCCTGGGCAGAGAGAGAGCGCTTCCCCGTGGGTCAGGTTTGAGGGTTCAGGTAAGTAAAATGGGGGGGCTGGGAGGCCAGTCACTGACAGGTGTTTTTTCACCTTAATGGAATAGGATGCATTAAGGTGAAAAAACACAAACCTTTACAAACCCTGAAACAATAAAAATGAGATAGTCCTTTAAATATCGTGCCGGGGGGGGGGGGGTCCCCTTAGTCTGCCTGTAAAGTAGCACATTTTATCCCATATTTAGAAAAGTACTGCAGCAGAATGACATTTCTAAAGGAAAAAATGTCATTTAAAATTGCTCACGGCTTTAATCTATTGTCAGATCCCGGGAATATATATAAAAAATAATTTTAAAAAACAGCGTGGGTCCCCCCCCCCCAGTCCATACCAGGCCCTTCGGGACCCCAAAATCCATACCAGACCCAAAGAGCCTGGTATGGACGGGGGGAAACCATGTCATTTTTTTCATAATTCTGTCATAGGGCTCCCCTTAACCACTTCAATACACTATATTATATACATACTCTGAACTACAGTATATATACTATATGGACTGCACTACATACTCTGAACAGCAGTATATATACTATACAGACTGCACTATAGACTCTGCTGAAAAATTGGGCCTTAGGTGTTGCTGGTGGCAGAACACAGTAACCCCTCACTGTTACTCTTGTTGGGCGCAGGAACGGGCCCTGCTGTTAAATATTATTTCTAAAATTGTAATTACATGCCCCTGTTAAACAGGGGCAGGAACTTTGGGCATTGGTGGTCTTGCAGTGCATTATGGGGCGCTCAAATTTGCCGCGAACGCCCCATAAAATTCGCCCCAAGCGAAGAGGCGAACACCTGATGTTCGAGTCAAACTTACGTTCAACTTGAACTCGAATCTCATCCCTACTGTGAAACAGACATCATATTATCTGCAAACTGCTGAACAGAACTAGAAAATTAACAAGCAACTTGTCAGGGCTCTGCTGTATGGCAGAATCTGTACACATATATATATATATATATATATATATATATATATATATATATATACACACACAGTATAATGATAGAGGGGGTAATAATAATATGTCTCGTTTATAAATTTATTGTGAAGAATTATTCCATGTAAGAAAACCATAGCTCAAGATCAGATGGGAACAATGACCCTAGGACTTTGGCTGGATCTTATACTGTACAGGCACTTTTTGCAAATATAAAGGAGAAAAGCAAGTAAACAGATACAGTGATTGCAAATTGGACAGCCTAAAGAACAGAGTGATCTAAACCAGCTGTACCATAGCTGTAGGGGAAGCAGCTGTGACTGGGTCCTTTCTCCTTGGGGATCTGCAAGTCTCTTCACCCATGTGGTCTTTCTATTCCTGCTCGGAACCAAGAAAGCCGTGTACAGTTTAAATAATATTAATTCAAGGCACTTTATTAAAAAAACAAAAACAAAAAAAACTGTTTTCTTCTTCCCCTGGGAAGGATAGAGCAAGAAAGCGTATATGAACCATATAAGTTACTGAAGTGTTGATAATGTAATGTGTATGATGTATGTTTAATATATGGACTTGTCAGTTGTAATATCCGTCTAGTGTGAAAGTATCATGTGTAACAGTCCCAGATTCTGCAGGACTGCTCTGGATTTGCCATAAATCCAACAGTCCCACACTGTTGACCATTATCTTGTAACTCTCTCAACAACCCTGTATGGCTCATGTGTTCTCCTGCACAGGAAGGTGAAGGGCAGGAGAAATTACAGCCAATGGGAATTAACAGCTGATCCTGTCATTGTAACATGTTACCAATCAGATGCTCTGGAACTGCAGCCAATCAGGAATTTCTGATACTGTCATGTGACAGTGTCAGACCTATCCTGGTACTGCAAATCCAAAACTACTAAATGGTTCAATGTTAGAATGAAGGAGTTCATTTACATAACTGTGGAAACAGCTGCTGTGTATTTCATGTCACACTACTGTATATAAGGTATGTGAAGGGGGGGCACTTGATGGGAAAGGGGGCTCCTAATGTAAAGGGGGGCTCTTGATGTATGGAGAGACTCCTGATGTAAATAGGGACTCCGCATGTGAAGGAGGAACTCCTGGTGTAAAAAGGGGAACTTTGATGTCAATTGGGGACTCCTGATGTGAAGGGAGGGACTCTGATATAAAAGGGGACTTTGTACACTTTGTTTAATATTGGTAACAAAGTATTCCTTAACCCTGGACTGTATCTGTGTGTACACATTGGGTACAGTGTATCCAGTATGTAGGCCTAAAGTCATTTTAAAGGCAACTTTTTTTTAATACAATAAAAAAGATGTTATACTTGCTTGCACAATGATATTGCAATGAGCAGTTACTTACAGTGATGGAACAACCAGGGTCGCAAAGGTTACACTTGCGACCGAGCCCTGGCTTTCCACCACTGTTGGTTGGCCCCGGCGGAGTTGCTGGCCGCAGGGCTCTGAGCTGAGAGCGTCTCTCTCATAAAGCCCAGAGCTGGCACTGACAGTTCCCCCACCCTTGCATGGATGGGGGAGGAGGGAGCCGATCTGCTTCCTTCTCCTCCTGCCCTCTCCTCCTGTGTGCACTGCAGGAAGTGTGAAGCTAAGCAGCTGAATTTGATCATTCAGCTGCTGGGGAGAGGGGCGGGGGGAACTGTCAGTGCAGGCTCTGGGCTGTTGTTGGGGGGATGCTCTCAGCTTAGAGTCCTGCTGAGGAGGCACTGATAGATGACACTGATGGGCAGTACTGATAAGCTGCACTGATAGGCGACATGGAAGGTGCCATTGATGAGCACTTATAGGTGGCACTGATGGGCTGCAGTGATGAGCACCAGTAGGCGGCATTGATGAGCACTGATAGGTTGTAATGTTAGACAGCACTGATAGGCGGCACTGATAGGTGGCACTGATAGGTGGCATTGATTAGCACTAATAGGCAGCACTGATAGGCTACATGGATGGGCACTGATAGGCAGCACTGATAGGCTGCACTGATGGGCACTGATAGGCAGCACTGATAATCAGTGCCCTGATTATCAATGTAAACAGTGTACTGACAGTCTTGCTGGTTAATGGCTCTCCTTTCCTCACACAGACACAGCGTGGAAGGAAAGGACTGCTGATAACCGTCTGTTTACATGTGATCAGCTGATCACATGGCAAAGGGCCGCTGTGATTGGCCCTTCACCATGATCTATAATCAGCTGTGTCCGAAGGACACAGCAGTCACAGAGCTTGCTGGATACGAAACCCAGGGGGCACGCGGGAGGCAGGGTTCTGGGAGGATGCGCATGGAAGCCCAAGGCTCAGATGGAAGGGGGGATCAGGCTAGCCCTTCATGGTTTCTTGTACCAGGGCCTTGAAGATTCTAGATACGCCTCTGGTCCCTTATCACTTTGTCCCTCACCACCTACTAGCCTCATGCAAGGGGGGGCGCCCATGTGGGTGTGCTAGGGTGCCAGGCTGTGTGTGTATATAGATACATTAAGATAAAAAAACTTTGACTTTATAACCATTTTAAACTCTAATTAACCATGCTCCTTTAAAGCCATGCCCATTATTCAACACATTTTAGCCACAGCCATTAGCACAGCAGTGTTCAGTGCATGTCTTCTCCACTCCTAGGTATCCCTCATTTTCAAGTTCCAAGGTTGGAAAGTGTGCTAATGGCCTGCTCTATTGCAGCAAGCCTTGACCCTAAGGGCCCTTTCACACTGATGCATTTTTGCTGCTAAAAGCACAAAAAAACACAATAAAAATATTTGCGAGTGCGTTTTTTTTTTTTCATTCCTGCATGCTGCATCTTTGATGCCCTGTTTAAAAAAGTGCACCAAAAAAGGGAAAATGCATCACAAATCACGTGTCCATGTTTCACAGGTGCATGCTGGGAGACAGGAAACCAGAAAAAGGACAAAAAACACATAAAAAGTGCATATGCGTTTTTACTACGTTGTTTTCAGCTGAACAGTGGGAACGGCCACTAAGTGTACAATATTTCATATCTGTGCAACAATCAATAAACCCCTGGAGACCCAAGTCCTTAGGTCATTCAGTTGTGAAGCTGAAAGAGTGTGGCTCAGGGCTGTCATCTTCATCCTTACTTCACTAGTCAATGAGTTACTTAAGTAGGGCACACACACACAGATCCTCGAATCCACACAAGCAATGTGGGTGCATTGATCACTTCCGCTGTGCTATTGTATTCTGAGAACCAGGACTTGTGTCATTGGCATGCTCACTGGGGGGGGAAAGGAGAAACTGGGAAAGGCAGTATATAAGCAAGCTAAACTCCAGCTTTCATTTTAAAGCTTAAGTTTAGTCAATTTACTAAAACTGGAGAGTGCAAAATCTGGTGCAGCTCTGCATACAAACCAATCAACTTCCAGGTTTTTTGTGTAGCCAGGAGCTGGATACTTACCTATTCCTGTAATCAGAAGATGCTGTGTGGCATTATTTCAGGGAGAGCTGTTTCCCTCTAGTTTTCCAGTATGGGATGTCCTGTTACTTTCTTAATCAGAAACAAGACCGAGCAAAGCATCTTGGGACATGTAGTTCATACAGATAGGATTTTCCCTATGGCTGTATTATGTGAAACTACAACTACCAGCTGTCTGATGGAGAAGAGCAGACTGCTGGAAGAGACTATAAGAGGGAAGGCTTGAGGCCTGGAGCGCTCTCTAGGGACCAGCGTGGATCTGTATGCAGGGAATCTGTTACAGGGTGAGCAACAACTGAGTTGCGACCTGGTCCAGCCGAGTTACCCAGCGGATATCTGGAAGAACACCTGCGGACAGTTCCCCTTCACTGTCCGGCGGCAGCCTGGGGGCCGCTCCTATTCCATCCATCCTGCAGAGATATCGGATTCGTGTGAGCCGTGGTGTGGTGCGGCAGAGGCCGGATGTCATCCCTTGAGCCACATTCCGGAGATATCATCATAAACCATCATCATCATCTCCTGTTCCAGTGTGGTGTGCGGGCAATAGCCCAGTGTTATAGACACTGTATATAGACACCATTGTCTCCTGCACTCATTATCATCTTTAGTTCAAGGATCTGTAACAACATATCATAGACACTATATATCAGTGATGTTGAACCTTGGCACCCCAGATGTTTTGGAACTACATTTCCCATGATGCTCTACTACACTGCAGAGTGCATGAGCATCATGGAAAATGTAGTTCCAAAACATCTGGGGTGCCAAGGTTTGCCATCACTGCTATATACAGACATCTTTGCCATCCATTGTTCTGCTGTTGCTTGTAGTTCCACAGAATGTAACATCTGCAAGTCAGTGATCACTGTGAATCCAGTTACAGTTTTGATTTACACAGGAATATTGTCTGCTGGTTATACACAACCTATTGGATCAGCTACTTTGCTTGACCATTTAATATTTCTTGCATGCAATTAACACCGAAGAGCTAGCTGAAGATTAACCGGATTGCCACACAGCAACACAGAACTACTTTCACCTCCCTCCCCACTTCAGGGATTTGTTTTTGCTGAAGCTTGTAGAGCTACAGTTCACCAAGAACTCTCTGTAAGAGCAGGCTGAATTGTAATACAGTTCCTGTTTGCTAAAAGTTGTACTTGTTTATCTACTGTTCTGCATTTATGTGTGAAGGAGCAGTAGAGAGGGATCTGACACTCATGAGAGCCATTCCCCTGCACTCCTGTAGCCTATATGCATAGGCATTACATGCACTTATTTGAGCATACAAATGTTGAATCTTAGAGGTGATATTTTTTCGCTATCAATAACATTATTTGGGAGACAACATTTTAAGGTGCAAACTTAAGTTGACCCATTGATTTCTTTTTCTATCATCTCATTGAGTAAACTACTTCTGATTTAATCAATTCTGGTATATTTCCTTCTTACTGCTGTTATCTAGTGGGGAAAAAAATTTGAACCCAGGGTGGCAGAGGTGGCAGAGGACTCACAGGGTCAGGGCAACCAGAGGGTACTGATTTATCTTGCGATCCTCAAGAGGGCAGCGCTACATTTGTCAAAGCTTATTTGAACAAGCTGAATTTAGAAGCTGAATGGCTACCATGCACAGCTGCACCAGATTTTGCACTCTCCAGTTAAAGGCACCTTTCACACGGGGCGCCTCCGCTTAACGGAATCTGCTTGCTCCGCTGATCCTCGCTGAGCAGGTGGATGACAGGTCTGTGTCCACTCCGCTGTGCAGAGTGGACGCGGACACAGTCCTGCTCTCCTCTATGGGGTTTCCATCCGATCCAATCAGCTGGAAGAATGGAAAATAGGACCACCATCCATCTGTTTTTGGCAGACAACATTGGATCGGATGGTGACGGTTGGCAGGGGACATGTATCCGCTGACCTCCACTGCTCCATAGAGGACAATGCAGTGTCCGATCAGGTCCGCCTGAAAAACTGAGAGGCATACCTGATCCGACTGCTCGTGTGAAAGGGGCCTTAGAAAATCAACCCCATTGACTGTAAGTAATTGGGTTGGGCTGATTTTTTTATTTTATTTTTTTATTATTATTAACTAAACCTAAGCTTTATTGAACATATAACTGGATTACACTTGGTGTTTTTCTATACCCACATATATCAGGAGAGAAAGGGGGCTGGGCCGAACGGCAGCTCTGTGTCTGAATGGACACACAGAGCTGCCGCTCAGCTTGGGTGGCCCCATAGCACGCTGCTTGCTGTGGGGACACGCAACAGGAGGGAGAGGCCAGAAGCAGGCACCCGAGAAGAGGGGGATCCAGGCTGCTCTGTGCAAAACCACTGCAGCAAAGCAGGTAGGTATGAATGGGCCGAATGGACCCCTGTTGGGTTCGCACCAGAACTTTCGAACACTGCAAAAGTTCGGACCCGAATAACGAACCCCATTAAAGTCAATGGGACCCGAACGTCAAAAATCAAAAGTGCCAATTTTGAAGGCTAATATGCAAGTAATTGGGCATACAATGGTTATAGGCGTCTGGGCCCCGCCCTGGGGGACATGTATCAATAAAAAAAAAGTTTGTGAAAAACGTTATTTTTAAATGAGCTGTGCTTTTTTGATTTTTAAAGTGAAAGCATAAAAATGGAAAAATTCCTTCCAATATAGTGCCTGGGGGGTCCCCTTAGTCTATCTGTAAAGTGGCAGATCTGTACCAGATCTGTACCATGTCTAGAATCTGCTGCATTTTCCCTGCAAGCTGCCTTTATTTTGCTCAGCAGCAGCTTGAGAGCCAGTGTGTATGATAAGGCCACAATGTAGTGCACTGGGAACAAGATTAGAGATTTTTTGGATACATTCTGGTGTCACTTTGACTTTGGATAGAAGTAAGGTGTGTAAAAACTGGTCTTTGGGTGTCGGTGGCGCCTTCCCACCATAACCCTATAGAGGTAATCTTGATGAAAGCAAGAATTGGCCTTGCTGTAAAAAATTGCAATAATATGCACCTGTCAAACAGGTGCAGAATAATTACTCTTTGGGTGTCAAGTGCGCCTTCCCACCGTAACCCTATAGAGGTGCTCTTGATGAAGGCAAAAAAATTACAATGATATGCACCTGTCAAACAGGTGCTAAAAAAATGGTCTTTGGGTGTTAATTGTGCCCATGAAACCTATACCAAAAATATCCTTCCAGATGAAATGATTGAACACCCTCAAAGCTAGACAGCCTCGGAAGTCCTGTAAAGATTCCACATCCCAAAAAGACTTAATCAGTGACATCGGCATTAGGGGCTTCATAGCTGTTAATCCAGGACTGATTCATTTTTATAAAAGTCAAACGGTCCAAGGAGTCTGTGGTTAGACGCGTTCTATGATCTGTAACAAAACCTCCTGCAGCACTGAATGCTTGTTCTGAAAGCACGCTGGATGCAGGGCAGCCCAACAACTCAATAGCATACTGGGCAAGTTCTGGCCAGTGGTCTATTCTCAATTAATAAGTGGATCCTCAGCTGGAAAGCTCTCCATCTCTGTTTTGGCTCCGAGGTAATCGTCCACCATGTGATGCAGACGCTGCCGATAGGACGTGGAAGCTGACAGCCCTGGGCGGCGAGGACTAAAAAAACTCAGAAATGCCTCACTTAGGCGGACGCCTTCTCCAATGCTCCGCTTTTGACCAACAAAAGACTCAAAAGTATGTTTTCTACGACACTAACCTACTGGAGTCAGGAAAAACGTTCAATAAAATCCTCTTTAAGCCTCAAGAGATTTTATTTTCTGCACTCTCTGTGGGGGCGGGATGAGTTCTGAGACCTTCCCCTTATAATGGTGGTCAAGGAGGGTTGCCAACCAGTAATCATCCTTCTCCTTTATGCCACGTATTCTTGGGTCCTTTCGCAGGCTTTGAAGCATGAAGTTGCATATGCGCAGCAAAATTTGCCGAGGCCTGAGAAGCAGACTCCTCAGGGGTCACTCAGGATGACAGCATCTGGAACTTCCTCCTCCCAGCCATGTACTACTCCCAAGGGTCCTGGGGTTGGAAAACCATTGCTTACAGATTGACGCATGTCTTCTTTGAAGTCTATGAAAGTGCCAGAATCCTCCTCCTCCCCTCTCTCCTCCTGTGTGTTCTGTGACATAGGAATGATGGTGTCTGGATAAAGTGGGCCTTGAGATGAAAGGAAGTCCTCCTCTTCCTCCTGCTGCTCTGCCTCCAGTGCCCTGTCCATAATGCCACGTAAAGTCTGCTCCAGCAGGAACACAACAGGGATTGTGTCACTAATGCATGCAATGTCATGGCTCACCATCCTTGTGGCCTCCTCAAATGGTGACAATACAGTGCATGCATCCTTAATGATCAGCCATTGGCATGGGGAAAAAAAGTAGAGGTGGCCTGACGTTGTGCCGTATTCACAAAGGTACTCGTTGACGGCCCTCTGCTGCATGTATAGCCACTGCAGCATTGCCAAAGTTGAGTTCCACCTTCTGGGCATGTCACAAATCAGGCGGTTTACGGCAGGTGGAATTTAAATTTCAGCAAACCAAGCAGTGGCTGTGTATGACCGCCTGAAATGGCTACAGACTCTTATGGCCAGCTTTAGCACATCTTGCAACACTGGGTATGTATTTAGGAAACGCTGCACCACCAAATTGAGGACATGTGCCAGGCATGACACATGTGTCAACTTTCCCTGTCTAAGGCCCCATTCACACCTAGCTTGAAGCCTGAAACTACAAAACGCTGGAGGGGGAAAAATCAATTATTCTCTATGGAGATGGTTCACATCTCCACTCCAAAATGCCTGAAGCCAGAAGCTCCAAACAAGTTCTGGGACTTTTTTTTAGGCAGATTTGGGCGTTTTTCTGCTTTTTACATTGGTGACCTTTTGACCTGTCCAAAATCGCGGAAAAATCAAGGTAAAATTGTGCGACTTTCTGTCTGAAAACACTACGCTCAGGTGTGAATGGGGCCTAGGGGCGGACAGGAGGTTTGAGCCATTATCACACACCACCATTCCTGGCTCCAGCTGGCGTGGTGTGAACCACCTCTGGGCCTGTCTGTGCAGAGCTGGAAGAATCTCTGCTCGGGTGTGGTTCCTGTCCCCTAAACACACCAGCTGAAGCACTGCATGGCACCTTTTAGCCTGACTCATGGCATAGCCCTTTGGACACTTAGGGGGTACCTGATGTTCATAGGACAATTCTGCAGAGGAGGGCATGGAGGTGGCGGAGTAGAAGGAGGAGGGGGTAGAGCTCACAGGTCTGGCATCATCACCACCAGCTGTATGGAGTTGTGGGGGCACAACAAGCTGCAGCACCAAGCCCTGTCCTGCATCTTTTCGAGTTGCAAGCAGCGTTACCCAGTGTGCTGTGAACGAAATATATCATGCCTGCCCATGCTTGCTGGACCACGTGTCAGCAGTAAGGTGGATTTTACAGCTGACTGCCTTGCCCAACGATGCCAGAACATTCCCTTCCACATGATGGTAGAGAGATGGAGCGGCTATTACGTGAAAAGTAGTGACGGGGAACCTGTCATTGTGGTACACCACATTGTGTGAATTCCTAGAAGGGGCAGAATCCACCAGGCTGAAAGGCAGAAGTTGGAGAGCCAACAGCTTTGACAAGCTTGCATTTAGACACTGGGCATGTGGGTGGCAGGGACTGTATTTTTTTTTCCGCTGCAGCAGATCGGGCAGAGAAATTTTCCGGCTACAGTATACAGCTGGTGTTGTGCTGCTGGCAGATGTGCTTCCAGGACCTGGGACACCCTGTGCTATACCATCATCCATGTCAGTAGAGGCTGCTGAGGGGTAATGACTCACTATAGCAGAAGCAGACTGAAGAGGGTAAGGAGGAGCAGGGACAGATTTGTGCACCTTTTGTGTAGCTTTTAGGTGCTCTTGTCAATGGGCTGAGTGGTTGGACGTTAAATGCCTTGTTAAGCATGTGGTACCCAAATGGCTGGTGTTTTTGCCACGTATGATATGCCTGAGACACGGCAACAGTGCGATCTGCTGTTGCAGACAGCAGCAAAGGCCCAGACAGCTGAGCTTTGGGGAGTGGGCCGGGAGATAACAGCTACAGAATGTGATGGAATAGGGTGGCTGCTCTCTACTATTTCTTGATGTCGGCCTCCTTGGGGTTGTGCCACCTCACCTTCAGTTTCCTCCTCTGCTCTATCTGGCACCCAAGTGGCATCAGTGACCTCATCATCATTATTAACTCCATCTCCTCCATCGTCATCATTACCACTGGAAACAAGTTGGCAATATGCTGCGGCTGGGGGAACATGAATACCAATTTGTCTACCAGTGTTCTCCCCTCTCTCTAGGCTTATGTTCCTGTCATCCTCAACCTCAGAACCAACATCTGAATCCAGTAATGTCTGGGCATCTTCAAGGAGCAAGTGGATGATGCCGTGGTCAAATAACTCAGCTGACTCCTTCATGGCTGATGTTGGGGCTATGGCAGGAATACATGTGGACAAGAAGGCAGGAATATCCAGTCTGGCAACTGCAGGGGACTGCACACTTGCTCTGCTTGCACGACAGATGATGAGGAGGATGAGGAAGGTTTAGTAAGCCAGTCCACCACCTCCTCTCACTAAACAGAGGAAATTATGCCCTGCCTGAGGACTGACCACCTGTCCACATTTGCCTGTGGACACATTTGTTGCTGCCCCCTTACAGTGCCAAGAGAACGTCTGCCTCTCCTTGTTGTCCTCCCAGACATTATTGGGAGGGAGGGGGCAGTGCAAAGAAGAAGTGGAAATCTGTACGTAGATGCACTTTAGTCAATGTAAAGTGGTGTTTGGTGCACTTTAATTTGAGGACTCACACTACACAGACACACTCCACAGATACACTATACAGTCAGGTCCATAAATATTGGGACAGCAACACAATTCTAATCTTTTTGGCTCTATACACCACCACAATAGATTTGAACTGAAACGAACAAGATGTGCTTTAACTGCAGACGTTCAGCTTTAATTTGTATTTACATCCAAATCAGGTGAACGGTGTAGGAATTACAACAGTTTGTATATCTGCCTCCCACTTTTTAAGGGACCAAAGTAATGGGACAGATTAACAATCATCCATCAAACTTTCACTTTTTAATGCTTGGTTACAAATCCTTTGCAGTCAATTACAGCCTGAAGTCTGGAATGCATAGACATCACCAGACACTGGGTTTCATCCCTGGTGATGCTCTGCCAGGCCTCTACTGCAACTGTCTTCAGTTCCTGCTTGTTCTTGGGGTATTTTCCCTTCAGTTTTGTCTTCGGCAAGTGAAATGCATGCTCAGTCGGATTCAGGTCAGGTGATTGACTTGGCCATTGCATGGTTGCTTTCGCAGTATGCTTCGGGTCATTGTCATTCCTGTAATTCCTACACCGTTCACCTGATTTGGATGTAAATACCCTCAAATTAAAGCTGAAATTCTTCAGTTAAAGCACATCTTGTTTGTTTCATTTCAAATCCATTGTGGTGGTGTATAGAGCCAAAAAGATTAGAATTGTGTCGATGTCCCAATATTTATGGACCTGGCTGTAATATAATGGACCAAACATACAGTAACACACAAAACTATATGGTGTTAAACTGGCAGTAACGCACAAAAAACTATATGGCATTAAATTGGCAGTAATGCACACAGAACTATATGGCGTTAAACTGGAAGTAACACACAAAAAATATATGGCGTTAAACTGGCAGTAACACACAAAACTATATGGCTTTAAACTGGCAGTAACACACAAAACTATATGGCGTTAAACTTGCAGTAACGCACACAGAAGTAAATGGCGTTAAACTGGCAGTAATGCACACAGAAATAAATGGTGTTAAACTTGCAGTAATACACAAAACTATACAGCGTTAAACTGGCAGTAACGCACAAAGCTATATGGCGTTAAACTGGCAGTAACGCACACAGAACCATATGGCGTTAAACTGGCAGTAATGCACACATAACTATATGGTGTTAAACTGGCAGTAACGCACACAGAAGTAAATGGCGCTAAACCGGCAGTAACGCAATCAAATAGATGGTGTTCAACCATCACTACACTGACGCTATCTGAACTGTCCCTACTCTAGCTATACACTAATGTCGGCCCGAACTTATGTTCCGGCCGAACCGTTCGCTCATCCCTACAGGTAAGTATGACATGTTTGTTATTTTAATAAAACAAAAACGAGACTTTACAATCACTTTAAAGTTAGAGGACCTTATCATAGTATGATACTATTTATTATACACAGAAGTTAACCACTAGCCGCCCGCCCACTGTCATATGACGGTGGGACGAGGCAGCTCTCGTTCTGGGTGGACATCATATGACGTGATTTCCTTCCCGAGCCACTAGGGGGCGCGCGCGCCCGCCGTGTCTCTGGGGACCCGATGCACGTGCCCGGCGGCCGCGATGTCCGTCGGGCACCCGCGATTGCCCAGTAACTGAGCAGGACCGTGGATCTGTGTATGTAAATACACAGATCCACGTCCTGTCAGAGGAGAGGAGACCGATGGTGTGTCCCTTGTACATAGGGACACCAATCGGTCACCTCCCCCAGTCAGTCCCCTTCCCCCACAGTTAGAATCACCTCCCTAGGACACACATTAACCCATCGATCACCCCCTAGTGTTAACCCCTTCACATTTACACAGTAATCAATGCATTTTTATAGCGCGGATCGCTGTATAAATGTGAATGGTCCCAAAAATGTGTCAAAAGTGTCCAATATGTCCGCCTCAATATCGCAGTCACAATAAAAATTGCAGATCACCGCCATGACTAGTAAAAAAAAATAAAAATAAAAATGCTATAAATCTATCCCCTATTTTGTAGACGCTATAACTTTTGCACAAACCAATCAATATACGCTTATCGCGATTTTTTTTTTTTACCAAAAATATGTAGAAGAATACATATCGGCCTAAACTGAGGAAAAACATTTGTTTAAAAAAAAAAATTGAATATTTATTATAGCAAAAAGTAAAAAATATATTTTTTTTCAAACTTGTCCCTCTTCTTTTGTTTATAATGCAATAAATACAAACTGCAGAGATGATCAAATACCACCAAAAGAAAGCTCTATTTGTGGGGAAAAAATGATAAAAATTTCATTAGGGTGCAGTGTAGCATGACCGCGCAATTGTCATTCAAAGTGTGACAGCGCTGAAAGCTGAAAAATGGCTTGGGCAGGAAGGGGGTGAAAGTGCCCTGTATTGAGGTGGTTAAACAGGGTGAATTTTTATTGTCAGCTACATAGAATGCAAAAGCTTTGACAAACGTAATTGCCATTCCGAACACAATGTAGACTTTGCCACTGCTGGGAGTATTTGCCTTTTCTATGATCACATGATCAGTTTCAGTGTTGTAGTAACAAAACTGCAGTCCTAGCTTTCCTATATTTGTAAGATCGGATTGAAAATGCCTTACCAAAATTGTTCAATTCCGAGTTCTGCTCAGATCTCTGAATAAAAAATTCAGTGCACAAATCAAAGTAGAGGAATACGAATTCTGGGAAGTCAGATACATAGAGTACTTTTATCATGGTTGGAAAGCTGCAGATTTGTTACATTATTTAGCAAAAACTGACTTTTTCTGGTAAATTGATCCCTAGTGGTAAAGTTTGAAAACATACTGTCTACGGACTGAGTTTGGACAAATCTTACAGATTTGGCATACGCCCTGCACACATTCAGCAAACTGTGATCCTTTTACTGTTATTATTATTATACAGGATTTATATAGGGCCAACGGTTTGTTCAGCACTTTACAACATGAGGGCAGACAGTACAGTTACAATAAAATTCAATACAGGAGGAATTAGAGGGCCCTTGCTTAGGTATGTATGTACATTAATTTTAGTCCTGACTGCTATTCCTGTATGGTTAGAGTTGATTTTTTATGGCTTGTTCATAATACCAGCAAGAAAATGCCACAACTCTGAATAGCGATCCATGTGCATATTGCTTTTTGGAGACAGGCAGTGAAGAAGCAATATGTTGCCTCCTCACCTCCTGTTTTAAACTCCTAAATGCAGCATCACCACACTGCAATTGCATGCAATGCACACAGTTGTGGGGCGGTTGCAGCACGGTCCCATGCACCTGGGGAGTAAATACCAGCCACAGCCACAACATGTGAATACTCCCAGCTGCTGCCTTTGCAGCTGAAGAGGGAGCATTTGGGGTTGGTTAAAACACAGCTCAAGCCCTTGCTTCACATCTGTGTGGCTGTATGCTGCATATAGGATAGCCTATTCATTTCAATGGGCTTCCCCACAGAAACACAGGGAAAGAATTCTCTAATATTTTTTTTTAAATTGTGCCACACCAAAAACGTTCTGCATTTACCAATGCGTGGGGATACCATTAAGCATTAATGACACCCCTGCGTGTCTGAAAAAGAGCAGTGCATTTTTCTGCATGTCGGGAACGTGCACACATTCCGCAACACCTAATGTGGACCAAGCCTTAGAACAGGGTGCCTCGAGACTGAAAATATTTCAGCACTTAGCCCCATGTCAGGGCTCAGAGCTTACAGCTTTTGCTATGGGAATACAATGTAACGCACAATGAGATTGATGGGTACAACTAAAGATGAGAAGGCAAAGAAAAAAAATGGAAAAATTGGGGGGTTTCTTTTTTTTCTGTTTTTGTTCAAAGACATTTTTTTGCAGAAAAAATGGAAAAATAAAAGAAGTGTGGAATATGTTCTTTTACAATGATGAACAATATATCTATGACATGGTATTCAAACTATGTAACATTGAAGACCTTAATGACAGATTTCTGAGACTTTATGTTAAAGTGATTGTAAAGTCTTGTTTTTTAAAAATAACAATGGGAAATAAATTTAAAAGAGATACCATATTTATCGGCATATAACACGCACTTTTTTCCCCTGAAAATCAGGGGAAAATTGTGGGTGCGTGTTATAGGCCGATCCCCGCCAATTTTGAGTGATCGGAGTGATTGCGGCGATTGCCGCGATCGCCGCCGACATACACAGCCGTGTGTAAGTTCAAATATGGCGCCGAGACTACAGGGACTCGTAGAAGCCAAGATACACATACCCGAGAGTCCTCTGCTTTTCTCTGCGCCACTTACAGTCCCGCCCAGTCCCGCCATTGGACCTGTGTGATGTCCATCATAGGGCGGGTCTCTAAGCGGCGCCGAGAAAAGCCAAGGACCCTCGGGTATGTGTATCCGCCGAGTCCCTGCAGTCTCGGTGCCATATTTGAATTTACACACGGCTGTGTATGTCGGCAGGGATCGCGGCGATCACACAAGGCTGCACTGGGGCAAGGCTGCACTGGGGCAAGGCTGCACTGGGGCAAAGCTGCACTGGGGCAAAGTTGCACTGGGGCAAGGCTGCACTGGGGCAAAGCTGCACTGGGGCAAGGCTGCACTGACATGGCTGCACTGACAAGGCTGCACTGACATGGCTGCACTGGGGCAAAGCTGCAATGACAAGGCTGCAATGGACACTGGGGCAAAGCTGCACTGACAATTCTGCACTGGGGCAAAGCTGCACTGACAAGGCTGCAATAGACACTGGAGCAAGGCTGCACTGACACTGACAAGGCTGCAGATGGACACCGATAACGCTGCATTGATGGCATTTTAATGTAAGTTTTTCTTACTCCTAAAAGTTTTTTTCCTTAAAATTCCCTCCTAAACTTGGGGTGCGTGTTATACGCCGGCGCGTGTTATACGCCGATAAATACGGTAATAAAAGTCCTGGGTGGCTTAACTCCAACGTAAAAATGCATATAAAAGCAAAGGAGGAGGCCTGCAAAAAATACAAGGCTGAGGGATCATCAGCATTCCAACTTTACATAGAATGCAACAACAAATGTAAGTATGCAATCAGGAGGGCTAAGATAGAAAGGCACATAGCGGAGGAGAGTAAAAAAAAATCCCAAGAAATTCTTAAAGTACATAAATAGTAAGAAAGGGAGGTCAGATCATATTGGTCCCATAAAGATTGATGAAAGGAATTTGGTTACTAAAGATGGAGAGATGGCGAAGGTATTGAATTTATTCTTCTCCTCAGTCTTCACGAGGGAAACGGGCAGCTTCAGTAACCAAAACTGCAATGTTTATCCTCATGACACATCACAGGAAGCACCCTCATAGCTAACAGAGGACAGAATTAGAAATAGACTTGAAAAACTTAACATTAATAAGTCACCGGGACCAGATGGCTTGCACCCAAGGGTCCTTAAGGAACTCAGTCAAGTAATTGCCAGACCATTGTTCCTAATTTTTACAAACCATCTACTGACTGGAATGGTACCAGCTGATTGGAGAAAAGCCAATGTAGCACCAATATTTAAAAAAGGGCCAAGATACATCCCTGGGAATTACAGACCAGTTAGCCTAACATCAATTGTATGCAAGCTCTTGGAGGGGATGATAAGGGACTATATACAAGATTTTAGTAATGACAACGGTATCATTAGCAGTAATCAGCATGGATTCATGAAGAATCATTCTTGCCAAACCAAAAATGCTATCTAGATAGAGGAAGGCACGTAGATGTGGTGTATCTGGATTTTGCAAAAGCATTTGATACAGTTCCCCATAAACGTTTACTGTACAAAGTAAGGTCTGTTGGCAAGGACCATAGGGTGAGTACATGGATTGAAAACTTAAAGTGATAAGAGTTAACCGCTCTAAGATATTCTCCCAGTGTCAGCTGTCTCCACAAACGGCTGGGTGCTGGCTCTGGTTGCAACAGGAACATGAAAACAAAACGCTGGGCTATGAGTAAGCATCGTAATTTATGTGAAACTTGTTAGAGGTGTGTGTTGGTCTGTACTTATGCGTGGATGTATTTGGATTCTGTTTTTATGAAATAAAAGGTAAACATTTGGAGTGCGGCTATCCAGCGTTGTTTTCATGGATTGATAAATGGCTGCAGGGGCGAGTTCAGAGGGTAGTGATAAATGGGGAGTACTCTGAATGGTCTGGGGTGGAAAGTGGGGTCCCCCAGGGTTCTGTCCTGGGACCAGTCCCATTTAATTTATTCATAAACAACCTGGAGGATGGGATAAACAGCTCAATCTCTTTGCGGACGATACTAAGCTAAGCAGGGCAATAACTTCTCTCCAGGATGTGGAAACCTTGCTAAAGATCTGAACAAATTATCGGAGTGGGCATCCACATGTCAAATGAGGTTTAATGTAGAAAAATGTAAGACAGGTAAGTATTGGGGGCAGAGGGGGCTGCTGCACAGAAGGCTTTTTATCTTAATGCAAAGAATGCTTTAAGATAAAAAAAAAAAAACTTCTGCCTTTACAACCAATTTAAGTCTTACATTTTTGCAAGTTCTCTCAGCTAAAGACAAGCAAATCCTGAAATACAGTTTAGGTAACACTGTACTTCTCACTGCAGCTGTCAAGCAACAGAACGATGTATTTCTGCCACTAGGGGGCACTGCAGGGAAAAGGCTTCAGTTTAGTTTGCTTGTGGGCTCCATCTTGTACCTCCTCAGTTGGGTGATTGTTGGGATACAGTAAATGATAGTTTCTGTCCTCTCAGGCCTTAATTGACAGGTAAAAGGGTAATTTTGTCTGACAAATTAGTTTATCTTTATAACCTTTGAGTGGTTCATAATAATGTTCGCCACTATCACACCAAATTGTTTACTCATAGTCTAGTCAGTAAATTGTTTTTCTTTTCCACCTCTCAGTACAATGGTGAGACCAACATCTAGAGTTTGGAAACATTCACATAGTACGATTTCTGCTAAGAGCAAATCTGCAATTTGCAAATATTGTGAGAAGAAATATTCTTTTCCAAACGCTACAAGGGTGACAAAAACACATCCTGGCATACTGGAGGTGCCCTACAGACATTAACACTGGGTTCACACTATAGCGAACACAGACATGGCATGTGATTCGCACCCGCACTGCTGTGCCGATCACATGCGATGTCTGTTGTATCGCTATAGTGTGAACCCAGGCTAAAAAATACTTTATAGAATTGAATGATGAGGACCAGAAAGTGCGAGTGTCTTTTCCCTCCAGAAATCTCATTCCAGAAACACTCTTTCTGCTGCTTCTGGATCATCACAAAGTGTTTCTTCACCAGCATCTTCAACCTCCCAAAAATACACAATACCTTAATTTTATAAATAAAATGACACCTGAAAATCAGTAGAACATTCATCAAGCTCTTGCAAGAGCAAATACTGTTTATAATTCTAGGTTAGCATTGTCAATAACTGAAAATGTTAGGAAGCTTTTAAAATATTATGAGTGAAAGGGGGTGGTTACCTATTCTCATGAATAGCTGAAATTTTCCAAACATATACAGTTCTTGTTATTCCCTTCGTAATAAAAAAAAAATAACATTTAAAAATTTTGAATGTTTCCGAAAACTTCAATTTTCTGGAAAAAAAAACAGGGAAAAAAATGTTTCCTCCGATTTTTCGGCATTTTCGGAAATTTTGCATCTCTTGGTACAACTAAAATGTCTGCTCAGGGTATATTATACACCCAAACAACTT
Organism: Lithobates clamitans; assembly: GCA_037952925.1. Taxonomy (NCBI): domain Eukaryota; kingdom Metazoa; phylum Chordata; class Amphibia; order Anura; family Ranidae; genus Lithobates; species Lithobates clamitans. Next base: position 4,837,437 of record JBBGZY010000448.1, on the reverse strand, counting down.
GCTGCTTTCTATACTACTGTAGATTCTCACTGTTTTAAATGCCTAAGGCCCCTTTCCCACTGAGGCGGTTTTCAGGCATTTTAGCAAATAGCACCTGTAAAGCGCCTGAAAAACGCCTCCCATTCATTTCAGTGTGACTTTTCGTACTGGGGCGGTGCGCTTGTGGGACATTAGAAAAAGTCCTGCAAGCAGCATCTTTGGGGTGGTTTGGGAGCACTCCCAAAATGCCCTGCCCATTGACATGAATCACTTCCAGAGCGCCTAAAAATCGATTCAGAAGTGCCGCAGCACAGGCGTTTTTCACCCCTTCTTTGGAGATAAAAGCGCCCCGCTAGCGGCTGAAAACGCTGCTAAAACGAGCAGCGCTTTACCACTAACGGACGGCGCTTTCAGTGTGAAAGCAACCTTACTGAATAGGGCACATGTATTCACATGGTCTGGTATTGCACTCTTATACAAGATTTTTGGCGAGCGGTAGTAGCTGACGTGAGTGCAGTGAGTTAGTTAGTGATTCCCATGGACCTGTTGGTGCTTATGGGGATCTGTGACATGATTGATACTACCCATCATAAAAAGTTATTTATCTTCTACAGGATATACTATGCCATGAAAGCTATTCTTGCAAAATGGAAGGTATCAGACCCCCTACGGTTCAACTATGTATATCCATGTCAACAAAGTCTTGCCATTTTAAAAGCTTACCTATTTGGTGTGCAATTGCCCCCAGAAACTTCACAAAATTTAGGAAGCATGGGTTAAAACTAGAGACCTAACTCGGTAATTAGCTTAGGCTGCATGGTCAGTCTGTTGTTTGCTGGCCTTTTCCTACCCTTCAAGATGGACTCTTATGCCGTGTACACACGGGCGGACTTTTCGGCATCAAGGGTCCGACGGTCTTTCTGAAAGTCTTTTGACGGACTTCCGACAGACTTTCGAATGAACAGACTTGGCTACACACGATCACACCAAAGTCTGACGGATTCATACGTGATGACGTATGACCGGACTAAAATAAGGAAGTTCATAGCCAGTAGCCAATAGCTGCCCTAACGTCGGTTTTCATCCGTCGGACTAGCATACAGACGAGTGGATTTTTCCACCGGACTCAAACATGTTTCAAATCTAAAGTTTGTCTGATTTTCGACCGAAAAGGTCCATCGGAAGTCCGATGAAGCCCACACACGGTCGGATTGTCCGACGGATTCGTTTCGGCGGACAAGATCGGTCGAAAAGTCCGCCCGTGTGTACACGGCATTATAGGCATTTCCTTTATTTCTCTTTACACTCCCCTTACCCTCCTTCTCCCCTCTGCTGGATGGAAACTTTGATAGCTCTGTCTGATGTACACTATGTAACTTACTGTCCTGCAAAGTAGTGTGCCATTCTTGTTACCTATTGTACTTTTATTTTGTACAAACTCAGTAAAAATCTTTATTAAAAAAAAAAAAAAAAAATATTTAAGTGACACGTGGATACATCAAAGCAGCATTTTGTAGAATCAAATCATAATTTGCCGTGTGAAAGTTTATTGTTTCTGGGTAATGTGTTTGCGCTCACGTAATTAACTATTATTACATCCTTGGGGGATTGATTATGACTATTACCTTTCACTTGAGGGAGAATAACATTTAAAAAATGTAAATAGGCAATTTGTAAATATCTGTGTACACAAAAATAGCATTCAAAAATGTAAAATTAGTATTTGTATCTATTTTCTATTATAAAGAGATCTAGTGTAAATCTAGTGGGTTAGGAAGGTGAGACAAAACTGGCAATTATGTTTGATAATTTGATGAGTTAACTCTTCTGTTATTGAATGCAAATTTACAGTAGCATCTGCTATTGTGTTTGTATCTCCACATGATAGATGTGATAGGACTGCGAACACAGTTTCAAATAAACCTCTATACTAGGGCATGGAGGCTGAGGTGACTCCTGTCACCCCTTTTACTAGTCTTCAGTTTATAATGCTTATCATTAACATACTGTATATGTAAACCCAGTCATTAACATCTCATAAACGCTTTACCATATTATTGAAACCTTACTCGGCCTTTCTTCCTGGAGGAACTCTAAAAAAAAATTCAGGTCCTAGAGAACCCCTACTGAAAATGATATCTACATTTTATGGTATAAAAGTTTAATTAGGAAATTGATACAGGAATATAAAAAATAATGAAAAATGTGCTGTGCCTAAAGAATTTGACATCAATAGTTGATCATTCTATGACACTTTTTGCTCTATATGACAAAATTATTTTCAATAATAATCATAAAAAATTAATAAAAGTCAGAAAAGTATCTGACTGTAAAAATTGTAGTGTACCCTTGCATTAGTGGGCAGTTGAACTATGCCCTCTTACATTGCTGGTCAGGCTAGAAGTGACACACAGATGTGTTTTGGCTCTGATATCCATCCCTATCCGCAGGTAACTGTTGCATGTGCGGATGCATACAAACAGCGAAGGCTTCTCTCAGTCTGGCATTGCTTTGTAAAGGCTGAGCGGCCGCTGCTGTTTGCTTGCACCTGTAGGCAGGTAAAGTTTGTTCTCTCCACTGCAGTTGGCACTCAACTGCAGCAACTCTGCAGCTGGAAAGTCATCAAGCATAACCTTGGTTCCTCTATAGTTTCCTGGGTCACTGGGGGAGCGATCCAGTTGGATGCTGTAGCCCCATGTGACACTGACAGCCATCTTGGGTCAGGCAGAGCCTATTTAAGGCCCTGGTTCCCGGGATTGGCATGCCTCATGTGAGTGGGTAGTGCAGGGAAAGACACTCCATCTGTTAAGGACAGTATTAGCAGTAGGAAAGGTTCCTGATGAGGTAAAGGAGGTTAAGCATAGGGTTGCATCACTTCTGGACATCTTCCCGATTGGGCACACAGCGGCTAGGTCACATTCTGCCCATCTCTACAGACACTGTCACTCTGGCTGGAACCCATTCTGTTTACGTGGCTGTAAGCATGAGTGCACCTGGTTGGACAGTCTTCCCACCGGGATCATTGTGAACTGTTTCTGCATTGCTTCAATACAAGTTTATTATTGCACTTGACTATATGAACTATTGTTGCAGTACCATGCTGCACCCCACCTACACACTTTTCATGCCAGCCACAAGAATCATTGTCACTGGTATCTGATATACGCCCCTTACCGCCCATGTGAAGGAGGCCTTGAAGGAAAGAATGGATGGGCAGTAAGGGGATGCACAATCCAAAGTTTGCACTGGGCCCTACCTGCAAGGTGATACGTCATCTATGAGTAGGATACTGAAAGTATTCATTGGTCTTATTTCAGTTTAAGTTATTCAGTTAATCAGGATATTGTGCATTTTAAGGGGTGATGTATTAATATCAAACCATAATTTTTATACCATAACACCACACTCCCTTGTACATGTTACTATAGCATCTATAAGGTGGTTACGTCATGGGAGACTTTGATATCACTTTCAGCCAGTGGTTCCAAACCTTTGTCATCAAGTACCCGGTAATATAGTAAGAGGCTATGTTTTCCTAAAATAGCTGTCATAAATACCAAGCCATTGACCTTGTTTTAAAGCACCTGTGCAAGGTGAAGGAAATGCAGAAAAACATGATCCATGATCTGTTGGAGGTACTTGCAGACTTAAGCCTCGTACACAGGGTCTGATTGTTGGACGGCCGAGCATCTGATTTTTGTCAAAAGGGCGCGTGCAGGATTTTGTCTAGCTTACCAACTATCCGCAAATTGTAGTTTGACAAACACAAACGTAGTGACGTACTATGAGAGTATAAAGAGGAAGTTCATTTCTCAAGCGCCACCCTTTAGGCCCCTTCTGCTAATCTCATGTTAGTAGACGTTTGGGGAGCATTGATTCGCCTTTTTTAGATCGTACAAAACAAATGCCTTTTATAATACGTTTGGCATAACTACATGCAAAGCAGCTTCATTATTATGCCATTAAAGAAGATGAGAATGTTGACATTTCATCAACTGCCACGTCACGAATGGTAATTCTAGATTACGAACAGTAGTTTAGTAGTTTACAATACCAAACTCTTCCCAGTCAATCCTTGATTCCAAGCATGCGTGTTTGTACTTTCGACTTTTGTGTGATGAATTTGTGTACTGACCATCCGAAAAGCAGACATGGAGCCGTCGTTCACCAAAAATTTACTAGCCTGTCATCCAACATTTGTTATCCAAAAATTGGAAAACAATTATCGAATAGGAATTTCGGACAACAGCCTGTCAAACGACAATCCCCTTCCGAATTTTGCATCGTGTGTATGAGGCTTAACTATATGCAAATTGTCGTTTAACAAACACGAACGTAGTGACGTACTATGAGAGTATAAAGAGGAAGTTGATTTCTCAAGCGCCACCCTTTGGGCCCCTTCTGCTAATTTCATCTTAGTAGACGTTTGGTGAGCGTTGATTCATGATTTTCAGAACGTACAAAACACGTTTGGCATAACTACATGCAAAGCAACTTCATTTTTTTCCCATTAAAGAAGATGAAAATTTTGACATTCATCAATTGCCGCGTCACGAATGTTAATTCTAGATTACGAACGGTAGTTTAGAAGACTCTTCTCAGTCGTGCCTTGATTCCAAGCATGCGTGTTTGTATTTTCGACTTTTGTGTGACGGATTTCTGTATCGACCATCCAAAAATCAGATGTTGAGTTCACATCAGACAAAAGTTTTATAGCCTGCACATCCAGCTTTTGTCTGATGTAAACATCAAATCGTCTGTCGAATGCACCGTATTAACGATCCCAAAATCCGCAGACAGCTCGTCTTCAGACTTTTCCCTTTTGATTTTCGTACCGTGTGTATGACCCTTTAGGCCTGTTGTTGGATGTGAACTCAACATCTGATTTTCGGATGGTCAGTACAGAAATCCATCAAACACAAGTCGAAAGTACAACCACACTTGCTCGAAATTAAGGAATGAGCCGGAAGAGTTCGGTCTTGTAAATTACGGTACCTTTCGTAATCTACAATTAACATTCGTGGCGCAGCAATTGATGAAATGTCGAAATGCAGCGCACATTCTCATCTTCTTTAATGAGATAATAATGAGGCTGCTTTGCTGGTGATACTGATGTAGTTATGCCAAACATATTTTAAAAGGCATTTGTTTGGTACGATATGAAAATCGCAAATCAATGCTCACCAAAATTCTACTAACACAAAATTAGCATAAGGGGCCCAAAGGGTGGCGCTTGAAAAATTAACCTCCTTTTTATGCTCCCATAGTACGTCACTACGTTTGTGTTTGTCAAACGTCAATTTGCGGATAGTTAGTGTGCTAGACAAAATCCAGCACACGCGCTTTTGACAATCTGGCGATCGGTCGTCCAACAATCAAACTGTGTGTACGAGGCCTTAATTTTGGGAACCACTGCTTTAAACAATGTTCTTAGATATTAAACCTGTTGCAGTCTCTGCTGCTGCTCCAGTCTCTGTGCAGGCACCCGCCTCGAGTATTACCTCTATAAGAGGTATGTCTGGTTCCGCTCCGCTTCCCCATCGATTTGGGGGTGATCCAGTCCAATGCAGAGGGTTTCTCAACCAGGTTATTTTATTTATTATTTATTTATTTCAGGTACTTATATAGCGCCGTCAATTTACGCAGCGCTTTACATATACATTGTACATTCACATCAGTCCCTACCCTCAAGGAGCTTATAATCTAAGGTCCCTAACTCACATTCATACATACTAGGGACAATTTAGACAGGATCCAATTAACCTACCGGCATGTCTTTGGAGTGTGGGAGGAAACCGGAGTACCCGGAGGAAACCCACGCAGGCACAGGGAGAACATGCAAACTCCAGGCAGGTAGTGTCGTGATTGGGATTCGAACCAGCGACCCTTCTTACTGCTTGGTGAAAGTGCTATCCACTACACCACTGTGCCGCCCGTTGAGATATACTTTGAGATGCTGCCCCAGGCGTTTCCCATGGACAGAAGCAAAGTAGGTTTCATGATATCTTTGCTTTCTAAGAGAGCCTTGGCCTGGGCAAACCCCCTATGTGAGATGCAAAAACCTGTTGTCTTGAGTTACCCTGAGTTTGTGGCTCCTTTAAAAAGGGTATTTGACGTTCCCGCACACTCCGCTTCTGCTGCCAAGTGCCTCATGTCCACCAAACAGAGCACGAGAACTGTTGCCGATTACGCCATTAAATTCCATACTCTGGCAGCAGAGGTTGCTTGGAACAATGAGACCCCCGTGGCTGCTTTTTCAGCCCGACATATACCCACTGAGCTGGAGAAGTTGATCACGTTTACCATCCTCATTGACTCCAGACTCAGAGAAAGACTCCCTTTTAAGGAGCGATTGCGGAAGCCTCCTGTACATTTGTCTCCGAACTTTGCAGTCCCACCCTTGCCTCCCTCGCCTCCCATGCCTCCTGGTACCGAGTCAGTCTGTGAATATGAGCCCATGCACTTGGGGTTCATTCGTCTCTCTGCGGATGAGAGAACCCTTAAGAGGAGGGAGAGATTGTGCCTTTATTGTGGCCAGGCAGGTCACTTTTTGAAGTCTTGTTCTACCTGTCCAGGGAACGCCCGAACCTTGAGGTCCTGTCATGGACAGACCTTAGGTGGCGTTGTTTCATCCCCAGTTATCTAGAAGGATAAGCCCCTGGTTTTGGTTACCCTTTCCACTTACCATTGAGGCGCTTGACAGAAGACCTCTACAGCCTGTCCATGTGACTCATGAGACTGTTCCGTTGTCCATGGCCGTAGGGGCTCTTCACAATGAGATAATCCAATTCCAAGTTATTTCCTCACCTAAGTTTCCGCTGGTTATTGGTTATCCTTGGTTACAGAGGCACAACCCCTCTTTTGATTGGCTCCCTGCTGAGGTTCTCTCCTGGTTGCCACAATGCAGTAAGACATGCTTCCAGAAGATAGCCAAGGTGCTGTGCACCTCTTCACTCTACTCCCTGCTGGAGGAGTACTGCGATTTTAGCAATGTCTTTGACGAAGGTCAAGCCGGTAGTTTGCCTCCACACCGGTCGTATGATTGCGCAATTGACCTTCAACCTGGTGCCATACCCCCTCATGATCGGGTTTACCCCTTGTCGGTCTTGGAGGATAAGTCCATGGAGGAGTATGTTGCAGATGCACTTTCTCGAGGTTTCATCCTCAAATCCTCGGATTCTGCTGGTGCTGGTTTCTTCTTTGTGAAGAAGAGTGGTGAGCTGAGACCTTGTATTGATTGGATCTCAATCGTTTCATGATTAAGAATGCCTATGCGATTCCGTTGATTACGGAGTTATTTGACCGCCTCAAGCGTGCAACGGTTTTCATGAAGCTTTATTTGAGAGGGGCATACAACCTCGTGAGGATTAAGGCGGGCGACGAGTGGAAAACTGCGTTTTAATACCAGAACAGGCCATTATGAGTACCTCGTAATGCCTTTTGGCCTTTGTAACGCCCCGGCAGTTTTCCAGGAATTTATTAATGATATCCTCCGAGATTTGTTGCAGTTATGTGTGGTGGTTTATCTTGACGATATCCTCATATTTTCCAAGTCCCTGGAGAGCCACCACACAGATGTCTGTCATGTGCTTCAGAAACTAATAGAGAACAATCTCTATTGTCAGTTGGAGAAGTGCGAATTCCATCGTGAACAGGTTAATTTCCACTGCTGGTTTTTTGATGGACCCAGAGAAACTTTCAGCAGTCCTACAGTTGCCCTGACCCATGGGTTTACGTCCTCTGCAGCGTTTTCTTGGCTTTGCCAACTATTATGAGAAGTTTATTCCTAACTTCTCATCTCTGGTCATGCTCCTGACTGATATGACCAGAAAGGTTGGTAACCCACAGAGTTGGTCTCCGGAGTCTATTAAGGCCTTTGAGAGTCTCAAGGCTGCCTTTGTTTCTGCTCCTGTGTTGGCACATCCTGATCCTACATTACTTTATCCTTGAGGTTGATGCTTCTGAGACTGGAGTTGGTGCCCTTCTGTCTCAACGTCCTACCTCTGAAAGCGCTATGCATTCTTGTGGCTAGTTTTCTAAGAAATTGTCACCTGCAGAGTGCATATACGAGATTGGTGACAGAGACCTGTTGGCGATCATTTTAGCCCTGAAAGAATGGAGACATCTCCTCGAAGGTACCATTGTGCCAGTTCTTATTCTTACTGACCATAAGAATCTAACATTCTTGTCTGAGGCTAAACGCCTTTCTCCCAGAACGGTACGATGGGCTCTTTTCTTGTCTAGTTTCAATTACATTGTCTCATTTTTACCTGGTACTAAGAATGTAAGGGTTGACGCTTTGTCACGTCAATTTTCCTCCACTTTCAAGATGAAGTTGGTTCCGGTTCCTGTGATTCATCCTGATCATATTCTGGCTACAGTTCACACCAGTCTCTCTTCTCCTTTGGGTGACAAAATTCTTGCTACTCAGGTCCATGCGACATGCTAATGATAGGTACAGACTCGCTGACCGCAGACGTCTGCCTGCGCCTTTCTACCAGGTTGGGGACAGGGTCTGGTTGTCATCTTGCAACCTCCAACTTCGTGTTCCCTCTCTAAAGTTCGCACCTCGGTTTATTGGGCCTTTCCGTATTCTTCACAGGATTAACCCAGTGGCTTACGCATTAGACCTTCCTTCTATTATGCGTATCTTGAATGTATTTAATGTGTCCTTATTAAAACCTTTCGTCTGCAACCGCTTTACCACCTCGGTGCCTCGTCCTCACCCTGTACAGGTTGAGAACCATGAGGAGTATAAAGTACAGTCCATTGTTGATTCCCGTTGGTTTCGTGAGCACATACAGTACCTGGTGCATTGGAAAGGGTACGGTCCGGAGGAAGGCTCTTGGGTCTCATCCTCGGACGTACATGCCCCTGTCTTCCTCTGTGATTTCCATAGACGTTTTCCCCTCAAGCTTGGTGGTCTTCCGATGGGGAGGGGTAATTGAGGAGGGGGTACTGTCAGGGCTGGACTAACTGTACTAACTGTACTTTTGTCTCAGTCTGATTCATGGTTTCTGACACCAGAATTGTTTTTTTTTTCATTCAGCTGTCAGCGGGAAAGCCCTTTGACAGCTGATGACTATGCAGCGCGCAGTGCTTTGTGGAGCGCTCGGCTGGTGAACATCTCGCCAAGCGCCCCACAAATTCAGGTGTTCGCCAAACTTTTGCTCGGCTCGAACTATTCACCCAACAATACTGGACACTAAGATAACACTAGAAACAAAAATACAAATCAATTACATATAATGCAATATACATAATGTGCAACATTAGTCACTTCCATATGAGTTACAAAAAGCTATCTCCTGAAGGGAGACACTCATCCACGGTATCCACTTACCATTCTGAAGTCTATATCTGAGCGTCCCTTTTTGGAAGGTACAAATTTATGAGAAATGCAATTAAGTATATATGGACAGTTTTGCTTCCCTTCCTCACTCCTTCTTTTTTCCCTATCCTTTTTTCTTTTTTTTTTCTCTTCCCTCTCCCCCTTCAGGAGATAATATTTTATAACTCATATGGAAGTGACTAATATTACACATTATGTATATTGTATTATGTGTAATTGATTTGTATTTTTGTTTCTAGTGTTTTTTTTGTGTCCAGTTGTAATCTTGCATTTAAGGTCCTGATGAAGTGGGTTCTTCCAGGAAATGCGTCAACCTAAACATCATAATCTCAGAGGGCTATCATACCACACATCTGCAGCTTCCCTAAATGGAAGACAAGTGGTAGAATTGCAGTCCATGTACAAACTGTGTGTTTTTTTCTATGAGGTTTTAATTGAATGTAATAAAGATATGTATATTTTTTAATATATTTTGTTGTGTATATCTGTCCATTGGAGGGGTATTTAAAGTCCAATTTTACTTATTTTTGTACCCATATGATAAGACCCTCCAATGGTACTATTATTGATACAAGCACCACTCCCACACATATAATATTTTGACATTTCTGAGTATTGGTAAGCTAAAATATTTTAAATGTTTGGTCTTGAGTTTAGATATACAGTTTTTGGAATACTCCGACCAACCCAACTGGCACCCAACAACAACCATACCACGTTCAAAGTCACTTAAATCTCCTTTTTTCCCCATTCTTATGCTCAGTTTGAACTTCAGCAAGTTGTCTCCACCACATCTAGATGCTGTATTGAATTGTATTGTAACTGTACTGTCTGCCCTCATGTTGTAAAGCACTGTGCAAACTGTTGGCGCTAAATAAATCCTGTAAAATAATAATAAATGCATTGAGTTGCTACCATGTGATTGACTTATTAGCAATTTGTGTTACCAAGCAATTGAACAGGTGTACCTAATAAAGTGGCCAGTGAGTGTAACCACTTGCCGACCAGCCGCCGCAGTTTTACTGTGGCAGAATGGCATGGCTGGGCGGAACGACGTTATGTAACGTTGCTTTGCCCTGTGGCCACCAGGGGCGCGCACCTGCTGCTCGCCCCCGGAGCCGATGCGAGTGCCTGGCGGTCGCGTTGACCGCTGGGCTCCCGCAATCGCTTGTGACACACTGAGAACCAGGATCTGTGTGTGTAACCCCTTGATCGCCCCCTAGTGTTAACCCCTTTTCTGCCAGTGTCATTTTTACAGTAATCAGTTCATTTTTATAGCACTGATCGCTGTATAAATGCTAATGGTCCCAAAAATGTGTCAAAAGTGTCCGATGTATCTGCTATAATGTCGCAGTCACGATAAAAATCACAGATCACCGCCATTACTAGTAATAAATAAATAAATAAATAAATAAATAAAAATGCTATAAATCTATCCCCTATTTTGTAGACACTATAACTTTTGCGCAAACCAATCAATTTACGCTTATTGTGATTTTTATTACCAAAAATATGTAAAAGAAGACATATTGGCCTAAACTGACAAATTTTTTTTTTTTTTTAAATGGGGATATTTATTATAGTAAAAAGTACAAAATATTGTTTTTTTCAAAATTGACGCTCTTTTTTTTGTTTATAGCGCAAAAAATAAAACCACAGAGATGATCAAATACCACCAAAAGAAAGCTCTATTTGTGGGGAAAAAAATTAATCAATTTTGTTTGGGTGCAGCGCCGCATGACTGCGCACTTGTCAGTTAAAGCGACGCAGTGGCGATTCGCCGAAAATGGCCTGGTCATTCAGCAGCCAAATCTTCCGGGGCTGAAGCGGTTAACTAATGCATTTAGTGATGAGTAAGTCCATTTTTTATATCTTGCACCAGTGTAATTCTGCAGCATTATTGCTGCATAACATACTGTTAAAATTAATGACAGATTTCTTGTGGGGTAAACGTTTTGAAATATTAGTGTTATAGTTACATGAAAGTAATTTCATTTGCTTTTTGTTAGATTTTGACATGTTACACGTGTCCCATTTTCCCGATTTTTCTATATATAGTATACTGTATATAATCTGATATCTCTTGCTGTTATTTTAATTAGGTAGTAGATGCTGCAACATACAGTAAATGGCAGGACTGAAAAAAAGACCAAAACATTTAGAGAAACTGATGACAAACAATATGATCTCAATGTGAGACTGAATACATTATTATTTTCATATCAGTAATTTTAGAAATCCAGATTAAATCAGAGCAGAAGTAGTAAACTGTACAGAATGTCTTTTTTTTTTACTCAGCGCTTTTGTAACTGTCTAGAAATACTCAGTTAAAATTGAATACTACTTCAAGGAGGGCAAATGCTTTAACATCATATACACCAATCTCTGCAATACATGAGCGCACGCTACAAATAAATCAGTGATATAATACAAGTACAAAATAAACCTATGTGTATGTACTATACATGGAGCTTGCTTAAAAACACATTGACCTTTGCTTATGTGTTTCTTGTGCACATCAGTTGATATATTGGCTAATCCCTCTGATAAATAACTACTTTTGCTGATATATCTGCAGTCCCTATATAGGATGCTCAAAATACAGCTCTTAATCATGTCAGCTGATAGCTAAGTTAATTATTTATTACAGGTACATGTACTAATTCTTCTAGTAATTAACTATGCAAATTTTTCTTATAGATCACATATCTGCCCATGGCCACATTTGGTTCTAAATAGTAATTGCACTTAGAACTTGTCTTTCTGTTTTATGAATATGCTAGCCTGCTAAGCCACAGCTCTTCAGCATGGGTGAGCCAAGAAATTTATCTGAAATAGATTTTTGCCACCTGCGAAATTTTGGCCTAGTAGAAACAATTTTGCTCACTGAGCTGCTTAGGGGAATTTGTTTGAATTTTTTTTTATGTATGCAGAAAGTATGTCGTTGTGTATTTTTGTGTGTATGTGATTTCTATATGTGTATTTTTTTTTTTTAACTTTTTTTCACTCAGTTTCTTTTGTAAAAAAAAATAACAATGAGAACACACGAGAGTCCATTTTTGTGCTCAAGAACAGGTTTGGGATTTAAAACAATTTAAAGCTTTTGCACCCTTAAAAGAGACACCAAACCCCCATTAATTTTGACTCAATTCAAATGCTTTTTGACAAAATGGCAACATTTTGTTGAAATTTACAGATTTTTGCCAAAATTTCATGGAGGTGAAAACTCTCAATTTTGCTCATCCTTACTCCTGCCACATCATCCATAACAAAGTCTCATGACGTATGCTAATCTTTAATTTAATATAATGCAAAAATATCTGAAAAATATCACTGGCGAGAATTCTCTGCAGAGATTTGTGTCTCCACCTGACCCCACAAGGCAATAATAAAGATAACAAATTGTTTATTCTACACTATGGGAATTCCAGTTGAGATGGGTAACACCATTATTTGACATTGTAATGACTTTGGCTATGGAGCTGGGATTTCAGGCAGAGATATCTCATTACCAGTGTCCCTGAGAGATATAAGAAAGCCAACATATGTGTCCCTGGGTGCTTGGCTAGAGAGGGAGCCACTATACGAACACTGACCTGCATCTGCTTTGTGTGCCTATACAAGACTATTATGCTGGCTTTTAGTGTCATTTAGCATCTATCCAGCAGAAGAAGGTGGGCATGAAGGACTTGAGAGACTTTGATGCAGGCTGCACTAAACTGGAAAATGTAGTCTGGGAAGAGGATCTTGTATGGAAGTAGTGATGGACTGCATCTCCCAGGTATATACTCTTAACAGAAGGGGAAAGGAGTAATTTTTCTCCTGCACTTTAGAGAGAGAACTTCCTCTTGCTGTGAGGGGACCAGAGTGTGTGCGCATTGCTATCCCTAAGTGCACACTAACCTGCTACAAATCTGCAGCCTGAGACAGAAACCATAGCACTGTTAACCCATCCGCTGCTGACTGGAGTCAGATCCAGAATTGAGCTGACATTTGAGTAGGACCAAAGTTATTTGCTGTTTTACTGGGACTAGTTAGAAGGCATTGCTGTCATTGATCAATTGCTGCTAGCAGAGACTGAGTACATAGGGACTTGTTTTCTAACTAGCAGTCTTATTCCCTTCATGTAGACTTTATTGGGACTGTACTTATATGCACCACCGTAAGGACTGGGCCCCAACACTAGACGTCTGAAGAACTAGTGCTAAGGGCTGCTCTACAAGATAGGTGTTTCACAAGAACTTTTCCCCTTATCCATAGTAAGATGTACCAATTTAGGAAGTATTATTCCATTGTAGCCATTAATATAGCACTATAAAGTGGTTATAGCCTGCTGGTAACTGAGGAGTTATAGTAGTACTGATCACCACTGTTACTGTTTTTTAATGCCACTGCTTATTCCTGATTATGTGTGTCACTATGTTTACTTTGTTCTAAGCTAACTAAGTGTAATAGAGTAAAAGCACCACAGCACACCACAGTGTATATACCTTACCTTGTGGTGCACCTAACTGCTAAAAAAGGGTCATGTGCACTTTTGATCCATTGTTGTGCATTGGCAGCCTATTCATAATGAATGGGCTGCCTTAATGCAATGCACGTTAATGTACCACAGTGGGTCACTAAAGTGTGAATCAGCCTTGCAGTTGGTACATTTAAAGGTTCTTTGAGAAACTTTGAAAAAAGTTGAGTATTTTTTTTTTTTTTTTACTGTAATATAATAAAGGCAAACAGTTTAAGTTGTGATGGCAAGACATACTACCATTAACTACAAGCTGAAAAGTAACTAAGGAAATTGTGTGGGATTGTGTTTCAGACATGAAGTTTTCATAATCCCTTCCGTCTGTTATTAGTCGAGAAAATATTGGCAGAGTGTTTAATTAATAGCTCAGTTTCCACTTGTATAGTATTATCAATTGTGAGAGCTCCCTGTGCTATCCTGCCCATATGCTGCAGCATCAGATCTACTCTTTACGCTAGCTTGTCAGGTTAGTAGCTAATTGGCACAATTTCCATTACCTATTGAAATTCACAGTGACATTTGAACATGAGATTGGCATCAGTTGCCATACTGTCTCACAATAGGGTTTCTTAAACCATTTTTGGATGTTATTTGCATCTAGACTATTTAAAAAAATCCTTTCTGTGGTCCCTTTGTGGGTAAATTTCACTTTTCTGGCAAAGCTGCTATTGTAAGTAACAACAGTTTAATAACCAAGTCTATAAACGGAATTTGTTAGTATTTAATCTTTTACTTGTAAGTCTTTTTAGACTCCTAATATATCATTTGTAGCCAGTAAGAAATTATTTAATTTTTTTCATTATCCCAATAGTCTGTCTACACCTGTCAACAGTTGTCTGTTAAGTATTTATAGAGCATATTCTATGTGCCTACAATTTTCCGTAAGAACAAAATTTGACAAAATGGGTAACAGAGGTTATGTAATAGATATTAAAGTGTATCTAAAGGCTGAAGGTTTCTTACCTTAATGTATTTTCTGCTCCCTGCCCAACACCCGCTTATACGTACCTGAGCCCGATCTTGATTCAGCGATGCGTACAAGAGCAGCAGTTCTCTCCCTCTTCATAGACCAGAAGGGAGCGGGGGTCAGAGCCGATCCATGCTCTGTGTGTGTGTATGGACACAGTCAGAGCTGGCTTAGGAGCAACCCCTCATGAGTGTCCCTATAGCAAGAGGCTTGCTATGGTTGGCACTCAGCAGGGAGGAAAGAACCAGGAGCTCCTGCAGTGAACCCGAGAAGAGGAGAATCAGGACTGCTCTGTGCAAAGCCATTGCACAGAGCAGGTATGTATAACATGCTTGTTATTTTTAAAAAAATAAAGGTTTCCAAACACTTTAAAGCGGAGCTTCACCCAACAGGGGAAGTTCCACTTTAAGGACTTGTCCCCTGCTCTTCTTTAAGAATTGGCACTTTTGAGGAGTGGGGAGGAGCGGGTATGATTTTGACAGGTACCTGCTCCCACTTCCGTTCCGGCCACCTAGGCAGGAAGTAAAAGGAAATCCCCCCCAACGGTACACAGATTGCAAAAATAAAAAATAGGTTTAATGCTTCCCTGTTCTATTCAAAACTAAAACAAATAAGTTTGGCCAGGGGCATTGCTAGGTCTGCAAAAGATCTGAGGCTAAAGCCCATAGCAGCGGTCACCAACCTTTTTTGCAGGCACGCCGGTGGTAAGCAATTTTTTGCAGGCAATGGCTGGTGTTGGCGCTTCAATCATCATGGAACTATGGTTGATATGGTGTCAGGGTGATTGAAGAGCATTGTTTCTATTGTTACATTCTAATATATAATGAAGTGGTTCAACTCACCATAATGCAGAATCAGTGGGAGCCCTGGGCGTGTCACTTGCCATATCTCCTGCCACCAAATGCAGTGTGTCACTTGCCACCGTCGCCTGTTACCAGATGCAGCGTGTCACTTCCCACAGTCACCTGTCACCAGATGCAGCATGTCACTTGCCAATGTTGCCTGTCACCAGATGCAGCGTGTCACTTGCCACTGTCGTCTGTCACCAGATGAAGCTTGTTACTTGCCACCATCACCTGCCACTAGATGTGGATTGTCACTTGCCATGTCGCCTGCCACCAGATGTGGATTGTCACTTGCCACTGTCACCTGCCACCAGATGTGGATTGTCACTTGCCACGTTACCTGCCACCATTTGCAGATTGCCACGTCACCTGCCACCATTTTGCAGATTGTCACTTGCCACGTCACCTGTCACCATTTGCAGATTGTCACTTGCCACGTCACCTACCACCTCATGGGGATTGTCACTTGCCAAGTCACCTGCCACTATTTGCAGATTGTCACTTGCCACATCACCTGCCACCATTTGCAGATTGTCACTTGCCACGTCACCTGCCACCATTTGCAGATTTTCACTTGCCACGTCACCTGCCACCATTTTCTGATTGTCACTTGCCACGTCACCTGCCATCAGATCTGGGTTGTCACTTGCAACATCGCCTGGCACCAAATGTGGATTGTCACTTGCCATGCCAGCCAGTGCCACCAAATGTGCATTGTCGCTGCATTGGTGGCAAGCTGGCAGCACTGGTCCATTTAGTAAGAGCGGAAAAGAGCTGATGTGTGGCGAGCAGTGCGAGATGATGTCCTCTCTCTGCTCCCCGCCGCACCTCGCTCCCACATTGAAGATGCCAGGTTGTGAGGGTGGAAGAGCAGTGATGTGGATTGGGCGGAGAGAGATGATGTCACTTCTCTCCTCTCATGCGCCTCTCTCATGCAGCCCGCCCCCACCTGCCACAGCCGTGGCCCGCTGGTTAGGCAGGAACCCTGCCTCAAGAGACTCGGGGCTATAGCCCCAATAGCTACCCCCTTTAGATTTAGATGCATTTATTGAGATTGGGTTGCTCTAGGTTACTATCTTTATGGTCCACATACAGGGGGTCCCCGACTTACGAACATCCGACTTACGAACGACCCCTACTTACGAACGGGGCCCGAGTGACGTCACTGCCGGCCGGCGCCATCCCTCTTCTTGCTGGAGTGTGAGCCGTTCCTGTGTTCCTGGCCTGGTTGTGAAGTTAAGGGGCCCCCCTCGTTATCCTGCCTGCCTGTCCACGGTCCGGGGGACTGCCGGTGGCCTGCCAGGCCGCTACAACTGCCCGTCGCGGCCGCGGCCTTGTCCGGCCTAGTGAGGCCTCCAGGATCCCCGGTGTTTCCTAGGAGTGCTGCCCCGCGGAGGTGCACCACGGCCGGCCGGCCTGCCTGGACACACCGTCTACCCATCTCCCTGCTGAGCCATCAGGTGAGCAGCCTGTACTGCAGTACTGTAATATGCTTAAAATATACTGTACAGTATGTTTAATATGCAGTGTACTGTACCTTTGCTTCTTCCTGTCCCTGCCGCCATGTAAAGAGTGAGAGGGGAGAGCTGTGCTCCTCCCCTCTCAGCTATGAAAGAAAATCTAGCAGTGCTAGGAGGTGACAGGGTCAATAAAGGGAACCTGTCACCTCCAATTGCTATCACACAGGGAATTGTTTTCTCCTGTGTGATAGCAATAAAGTTAAATGAAAAAAAATTGATAAAAAAAAAAAAATAAAAAAAAAATAAGAAATACAGTATTAATTAAATAAAAAAAAAAAATAACAACGTAATTAAAGTAAAGAGAAATTGGGGGGAGGTGACCGGAAGGGCGGGTGTCTGATGAATGGCTGTATGGAGTGAGTGAGAGCAGGGAAGCTGTGTGCTCCGTCCCACCCCCGTTCTCATCGCTCTCCCCGGTCATAGAAACGGCGCCTCGGATGGCCCTGACCCCTCAATGGATGTTTGCTTCCATGAGCTCGGAGCCGTACTGACCCCCCTGCTTCTTAGCTAAGAGCTCTCCTGATCGTTTGATCTCCGGATGACCGGTGAAGGCTGAGGAATCTTCGGGGAGGGATGTTATCCCTTGCACGTTGTAGCAGCTTTCACTTTCGCTTTCATTGCTGCACTCTCATGCCAGGCACGGAGTAAAAGTCGGCTGGAGCTGGAGCTGGTATAGTATAGCTTATTATATGGTACATGGTAACCGGATTCTGGTGTAAAGAATATGTGAGAACCCCTGATTTGGGAAATAATCCCAGGCAGCCCCCTGGTAGATTCTGGCAATTAGGCATCTGCGCAGTAATATAACTATGTGTCAGCAGTCTGTCTCACATGCTGTTTGGTGGTACTAAACGTGTGAATAGAGTGAACTAATACAAGAAGCAAAATATATTTCCTCCTTCTCCTTTTTTTTTTTTTTTTTTGGTTGTGGGTGAGTTGCTGTTACAGGTGGGGGAAGACAAGCAGCGGGGGGTCCCCCTGCTACTAAGACTATATCAATCCCCCTATATTTAGGTGGGACCATTATAAACTATAAGTTGGTTAAAAAGCCCTTGGCTCCTCAGTGACTATAAGCATACCTGTGTACATACCTAACTAACCGTAGACTGCTGGCGACTGCCTTAGCGGCATTTAACCAGCGGCGCAAGACTGCGGTGAGGGAGGGAGGTTGCATTAAGTATTGCTGTAGCTGAGGTACTCGTGGGAGAGGGGAGTTAACCCACTCCGACCGCTTAAGGTATTGTAGTTTCCCCCTGTGTGAAGCTCACCCCCCGTGTCGGGGTGTGCAGGAGCGGAGAGAGCTCCCCCCCTCCACACACCCGCCACACACCCCACTTTTAAAGCAACAAGGTGGTTATCCTGCTCACCGGGTAGATAAGGGTGGAGAGACGCTGCTAAATTCTTGCTGTTAAACTATTTGTATACCAATAGGAGTGAATGATGCAGAATCTACGCTCCTCTAAAGAGAAAAATCCGCAGCACGCCGCGGCAGCAGCAGCAAAACTGGAGCAATATGCTCATGCCCCCGCTCTGACCCCCCCAAAAAAGGGGACGCAGCAAAAGAGCCAACAGGGGGGGACATCGGACAGGAAAAGCCAGAGCCAGGGCCAGCCACATTCACAGCCCCTAGGGGGTGGGTTGGCAACCCAGTCCTCCAAAATAACATGTAATAAAGGGCCAGAGCTAAGTGATCATAACACGAACGTGAACCCGGAGTCAATGAATGATCCAAATCTCCCCCTGAATAGAGAACCAACTTTAATGGATGTATTTATGGCTGTAGGGGTATGTAATAGCTCGCTCAAAGATCTCTGTGAGCAGATGAAAGGTCTTAAAGCAGATCTCTCGATGGTTAGACAAGAACTACAGAAGACGGCAGAGAGAACAACCGCCCTGGAAGAAAGGGTTAGCGGGCTAGAAGACAATGTGCACCCAATAACCAAAGAATTAAAATGGCTGAGGGAACAGGTATCTAAACAGGCCTCTAAAATGGATGAGATGGAGAATAGGAGTAGAAGAGATAATGTGAGATTGATAGGCTTACCTGAAAGGAGTGAGGGCGCCAATCCAATAGCATTTCTAGAAAAGTGGTTAGGGGAGCTAATCGGGAAAGAACTGTTCTCGGCTTCGTTCTCCATCACAAGAGCTCACAGGATCCCTCTCAGGGCACCACAAGAGGGGGGCCACCCGAGACCCCTCCTTCTGAGTTTTCTTAATTACCAGGATAAAGTGACCCTGCTGCGGAAGATTAGGGAAGCAGGGGAGGTATTCTTTAATGGGGCAAAAATATCATTTTACTCCGACTTTTCTCCGGACTTGCAGAAGCGTAGAGCAGAGTTTACCCAGGTAAAACGCAGCCTACAAAAATTTAAGCTGCCCTATGCTCTCCTTTACCCAGCGAGGTTGCGGATCGCGGCCCTGGGGGAGACTCTGTTTTTCAACGCCCCTGTTGAAGTTGAGAAGTGGCTGGAAGACAACAGAGGAAAAATTATGAACCCCACGTAGAGAGCGGGGGAGCACATAACAGACCGGGGTGATGATAGGATGATACGAGAGGGCTCTGGGAGATATAGGGGTTGCAGCTTCATATTTGTTGCTTTGATCTGTCCTATTTATTTATTTATTTATTTATTTATTTTTTTTTACCACTTCCCGGCACCCGTTAACGGTTTTTGTTACGAAGGACGGGACAGGATGGGTGCACACAGCTGCTTGGGGGTGGGGCGGTGTGGGGTTGTGAGCGGAAGAATTGGAGTAAAAGGGTGGTGTTGGTGTAAGAGGTAGCGGTCATGGTAAACCCCCAGGGGTTACACCTAGAGAGGTGGGCAGGGAAGGGGGGGGGAGATGGGGTGGGAGGGAGGGTAGGGGAGATTAGGTGGGGTGGGAAGGGAAGGAGGGAGAATTTGGGAGGGAAGGGAAACAGGGTGGGAAAATCACTTGTTATAAACACTTACACCATCAGAAATCACATTGGAGGCCTTCTGGCCTCCATTTATAGATTATCGTTACAAACACATGCACCATTAGAAATCACAATGGAGGCCTTCGGACCTCCATTTACAGATTATTGTTACACATGCAGGCACTTTTTGTAGTATTTTTTAATAAAGCAGGGTAGATTTGATTAAACTAAGCGTGTATCTTAGAATTTACAATATGCATACGTTTGGAATTGATACGGTAGTCGCTGGGAGAGATCTTTCTCTCTCTATATATTCTTCCATTTCCTTTTTATTCTTTTATCTTTCTTCGTGTAAAGAGGTGCATAAACTTCACTTTATAAAAATAATAAGGACATATGGGGTAATTCTTGTCATGACACGACAGGCTTTTGGAACCTAGATGGTAGTCGGGCCCTTGAAAATAGGATCCTGGAATATTAGGGGCCTGGGTTCTTCTCTTAAAAGGTTGGCAGTGTTCTCTGTGCTGGAAAGCTCCGGGGTAGATCTGGTCTGTCTGCAGGAAACTCACTTAACTAGAGATACCAGCCAGCAGTTACAGATGAAAAAATTTCAATACCAATTTCATGCATATCACTCCTCTTTTAGTAGGGGGGTGAGTATCTTTGTGAAAGCTGGGGTAAAATTCTCCTGCAGACAGACCAGTATAGACGATCTAGGTAGATATATTTTTTTACTCTGTTCCATTGACGGAGTCATGTTAGTGGTGGCAAACATATACATCCCTCCCCCCTTTAATTTGGACGTATTGCTTAAATTGCACAAATTTCTGTTGGATAAAAAGGAATGCCCGATAGTAGTTGTCGGGGACTTTAACGAGGTCCTAGATAGAAAATTGGATAGATTCCCGATACGACAACTTTCAGAGGAATCAGGGAAGACCCGTTTGAGTCTATTCCTGGAAGAAGTTGGGTTAGTAGATTTGTGGAGGGTGCGAAACCCAGGTGTGTTGCAATACACCTGTTGTTCTATGTCACACTCCACGCTCTCAAGGATTGATTTAATCCTGGGGAATGACAGGGCACTTCAGCTGCTTGAAAAAATTGCATATTGGCCAAGAGGCATCTCAGACCATTCCCTTATGGTGGCTACACTAAATGTAGGAGAGTACAAGCCCAGGAAGAGTTGGAGCGTGAGTCCACACTGGTTCGAAGTAATTAAAAAAACGGATGGAATTCTCTCCACCCTAAGGGAATTTGTGGAGTTCAATCAGGGCTCGGTGGATCCCCCTGTGCTATGGGACACCCTTAAGGCATTTCTTAGAGGGGTTCTAATACAGCAGATGGCTAAATTTAATAAAGAGGCTAGGAGCGAAGAAGAGGGCACTCTGAGGGAGGCTATCGAGGCCGAAAATAACTTTATCAGAAACCCAACGCCGGAGCTGGAAAGCACCTGGCAGGAGAAACAACAAAAGTATAAATTAGTGGTCATGCAGAAAGCAGAGACTAGGCGCCTACTTCAGAGACAGGAATTCATGGTGGAGGGGGAAAGAGTAGGAAGAACATTGGCTATGCTTGTAAAATCAAATGCGGCTCCATCCACGGTCCTCGCTATTAGATCACAGAGTGGAGACATAACCTCAAGCACCCCAGAAATTGTACAAGCCTTCAGGGGGTATTATAAAAAACTCTACTCGTCGCAGAAAAGGGGCAAGGAGGCGTTGATGGAGGACTTTTTGGAAGGACTAACCATCCCTACTATTTCGCAGGAAGAAAGCGCCATATTAGACGCCCCAATAACGATAGCAGAACTGCAACAAGTAGTAGCGGGCATGGCATGTCTTAAGTCACCCGGACCCGATGGCCTTCCAAGCGAGACATATAAGCAGTATGGTGAAGTGTTGATCCCTGAACTACTAAAAACCCTGGAGGGGTCACTTGAGGGGGGCCAGCTGCCTGCCTCAATGCTAGAAGCAACAATTACGGTACTACAGAAGGAAGGGAAAGACCCACTGGATGTAGCTGCCTATAGACCAATCTCTCTACTTTGTACTGATGTAAAAATTCTTGCCAAGGTACTAGCAGTAAGACTGAACGGAGTTATTCACAAATTGATACACGAAGACCAGGCGGGCTTTATAGCCAACAGATCTACGAGCCTGAACATTAGAAGAGCGTTTCTGAACCTACAATTACCATCGGAAAACGCAGGCTCGAGAGCGTTAATGACCCTCGATGTATCTAAGGCTTTTGATAGCGTGGAGTGGGGCTATATATGGCGCGTGTTGGAAAAATTCGGATTTGGCACGTCTTTTATAAGGTGGATTAGAATGTTATACACCCGCCCTAAGGCAAGACTAAAAATTAACAACGAACTCTCAGAATGGTTTGAGCTGGAAAGGGGGACTAGGCAGGGGTGTCCACTATCTCCTTTGCTGTTCGCATTGGCAATGGAACCCCTGGCCATCTCTATAAGGGAAAGTAGAGCGATAACTGGATTCCTGCGAAAATCGGGCGAGGAAAAAATCGCGCTATATGCGGATGACATTTTGTTATTCCTGGGGGACTTGAGACACTCGTTACCGAGTGCGATGAGGATAGTGAAGGATTTCGGCAACTTTTCTGGCTTAGAGATAAACTGGGAGAAGTCTGAGTTTATGCCGATAGATCCCATCAGCGAGTTAATAGCAGGCGATATATCCCAGATGGTAATGGTGGATGCTTTGAAATACCTGGGAATAGTCCTGACGAAGGACCCAACCCGGTATATCAGCACAAACCTCGCTCCCCTCTTAACAAAACTGAAACAAAAAATAGTAATCTGGAGGCGCTTGCCTTTGTCCGCCGCAGGAAGATGTAGCTTAATAAAAATGGTCTGGATGCCACAACTGCTATACATCCTGCACAACTCGCCAGTCTGGATAGGCAAGAAGTGGTTTAAAAGAATTGATAGTCTCTTTAGGGAGCTGATTTGGAAGGGGAAGCAAGCCAGAATTCGACTTCGAGTGCTTCAGCTGCCCGCACGGGAGGGGGGCTTTGCCCTCCCACACCCCGAGCGCTACTTCTTAGCAACGCAGCTGCAGCAGCTGCTAGGATGTGGGATACCGAAAGGCGGCACCCCCAATGGCAAACTGCTATTGCTGAGTACTCCACATAATAACCTAGTTGAAACACTAGAGGCGGATATGTTTCACGATAACTACCCAACTATCAAGCTGCTAACTAAACTCTGGAAAACTGTCAAGAAAACGATGGGATATGAAGAGCCAACAGTTTATTCCCCTATTTGGAACAACCGTAATCTACAGGAAGTTCTTAAAATAGGTACCTCTGGGGAATGGGCGAATCTCGGCATCAGAAGGTTAAGCCAACTTTATAATGACACTAAACTAAAGAGTTTCCCGGAATTAGTAAGGGAATTCAAGCTACCTCAGAGCTCCTTCTTCTTATATCTCCAGCTAGAACACGCTCTTAAAGCACAATTTAAAGATCAGACTCTATGCTGGGAAGAAATGCCTCTATTTCAGTGCATAATGCAGGTAAACCCTACTAGAGGTCTAATCTCTAGAATTTATGACCAATTAAGTAAACCAGACAACAGCGGGGGGATACTCCAGGGACTAAAAACCAAATGGGAAGAGGATATAGGGGGAATGACCCAGGAACAATGGGCGAAAACCTTGGAACTGAGTGTACAGGTCTCGGTGTCCCCTTCACAGCGGCTCTCTCATCTATTTTTGTTGAATAGATCCTACTATACACCTAAAAGACTTTTTAAATTTGGGGGAAGGCCTAATGACAACTGTCCCAGATGTCAGAGGTCGGGAGACCTCATCCACATGTTGTGGAGGTGCCCCAAGTTATTTAGATACTGGGAAGAAGTGACCAGAAACCTGGGAAGTATCTTTGGCACTATAGTAGTAAAAGAGGCCATAACCTGTATCCTGGGGTATAGAAGAGTTCAGGGGGAGAGACTGGGCACTACATTGGCCATCACGCGGGCTTTGTTCCAGGCTAGGAAGATGATAACATTAAGATGGCAATCAAGAGACCCCCCCGCGGTGAGAGAATGGATCTCCACTGTCAATGATACCCTGAGTAGGGAGAGGGTGGAGTATATAAAGAGAGGCAACCTTCAGGAATTTGAAGACATGTGGAAGCCATGGCTAGAGAAAGTAGGTGCTCCCTAGTAGGCAAGGTGTAGGATTAGCCCAGGAGTGGGGCTTTAGGTGACTACATAGATAACCGAGATCCTTGAGACCAAGGAGCGGTATAGCAAAGTGATTTGGATATGCATATCTCTTTTTTTTTTTTGTGTATGTGACCCATTTCTCGTTTTATGATGGTTTTGATGGTATGTAGGATAAATTCTGAGGGGGGGGGGAGGGGGGGGGGTTGATTTGGGAATAAGTAAATCTCCTGGGAAATTTTGGGCAGCTCAGCAAAGAACGGGCATGGGGAGCCCATAAGCCTTCTATTTTATATCCCTTTCCTGTTTTCTCTTTATCTTTTCTATATTTCTATTTCCTTATACGAGTCCCTTCCAAGTGGCCACATTAAAGTATCCGGAGAGACGTTATAAAGGGAATTAGAGTTAATGCATTATCCACGATGATGTAAACCGGAGAAGGCGACCAGTCAATGAACATCAAGCTGATTTAGCCCTCTGATTATTGGTTTCTGAAGTGGAAAGAAAAAAAAAAAAAAAAAAAAAAAAAAAAAAAAAAAAGTAAAGAGAAATTAAAATAAAAAAAATTATACAAAAATTAAAAATAGTAAACGACAAGCTACAAAAAAAAAAAAAAGTGGTAAAAAAAAAAAAGAAACAAAACATATTTGAACTAACCATGCCACTCCTGCCATCCAGTTGCCATTTTTGGGGGGGGTGGTTCGGTTAGCGGGGAGGGGGTGCATTGCGGAACCTGGCCTTGGGGTGGCAGGGAGAGCAAATCCGGCCCTGCTTGTACCACACACAATTGAATGAGAGCTCCACAATAGGCAGACGACATGAGCCCACGCTGGAACACAGGGACAGAATGTATCCCTGTGTCCCAGCACGAGCCCATGCCATCTACCCATGCGGAGCCCCCACCCAATCGCGCATGTTTTTTATACCATCTTTGCTTGGTCCTGAATGTAACCACTACTGTATCCTTCTGTTCTCTTTTAGCCCTGTTTTTTTGTACTGTACTGGATCCCACAGTGCTTGACGGCTCTGAGGACGCACAACAACCGGGCATACGTGTATCTATCTTGCCGCCACAGTGAGTGTTTTTATACAGTTCCAGTCTAACTAGAATAAATTGGTAATAAATTGGCTGGCTGCTACACTTTTTTTCCTTCTTGTTCTTCTTTTCTAGAGTGCACTTCATTCCACATTTTTTGTCTTCAAAATGCCGAAAAACAAATCTGATGCAAGTGCTGGTGATACAGCAAAGAAAAGAAGATCCATCACCATGGAAAATAAAGTAGAAATAATAAAAAGATCAGAAAAAGGTGAAACTCCATCATCTATTGGCAGAGCATTGGGCTACAATCGGTCAACGATCGCAACGATTTTAAAAGATAAAGGTAGAATAATGGAGCATGTGAAAGGCCATACCCCAATGCATGCTACGATTATTACCAAGCAACGCAGTGGTTTAATTGTCGAGATGGAAAGGCTGCTGACAATTTGGATAGAAGACCAAAATCAGCGTAACATACCTATCAGTCTTACTTTTGTTCAAGAAAAGGCTCGAAGCCTTTTCAACGATTTAAAAGCTGCCCATCCAAGAGAAGATGATTGCAATGAAGAATTTGGTGCAAGTAGGGGTTGGTTCAATCGCTTTAAAGAAAGAGCCAATTTGCATAGCATTAGAGTTCAAGGTGAAGCAGCAAGTGCCGATGTAAGTGCTGCAAATAATTTTCCCAAGATATTGAAAGCTATTATTGACAACGAAGGTTATATGCCAGAACAAATTTTTAATGTAGATGAAACAGGCTTGTTTTGGAAAAAAATGCCAGCTAGGACCTACATTTCAAAAGAGGAAACATGTGCACCAGGACATAAGGCATCAAAGGACAGGCTGACTGTCTTACTTGGGGGTAATGCATCTGGGGATTTAAAGCTCAAGCCTTTGTTAGTGCATCACTTCTTAAATCCCAGGGCACTACGTAATGTCACTAAGGCATCTCTTCCTGTTATTTGGAGGGCAAATACAAAGGCTTGGGTTACAGCTACAATGTTTGAAGATTGGTTTTTGAACCATTTTGTCCCTGCTGTTGAATGTTATTGTTTGAGGGAAAACATTCCCTTCAAAATTCTTCTTCTCCTTGACAATGCCCCTGGACATCCAAACACTTTAGCTGACTTGCACCCCAATGTAAAGGTGGTATTTCTACCCCCCAACACCACATCACTACTTCAACCTATGGATCAAGGAGTCATAGCCTCCTTTAAGGCCTATTATTTACGCAGGACATTCTCACAAGCTATCAGGGCTACCCAAAAGGATCAGATGACCTTAAGAGAGTTCTGGAAGAATTATCACATTTATGATGCCATCAAAAATATTGCTGATGCTTGGGCTGAAGTGAAAGAAACAAATATGAGAGGTGTTTGGAAAAATTTGTGCCCCCAATTCACAGAAGAATTTCTGGGGTTTACAGATGAAGAAATCTCGGCAACCAGGCAAGCTGTAGTTACTATTGGTAATCAATTGCAGTTGGACATCAGTGAAAATGATATCATCGAGTTACTCGACTCCCATGGGCAAGAATTAAGCAATGAAGACCTTATGGAACTAGAGCAGCAGATGGCAGCATTTAGTGAAGAAAACCAGGACCTAGAAACTCCAACATTGAAAAAGTTTTCTACAAAACGGTTATCTGATGCTTTTCATCTTGTTGAAGCAGGAATGGCAAAGTTAGAGGAGCAAGATCCTGATACAGAGAGGTTTACCAAAGTTTATCGTACAGTTACTGACGGCCTGAGATGCTACAGGGCTATATATGATGAGATAAAGAAAAGCGCTGTGCAAACATCCCTTGATGCCTACTTCAAGAGTCCAGCAGCTGAATCAGATTCTATAATAACAGTCCCATCCTCTTCAACAAGCCCATCATCCTCTACCATAATTGTTTAAGGTTGTACTGTTCTGTACAGTACTGTACAGTGTTTGAAAATGTTTAGGAATTTACATGTATGTATCTGCATCTACATGCACAGGTAAACATAAATAATATGTTAAACCAAACACCTGTCTACGTTGTATTTATTTATTTATAGAGCCACTTAAGTTTTTACTGCTGTCTGTATCCTCATTAGATGGATTTAATCTCACTTCCTGACTCTGAGACTGGATTTGCACTTAAAAAAGGTACCGTTCCGACTTACAAACAAATTCGACTTAAGAACAAACCTACAGTCCCTATCTCGTTCGTAACCCGGGGACCCCCTGTACTGGAAAGTCAATCATTCATTTTAAGAACTATTCCTTGCTTCTATATATGTTATCTTTACACCAATGTTTTTATATTCCACCATCTAGAATACTGATGTTCTTAAAGTAAATATAACTAAGTGGCTTAAATGAGAAATTAATGGTATTCAAAGGAGGCATAGCCTACACCCATATGGGTTAGTCATTGTGTCAAACAAAGTGGTCAAGCTAGTCACTTCAAAAAAGGGCCTGGAAGTGAAAGTGCCCTGACTAGCTGCTGAAATTAGGAATTTTCTGAATTCAAGTGCAGTTCAGGCATATTTTAGGAGAAAGAGCTGTGACTCGCAATACCTTGAAAATGAGTTTAGCCTCAGAAAGTGGATTCCTCAAATTTTAGGCTAAAGCAGCTATGAATATAGCAAGGGGGACAAAAACAGAACAGAATATTGTATAGGTAGGATTTCCTTTTATTTCCTTTTAAGTGACACTAAATTATATTCTTATTTTCCAAAAATAACCCATACACATCCACTACTTAATGGCCCTGTAAACTATTTTTCAGGAAATCATTTCTTACTGTGTTTTTCTGCCTTCTTGTAATGTCCCCCTCTTACTTCCATTTGTTTGGAACTGAAATGCACATTAAATATAGTCATGTGCATTGCTCTATGCACACTACTCATCCCAGTCCATAGTCCTTAAGCCTTCCATAGATGGTTCGAATCTCGGCCAGTTCAGCAGGACCATGTATGGGCAAGGCTGAATGTACCCAAGTTGATCGGTCGATCAACTCGGGTACAACCAGCCTGCCAGATTTTACATGCGATTATTGCAAGCTGCCATTATAGCCACTAGCAATAATCATTGCTTCACAATGGCTCTGCGGGAGGGCCTACACTGTCTGTGTTGATGGGGGAATCAAGCTAATATCTCAGTAGAAAAACATTCTCCGTCTTTGGGCGGCCTAAGTCTCTAGTCCATCTCAGAAGGGAGCAACACTTTTTTGACTTAAGAATTCATACTTCAAAATATTTTTCTTCTTTAAACCAGAGTTTTTTGTCACTTTAACCATTTCATTTGCTGGTTATAGGCATTCAGTCTTGATAAAAATAGTTCCTATAGAGCAGCATTTTTCTATTAAAATCCTTGGTGACATTCAAAGTCAAAGTCACTGTGCCGCCCTGAACTTAGCTGGGACTAGCTTGTTTTCCACTTTGTTTCATTATCTTGACCCTGAGGTAAAGCAGTTTCCTGGAGTATTGCTTGCAGGAACAAGTCTGTTATTATCCAGCAGTAGAACGAGAAATTCAGCAATACAGAGTCCTCTTATAATAAGTCTATTCAGGCCGTCAGGAAGCAAGGAGCAGTTCTTGTACACAATAGAACTCTAAGGCCTGCAGCAATCACCATTGTAGCTCTCAGGATTAACAGGGACTTTTCAGCAGCTCCAGTTAATGTCATTTCATGAGGTTCTATTCTTGATTCCAGCATTTCCTCAGGTCTGAATAAGCTCTGGTTATATATCCCAGATTCATTGTGTATTTTTTTTTACACAGCTGGGTCGGGGCCAGCCTGCCCAGATTGTTGTATGAAAACGGACAAGGCCTCCTCCAGGAAGTCAAGATTTGACACTAAGACCATTGGCATGTAAAGTGTTTTTTAATCAGATGATTGCCCATATCAAATGACTTAACACTGGATTCTTCTGTTTCTGAGTTTCCTGCTGGCCAAAATATGTATCTATACACAACCTAAACAGTGCTAAAGATCCAGAAAATAGGAATGAAGGACCGCACCAGAGTCATTTTAGTCTACTTCTGTTGACTGTTTTATTTGTTATTTCACCTTTTGTGAACAAACGATTTTCCTGGTAAAAGTAATTTAGAAGACATGGGTCTTGTTACCTTTTATATCTATTGATATGGACAAAATAGTAATATCATTCTGGGTAAAAAAAAGTAAAAGTAAATTATATTGAGGGTGGGATAATGATCATGTATGCACAAATATATTTGATATTAGAAGCCTGTGAGTCACTACACTAAAGCTTCAGTTTATTATATGGAATAACTGCAGCAGATGTCATATAAAGTGGCTTCACCATTTGAAAGGGTGTATAGGATCCCTCACTCAACCTACTTTAAGAAGCCATAAGACTTAACCTATTTTCTGCTTTTGAGTCACCATCTAATTTTTCACAGTAGAAAATGCCAGTGTGGGTGATCACGGTCACAGCAAAAGTCCAGGTACACGTCCATGTTTTTCTTTCTGTTTGTACTGATTTTTAGTTATTGTGTGTTAATTTTTTTTGCAGTAGACTGGTATACTGTTGGAATAACATATGATGCAAGACTATGCAGGGTTCCTTCCTCTGAAGATAACACCCATTTACACTTTAATTTGTAGAGGTTAACAGTTTATGCACAAGATAGCGTTTTCTATTTGTACTTTCATATTTTCATTTATGGCCCTTTAGAAGGCTCCTCTTTGGAGAGGGCTTTTTCCTCTCCTCCAACTCATGGGCCCCATAAAATATTTGATATTATATCAGCCTCCCCTTTTTTTGAATGCTCAGGCTCAATCATGGGCCATACTTGGTTTGGTTATGCTCTGGTTTAACTTGTGTACCTCTTGGGCAGTTTCTGCACATTACCTCTTTTTGTTAGTATTACCAAGTTGTCTTGTACCTGTTTTTACCCTTTGATGACTTGGCTATGTCTATGATGGAATGTAATTTGTCTAAAATAAAGATTACATAAAGGGGTGCATAGGATAGGGGACTCTTTCTTGTTTCTACAGTGGGGATTTACAGGGTGAAAAACTACTTTAAATGACCCATACTCTGCTAATAACCTCCTGGAAGCAATTAAGCTGTATTATTGTAATCTGTATATTAATGGAGATCTCCAACTTAAACAGAAGTTTTTTTCCACTTCTGACTTGCAGGTCTATGGATGTGTGGGGACCAGCTGTTGAGACACCACTCACCTAGCATTGATGAGTTATTGAGAGCTCAGTACATGTGTTCCTGTTCTCTAAAGTTGAGTGAATGGGTAGCATGGGTATGGGTAATAGTCAAGTCTGGTCCACCACCCCTGCCTACTAGGCCTCCCCAATGTTGATTGTAAAGTTTTTATTTTTTTTATTTTTTTAATAATAAATATGTTATACTTTCCTGCTCTGTGCAGTTGATTTGCACAGGGCAGGCTGGATCCTCCTCTTCTTGGGTCCCTCTTGGGAGCTCCTGGCCCCTCCCTCCTGTCGAGTGCCCCCACAGCAAATAGCTTGCTATGGGGGCACCCGAGCCACAGCTCTGTGTGTACATTCAGATACTGAGCTGCGGTTTGGCCCCACCTCCTCTCTCTCCTGATTGGCTAACTGAGTTTGACAGCAGTGGGAGCCAATGGCACCGCTGCTGTGTCTCAGAGGGAGAGTCCTGGACGGCCGAGGGACTCGTGGACATTGTTGGATAGAGATGTACCTCAGGTAAGTATTAGGGGGGCTGTTGCACATAGAAGGTTTTTGTTATCTTAATACATAGAATACATTAAAATAAAAAACCTTCTGCCTTTAATTTGATGGGTGACATAGTAGAGGGGCTCGGGGAGGGGCAGGGTACAGCTCAACATTTACAGGAAAAAAATCAAGATTTGCGTATAAAAGAATCTGCCCATATCTCTGAAAATACGGATCATGCCATGTGATTTTTAATGGCACTGACATTTTTCACCGTATGCATTTTGGGTTACTCAGCTTTAAAAGATTTACTTTAAATATTTACTTTAAATACTGCTGGTACTTTGCCCTAGATAGCTTCATCTTTGTTTTACCCTTTTCTATTTTACCACTTTTCCTTATGTATCTCTACTTCTGTTCTAACTATCACCTCACTTATGCTTTTACTTGTTGGGATTACCTTAACCTATTCTAGCTTCATTTTTCCTAAGGCCCCATTCACACCTGAAAATTTTGTAGCCTGAAGCTCCAAAACTATCAAAATCAAAAAGTACATGGTTTTCAGCTGTGCCTGTTCACACCTGAGCGTAGTGTCACTTGTAGCTTGAAAATGTACATGAGTTTCTTTTCAGCTAAAAGCTTCCACTGTTTTTGGCCCCAACAGACTCAATGAGAACACCTCAAAAACACACACAAAAAACTTGCATATACGCCACACTTTTTCCCCCTCGTAACTAGCTTTCCATTGGCTACATATATTAAAATAAGAAACACTCAAGCAAATATGTCTTCAAAAATGTTCAAATACACCTGTACAAATGCTAAAAAAAAACTGTCAAAATGACCAAAGATGTTCATCTCAAGAGTAAGCCAAGGTTCACACTGATGCGAAATTACAGCGGGTTTGATGCGTTTAGGAACACACAGATTCACAGGTCCTGTAAAAAGCATATTATTCCATGGCTTTGGTTCACATCTATGCATTGCGAATTTAGTGCGAGAAAAAAAAGGGTCCTGTGTGTGTTGACTGTGGATGCGATGCAAGTTCCTATGGTGCAGTGCGAATTTTATCTTCATAGGCTTCAATTAAACGTGCAGTAAACTCGCAGCACACCGTTCACATCTCTGCAAATTGTTCACTGTCTGCCTCCTAAAAATCGTGGTAAATTCGCACCTGCCCACCTCAAAATGCAAGGCAAATTCGTACCTCACACAGGACAAAAAAAAGGGATCAAATTTGCAGTATATCGCATCGCAGTAGTGTGAACCTAGGCTGAATGCAGACTAACCTTCCAACTTTCTTTCTTTCCTTCCTCACTTTCTTCCCTCCATTCCATTCAAATACAACTTTGAAAACTATTTCTAATTGTTTGTTCTGTAATCACAATATATTGCATAATCATTTCAGATTTCAATTTTCAGATAGGTGGAACATTGGTCTGCTTTTCACATGCTTTACAAAGCTTTAGCTGTTTTGCAGAAAAAAAAGCCTATTGTTTACTGAGCTTATTCAAACCTATCAAACTGAATGAGTTACAAAGACCTTTTTCCCCTTTTACTCTCTCTCTCTCTCTCTGCTTCTCTGTTCTGTGTTATGGGACTTGTATTTGGTGTTGTATTTGGTGCCATGTATCCACCCTGTATTAATTATGCTTAAAATAATGATTTTATGGCAATATTAAAAAATAATAATAAAATATTGGTTTAAAAATGTATACACTTATAAATATTTATATATAGTTAAAACCATTAACATTTCCATTACCTATGATAAATTAAAAACACCAACATAATATCATACTATTTGTTAAGGACAACCATAATCTGTCCAATTAGGATTGATCTTATATTGTTTGTATTATATTATTTTAACAAAAAATATTGCTTCTAAAATTATATTTATTGTACATTTAAAAGTCTTCATTATCCAAACATTTGCCTTAAGTATGTCAGCATTAATTGTAAGGCCGCGTACACACGAGCTGACTTTTTGACCGGACTGGTTAGACGGACCGAGTCTGGCAGACAATTCGACCGTGTGTGGGCTTCATCGGACCTGCAGCGGACTTTTTTGGTCGAAAATCTGACGGACTTTGGTGTGATCGTGAGTAGGTAAGTCCGTTAGTTGGGAAAGTCCGTCGGAAGTCCGCCGAAAGTCCGTGGGATAGACCGTCGGACCAGTCCGGTCGAAAAGTCCGGTATTTACATCCAAATCAGGTGAACGGTGTAGGAATTACAACAGTTTGTATATGTGCCTCTCACTTTTTAAGGGACCAAAAGTAATGGGACAATTGGCTGCTCAGCTGTTCCATGGCCAGGTGTGTGTTATTCCCTCATTATCCCATTTACAAGGAGCAGATAAAAGGTCCAGAGTTTAATTCAAGTGTGCTATTTGCATTTGGAATCTGTTGCTGTCATCTCTCAATATGAGATCCAAAGAGCTGTCCCTATCAGTGAAGCAAGCCATCATTAGGCTGAAAAAACAAAACAAACCCATCAGAGAGATAGCAAAAACATTAGGTGTGGCCAAATCAACTGTTTGGAACATCCTTAAAAAGAAAGAACGCACCGGTGAGCTCGACCCGGAAAACCACAGAAAACAACTGTGGTGGATGACTGAAGAAATCTTTCCTTTGTGAAGAAAACACCCTTCACAACAGTTGGCCAGATCAAGAACACTCTCTAGGAGGTAGCTGTATGTGGGTCAAAATCAACAATCAAGAGAAGACTTCACCAGAATGAATACAGAGGGTTCACCACAACATGCAAACCAACATCTAAAAAAGCCTTCACAGTTCTGGAACAACATCCTATGGACAGATGAGACCAAGATCAACTTGTACCAGAGTAATGGGAAGAGAAGTGTATGGAGAAGGAAAGGAACTGCTCATGATCCAAAGCATACCACCTCATCAGTGAAGCATGGTGGTGGTAGTGTCATGGCATGGGCATGTATGGCTGCCAATGGAACTGGTTCTCTTGTATTTATTGATGATGTGACTGCTGACAAAAGCAGCAGGATGAATTCTGAAGTGTTTCGGGCAATATTATCTGCTCATATTCAGCAAAATGCTTCAGAACTCATTGGACGGCGCTTCACAGTGCAGATGGACAATGACCCGAAGCATACTGCGAAAGCAACCAAAGAGTTTTTTGAAGGAAAGAAGTGGAATGTTATGCAATGGCTAAGTCAATCACCTGACCTGAATCCGATTGAGCATGCATTTCACTTGCTGAAGACAAAACTGAAGGGAAAATGCCCCAAGAACAAGCAGGAACTGAAGACAGTTGCAGTAGAGGCCTGGCAGAGCATCACCAGGGATGAAAGTCTGGTGATGTCTATGCATTCCAGACTTCAGGCTGTAATTGATTGCAAAGGATTTGCAACCAAGTATAAAAAAGTGAAAGTTTGATGGATGATTGTTAATCTGTCCCATTACTTTTGGTCCCTTAAAAAGTGGGAGGCACATATACAAACTGTTGTAATTCCTACACCGTTTTCCTGATTTGGATGTAAATACCCTCAAATTAAAGCTGAAAGTCTGCAGTTAAAGCTTATCTTGTTTGTTTAATTTCAAATCCATTGTGGTGGTGTATAGAGCCAAAAATATTAGAATTGTGTCGATGTCCCAATATTTATGGACCTGACTGTAGTTTCAAAGGTCATTGTTAATATTCTTAATCTCAAAGCTTTTATAATTAAATAAGTGGTACTGAAGATGCCCATTCAGGTTCTTCCTGTTATTAGGTGACAACAATCTGTCCTTGTCTTCCAAGGGCCCTTCTACATTTTCAAGCTGTCACATGCTTCTGGGGAAGACTATAGGTGCCAATGTTAATGTACATTGTGCAAGCACGGTCTAATGTTGCCACTATTAGAAAGCTGGTCCTGAGCAATGGTGTACAGCAGCCACTGGACTGAGTACATGTAGATAGGAAGTGTCTGCAAAGATTTAACCTGCAAAATGTCTTTAAGTTAGGGTTTAGATTTTTCTTTAAGCTAGTGTTTAGAAAATGATTAGGAAAAAGCGGCAACTCTAAAACATATTCAGATAATTAGCTAGCTGTACAGCAGTACCTTGCAAAAAAAAGATTAGCATTTTTAGTGGTACGACCCCTGACCACTCCTAATGGGTAACACTGTGACTATTTAGGAAAGCCAGCAGTTAGCTGCTGCTAATATTTTCAGTAATTAGCAGCTTACAGATAGCAATCTTCTGCAGCAAAGGAGAGCCAATCAGCCGAGCAGCTTAATACAGTCAGAGAAGCACTAGTTGTTTTTCACATTATTATTCACTCGCTTGTTCTTAATGGGAACATGTTTTTTTAAAATGTTTAATAGACTGGTACTACTGAAAACGAAGGGGCATATTTATAAAGCAGTGTATGAGACAGTAGCAAATATTCACCGGTGGTGAATGACTCATTGTCATATGACAAGGAAGATTAAAAATTCACTGCTTTATAAATTCAGAAAACTATCGCACAATTGTTGTGTCTCAGCAGTGCAGACTGACTGTTAACAGGTCACTATCTTTATTAATCACAAAAACTTCCTGCTCCAACTCCTCCTACTAACTCCTAAAGCTCTTAAAGCAGGAATTGCCATAACATTTTCTTAAAATGCCAATACACAGAACTGAACAACTACACAGCATCCCCCGCCTCCGTTACACTTCAAAGCTTGATAACATTATACAGTACATAGTCCATCAGGCACCTAGATAAAGTTTTGGTGCATTCTTAACTCCACCGAGTTCCACCCTCCAGTTAATGAGAGTGGGAGTTGTTGTCCAGTCTTCCAGATGTTTGTGGATGTGTGGTAAAGTTAGATGCATCATCCCAAGTAACCCAGTTAAGAGTAGTGTCCTGCCTAACCAAAGGATCTTGGACAGGTACTAACCTGCTCGCATGCCAAGTTGACCCATCTGTAAGGGTAGGGTGCATGTTATATTAGGCAGATGACATCCTTCATATTTTCCCCATTAAATTGTTGGGTGCCAAGTTTGGATCACACAGGAGGTTGGGTGCGTTCTTCTGGGATATGTCAGACGGCAAAAAGGATCAGTTGCTATAACACAGGTATTACACCTTGCCCGAAGACATGCTTATCAGTGCCAGGACCAGACAAGGGCTGTGGTTATGTGAAAGTCAAACATTAAGGCAGTCCTTAATGGGTAACACTCTCGCCTAGCAGTAAGAAGGGTCGCTGGTTCGAATCCCAACCACGACACTATCTGCCTGCAGTTTGCATATTCTCCCTGTGCCTGCATGGGTTTCCTCTGGGTACTCTGGTTTCCTCCCACACTCCAAAGACATGCTGGTAGGTTAATTGGCTTCTGTCTAAATTGACCCTAGTATATGAATGTGGGTTAGGGACCTTAGATTGTAAGCTCTTTCAGGGTAGGGACCAATGTGAATGTACAATGTATATGTAAAGCGCTGCGTAAATTGACAGCACTATATAAATACCTTAAATAATAATAATAATAATAACTCAAAGATGAACCACTTGTGTGTAGTGTTGTATGTGAATATCTTTAAAGGATAGCGTCCTACACACTTAAAAAAGTGCCTATGTTGAATTAAGAGGCACACACAGAGCCTATGCCCACTTCATCAGTCAGCTTACCTCTGTTACCTTTTTTTCAGTAACAGAAAGGGCGTCTGCCAAGCACACAGCATGGACCTCATGCGTGCTCACTTAACTCTTCTCATTTTGTACCAAGTGACCACGTATTAGATCTCTGTAACGCTAATCTGCGGCCGGAAACCGACAGAGAAATACAGCTAGGGAGGGAGCTGTAGCACTGGGTCCCGTTGCTACTGGAGAACCTGTCACCCTACCAGGTACCACGCCAATGACTGGTTGCAGTTAATCTTTTGTTGCTGTGATGGTACTGGAAACTTTTGGTGTGCTGTAATGGACTCAGATCCTTATATGTACGCCGGGACCCCATTTGTACCCCTTGAGAAACTTCAGATGAGACTTTGTGCGGTTAATATTTTTAACTAAATGTGCAGCATAATAAACACAACATGGCAGAACATCCTTTCTCTATCTAATGCTAACAGTGAATACCCCAGGGTACTTGCATAAGTAAAGTCCTTGTGGTTGAAGTCCATAGCTGGCATGACTCGATGAGAGAAGTTCAGGACTTGGGTGTAATTCCAAAGGTTAGTGTTCCATAGACAAACTACAAGTCTTAGCATGTCCTGTAAGATTCCCGTTCTTTAGCTCGCTGCCCTGTGCTTTCCTGAACCTGAACTTCTGCCTTTTTATAGTATATGTGTCAGGGCTGGGCCCAGCCCTTTCTTCTCAAAGCTGGCCACTCAGCTGTCGGCTAATTGCCAGCTCCTTTCTCTCCACAGTGACTCACCTGTTGATGATATCCTGCTCGTCAGTCCTGCCTATTTAAGCCGTCCAGCCCAGATGATCTCTGCTGTCAAAGACTTGCTTGGCTGACATTCCTTCTGGCTCCAGATCCTGCTTGCTGTTCTACTATGCTCATCTCTGGCTCCCTGACATGTTGGCTTGTCTAGCTGTTCCGGTTCCTGAACTCTGGCTATGTTTTGACTACGTTTATTCTGTTTACCTTTTTATTATTATTATTATTAAACAAGTGTGATTTAACTTATTATTATTATTAAACAAGTGTGATTTAACTGTACTTCTGTTTGTCTGATTCATGGTTTCTGACAATATGTTACAAGACAGGAGGCTGGATCCCAAAAGCCTGCGAACATGAGCAGGAAAACAAAGCAGAGTTAACCTCTTCCCTTTCTTAACCTTAACAGCCAGGCTAGTCTAACGTGAACACAGTAGGCAACCTGCCTACACATCCTTCAGCTTTATAGGGTTGTGTAGGTTACTGGTCCCAATCAGCTGTGGATTGAATAGACTGGAGTTAAACTTTGACTTGGTTTGTAGCTTCTTATCCTCACCCACTAGCCAGGAATGAGGATAGTTGTCTTGGCATTACTTTTTACATCACTGTAAGTTTTTACATTGATCGGATAACTCGCCATCCTAGCTTGCAAGTTTTGGGGTTCTGCTGCTTTACTTGGTGGCTTCAAATTTGTGAGTGGGGTTCATAGATCACGACCTATCATCAGTTTTGTAGGTAATTCCCCAGCGTTATGAGGAGCTGACCTGTAGTGTTGTAAAACAGTAGTCATAACTTTTCTAAAGAGGAGTCCGCCATGCAGATATGTCCTAAAGGCCATTTTTAAATGTTTGGTTAAAACCTTGCACACCTCCATTGGCCTATGAATGGTATTGTGGTATTAAGATATGCTCTATTCCCTTTGATTTAGTAAAATCCTCAAACGCTTTTAAAATAAAGTGTCTCTACCTTAAAAAAACATCCCTCCAAGTGGTCATGACTTCTGCTTTAGCCACCTCTGTCCATTCTGAGTACAAATCATATGCTACCAAACAGTATCTTTGATGTTTTGGTGCTACTGTAATTTCTCCACAGTTAAAATAATGTTTGTTTGTTGTTTTTCCATCCCATATCCATACTTTTTAGCAAAGTAAGTGTAACTAGCTCCATAAGCGGCTTTTCCCTCAGTTTTGGGTTTGTAGTCTAAGCAGGTCTCTAATCTTTTCCTTATGTAAGGGCTTAAATCTGCAGGGTGCTGATAACTATCTCAGTTCAGCAACATAGTGGCAAATAGATTCTCTCTCTCCCTGACAGCATCTGTGCAAAAAATGAACTCTGACCACCAATCATTTGTGGCTGGTTAAAAAAAAGAATCTGCTCCCAAAGTTCAGAAACTTCTATAACTATCTGAACCTAATTTGTTAAGCAGCAAGGTCCTCTGTCTCTCAGGTGAGGTGACATCCATGCCAGATGCTAGTAAGTAGATTGAAAATTGATCATACCAGAGATACCAGGGCACTGCAGGCTGGTCATTATGCTGTAGAAACTTCTTTGGACGCAGGGTTCAAGTGTCCTCGACCCATTCTTTTGTCCCAGCAGACTGTGAACAGGTCATAGTCTTTATTAAAAACACAAACTTCCTGCCCCAACTCCTCCTACTATCTCTTAAAGATTTTAAATCAGAAATGCCATAGCATTTTCTTAAATAACAATACACAGAACTTAACAAATACAAAACAACAGGATTAGTGGAAGGATTAGAACTGTGTGCGATAAAATGCTATTTAATCTGAATGGCACCCCAATGCATCTGCCATTGGACATGTTTTGCAGCACAGCACGACTCATGGGAAAGCAGGTGCATTGGGCTTCCATTTAGATTGAATGGTCTGCACAATGCAACAAAATATTAACCACGTGTTGCTCCTCAGTGTGGTAACAAATGTTTTACCTCAGGTAGATGTTGTGAACAGGCTCTTACTGACATTGGAGTCTCTGACAGATTTCTTCACTTCATGTCTGCTAAAAAGGTTTTCCCCAGGACAAGAAGTGAGGCAACGTTTTTCTAACAGCAACACAGACAGAAATAAATATATATTTTTAAGTTAAAAAAGGGAATGCTAGAATCATACAATGCTTCTAACAAGTTACACGGCTTGGGGGCCCTTATGCATGAATGTTCCAGGATTCCCAACTCAAACATTTATTAAACAGGGGGACAAACAGCACTCCTCCATTATGACAACCAAAAGCTGTACTGCTGAAACACTGGACCACATTTAGTAAAGCCCTGTCTCCTTTTTACAATGCTGTCTTTACACAATATACAATATATGGCCAAAGTTTTTGGACACCAGACCATTTATTATACCTATACGAGCTTATTGGATATCCCATTCCAAAACTACTGGCATTAAAGGGGTTGTAAAGGCTTCGGTTTTTTCACCTTAATGCATCCTATGCATTAAGGTGAAAAAACACCTTGCAGTCACCGGCCACCTAGCCCCCCTGTTTTACTTACCTGAGCCCCGAATTTCCATTGGCGCGTCCCCCCCAACCCTCTCTCCACGGGTTCCCAGCTTTTGATTGGATAGATTGATAGCAGTGCAGCCATTGGCTCCCGCTGCTGTCAATCAAATACAATGAAGCGGGCACCGGGGGGCGGGGCCGAGTCCTGCATTCGGCCTCTATGGAAGCCAAATGCTACACTCGGGAGCGCGCGCGCAAGGTAACCCCAGGAGAGCGCTTCTCCTAGGGGGTTATCTAATGCGGGGAGGAGCCGCAAGAGCCCCCGAGGGACCCCAGTTATGGATGTTCGGGGCCACTCTGTGCAAAACGAGCTGCACAGTGGAGGCAAGTATGATATGTTTGTTGTTTAAAAAAAAAATTAAAAACGAT
Organism: Lithobates clamitans; assembly: GCA_037952925.1. Classification (NCBI taxonomy): domain Eukaryota; kingdom Metazoa; phylum Chordata; class Amphibia; order Anura; family Ranidae; genus Lithobates; species Lithobates clamitans. The sequence continues at coordinate 4,797,189 of JBBGZY010000448.1, read as the reverse complement.
CCTTTAGTATCACTTTAATATGAGGTTGCCCCAACCCTCCATGTGGCTTTAAGAGTCTATACTATTCTGCTATTTTGGGAAGGTTTGTCCTGAGATTGGCTTTAAAGTCCAGTTAAAGTCCAGTTACAGATTTTATAGCATAGTTAAATTGGTGCAGCTTGTATTAATGTATATATGCATGTGCGATACCTGTGGGATCCCCAAGGAAGCTGGAAATCATTGTAGTAGGTACTGCTATTACAGTGATTACTGCTGTCTTTGGCATCCCATGCTGAGCAGTCCCTACTGAATAGTGAACACAAGAGGTTTCCTGTTCAGCACAAGCTATATTAAAAGAGTGCCTTCTCTGATTGGATGTGGTAGAGAGGCAGGGCAGTGATGTCACAGTCTCTATTTTGACCAACCAAATTTCAATAAGAAATCAAATTTCATTAATAAAAATGCAAGGCGTTTTGGAACAGTGCTAGTGCCAAGTAAGCCACTTCTCCGTGTTCACTATGCAGCAGAGCAGCCACTTAGCACGGGACCCAGAAGACAATGGTAATCACTATATAGAAGTGCCTACTACAGTGATTTCCAACTTCCACAGGGATCCCACAGGTATGGCATATGCAATACTTACTTTGGTCCAAGCTGGACCAATGGAATTATGCTATAAAATCTATATCTGGAACAGCTTTAAAGCTGTATTAAATTCAAAACCAAAAATGGAATATATTGCAGCACAGGGGACCCCTTTGGATAGCAGAATTATCAGTCTAGGGGGAGGTATGTTAGATGTGCTAGCTGATTTAGATACTGTATACTAACAAATTTTAGCCAAACTCCAGCTCACAATTTATAAGCAGTTACAGCAAACAGGTTTTTATTTTTGGGATAAAGGTTTTACATAAATAAATAAAAGCTGTCGTTGTAAGCACCCCCGCTAGTGTTAAATGGTTTGTCTCATCTCTATTATTGATACATTCTGCAGGAGAGCTTGTTCATTTGAAAAATAACAGACTTATTGGGTGGACCACCAGATGAAAAAAGAAGAAAGAAAGCTTAAAAAAGAAAATGAATGCAGCCATCATATCGTAGAAATGATAAGCTGCAATAATGGTTTTCAAGTAAAGAACATCATTGTTACCACCCCATAGCCCCTACTGTAGACACGTTTTTCCAGAGCATTTTTAAAATAAAATGAGCTATTTTAACCACTTAAGCCCCGGAAGATTTGCCCCCTTAATGACCAGGCCATTTTTTGCGATACGGCACTGCGTCACTTTAACTGACAATTGCAAGGTCGTGCGATATTGTACAAAAACAAAATTGATGTCTTTTTTTCCCCCACAAATAGAGCTTTCTTTTGGTGATATTTGATCACCTCTGAGATTTTTATTTTTTGCAGTATAAACAAAAAAATGGCGACAATTTTGAAAGAAAAAACAATATTTTTAACTTTTTGCTATAATAAATATCCCCAAAAATAAAAAAAAATTCTTCCTCAGTTTAGGCCGATATGTATTCTTCTACATATTTTTGGTTAAAAAAAAAACGCAATAAGCATGTATTGATTGGTTTGCGCAAAAGTTATAGCGTCTACAAAATAGGGGATAGATTTATGGCATTTTTGTTATTATTTTTTTTTACTAATAATGTGACAATGCGGCGGACCGATCGGGCACTTTTGACACTTTTTTGGGACCATTGACATTTATACAGCGATCAGAGCTAAAAATAACCACTGATTACTGTATAAATGCCGTTGGCAAGGAAAGGGTTAACACTAGGGGGCGATCAAGAGGTTAAATGTGTGTCCTAGGGAATGTTTCTAACTGTGGGGGGATGGCACTGCCTGGGGGAGGAGAACGATTGTTTTTCCTAAGCATTAGGAACAACTGACCCCTGACATAACTGTCTATTTACATTGACAGACCTCCGCTCTGTCTCTGTGTGTTAAATTGGCCGACGTACAGCTGCGACGGCTCGCCCAGGGGAGCCAACATGCCGCTGTAGAAACTACGGCAGCTGGTCGGGAAGCAGTTAAATGAATAGTGAAACTAACAAAAATTAGGAAAATGTAGTTTTGTTGACTTTTTATACCTCAGCACTCAAAATATTCATAACATGTCACTTGTCAACATACTAATTTAACCTTTCCACATAGACAATCTGCAGTACTGGATTCCCAGAAGTCTCAGATATGGAGGTCATGCTTCTGAGAAGCCAGGTAAGGTATAGGTGCTTTTCCATAGACCGGTAAAACAAGAGGACATTGTGGGTGAATGCACACAACCTTTTCTAATTGCAGCTGCTCAATGTGTTTGTAATGTAATCATAAACATGTATCCCCAAGCCATAAGTCCCAAGACATTCTGGAAAAGGGAAATTGTGAGTTGAAAGCTGCACTACAACAGGTATTTTGCACAAATGGTTAATACATCTTGTTTGTGACGCAGAAAGAAATCTTTTTTTCTATTATTTTTTTATAATTGAATAGAAAATTGTGATGTTCATTTTCTGAGACTTTATGTATAGACTCTTCCAAGGTCAAGAGATGTATATATTGTTTCATGACAATTGAAAGGTAAAGAGCAATGTAGGCACAGAGTACTACTTCTATGTCTTTTCACGTAGTTTCTCAATTACAGAAGGGAGTGTGGCAAGGCGAAGAGGGAGAAAGTTTGATGAAGGACATTAGCACAACTATGAGTGGGAAAAAAACATCATGAAGGGTGATGAGCAGGATAGGCAGGGCTAGGACCAGTGTGGTGGAGCATAGAAGAAGGATGAGGGTGCTTGGAAGTGAAGTTATCGACATAAAGACATGACTCCAGATCTTCCAAAAACACAGAGAAGTAGGTGGGCAGGTCGGTAATAAGCCACTGTAATACCAATTGAGGAAGGAGCAGGGTTCCCAAATCATTATATTAAGAGCAATACGATGAATCTGTGTAGTGGTGTGGTCACTAGATTGAGGCAGAATCTGTATGAAACTGAAGTTCTTGGCAATTATATTTTCCTTCTTACATGCATTTAAATGGCTAATTACTTTTGACTTTGACAAGTCCATGACCAATATACTGATTCTCAAAATTGCTAAATATCTGGAGACCAGGACCCCTGTAATCTCACCCATGTCTGCTATAAAAAGACTTACTTTGTTCTTTTTCTTACCTAATCATTTGTTTATTGTGAACAAAGCATCATTACCTGCCAGACAGCCTAACAGCTTCCTTTCTGAACACCACCTGGTACTCCTTGACATGAGATGGATATTGCATAATTTTAACTATCTTGGTACACTACACTAGTAGAATTTTGTTTGAAAATTTTCATTTTCAAATCATTCATTCAATTTTCTAGTGCTTCATAGAGTCAAATCAGTGTTAAATTTTGATTGCAGTAATGTGAAAATTATAAGGAGTAGACGATTTGTTTTAGAATTGAATGTTTAAAGCAAACAAAATTTTGAAGCAAACATTCTTCAAATCTTCGAATATATTGATCAAACTTTTCGTATGAACATTCATTTGAAAATCTACTAGAGTACAGATAACTTTAGTAGTGGACAAGACATCCCCAGATGACCTTGGGGGCTATAAAATGTATTTTTCCACAGATTAGCACTTTATTTGTTTAGCAGTCCTTCCTGCTTCTACTGGCATAAACATACACCCTTGAACAAACCCAGTGTGCATGTTAATAGAGCGTAAAAGAAAGGTCAGATCTTCTTCTAATACCACCTTCTAATGTCTGTTGCCAGCTACATTCTGTCTTCCTAGATCACTGCTTCTCAAATGATCATTGTCCTAAAAGACTGAAATTCATTTGAATATCACTGATTGTGTTATGATCTTGCCCTAAGGATTCCCATAGACAGTAGGCTGTTTAGATTGTGTCTGTTTGGAACAGTTTAAATACATATTTTCACCTAAACACTCAATTGGTTTCCTTGATTTACATAAGGGTTTACAGATTGTAGACAGAAATCTCTAGCTCTAGCTTAATGAGAGGGCCTAGGCCCAAGGTACCCAATCAGGAAGGGACCACACACAGACCTCAATTGTAGTAATTATCTTGTATATTTTTTAAATGTTACCAGTAATGAATAATAAATAATAATAGATCTTGTAGGCACCGAGATAAGTCAATATAACAGCTGGTGTTTTCACAGGCCTGGGCCTGTATTACTGGAGGATGGTTTATGCTGGAGGGATGACACTTTGCGGTGTACCAGGACGGCACTGTTATACTGCTGGGAAAACCCCATTTCACTATTCTGTTTCTTTTAGGCAGGCAGGGTCCCTGTTCAGACCCTACTCACCAGGAACCTCTCCCTGCACTGAACATTTTAGATAACCAGTGGAATCTCAATTCCGGACATACCACTCGTTCCAGGCATGCCCAAATTACAAGGTACCCTATTATATAAGGTCCCACACCAAGATGGCTGCCTGAGATCTCGAGAGATTACAGTATCCAATCAGACAGTTGACCTCTCTAAAAGCCTGACAGTCTATGATCCCTCTAATCCACAGTGCCACCTACAGAATTAAGAAAACCTACGCTTGCTTACAGGCTTATATTAGGGATCAACAATAGAGAAGGTCATTGTCACAAACCTTGCTCGGAGGCCAAAGTGAGGAGAGGGTCCCCATTTGCGGCTCTGGTCTGAGCACCCCTGAGTATGGAGACAGAAGAGCAAGACACCAAGTACCGGTGGAACAGACAGCAGGTAGAAGCAGTATCTGGACTATAGCCAGAACACCATGAGGAGTTGTGGTTGACAGTCTGGAGGGCTAGGATGCACAGTATGGGTACTGTGAAGATGCTCCATCAGAGGCAAGTGCAGATCCCCATTAGGATCAGAGATGTGGTCAGGAGGCAAGCCAGGGTCAGTATGGGTGGTCAGCAGGGATGAGTTTAGTAGCCAGGCCGGGGTCATACATGGGGGAGTAAGAGGAATAGTGGTCAGGCAGCAAGCTGAGGTCAGGATCAGGAATGCAGGAGAGCGTGAGTAGAGACAAGCTGAGGTCAGAATCTAGAAGTCACAGAGCATGTTCAGGAGAAAGTAGGGTTAGCAACGGAAGATCAGATAACACAGACAGGTATGCAGGAACACAGGCAAGAGTCCCTCCTTTGCATGTGCATAACTGTTAACTTCCTGACAGTTATATAGGTCAAAGATATCCAACTCAACTATTCCCCTTAATTTCCTGAGGTGGGTGTTGGAGCCATTTTCTGTTGCCCTTAGACCAGACTGATGTCTGTGTGGCCAAGATCAGCCTGATCATGTGATAAACATCTAATGTCTATGGGTCTATTGTTAATAATATAAAATGCCCTCACTAGGCAAGTTCTTTCTAAAAAACATTTTATACTGAATATATTTATAAACTCAAGTGCCTGCTTACCTCTTTAAACTATATCTACTCCACCGAGTAGTACTTGGACTCCACATTGATGAGTAGAGCATGGACTTTCTATCAAAATAAATTGTAATCCCACTAAGTGTGTGTGTGGGAAGAGGTGGACCCAACAGTGAAGATTTTCAGAAAGAGGCTGTGTGGCACTGCAAGCATCGAAAATCTCAGCAAAGTAGGCACAGATAAGTATATGGCTTTCTGGGCTGTTACTGGAGCCCAGTAAGAGTAATGCATTTACATTTAAACGTAAAACATTCCCAACAAACCAAAAGAAGAGAAAAGTCACTAGGATATGTTTTCACAAATTAAGTAAAGCCCAACTTTAGGTTTTAGTAAAAACATTAAAAATACATTGCCCTGTAGTAGGTAAAATAAAGGAAAAAAAATAATCTCTCGTTACAATATGCACGTTTCTGATGCTATTTAAACAGACTCTTCATGGAGGGAAAGGGATCCTTGGAGTTTGGATTTAGCCTATTAGGATTTATTATTATTATTATTATTATACAGGATTTATATAGCTTTAGCTTTACAACATTAGGGCAAACAGTACAGTTACAATACGATTCAATAAAGGAGGAATAAGAGGGCCCTGCTCCTTAGAGCTTACAATCTAGAAGGGAGGGTCAAGTGATACAAAATGTAATAACTGTGGGGGATGAGCTGATGAAGAAAATTAAGGTGGAGGCAGGATAGGCTTCTCTGAAGTGAAAAGTTTTCATGGATCGCCTAAAAGTGGATAGAGTTGGAGATAGTCGGAAGATTGGGGTAGGAAGTTCCAAAGGATGAGAGAGGCTTGGGAGTCTTGTAGGCGAGTATGGGAGGAGATGACAAGGGAGCTAGAGAGCAGGAGGTCTTGGGAGGAACAAAGAGGAAGATTTGGTTGGTATTTTGAGACTAGGTTAGTGATGTAGCTGGGGGCAGAGTTGTGGATGGCTTTGTAAGTTATTGTTAATATTTTGAATTAAATTTGTTAGGTGAGTGGCAGCCAATAGAGGGATTGGCATAGAGGGGTAGCAGACACTCAGCGGTTGATAAGGTGGATGAGTCTAGCAGCAGCATTCACGATGGACTGAAGGGGGAGTAACCTATTTAAAGGTAGGCCAATGAGGAGGGAGTTGCAGAAGTCGAGATGAGAGATAACCAGGGAGTGAATCAGGAGCTTTGTGGTGTCAATGGTTAGGAAGGGACCTATTTTGGAGATGTTGCGGATGTTGAGGCGGCAAGCTTTGGAGAGTGATTGGATGTGGGGCTGAAAGGAAAGTTCAGAGTCCAGGAAAACACCTTGCACCATGGTATGTAAATATTATGAGCTCAGTTTTGGATAGATTGAGTTTGAGGAAGTGGTGTGATCCAGACTGGATTTATCAATGACCTTGCAAAAATGAATATGCTATATATAAAATAGATAGGAAAGATAGACAGGTACTTTGATTTTGTTTTACTTAATTATGTTTTTTTCACTGGGTCTTCTCCCATATTAACGGAGCTTTGCAAATTACTGTTAGGCTTTACCCTTTTTGTATATGGCAGCTGCAAAGCAATTATGGCCCTTTACTGAATGTTTAAAATGCATATGGTTCACATGCGGTTCAAGGTTTGTTTTTTTTAGCATTTTTATGTCCAGCGCCACATCCTTAGCTGATTCGAAGCAGCACTGGTTTCTTCAAAATGGCTTGTTTACATCTATTCTTCATTTTTTTCTAGTTGAATTGACCATCTTAATTAAAATGTAGCTAAATCTAATTTGTAAGTATAGGTCCCCCTTTAATATGGCAAGCTTACAATGTGCAGTACCCTAAAGCAGCCAATAAAAAAAAAATCAGTTTTATTGCCGTGGCTAGCCTAAACAAACAGAAGTTGAAATCTCATTGGTAGCTGTGAGTTATTGCACTTTTCAGGGTTCCATTGTTTGCACTTGTTGGATAAAGTCTTACTGAATAAATTCAATAGCATTTGCATTGCACATGCACATATTTTTTTGAACTGCATAATTTTTTGCTTGCTGCCACAGGGATTGTTTGGTCCTTGCTTTCCTTATGAATGCAAAGTGTTAGACATGATTAGACTTAGATAGAGATATACGGTAAGAGTCGGGCTTAGCCATGTGACTCGGCTTAGCAATAGGTGTGGAGATCTATAACTAATTCCCAGAGAGTATGTTTAGGGTTTAGAGGTTAGAGATAATTGGATTGGAATTTACCACAGGGGGATTACTTATGCTCTTATGAGTGGATGTCACATGCTCACGTCCCCGATGAACATGGAGGGCGGCCGCATAAGAAGTTAATCACAGCAGGGGGAGCTAGGCAATATGTCATTTGCCCGCGGGGCACAAACATGAACACAGCATCAGCACCATACACACCCCAGACCTCAGCCTGAAACCAGGATTATGCTCTTAGGCTAACTAACTACTCCTGCATGTATCCCTGCTTCACGTCAAACTACTTCATTAGAAGAAAAATAATTATGAAGGACTCAAGCTTCTCTTCTACTATAGAGATCAGCGGCTAATCACATATATTGCTTTATCCTGGGCTATAAAAGAACTGAGTAAGAAAGGCGGAAGAAATACACCATAGAAACGTAGAAACATTATTACAAAAAACAATATATTGCTGCCTGAACACATAAAATTGCAAATTAAAGGGGAAATGTTCTTTAGAGTGTATGTTAATACCTAGGCTTGGCTTATCAGAAACAGGAGCCCAAGGCTAAACAGACCCTTCTAGGGGTCAATTAAAATATAAGTAGATAAAAATTACAGTAAAAACATATGTAGCATTAAGGACGCAACGTCAGTGCAATATAATAAAGGGTTAAGAGAAATAGAATGGTGTAACTGAATAATAAAAAAAAAAGAATATTGATTCACAGCACTTGACCTTGCTTTAGTTACATAGTAGCTGAGATTGAAAAAATACACAAGTCCATCAAGTCCAACCTATGTGTGTGATTATATGTCAGTATTACATTGTATATCCCTGCATGTTGCGGTCGTTTATCTAATAGTTTTTTGAAACTATCGATGCTCCCCGCTTAGACCACCGCCTGTGGAAGGGAATTCCACATCCTTGCCGCTCTTACAGTAAAGAACCCTCTACGTAGTTTAAGGTTAAACCTCTTTTCTTCTAATTTTAAAGTTTTAATCCTATTGTGGGGTCACCAGTACGGTATTTAAAAATTGAAATCACATCCCCTCTCAAGCGTCTCTTCTCCAGAGAGAATAAGTTCAGTGCTCGCAACCTTTCCTTATAACTAATATCCTCCAGACCCTTTATTGGCTAAGTTGCCCTTCTTTGTACTTGCTCCATTTCCAGTACATCCTTCCTGAGGACTGGTGCCCAGAACTGGACAGCATACTCTAGGTGCGGCCAGACCAGAGTCTTGTAGAGCGAGAGATTATCGTTTTATCTCCTTTTTAATGCATGCCAATATTCTGTTTGCTTTGTTAGCAGCAGCTTGGCTTTGCCTGCCATTGCTGAGCCTATCATCTACCCCCAGGTCCTTTTCCATCCTAGTGTATAGATTGCATTCATATTTTTGACACCCTAAATGCATTATTTTACATTTTTCTACATTAAATCTCATTTGCCATGTAGTTGCCCACCCCATTAATTTATTCAGATGTTTTTGCAAGGTTTCCACATCCTGCAGAGAAGTTATTGCCCTGCCTAGCTTAGTATTGTCCGCAAATACAGAGCTTTGCACGACTGAGTACTATACTTACAATGTGCTAGAGGATGCAGTGTAAACAGCTTGCTGAATACTCTTCCTGGTGTCTTTCAAACCTCAGGATTCAGCCATTGAGCGTCCTTTCCGTTGTATGGCAGCCATTGATACAATATAAGAGTGAAGAAAATTATTTAGACAAATACAATTCAAAATGCACATTAAATAAAAGTGGACATCCTGCGAAACAAACCAGATGCCAAGTAAATATTTTGAGATTAGACTTGCAGTATGGTTAAACTAAATTGTGATTAAAAAAAGAATAAAAATTATAATAGTATACAATATAATTATAAATATTTTATTAAAAATATACAATAGTATATTTGTTGAAGAGCATTAAAACAGATGTAAACCTCAAACCAATGATATTTAGTTTGTTAAAGCAGTGTTACAAACAATTGCCTTTATTAACAATAAAATACTGTTTTTACTTTATTTCATCCCTTGATACATCTCAGTGCTGTTGATCTCCTGCAGCCGTTTTGTATCCACCTCCTGTCTACATGTACTCCATAGCTACATGACATTTTTAAGGCAGGTTTCCTGATGATGACCGCACTGAACCATGCAAATGTTTTTTTTTTTTAATTGACCAATTTTAGCCAACATAAAACACCTGTGTGACATGATGACAACCCAGGACAATTGGGAGATGGGCACAGAGTGTTGTCACTCTGTAACAGAAAATACCCGACTTTCATGGCAGGACCACAAGGTCTTATTTTAATAAAAACTGCAGATTTTAAAATATTGAAAATCACAGTACTTGAAATTACAGTAACAATTCAAAGCTTGTGTTCTGGAAATTTGATGCAATTTAAGTTTTTTAAACACATGATTATGTAGGTATCACATTAATATACAATTTTATGATAACAAGGGGCGTAACACAGGCAGGCTAATCCTAATCAGGACTCGAAAGAATGCAATTATAATCCTGCTCAGTATGAGAAGACTTGCAGGTTCAGATCAAAAGAGGGGAGATTGTAAGACCCCTTTCCAGGGGCGTAACTAAAACCTTCAGGGCCCCGATGCAAGAAATCATGAAGGGCCCCCCTGCCCCCTGGACAGCGCTTTTCCTAGGGGGATGTCTGATAAGAGGAGGAGCCGCGAGAGCCGCCGAGGGACCCCAGAAGTCGGTGTTCGGGGCCACTCTGTGCAAAACTAACTGCACAATGAAGGTATGACATGTTTGTTATTAAAAAAAAAAAAAACCTTTACAATCACTTTAAGGGGTTAAAACAGGTGGTCAGGAGGCAACATATTGCCTCTTTACCGGCTGTCAAATGTCTCTGAAAAGTGATCTGAGCATGGATCGCTTTTCATTTTTTGAAAAAAAATCATCAAATGCAGCCACTGTGCCCATCAAACACTGCCACTGTGCCATCAATTGCAGCCACTGTGCCACTTAAATGCTGCCAGTGTGCCATCAAACACAGCCACTGTGCCAAACGCTGCCACTGTGCCCATCAAACGCTGCCACTGTGCCACTTAAATGCTGCCAGTGTGCCATCAAACGCAGCCACTGTGCCATCATTTGCAGCCACTGTGCCAAACGCTGCCACTTTGCCCATCAAATGCAGCCACTGTGCCCAAACGCTGCCAGTGTGCCCAAACGCTGCCAGTGTGCCCATTAAATGCTGCCAGTGTTCCATCAAACGCAGCCACTGTGCCATCAATTGCAGCCACTGTGCCCAAACGCTGCCACTGTGCCCAAACGCTGCCACTGTGCCATCAAACGCTGCCACTGTGCCCATTAAATGCTGCCAGTGTTCCATCAAACGCAGCCACTGTGCCATCAATTGCAGCCACTGTGCCCAAATGCTGCCACTGTGCCCATCAAATGCTGCCCGTGTGCCCATCAAATGCTGCCCGTGTGCCCAACAAATGCTGCCCGTGTGCCCATCAAATGCTGTCAGCGTGGCCTTGAATGCCCCCATTGTGACCCTCGACCGCTCACCGGCACTTACCCTGTCTTGGTGGGGCAGCGGGTGACTGCGACGAGTGGGGTCCTCCATGCGTCTCCTGCTGTCCTCATCTCCCGTCCTCTCCTCCTGATAGGCGTCCAATAGCGGCGCCTGTCATTTCAGCCAATCAGGTGATGGGTAACAGAGCCGAGCACCTGATTGGCGGAGAGGCAGTTTAGTGTTAGGGAAGCGAATAGTCATTCGCTTTTCTAACACAGCTGAGTGACCTGTGAGGTCACCTTTTTTGATGCCTATTAGAGCCTATGGCTCTAATCCGGTGCTTCAAAAACACCCCTTGCCGCTGTAATTCAGGTTCCCTGCAGCCAAAAAGAGGCTGGGCGCCTGAATAGGGGGTGGCAGCGGCGGCCATAGATAGATTCATGCAATGCATGAATCTATCTATTGGTGATGGAGGGGTGGCTGGAGAGAGGGGGCGGCACCCGTGCGCCCTTAATGCATGGGCCGCCACTGCATCTAAACACACACACACACATACACATAGATAAACACACACATAATATACACACACATATACTGTATATACACACACAAACACATATATAAATACACACATGAACACATGCAAACACATACATGAACACACATACATGAACACACATACATGAACACACATACATGAACGCACATACATGAACACACATACATGAACACACATATAAGAACCAGGGGTTTTTGTTTTCTCCTTTGTTATTTTTCCTTTTTTATTCATTATTTATTATATTTTTTTTTTTCCTCACACAGTCTTTATCCCATTGTTCTTTTTCTTTGTAGACCCTGGTGCTATATCTCCCCTGAAGAGTGTTCAATACACGAAACGCGTCGGGCTTACGACATGCACCAGACAATTATATACCCACAAGTTTTTTATTACCTTATGATTCTATGCTACTTTAGTGAACATTTTATCCAGAATAGGATTATTTTCCCTGCATCCATTTGGGTGTTGTTTACCATGTCTGCCATGTATGAGTTAGGACGTGACTGCTACACGACTTGTTATGACAATCTACACTTGAACTCCAATTGTGTTATTGCACTACTATGTATCAATAAAGTGTTTTATGCAATGTCTGACTGTCCCCCTGGCCTTCTTTGCTCACCTCATCTAAAGTCCCAACCCTCCTATTTTATGTATTTACACATATAAGAACACACATACATGAACACACATACATGAACACACATATAAGAACACACATACATGAACACACATACATAAACACACATACATGAACACACATACAAGAACACATATATAAGAACACACATACATGAACACACATATAAGAACACACATACATGAACACACATATAAGAACACACATACATAAACACACATACATGAACACACATACAAGAACACATATATAAGAACACACATACATTAACACATATAAGAACACACATACATGAACACACATATAAGAACACACATACATGAACACATATAAGAACACACATACATGAACACACATATAAGAACACACATACATGAACACACATATAAGAACACACATACATGAACACATATAAGAACACACATACATGAACACACATATAAGAACACACATACATGAACACACATATAAGAACACACATATAAGAACACACATACATGAACACACATATAAGAACACACATACATGAACACACATATAAGAACACACATACATGAACACACACATAAGAACACACATACATGAACACGCATGTAAGAACACACATACATGAACACACATATAAGAACACACATACATGAACACACATACATGAACACACATATAAGAACACACATACATGAACACACATATAAGAACACACATATAAGAACACACATACATGAACACACATATAAGAACACACATACATGAACACACATATAAGAACACACATATAAGAACACACATACATGAACACACATATAAGAACACACATACATAAACACACATATAAGAACACACATACATGAACACACATATAAGAACACACATACATGAACACACATATAAGAACACACATATAAGAACACACATACATGAACACACATACATGAACACACATATAAGAACACACATACATGAACACACATATAAGAACACACGTACATGAACACACATATAAGAACACACATACATGAACACACATATAAGAACACACATACATGAACACACATATAAGAACACACATACATGAACACACATATAAGAACACACATACATGAACACACATATAAGAACACACGTACATGAACACACATATAAGAACACATATACATGAACACACATATAAGAACACACATACATGAACACACATATAAGAACACACATACATGAACACACATATAAGAACACACATACATGAACACACATATAAGAACACACATACATGAACACACATATAAGAACACACATACATGAACACACATATAAGAACACACATACATGAACACATATAAGAACACACATACATGAACACACATATAAGAACACACGTACATGAACACACATATAAGAACACACATACATGAACACACGTACATGAACACACATATAAGAACACACATACATGAACACACATATAAGAACACACATACATGAACACACATATAAGAACACACATACATGAACACACATATAAGAACACACATACATGAACACATATAAGAACACACATACATGAACACACATATAAGAACACACATACATGAACACACATATAAGAACACACATACATGAACACACATATAAGAACACACATACATGAACACATATAAGAACACACATACATGAACACACATATAAGAACACACATACATGAACACACATATAAGAACACACATACATGAACACACATATAAGAACACACATACATGAACACATATAAGAACACACATACATGAACACACATATAAGAACACACATACATGAACACACATATAAGAACACACATACATGAACACATATAAGAACACACATACATGAACACACATATAAGAACACACATACATGAACACACATATAAGAACACACATACATGAACACACATATAAGAACACACATACATGAACACATATAAGAACACACATACATGAACACACATATAAGAACACACATACATGAACACATATAAGAACACACAAACACACATATACAGAAAGCCTTTTCAAAAACGGCAGTGCTTTACCTCACCTCTTCCTGCCGGGTACTGCACTGTAGGGGGAGACAAAGAGCACACATACACTGTGCTTTCACTGATCAGTGTGACAAGCTCCCCGTACAGTGCCGATTACAGTTCGGCTGAGGTTGGGGAGAACGATCTCAGCCGCTCATCCTTACAAGATAAACAGGGGGCCCTCAAGGGCCCCCTGCAGCATGGGGCCCAGTCGCCATGGCGACCTCAGCGACCCCTATACTTCCGCCACTGCCCCTTTCACACTGAATCGCCGCTAAAGCGCCAGTCATTTTTGCTGTGCTTTAGCAAGATTTTAGCGGCGCTTTTCGGACGCTAGCGGGGCGTTTTTTTTTTAAGGTCACGTGACAACATGACCTTAACAAAAGACCCGTTTTGCGGCGCTTTCAAAACGCTTTTAAGGCGCTTTCATTTAAGGCACATTCATTTCAAGGAGCAGGGGCATTTTGGGAGCACTATAAAGTATAAATAAAATATAGCGCTCCCAAACCGCCCCAAAGATAATGCTTGCAGGACTCTTTCTAACGTCCTGCAAGCACACCGCCTGAGTGTGAAAGCACACATTGCAATTAATGGGATGCAGTTTTCAGGCGCTTTAAGAGGCTATTTCTAGAGCTAAAGTGCCTGAAAACTGCCTCAGTGTGAAAGGGTTCTAAAGGAAATTTGTAAATTCTGTTTAAAATTTTATTATATTTTGTATGCTTTGCCTGTGTATTGCTCACTGCACTCATTGTGCACACGGCACTAATAATGTTCTCATTACATCTTTGCGTCCTTTCAAGTCCTGATTAGAATTAGCCTGCCTATGTTATGCCCCTTGTTACCCTAATAGTACAATTGTGATATTAACGTGATACCTATCTAATCATGTGTGTAAAAGGCTTAATTGTGTCAAATGTCCAGAACAGTTGGTTAGCTTTGCCTAGGAGGGGATTTACTGGTGACCCTGAGAATCCAAAACGACGAGCTTGAGATGATCCAGGAATTTCTGATAATCAGCCGGCTGAGGTAAGCCTTTTGCTTACATTTGAGTTTTCAGACTCCCTTGATCAGGAAGGCATTTTTGGGACAAAGGGTCCCTATTTTACTCCCCTTAATCAAACTGTATTGATTGGTGGTTATATGTTATGTCATCACTGTCTAGTGACCATTGGAGTGTTATAGATAAGAAAGGGAAGGATAGTGCTAATAACAGGTTATATGAAGCACACATCTGCTGTAATAGTAGTTTAGAGGCAAGAGGGTATAGGCACAAGTAGAGAAGAGAGAAGACTGGCCAGTCATTATGAGCATTAAATTAAGTAAAGAAATGAAGGGTAAGAGACCCCCACTTGAATGGCCGGGCTGTGGTGACGTCACTCCCATGCATACGCAAGGGAGTCACTTCGCCGTGGCACAGGGTGCGTGTAGTAAATGCGGTCTGATCTGCGCATGTGCGGCTCAGATAGTATTGCCGCTGACAGGCACAGGGGACATTAATGACAGAAGAGACCTAAAGGGTCTCTTCTGTTTTAAAGACCCTGTCTGTTAGCAGATTTTTTTAATGCTTGGGTTTACTACCACTTTAAGGTAAATAACCTTCTATGTTCAGCTCCCCACCAGCCCCCCTTACACTTACCTGAGCCTGATCTCGATCCAGTGATGTGCCCCAGAGCAGCATCTCTCTCTGCTCTTGCTCTCTCTCACCTCACTGGACAATTAGGCAGCAGCAGGGGCCATTGGCTCCTGCTGCTGTCAATCACAGCCTGTGAGGAGAGAGCAGGGGGGCGGGGGCGGAGCTGTGCTCTGTGTGTCTATGGCCGTCGATTTGTTATGAAATCTTTTGGCACTTGTATCGTTAGGGCTTCTACCGTGCAACACTGGGGTCCACGGCTGAATCCTGTCCAGGACTTGATTGCATGGGTTTCCTCTCACACTCCAAAGGTGATCTGGTAGGTTAATTGGCTCCTGTCTGCTTTTGGCTCTAGTATGTATGAGCAGCTCACCCTCTAAGGAGCTGCAAGTGTACAGGGACCCCCACCCTGCACAGCCAGGCACACCGCATCTTCACAGCACACAAGTCAAAGAACAGTGAGTGATTTGTTTTATGTTTTACTGAGGGGAATAAATTTGGATAGGAATTGGGGTGTTATGGGATGCCCACTTGACTTTTTTTTAGCAAAAAAGAAATCTTCAGGGACACAAATATTCACAGTCCACATGTGCACTTCTCCTCTGCCTCCTGCATACCTCTTGATTGCAGCACTACAATGCTCAGGATCAGCTGGCACTGTTGGATAATCTGACAAAAAGGCTCAGTCAGATAGGCAGGGACCACGACCCCTTGTTTGTGTAGCAAAGTCCTAGTGGCCAGCTGTCCTTTTGTGGCTACTGATCCCAGCACAGGGGCAGACTGACCCATCGGGCACTCGGGCCATTAGGGGGCCCGTGAGAGGCTCTGCACCCACAATATATGCAGTCTAGCAGGGATTCAGGAAGTGGCTGTAATAATACCTCTCACAGCGTGCTGCTCCTTGCCGGCTCATCCTTCCTTCCCATCCACCCCAGGTGCTTGTACATGACATCACCTGGGATGGACGAGAAGAGAGGAGGGGCCAGCAGGGAGCAGTGCGCTGTGAGAGGTATTCAGGTATCGGGTGAGGCGGTGTTTGTGGCGCAACTGCCAGTACAAGTGTAGGGGGCCGGGCCTCAAAAGGATGGCATGAGGCCCCATGATATTCTCCCGGTCCTCCCATGTCCTCCACCCCCCCCACAGTGTCCCCCTGTGCCCTCCAGCCACCCACAGTGTTACCCTGTGCTCTCCACCCCCCACAGTGTCCTCCTGTGCCCTCCACCTACCCACAGTGTCCCCCTGTGCCCTCCACACACCCACAGTGTCCCCCTGTGCCCTCCACCCACTAACAGTGTCCCTTTGTGCCCTCCACCCACCCACAGTGTACCCCTGTGCCCTCCACCCTCCCATGGTGTCAGCCTATGCCCTCCACCCCCCCCACAGTGTCCTCGTTTCCTCTCCCCCCACGATGTCCCCCTGATTCCTCTCCCCCCCACAGTGTCCCCCTGTGCTCTCCACCCACCCACAGTGTCCCCCTGCGCCCTCCACCCCTGTGTCCTTTACCCACCCACAGTGTCCTCCTGTGCCTCTCACCCCCCCACAGTGTCCCCCCCTGTGTCCTCTCCCCTCAGGTGTGCCCCTGTGTCCTCTCCCCCCACGGTGACCCCCTGTGCCCTCCACCCACCCATGGTGTCCGACTGTGCCCTCCACCCCCCACGTGCCCCCCTCTGCCCTCCACCCCCCTATGGTGTTCCCCTGTGTCCTCTCCCCCAATGGTGTCCCTCTGTGTCCTCTCTCCCCACGGTATCCCCCTGTTCCTTCTCCCCCCACAGTGTCCCCCTGTGCTCTCCACCCACCCACAGTGTCACCGTGTGCCCTCCACCCCCCCCACGGGCCCCCTGTGCCCTCCACCCCCCACAATGTCCCCCTGTGCCCTCCACCTACCCATAGTGTCCCCGTGTCCTGCACCCCCCCACAGTGTCCCCCTGTGTCCTCCATCTCCACAGTCTCTACCTGTGTCCTCCACCCACCCACAGTGTCCCCCTGTGTCCTCCACCCACCCACAGTGTCCCCCTGTGTCCTCCACCCCCCCCACGGTGTCCCCCTGTGTCCTCCACCCCCCCACGGTGTCCCCCTGTGTCCTCCACCCCCCCACGGTTCCCCCTGTGTCCTCTTCCCCAACAGTGTTCCCCTGCGTCCTCTCCCCCCACGGTGTCCCCCTGTGTCCACCACACACACCCACAGTGTCCCCCTGTGTCCTCCACCCCCCCCACAGTGTCCCCCTGTGCCCTCCACCCCCCATTTGCCACCCTGCGCCCTCCACCCCCCCATGGTGTCCCCCTGTGTCCTCTTCCCCCCCATGGTATCCCCCTGTTTCTTCTCCCCCCACAATGTCCCCCTGGGCTCTCCACCCACCCACAGTGTCCCCCTGTGCCCTCCACCTCCCCCCACGGTCCCCCTGTGCCCTCCACCCCCCCACAGTGTCCCCCTGTGTCCTCCACCCCCACAGTGTCCCCTCCCCCACACGGTGTCCCCCTGTGTCCTCCACCCCCACAGTGTCCCCCTCTGACTTATTCCCCCACGGTGTCCCCCTGTGTCTTCTCCCCCCACGGTGTCCCGCTGTGTCATATACCCCTACGGTGTCCCCCTGTGCCCCCCCCCCCCACGGTGTTCCCCTGTGTCTTCCTCCCCCACAGTGTCGCCCTGTGTCCTCCACCCCCCCACGGTGTCCCCTTGTGTCCTCCACCCCCCACGTTGTCGTCGTTCCCCCTGATGGCTGCCCTGAGAGACACTGTGCTGAGTCTGGAGAATCGCAGTGCTCTGCTGTGTGTCCTGTGTTTTGGTTTGTGCCCTGCTATTTTCCCTACTGCATGCCCGTGGCCTGTTATGTGCCCTGCTGTGTACCCCCTGATGTGACCTACTGTGTGCCCTGTGCTGTTCTCTACTGTATTCCCCATGCCCTGTGATGTGCTGTGTACTCCCTGATGTGCCCTACTGTGTGCCCCATGCCCTGTAATGTGCCCTGCTGTGTACCACCTAATGTGCCCTGTGACCCATGATGTTCCCTACTGTGTGCCCTGTGATGTGACCTACTTTGTGCCCTATGCCCTGTGATGTGCTCTGTGCTCTGCTGTGTACTCCCTGATGTGCCCTGTGATGTGCCCCGTGCTTTGGTGTACCCCCTGATGTACCCTACAGTGTGCCCCATGCCCTGTGATGTGCCTTGCTGTGTACCACCTAATGTGCCCTGTTTCCAATGATGTGCCCTGGCATGTGCCCTACTGTGGGCCCTGTGCTCTGCTGTGTGCCCTACTATGTGCCACATGCCCTGTGATGTGCCGCATGCCCTGCTGTGTACCTCCTATTGTGCCCTGTGATGTGCCCCGCTGTGTACCCCATGATATGCCTACTGTGTGCCCCATGCCCTGCTGTGTACCCTCTGATGTGCCTGTGCCCCCTGTGATGCACCATGCTGTTCTCAATAATGTGCCCTGCTGTGTACAGCATAATAAACCCTGCTGAGTGCCCCGTGAAGTGTCCTACTGTGTGCCACATGCCCTGCACCCTGCTGTGTACTCTCTGATGTGCCCTGTGATGTGCCCTACTGTGTGTCCTGTGATGTGCCCCATGCCCTGTGATGTTCTCAGTACTCTGTTGTGTACCCCCTGATGTGCCCTGTGCCCCATAATGTGCCCTCCTGTGTGCCCTGTGATGTGCCCTACTGTGTGCCCCATGCTCTGTGTTGTTCCCTGCTGTGTACCCCTTGATGTGCCCTGTTCTCCATGATGTGCCCTGCTGTGCGCCCCATGCCCTGTGATGTGCCCTGTGCCCTGCTGTGTGCCTTACTGTGTGCCCCATGATTTATGTAGGTGGGGCTTTGTGTAGGTGTGGCTTGCATGTGGGCGGGGACACAGGGGGCCCAATGATCTTCTATTGCCCGGGGGCCCCATGATTTGGCAGTCTGCCCCTGTCCCAGCACCACCTCTTCAGGCACTGCCAGACCACCTGGCTGCAGCTGCCCCTCTTTCCAGCCCTCCTGGCTGGAAAGACCTCCACAGTCCCCCCAGACTGAATATGCATCTATCTCAGACTTCTCTCACCCAGTCCTCTCAGGCATGCCTCTCAGTCCTCTCCTGACTGTAACACTCACCAGCCCACCTGGCTGTCTTCCTTCCTGGAGATTTGCCCGGCAGTGTTGTCCTGCTGTCCTCCTCCAACTCAGCTGCCTCCGGTCAGGACACCCCTGTGTATCGTGAAGAAGGTCCCTTCTGCACCCGAGCCCAGGCCCGAGGTCACCCCCCCCCAGACTAGGGGGTTACCCTCAAGGGCCACCAACAGCCTAACAATCCATCTCCAGCTTCCACCCGAACTCCACTGCCCCAGCTGGGCTGACCCAGAGTATTTGAGGGGGCCTGCCCCCAGCCAACCCATCTGTTGGGGATTGGTCAAGGCCCTCAGAATACTCCAGACAGTTCCTCCTCACCTCCACTCCCATTCTTCTGGAAGTTTCCAGCAAGTTCCAGAAGTAGTGGGAGGTCTCAGAGATGCTGCCTGTGAGTCATCCATCCTTCCCTGAGTCACTCACCTGACCCAGATAAAAAACACAGACTTGGCTGCCAGCCAAGCCTAACAATTTACCTACACTATACAAAAAATCCTACTCTAGCACACTAGAGGGTCCTGCATATGCATGCATAGAATCAGTTGTAAGCTTGGGGCAGGGACTGATGCAAATGTTTATTATGTAAAGCGCTGTGTAAATTGTTGGTGGTATGTAAATACCTGTAATAAATAAGTAAAACAACATTGTGGGAGGGAATTAATAAAACTGGAAAGTGCAAAATCTGGTGCAGCTCTGCATAGAAACCAATCAGCTTCCAGGTTTTATTGTCAAAACGTAATTGAACAAGCTGAAGTTAGAAGCTGATTGGCTACAGTGCACAGCTGCACCAGATTATGAGTGCTCCATTTTAGTAAATCTCCCCCCTGTGTGAGGCAGGATGCCTCTTTACATTTCTGTGCAGTTTCTGTATTTTTTTTATACCAGGTGTAATCCATTACATAATTACATTACTGTAGTGAAGGACATAAACAGCTGAGTGGACAGCGGTGGGGTCAGAGATCAGCAGCATGGCCCAGTGCGTAGAATACAAACATTAGCAGCTGGAGTCTCTGCGGTGACTCAGCCATTCCCCAGCCCCATAGAGATCTGTGCAGTCATTACACCAACAGGCTGCAAGGCTTGCAGAATCCATCTCCCATGTTATACCGTATGCAAATTTACCGACTACTGATACGGCTTCTCAGTCTCCACATTCTATATTAACCATAACTGCGATTATTGAGAGATCCTATATCAAACCCCCCCCCCCCGCAGAGCATCGACTCCGCTATGTACTCATAATATTTCCACTTTTTCAGCATTCTCAGATAAAAATGATTTAGCTCCTATGTAGATTGTACATTTTGCGGTAGAAGCCGGAATAAATGAATACTAGAAAGCGTACAAGGCAGGCGTAAATGAAACAAAACAAAAAAATGCATTATTTGCCACCTTTCTCTAACAATTCCTTTTATTTCTGCATACAGTAGGAAAAGTAAATCTTCAGGAAAGCTCTGACCAGCTTTGCAATCACCCATTTGTCCTGCAATGAATATTTCTGGGCCGTATTCTTTCTGATTTGTACACAGCATTTTATTATTATTTTTTTTTTCTTTTTTACTTGTTCTGTTTTTCAATCCGTTGCAGATGGAATCAATATACAAGGAGCCTGAAATGTGCAAGGCAAATCTCCTAGTAAATTTGTATTTCTGAAATTGCTACAAGCTCCCTCACAGCATAATGCTGATAGTGTCAGCCATCCCTCCAGTAACATGTGACAGTTTAATCAGAGTAGGTTTGCATCTTATCAGCACACAAACTAACACAATCCTATAACCCACAGACACAGAAAATAAGGTTCACCTGAGATTCCAAGCAACCAAAAGTAACAAAATAATTGAATTACCCCTCCGTAGCATGTGTTCTTTTCCTATGATTTTTTATTTGAAAACATCTTTATGTACGTGATCATTTCAATTATACTTTACCCAATTGGCACATGTCATAGGGTGATTAAATCCTGTGGAGGATTCTGGGTAATTGTATGCAAATGTATCACGCTGAATTAAGCAGCTCGGTATACCATTTTTTTTCCCCCCAACACGATTCTCCTGTGTGAGACTACCCGTCAGAACATTTTCCCGGGAGACGCTTATTCAGTTGTCAAAATGCCATAAAATGCAGAGGTAGTGCGCTTCATGGTGAGACAGCGTTATCCTTTTAAGGGAAATATAATTTGGTAGGTGCTTAAACGATCGACACACATAGGATTTCTATAAGAAGAAATTCTGTTTCAGACTTAAGATACATTTAAGAAAACCTCATTTTCCAAATATCAATTCGGCAGGAGTGCCTTGAAACTGTGTCTACGTTGACACTACGGCTGTAAAAAAAAAAACAATAGCGAATCCGTCTGCGCATCAACACCAACAAAAAACGTCTTAGGATTCGCTTTGACTTTGTCAGTTCACCATGAGTGCCAATTTCAGACAGTTAAAGAATATGTAACCCCAACATTTCATATTGCTGATATGTGCCTGCTGTACCATGTATTAAAAAGTATCCTGTTCTTTTTGCATTGCTTCCTTTGTGTGAAATCCCTGGTGTTCCTGCTAGTCCCTCCGCTTTCTTATTAAAGTGGAAGTAAACCCACCTGTCGTCTTCAGCCAAGGAAGCTGCCATCTTGGCCTCTGTTTAATCTACAACTGCCATGATGCTGCACATGTGATCAGTTAAGGCACCAGCCATTGGATTGTTTGACAGTTTGATCGAAAGCACAACCAATGGTCAGGGCCGGTGCTATCACTAGGCAAACTAGGCGGCCGCCTAGGGCGCCCTGCTGCCTAGGCCGCCCAGCCACTGGTTTTCCCTTTTCTCTTCTCTCTGCAGCAACTAACTAAGGCTCAGCATCAGCAGGCAGCCGCCGCTCCGTTCACACATAGTGTCAGAGGCGCAGCAGTGATGGAGGACTGTGTCTGTGTCCCGACTCACGCAGCAAGCAAACATTCATTGATGGTCACTGGTAGGCTGCATTTGATGGGCGCTGGAGAGGCTACATTTGATGGGCGCTGGTGAGGCTACATTTGATGGGCGCTTGTGAGGCTGCATTTGATGGGCGCTGGTGAGGCTGTGTTTGATGGACGCTGGTGAGGCTACATTTGATGGGCGCTGGTGAGGCTGCATTTGATCAGCGCTGGTGAGGCTGCATTTGATGGGCGCTGGTGAGGCTGAATTTGATGGGCGCTGGTGAGGCTACATTTGATGGGCACTGGTGAGGCTGCATTTGATGGGCGCTGGTGAGGCTGCATTTGATGGGTGCTGGTGAGGCTGCATTTGATGGGCGCTGGTGAGGCTGCATTTGATGGGCACTGGTGAGGCTGCATTTGATGGGCGCTGGTGAGGCTGCATTTGATGGGTGCTGGTGAGGCTGCATTTGATGGGCGCTTTATTAAAAAGGTGGGATTTACATTTGCCGGATATGTAACAGTTGTATGGATGGGTTTACTTCTGCTTTCAATACTGATGACACTAGGCATAAGAGCACAGCGTGGTAAGTTCTCTAGCTGTGCTGAGAACTCAGCCTGCTCTCCTCCAATGATCAGACTTGTGCTGACATCCCCCCCATGTGCACCCTGGGAGGTTCTGTGTTCTGCTGTTTCTCCTCCCCCAACTCTCTGAGCTCCTTATGCAGCTGGGAACAGAGGGTTTGTAATCACTTATTAAAAAACAGGGATAAAAGAGTATTTTTTTAAATGTTATATACACTATATCACCAAAAGTATTGTGACACCTACCTTTACACGCACATGAATTTTAATGGTATCCCAGTCTTAGTCTGTACGGTTCGATCATGAGTTGGCCCACCCTTTGCAGCTAAAACAGCTTCAACTCTTCTGGGAAGGCTGTCCACAAAGTTTAGGAATGTGTCTATGGGAATGTTTGACCATTCTTCCAGGGGCGCATTTGTGAGCTCAGGTACTGATGTTGGACCAGATGGCCTAGCTCACAGTCTCCTCTTTAATTCATTCCAAAGGTGTTCTATCGGGTCAGGACTCTGTGCAGGACTGTCAAATTCCTCAACCCCAAACTCACTCACCCATATCTTTATGGCGTTTGCATTGTGCACCGGTCCAAATCATTTGGCGGAGAGGGGATTATGGTGTGGGATTGTTTATCAGGGTTTGGGCTTGGCCCCTTAGTTCCAGTGAAGGGAACGTCAGCATACCAAGACATTTTGGACAATTTCATGCTACCAACTTTGTGAGAACCGTTTGGTGATGGCCCTTTCCTGTTCAAACATGACTGCACACCAGTGCACAAAGCAAGGTCCATAAAGACATGGATGAGCGAGTTTGGGGTGGAGGAACTTGACTGGCCTGCACAGAGTCCAGACCTCTACCCGATAGAACATCTTTGGGGATGAATTAGAGTGGAGACTGCGAGCCAGGCCTTCTTGTCCAGCAACAGTGCCTGATCTTACAAATGTGCTTCTAGAAGAATGGTCAAACATTCCCATAGACACACTCCTAAACCTTGTGGACAGCCTTCTCAGAGGAATTGAAGCTGTTATAGCTGCAAAGGGTGGGCCAACTCAATACTGAACCCAACGGACTAAGACTGGGATGCCATTAAATTTCATGTGCGTGTAAAGACAGACAGCCCAATACTTTTGGTAATATAGTGTGTATATACTGTATACTGTAGATACACAAATGGTTTGCCTTTCATTTCTCTTCTAAACTGAATGGGTTATTTTACAAGGTGAGGGTTTACATATACAGTACTTTAAAGCCCACCTCTTAAAGTGTATGTAAACCCTCACCTTGTAGAACAACCCATTCTGAAAGACAAAATATTTGTGTTAGATATACAAAAAAACATTATAAACACTTTGCCCCCCTTTCTCTCTGTTCTCAGCTGCATAAGAGCTGGGAGGAAGAGAAGCAGCACACTGAGCTTCCCACTGAATGGCTGTGCAGTGGGGGAGTGTCAGGACAAGTCTGATCATTGGAGGAGAGCACACTAAGTTCCCAGCATAGCTAGAGAACTGACCACGACGTGCTCTCCTGCTTAGTGTGGTCAGTTTTAATAGGAAAGCAGAGGGATCAGCAGGAACACCAGGGATTTCACACAAAGGAAGCAATAGAAAGAGAATGAAATACTTTCTCATGGTACAACAGGCACATCTCAGCAATATGAAATGGTGGGGTAACATACTCTTTAAGCCTAGTGCACATGGGCCAAATGTCGAGCGGCATCGGCCGGTTTCTATTCGGCCTGTGTACATACCTCAAAACTTTTTGAGATGGGAACGAGGGACACCTATTAGAAAAAGTATGTAGGAATAGGACACCCCCCCTTAAAGGAGAATTATAAAAAAAAAATGATTAGTTAAACCCACTACTGTTTCTTTATATTGGCTTTCAAAATTAACATATGCAGCAATTTGGAAATTGGATGAAAGGTTTAGCACCAGGAAACACTTTTTAAAGATAGAAAGTGCATTTTATATACAACTATATACAGTATATACAGTAGATCAGACCAAAATGAGGGACAGATGAGTAGGAAAGAGGAACAGAGGGACTTTGTTCCAAATCAGGGACAGTCCCTCGAAACAGGAACAGTTATGAGCTATGCCGTGTGTACTGCAGTCTGACAAAAGCTGGCTGTTCGGCTTAGTAAATGAGCTTAGTAAATGAGGTAAAGTTTCACCTTAGAAAGAATACCCAATCACATGCAAGGAAATTTTAAAAAACAGCATTTTTGCTTCATGCATTGGATGATAGAAGTCAGCAGAACCTCTGCTCATTTACTAAGCTCTGGAGTAGGGATGAGCCGAACACCCCCCGGTTCGGTTCGCACCAGAACCCGCGAACGGACCGCAAGTTCGCACGAACGTTAGAACCCCATTGACGTCTATGGGACTCGAACGTTCGAAATCAAAAGTGCTCATTTTAAAGGCTAATTTGCATGGTATTGTCCTAAAAAGGGTTTGGGGACCCGGGTCCTACCCCAGGGGACATGTATCAAAGCAAAAAAAACTTTTAAAAACGGCCGTTTTTTCGGGAGCAGTGATTTTAATGATGCTTAAAGTAAAAAAAAAAAAGTGAAATATTCCTTTAAATATCGTACCTGGGGGGTGTCTATAGTATGCCTGTAAAGTGACGCGTGTTTCCCATGTTTAGAACAGTCCCTGCACCAAATGTCATTTTTAAAGGAAAAAATCTCATTTAAAACTGCTTGCGGGTTTAATGTCATGTCGGGTCATGGCAATATGGATGAAAATCAGTGAGACAAACGGCATGGGTACCCCCCAGTCCATTACCAGGCCCTTTGGGTCTTGTATGGATATTAAGGGGAACCCCGCACCCAAATTAAAATAAGGAAAGGTCCCTATATACTCTGAACAGCAGTATTCAGGCGGTGCAAACAAGACAGGGACTGTAGGTTTGTTGTTAAGTAGAATCTGTTTGTAATTTTGAACATTTTTAACGTGTTTAGCTCCAGCCAAAAAATCTTTTCTAAGCTTTTTGGAAAACATAGGGAAGGGTTATCACCCCTGTGACATTTGTTTTGCGTCTTTCCTCCTCTTCAGAAGATTTCACCTCACTTTTTTGTCCCAATGAAAAATGTTTTTTGAAAGTTTGGGTTTTTTTGTGGAACAAGGATTGGAAAGCATCAGTGGAAAGGAGAAATTGTTTTCCCATATTAACTCTTACAGGAGAGAATTTCCCTTCCTTAGGGGTAGATTTCATCTCACTTCCTGTTGTCTCCTTCCGTTTGCAAGTAGGAGTCGTTTGTAAGTTAGATGTTTGAAAGTAGGGTCCTGCCCTATATACTCAGCAGAAATTTGGGCCTTAGGTGTTGCTGTGGCCAAAACACTGTAAGCCCTCACAGGGCCCTGCTGTGAAATATTAGATCAAGAATTGTAATTACATGCCCCTGTTGAACAGGAGCTGAAAAATTAGGCCTTAGGCACTGGTGCTGGTGCCACAACACTGCAACCCCTCACAGACACTCTAGTTGGAACGCAGGAACGAGCCCTGCTGCAAAGTATTGCATCAAAAATTGTAATTACACGCCCCTGTTAGACAGGGGCAGAAAAATTGGGCCTTAGGCACTGGTGCTGGTGCCACAACACTGCAAACCCTCACAGACACTCTAGTTGGAACGCAGGAACGAGCCCTGCTGCAAAGTATTGCATCAAAAATTGTAATTACACGCCCCTGTTAGACAGGGGCTGAAAAATTGTGCCTTAGGCACTGGTGGTGGCGCCCAGAACCAAAAATGTTCTTACAAGCTATCAGCGTGATGATTGAGGAGGAAGAGGATAATTACTCAGGGATAGTCACTCAGCATCAGCATAGGCAGTCTTTGAAGGGATCTGAGATTTCAAAAAAAATTATTCGGTTACATCTGCATCAGGTGCTTGGTAGCTGGTGGTGATCCAAGACTGATTCATTTTTATGAAGGTCAGCCGATCGACCGAGTCGGTGGACAGACGCACCCTGTGATCGGTTACCACGCCTCCAGCAGCACTGAATGTGCGTTCCGAAAGAACGCTGGATGCAGGACAGGCCAGTAGCTCAATTGCATACTGTGCAAGCTCTGGCCAGTGATCCATCCTCAAGACCCAGTAACCCAGAGGATTTTCGGTGGGAAAGGTGTCCAAGTCTGATCTTGCCCCTAGGTATTCCTGCACCATGTAAAACAGACGCTGGCGATGGTTGCTGGAACCGATCATACCTTGGGGCTGCGGACCAAAAAATTGTCTGAACGCATCGGTCAGACGGCCACCTTCTCCACCGCTCCTTCTTTGACTGACCGAAGCCTCAGCAACACGTTGTCCAGAAACAGGAGTTTGTAACCTCCCAGTCTCTGGGAACGCGTTGCACAGACCTTTCTGCAAGGCCTCCCGAAGATGTTTCATCCTCTGCTCCCTCTGCGATGGCAAGATAAGGTCCGCAACCTTACCCTTGTAACGTGGATCAAGGAGGGTTGCCAGCCAGTATTGGTCCTTCTCCTTGATACCACGAATACAAGGATCCTTACGC
Source organism: Lithobates clamitans (assembly GCA_037952925.1). Classification (NCBI taxonomy): domain Eukaryota; kingdom Metazoa; phylum Chordata; class Amphibia; order Anura; family Ranidae; genus Lithobates; species Lithobates clamitans. Next base: position 4,769,152 of record JBBGZY010000448.1, on the reverse strand, counting down.
AGGCTTTGCAGGATCAGGGAGGCCATGCAGCGTAGGTTTGCTGAGGCATTCGGTCCGGAGTCCTCTGGGTCACTAAGGACAACAACGTCCGCAGCCACCTCCTCCCAGCCACGTACAAGTCCATGTTTTCCTTGGGACTGATCCCTTAAAGACTGCTGATGCTGAGTGCCAGGCTCCACCTCCATACTGACACAATCTTCCTCCTCCTCCTCCTCCTCCTCCTCGTCCTCTTCCTGTGTGATCGTCGGGCACGCAGGAACACTGTCTGGATAAAGGGGGCCTTGAGAGCTAAGGAAGTCCTCCTCTTCCTGCCTCTGTTCTGCCTCAAGTGCCCTGTCCATTATTCCACGCAGCGTGTGCTCCAACAGGTGGACAAGGGGGACAGTGTCACTGATGCATGCACTGTCAGTGCTCACCATCCTCGTGGCCTCCTCGAATGGTGACAGGACAGTGCATGCATCCCTGATCATGGCCCACTGGCGTGGGGAAAAGAAACCAAGGTCCCCTGACCCTGTCCTGGTGCCATAGTCGCACAGGTACTCATTGATGGCCCTCTGCTGCGTGTGCAGCCGCTGCAGCATGGCCAACGTCGAGTTCCACCTGGTGGGCATTTCACAGATTAGGCGGTTCTTGGGCAGGTTAAACTCCTTTTGGAGGTCCGTCAGCCGAGCACTGGCATTATATGACCGGCGGAAATGCACAGAGACTTTCCTGGCCTGCCTCAGGACATCCTGTAAGCCCGGGTACCTGCCCAAGAACCGCTGCACCACCAAGTTAAGGACGTGAGCCAAACAGGGCACATGGGTCAGTTGTCCCTGTCGGAGGGCAGAGAGGAGGTTGGTGCCATTGTCGCAAACCACCATTCCTGCCTTAAGTTGGCGTGGCGTCAACCACCTCTGAACCTGCCCCTGCAGAGCTGACAGAACCTCTGCCCCAGTGTGGCTCCTGTCCCCCAAGCACACCAGCTCAAGCACCGCATGGCATCTTTTGGCCTGCGTACTTGCGTAGCCCCTTGAACGCCTACGGAGCACCGCTGGTTCCGAGGAAGAGGCCATGGAGGAAGAAGAAGAGGAGGGGGTGGAGGAGAGAGGTGTGTCACAATCAGCATTTTGGAGGCGTGGTGGCGGAACAACCTCCAACACTACTGCACCTTGTCCTGCATCCTTCCCAGCTGCCAGCAGAGTCACCCAATGCGCCGTGAAACTTAAGTAACGTCCCTGTCCATGCCTGCTGGACCATGAGTCAGCGGTAATATGCACCTTACCGCTGACCGCCCTGTCCAGCGAGGCATGGACATTGCCTTCCACATGCCGGTAGAGAGCCGGAATCGCCTTCCGTGAGAAAAAGTGGCGTTTGGGTACCTGCCACTGAGGAACCGCACATTCCACAAACTCACGGAAGGGGGCAGAGTCTACCAACTGAAAAGGCAGCAGTTGAAGTGCTAGCAATTTTGCCAAGCTAGCATTCAACCGCTGGGCATGTGGATGGCTGGGAGCAAACTTCTTTCGGCGGTGCAGCAGCTGGGGCAGGGAAATTTGCCTGGTACAATCTGACGTCGGTGTACCAAAAGCAGATTGCCCACAAGTACTTGGCTGTGACACACCTAATTCTACACCTTCATTCCTCTCACTGCAGGTCTCAGAGAGGACTGAAGGTCTAGTGGGGTTGGAAATCTCAGCTGATGAGGAGCAAGGAGAGATCGTCTTTGTTCTTTGGTGTGGGTCTTTTAGATACGCTTGCCAACGAACTGCATGGCAGGTCAACATATGTCTGGTCAAGCATGTGGTACCCAAGCGGGAGATGTTTTGGCCACGCGAGATACGCTTGAGACATATGTTGCAAATAGCAGCGGTGCGATCTGATGCACTCGTCTCAAAAAAGGCCCACACCAAAGAACTTTTTGAATAACGCGCAGAGACTGCAGCGCCCTGCACATGTGGAGCTTTGGGGTGTGATGCAGTCAATGTGCTGCCCTTAGGCTGGCCCCTGGAGGGCATCCTGCCTAGTTGGTGATGTGCCACCTCCTCCTCCTCCTCCTCCTCCTCCTCTCTCCTATCAGGCACCCACGTTGAGTCAGTGACCTCATCATCCCCTCCCTCCTCATCACTGGAGCAAACCTGGCAGTATGCTGCAGCAGGGGGAGCATGACTGCCAGATTGCTGTCCTTCTTGGGCACCCCCTCTGTCCGTGCTCATGTTACTGCCTTCATTGAGCTCAGTATCATCATCAGAGCCTTCCAAACGCTGGGCATCCTCCTGGAGCATGTACCCAACACTGTGGTCAAACAGTTCGAGGGAATCCTCATGAGGACATGGTGGAGCTAGGGAAGGAGTCACTGATGACATTGAGCTGAGGGAAGAGGCCGCTGCTTTGCCAGACAAAGCACCCTGGGCATGGGTGAGAGAGGATGAGGAGGATGAGGACGGCTTGGTCATCCACTCGACCAAGTCTTCCGCATGTTGCGGCTCAACACGGCCAGCTGCCGAAAAAAAGGCCAAGCGTGTCCCATGGCCACGTGCTGATGAGGATGCACCGTCTCCACGACCAGCACTAGACACAGAGCCTGCTTGCCCTCTCTTATTGGCTTGTGACTGTCTGCCTCTCCTTCTTGGCCTTCCAGACATACTAATGGCCTGTAGCTGCACTAAGCTGGGATAGAACACCTGTAATTTTCTTAAGGTAGCTTTATATACTGTAACCAGACAAGCCTGCCTGTCAGTAGGAAGATAACAGGAACGGATCTAGCTGAACACTGTGAGCAGGACGTACTGCACTAAATGTATATAGCAGGAACGGATCTAGCTGAACACTGTGAGCAGGACGCACTGCACTGAATGTAAATAGCAGGAACGGATCTAGCTGAACACTGTGAGCAGGACGCACTGCACTAAATGTAAATACCAGGAACGGATCTAGCTGAACACTGTGAGCAGGACGCACTGCACTGAATGTAAATAGCAAGAACGGATCTAGCTGAACACTGTGAGCAGGACGCACTGTACTAAATGTAAATAGTCTAGCTGCCTGACCGTGGTACTAATAGGATCAAAAAGAACACCTGTAATTTTCTTAAGGTAGCTTTATATACTGTAACCAGACAAGCCTGCCTGTCAGTAGGAAGATAACAGGAACGGATCTAGCTGAACACTGTGAGCAGGACGCACTGTACTAAATGTAAATAGTCTAGCTGCCTGACCGTGGTACTAATAGGATCAAAAAGAACACCTGTAATTTTCTTAAGGTAGCTTTATATACTGTAACCAGACAAGCCTGCCTGTCAGTAGGAAGATAACAGGAACGGATCTAGCTGAACACTGTGAGCAGGACGTACTGCACTAAATGTATATAGCAGGAACGGATCTAGCTGAACACTGTGAGCAGGACGCACTGCACTGAATGTAAATAGCAGGAACGGATCTAGCTGAACACTGTGAGCAGGACGCACTGCACTAAATGTAAATACCAGGAACGGATCTAGCTGAACACTGTGAGCAGGACGCACTGCACTGAATGTAAATAGCAAGAACGGATCTAGCTGAACACTGTGAGCAGGACGCACTGTACTAAATGTAAATAGTCTAGCTGCCTGACCGTGGTACTAATAGGATCAAAAAGAACACCTGTAATTTTCTTAAGGTAGCTTTATATACTGTAACCAGACAAGCCTGCCTGTCAGTAGGAAGATAACAGGAACGGATCTAGCTGAACACTGTGAGCAGGACACACTGTACTAAATGTAAATAGTCTAGCTGCCTGACCGTGGTACTAATAGGATCAAAAAGAACACCTGTAATTTTCTTAAGGTAGCTTTATATACTGTAACCAGACAAGCCTGCCTGGCAGTAGGAAGATAACAGGAACGGATCTAGCTGAACACTGTGAGCAGGACACACTGTACTAAATGTAAATAGTCTAGCTGCCTGACCGTGGTACTAATAGGATCAAAAAGAACACCTGTAATTTTCTTAAGGTAGCTTTATATACTGTAACCAGACAAGCCTGCCTGTCAGTAGGAAGATAACAGGAACGGATCTAGCTGAACACTGTGAGCAGGACGTACTGCACTAAATGTATATAGCAGGAATGGATCTAGCTGAACACTGTGAGCAGGACGCACTGCACTGAATGTAAATAGCAGGAACGGATCTAGCTGAACACTGTGAGCAGGACGCACTGCACTAAATGTAAATACCAGGAACGGATCTAGCTGAACACTGTGAGCAGGACGCACTGCACTGAATGTAAATAGCAGGAACGGATCTAGCTGAACACTGTGAGCAGGACGCACTGCACTGAATGTAAATAGCAGGAACGGATCTAGCTGAACACTGTGAGCAGGACGCACTGCACTGAATGTAAATAGCAGGAACGGATCTAGCTGAACACTGTGAGCAGGACGCACTGCACTAAATGTAAATACCAGGAACGGATCTAGCTGAACACTGTGAGCAGGACGCACTGCACTGAATGTAAATAGCAGGAACGGATCTAGCTGAACACTGTGAGCAGGACGCACTGCACTAAATGTAAATACCAGGAACGGATCTAGCTGAACACTGTGAGCAGGACGCACTGCACTGAATGTAAATAGCAGGAACGGATCTAGCTGAACACTGTGAGCAGGACGCACTGCACTGAATGTAAATAGCAGGAACGGATCTAGCTGAACACTGTGAGCAGGACGCACTGCACTAAATGTAAATACCAGGAACGGATCTAGCTGAACACTGTGAGCAGGACGCACTGCACTGAATGTAAATAGCAGGAACGGATCTAGCTGAACACTGTGAGCAGGACGCACTGCACTAAATGTAAATACCAGGAACGGATCTAGCTGAACACTGTGAGCAGGACGCACTGCACTGAATGTAAATAGCAGGAACGGATCTAGCTGAACACTGTGAGCAGGACACACTGCACTAAATGTAAATAGTCTAGATAGAAGATAACAGGAACGGATCTAGCTGAACACTGTGAGCAGGACGCACTGCACTAAATGTAAATACCAGGAACGGATCTAGCTGAACACTGTGAGCAGGACGCACTGCACTGAATGTAAATAGCAGGAACGGATCTAGCTGAACACTGTGAGCAGGACACACTGCACTAAATGTAAATAGTCTAGATAGAAGATAACAGGAACGGATCTAGCTAAACTGAATACAGTGTATATATATATATGCAACACCTGGGATGCATATATATACACAATACACTGTAAGTGCAGCTAACTGACTGACTGTTCTGCCTAATCTATCTAACTCAAATCAAATGACACTGTCTCTCTCTCTCTCTATCTCTCAGCACACCGGAACACACACTACACAGGGCCGCCGTGCAGGCGGCCTTATATAGTGTGGGGTGTGTACTAAATCCCCTGAGCCATAATTGGCCAAAGCCACCCTGGCTTTGGCCAATTACAGCTCTCTCTACTGACGGCGCTGTGATTGGCCAAGCATGCGGGTCATAGTGCATGCTTGGCCAATCATCAGCCAGCAATGCACTGCGATGCCGCAGTGAATTATGGGCCGTGACGCGCCACACGAATTTGGCGCGAACGGCCCATATCGTTCGCAATTCGGCGAACGACCGAACAGCCGATGTTTGAGTCGAACATGGGTTCGACTCGAACACGAAGCTCATCCCTACTCTGGAGCAACTACACTTTGCAAATCAACCCCAAAGTGTGCTACTGGCAGGATCAACAGGTGAAATTAAAGAAACAAAATTGTAAAAAAGAAAACTAATGCAGCCATTACATATAACAATCAGTAAGCTGACATATTTAAAATGTGTGTTTTTGGATCTAATACCTCTTTAACCACTAGCTGACCGGCCGCTGTAATTCTACTGCGGCAGGTCGGCTCTCCTGCACAAATCGCGGTAGCTGTACGTCAGCCCTTTGAACAGCCATAGCAGGCGCACGCGCCTGGTGCACGGCGGGGGACCCGATGCGCGCTCACGAGAGCCATAACGGAGATGTGTGTGTGTAAACACAAATTCCCATTCTGTCAGGAGAGGAGAGACAGATTGTCTGTTCCTACTAGTTAGGAACAGTGATCTAGCTCCTCTTCCAGTCAGTCACATCCCCCCACAGTTAGAAACACACACGAGGGAACACATTGAACCCCTTGATCGCCCCCTAGTGTTAACGCCTTCCCTGCCAGTGACATTTACACAGTAATCAGTGCATTTTTATAGCACTGATCGCTGTATAAATGTCAATGGTCCCAAAAATGTGTCAAAAGTGTCCGATCTGTCTGTCGCAATGTCGCAGTCCCGCTAAAAATCACAGATCCCCACCATTACTAGTAAAGAAAAAAAAATTAATAATAAAAATGCCATAAATATAGCCCCCTTTTTTAACAACTTTATTGAAACATTCAAATAGGGCAATAAGACATTGTCCAATAGACAATATATATGCAATAGACATATCTATGGAGCATATATAAGTAAAGATGGAATGAGTCATACTCTAAATAGAATTCATTTGTATTATTTTAGATGTATAAAACTAGTAATCCGTCCACACTCACCCATTCAGACAGCAAATGCAATGCGGGGCAGTCAGCATAGGGGTGGCCGAGGACATGGCTCCCCCACGGGAGCTGAGGCGGCATATTTCATAGAGGCAATGTCAGGCAGTGTGGGGACATGTATGGTAGGACTGAGGTATCCATATAACAAACCACAGTGTATATTCCATAAAGGACCATCTGGGAACAAATATCAAAATGTATGTATAATATAAAAATGTAATTAAAATATAATGAAAAGTAATGATGGTATATAGATAATGAACCCAGTAAGTGTCAGAGGGGAAAGAGGTGAAAGTTCAGTGCTGCTAAGAGTTTGAAGAAAGAAGGGGGCTAAATCTAGGAGTGATCAATGATTGTATAAATGTGGAGGAATTATTTGGAAATAAAAGGTTGCCACGTGGAAGGAATAATAATGTGAGGTGTATGAGGTGAGGCATGTTTTGGGCAAGGCGTACAGTTTAAGTTCCGTATTAAGGATGGAGATGGGTCGGTAGTTGGCCAGATCATGAGGGAATTTACTGGGTTTTTGAATATTGGTTATGAGAGCTTCTAGGGATTCAGATGGGATGTCTCCAGTGGCTAAGAATATTTTGAGGGAGTTACAGAGATGGGGAACTAGTTGCTCACAATAGGTTTTGTAGTAATCATTACTAAAGCCATCTGGTCCCGGGGCCCTATGTAGAGGAAGGGCTTTAATGGCAGTCTGGACTTCGTGTGTTGAGAAGGGTTGTGCAAGTGCCACTACTTGTGCAGGGGTCAGAGAGGGGAGATTCATGGAGAAGAGAAAGTTCTGGATCGATGTGTGGTTTGGGTTCAGTAGGGGAGATGCAGAGAATATACATTTTAGAGTAGAAGGAGCCGAAGCAGTAGGCTATATCTTTGGGGTTGAGTAGTTGCTGACCCTGGGAATCTAAGAGGAAAGGGATTTTGGACTGGGCAATTCTGAGTTTGTATTGCTGCGCTAACAATTTCCCTGCTTTATTACCTTGGGAATACCAGGTAAATCTGAGTTTTCTCAAATAGAAGTCATAGTTGTTCTGTAGGTAGGAGCTTAGGTCAGACCTGAGCTTATGTAGTTTAGCATGAGTGGCCTCTGAGGGATCTTGCTTGTTACGCATTTTGAGAGTCCTTATATCATCTAGAAATGTGTTGAGGGTCACGTTGCGTTTTTTCCTCTCCTGAGCTCCAAATTTCAATAGTGTCCCTCGGATGACAGACTTGTGGGCATTCCACAGAGTGGTGGGGTTAGAGATGGATCCAACGTTAAGAGTAAAGAAGTCCCTGATCACAAAGCCGACCTGTTCCCTACTATCTTTGGCGCTGAGTAGGGAGGAGTTCAATCGCCACAATTTATGTGATGTGCTGGAGGGAGATAAGATGAGGGTGATAGATGTTTGGGCGTGGTCAGACCACGAAATTACCCCAATGGAGGAAGCAGATATGGACTGTAGTAATGTTTTGGAGGTCAGGAACAGGTCAATTCTGAAATAGGTCCTCTGGGAATTTGAGTAGAAAGTAAAATCCTTCTCCGTGCCATGTTGACATCTCCAGGGATCATAGAAATTTTCTAAAAGTACGAGAGAAGAAAGGGCAGTGGATCTTCTCCTTTTTGGGGTGGAAGAGTCTAGTGAGTGGTGAATTACTTCATTAAAATCACCGCAGATAATGAGTTGGTCTCTGGGATAGCGTTGAATTTTTTGCATGGTGGTTTTGTAGGGTATTTTTGATGTGTATTAGGGGCATAGATATTAACGATTGTCAAGGGTTTATTATTAAAGGAGGCTGATAGGATTAACAACCTGCCATCAGGATCTTGTTCTACGTGTGAAATGGTTAAGGACACAGTAGAACGGACTGCCATCATAACCTCTCTCACTTTTTTATCAGTTTGAGAGTGGAAGATGTGTGGAAATAGCTTGTGGGAACACTGCGGTAGGTGGACCGAGGAAAAATGTGTTTCCTGGATACATAATATATCGGTGCGTTGGGTAATCGCTTCCCTTCATAATAGGGAGCATTTGAATGGGCTGTTCAAGCCTTTGACGTTAAGAGAGGTAATTTTGAAGGACATGAGTACAGATATGGGAGATGTCAAAGTGGCACAGAAAAGTAAGAGGTCCGATTAGTATGAATCTCAAGGACCAAAATGCGGTTGTAACGTTTACAGAAATACAGACAAGATCAGGCAAATGACGTCTACAAGATATCTTTGTATGTTGTAGAGGCTATGTAAGCTTAATTAACAGTACAGTTTTAACTCAATAACAGTATACTAGAGTAACCTGAGAAATGCTGTGTGATTGGCACACAAAAGCAGGAGGGCGCGGAGAGTCAACCAACATGGAAGCAGCTCCTCCACAAGTTTATGCGTATAGCTTCCAGTTAGGTGTAGAGATGGCTATGGTAGTTATCTCTGGGCAGTAGCAAGTCTGTGGATTAGGGCTTATTGCGTGTATCCCACGTGTTTGAGAGCCTGGCAGACTTCTTGTTCGTAGGAATCTTTGGTGGTGGGTCAGGGAGTATGTCCCAGTTATGCAGCTGTTTGATCCCATCTTTAGGAGTTAAGATAGAGATTTGCTGACATTGGTAGGTGACTAATAATTTAGTAGGAAACCCCCACTTGTATGTGATCCTATGCTCCATAATAATCAAGGTAACTGGCGCAAATGCTTTGTGGGCCTGTGATGTGGCTGCAGAATTATAATTTAAGAGCGAGATTTTGGAGAACGGTTCCGGAAGTGCAAGCATAGGCCGTGCAGTTCTCATGATATTCTCTTTAGTGTGGAAATACTGGATTCTAGCCAGGATATCTCTGGGCAGGGATTCAGGCAGGTATGGTGGTTTATGAATTCTGTGGGCCCGGTCTATCAGTAGGTCTTGTGCTGTGAGTGTCGGTACAACTTTGCAGAATAGCTGATGCAGATAAGGTACAATCTCTGCAGAAGTTATTGCCTCTGGAACCCCCCTAATTTTGATGTTGTTCCGCCTGGAGCGGTCCTCCAGGTCGGCTACTTTTAGGCGCAGTTGTTGTATGGCCTCAGAGGGTTCAGCCTGCCCACAATAGTATTATGAGCTGTGGTGGCTGCTGATAAATGCTGCTCGATGTTATCAGTATGCTCCTCTAGATAATCAACCCTGTCATGTAAGTGGTTAATGGAGGCTTTGAATTCCTTCTGCATATCAGCCTGTAGAGAGCGTAACATTGCTTTTAAACAGTGCTCAGATGCAGGGTTGTCTGTGGTTGTAAACGTTGCCAGAGGCTGGCTAGAAGCAGCTTCAGCTATGGGACTACAAGACTCAGCGCCATGTCTCTTCACAGGGGGTGGCTTTGTGCTGGTGACATGGCAGACCTCTTACCTCTAACCTCTATCAGAGGGAGAAGAGTCCAGATGAGGTTGTTGCTCCTCTGTCTCCTCCATGTCTGAGACCTGATCTTCAATCTGGGCAGACACAGGCAATGAGCTCGGCGGTGGGATGTCTTTGTCCCGATCAGTGCCATTTTGGGCCTGCAGCTGTGAGGGCTGCATATAGTAGTCCAGGAGCCTGCGTGTTCCCATTGATCGGGAAAGCTCACAGGTCATAATCCGGGGTTTGTGCGGTGCCAATATCCCCTGTTCTGGGAGAGGAGCTCAAATGGGCAGCTTTCTGTAGCTCTGTGGAGGAGCGGAGCTCCGTGATTAAGCGGCCACATTCGTTTGCGGCCAGACCATGCCCCCTTTAGCCCCTGTTTTGTAGACGCTATAACTTTTGCGCAAACCATTCAATATACGCATATTGCGATTTTTTTTTACCAAAAATATGTAGAAGAATATATATCGGCGTAAACTGAGGAAGAAATTTAGTTTTTTGGGGGGATATTTATTGAATCAAAAAGTAAAAAATATTGTTTTTTTTTTTTTTTTCAAAATTGTCTGTCTTTTTTTGTTTATAGCGCAAAAAATAAAAACCGCAGTGGCAATCAAATATCACTAAAAGAAAGCTCTATTTGTGGTAAAAAAAGAACGTCAATTTTGTTTGGACCACACGACCGCACAATTTTCAGTTAAAGTAATGCAGTGCTGTATCGCAAAAAATGGCCTGGTCATTAACAGGGCAAATCCTTCCGGGGCTGAAGTGGTTAAAGTTATTTTTAAAGCTTTAAAGGTTTTTTTATTAAAATAATAAACATGTCATACGAACTTGCTCTATGGAATGTTTTATTTGCACAGAGTGGCCCCAGATTTCCTCTTCTGGAGTCCCCTGCTGGCGATCCTGCCTCCTTCCCCTGTTGTGTGCCCCCATAGGATGGTTATTACTATGACAGTCCAGGTTTGGATCATGTGTCTGGGTTTCAGCCAGACTGAAGCCCGGACACATTATTCAGACCGGGCTGTGGTTACCTAAGCAACCAAATCTGTTACGGTCCGGGAGCTGCGGGCGGCTGTCTGGGGGCAGTTCGGCATCACTTGGGGGCAGGGCGATGATGTCAGCAAGAGCAATTTGGCCACACCCACTATGCACATTACTACTCTCCTTGGGGCACCCAAAGGTGTCCCAGGCCCCTAAAGTGTTCGGGTTTGTCTTGAAGAAAAGGTGGCAACCATACCTTACAATAATAAATGAAGATGATTATATTCGGCTTTAAGTGGGCTGAAAGGAAACAGCAAGAGAATGAAAAGGAGACCTGCAACTTTTTTTTTTTTTTTAAAGGGGTTGTAAACCCTCAAGGTTTTTCACCTTAATGCATTCTATGCATTAAGGTGAAAAACCTCAGGTGATGCAGCAGCCCCCCAGAGCCTTTTAAATACCTGAACCCGGTCTTTCCAACAACGGGGACAAGCACACCAGCTCCAGCTGCTTTCTCTGGTCCTGATTGGATAGATTGATAGCAGCGCAGCCATTGGCTCCCGCTGCTGTCAATCAAATCCAATGACGCGGGGGCAGGGCCAAGTCCTGCTGTCTGTGTCAATAGAAGCAGCAGGATGACACGGGAGCGTGCCCGCACGAGTGCCCAGAGGGAGAGGGGCTCTCCAACTGGGCATTCCAGAAGAGGAGGAGCCAGAAGCGCCACTGAGGGACCCCAGAAGAGGAGGATCGGGGCCACTCTGTGCAAAACCAACTGGACAGAGGAGGTAAGTATGACTTGTTTGTTTTGTTTTTAAAACGAGACTTTACATAGCCTTTAATGCAAGATAGCACAAAGCATGGTATGCATCTACTGTATTGTGTGACGGGGTGCCATTTCATCACATTATCTCAATGTATCAGTGTGAATAGGCCTTTCACAGGACCTAATTTTTAACCATTTTTTTAACCAGTGCTGGAATTAGCTATATAGCTTGTGTTTGTGAGGCTGTGTATGACCAGCCAATGAGTACAGGAAAAAAAATGGTAGCGGAAGCAAGTCATTGTATGCAGTTATCTGAGGGTGTGAGGTGGCTTTGTACCTATCTAGATATAGGTCAGATATAGCATACACATAGGTGTGACTGCAGTACATCTCCGTATTCAGAAACAAAACTACATTCCGACATGGGTGAGATTGTATCAGATGTACATGGATATGCATCAGAGGCTAAGTAATGCTGAACCATAGCTGTGGTTTGTGCATTCTACGATAGTCACCCACAAAGCCACAGGCACAGACGTCTGGCACTATGCAGTGTTACTCTTCACTGAATGAGGCTTATGTGTGGGGAAGCTCAGGTTTCTAGGCATTAACTGCAGCTGTGATGCCTAGCTTGGGGGGTGGATGATAGGCACAAAAAAATAAAAATAAGAATATATGTGTATATAGATATATAAATAAATAAATAATTAAAAATAAATACACACATATGTATATATATATATATATATATATATATATATATATATATATATATATACACATATACACACACACAAAAACACACACATATATATAATATATATCAGGTTGCCATGGTGATGTAACTGGCAGTTGGTGTAAGATTATATAGAAACCATGATATGTAAGGGGTGAAGTGCACAGAAAATGTAACAATTATAGTGCACAGTGCATATCTCTGCTGCATGAAGTTAATATCTGTATTGCTAGTATTCCATATATACATTTCTTTTTATTTCACATGCTTTTATATATAGCTTTTTCTATCTTTCGTGCAAGCTGTCCAGGAAGATTGACAGCGACAGTGCTGGGAAGAACTATGGAAGAGCGTAGGAATGTAATTTTTGAAACTTTTTGTGTGTTTCTGCCTGTTTTTTTTCCACAAGTTTTTTGGAGTGAAGTGTCGTAGGAAGAGCTTTTTTTTGGAGAAGGGTCTTGCAGTTCTGGCCCCATAAACTTTTTATTATGGAAGCACCTGAAAAATGCATGTAACATGCTTTTTCATGTACTCCTATTGAAGTCAATGGGGCCAGAATCCCCCCTTCTGCTTCAAAAGTAGCTCATGTACCTTTTTGGGCTTCTGAGTTCAACTACAGGTACCTAATGCCGCGTACACACGAGCGGACTTTCCGGCATACTTGGTCCGGCAGACCAGAGTCCGCCGCACAATCCGATCGTGTGTAGGCTCCGGCGGATTTTTTTTTTCCAAAAGTCCGCCGTACCTAGATTTGAACCACAAACCTTTTACATTTTTCCTTCCCAGATTCCTTCATCCTCCTCACTCCTCTCCTGTACATACTGCCCACTGTCATATCCTCCACACTCTTCTCCTGTACATACTGCCCACTGTCATATCCTCCACACTCTTCTTCTGTACATACTGCCCACTGTCTTACCCTCCACACTCCTCTCCTGTACATACTGCCCACTGTCTTACCCTCCACACTAGTCTCCTGTACATACTGCTCACTGTCTTACCCTCCACACTAGTCTCCTGTACATACTGCTCACTGTCTTATCCTCCACACTCGTCTCCTGTACATACTGCTCAGTAACATACTGTCCACACTCCTCTCCTGTACACACTACCCACTGTCATACCCTTCACACTCCTCTCCTGTACATACTGCCCACTTTCATAAACTCCTCTACTGTACATAGTGCGGCTGTCATACCCTCCACACTCCTCTCCTGTGCATACTGCCAACCGTCTTTCTTCCCACTCTCCTCTCCTGTACATACTGCCCCCATAATACTTTCCACACTCCTCTCCTGTACATACTTCCCCCATCACACCCTCCACACTCCTCTCCTGTACATACTGCCCAATGGCATACCCTCCACACTCCTTTCCTGTGCATAGTGCCCACTGTCAACCCTCCACACTCCTCTGCTGTGCATACTGCCCACTGTCATACCCCCCACACTGCTCTGTTGTACACACTGCCCCCATCATACCCTCCACACTCTTCTCCTGTACATACTGTCCACTGTCATACCCCCCACACTCCTCTCCTGTACATACTGTCCACTGTCATACCCCCCACACTCCTCTCCTGTGCATAGTGCCCACTGCCATACCCTCCACACTCCTCTCCTGTACATAGTGCCCACCGCCATACCCTCCACACTCCTCTCCTGTACATAGTGCCCACTGTTATACCCTCCACATTCCTCTCCCTCACCTGCACATACTTCCCACTTTTATACCATCCATACTCCTCCCCTATGCCTCTTGCCCACAAAAACAGTTCTTTAAAATTATATTGAATATTCTCAATGATACCAGCTCTAGAATGGGCACACTTTTGTTAGTTCAGCTAAAGGAAATCTTCTCAGTCCTAATATTTGTTCTGCCCATTATTAGCACTCACTTAATTTTGTTATTACTACTGTGATGTATAGAGAAACATAGGGTATGTCAGCTACTCTAATTATACCACTGGTAAAAAAAAGTGTCCCTGAAAATATTTTTGAAATGTTGGCAGCTATGCACTTGGGCACTGCCCAAGGGCCACTGGGTCAGTAGGGCACCCCATGAGAAGCTCCTAGGATCCTGCAATATTAAAGCGGTAGAAAACTTCGCTAACATTACTACTTTTTAGAGGCCCTGAGGTAGGTTATGCCATAATATACTAGTATGCATAGCATATTAGCACATTAGGGTACACTTACCTGTCAGACTGAACCCTCCAGCGCTGCACTGTGATCAATCCGGCGGGTCCCGGGTGCTTCCATCTTCACCCGGCCTTCCTTCCGGGTTCTGTGCCTTTCGGTCACTAGCCTTGGCTGAGCTGCATTGCTGTCACTCCCATGCATGCTCATGCGCATCCTCTCTCTCTCTTATCCCCTTTCTCTCTCTCTCATCCTCCCTCTCTCTATTTAATTTAATTTGTTATAACATAAAATAGTTTGCATTATTATTTATTTATTTATATTATAAAAAGCCCCACCAAAATCCTCAGCACCAGGCCCATGATGTTCTTAATCTGGCCCTGAGTGCATTGCAGTTTGTTGCATATGGGTCTGCAAAGCTGCATACTGGTCAGGGTGTCCATGCTGACCCATGTCCACAAAAGCACCTACAAAGAGCATGTAAGTGTCAGAACTGGACCATGGAGCAATCAAAGAAGGTGGCCTGGTCTGATGAATCTGTTTTCTTTTACATCATATGGATGGAGCGGTGCATGCGTATCGCTTATCTGGGGAAGAGATGGCACCAGGATGCAGTATGGGAAGAAGACAAGCCAGCACAGGCATTGTGATGCTTTGGGTAATTTGGGTAATGTTTTGCTGTGAAACCTTGGTCCTGTCATTCATGTGGGTGTTACTTTGACATGTACCACCTACCTAAACATTGTTGCTTACCAAGTACAACCCTTAATAGAAACAGTATTCCCTGGTGGCAGTGGCCTCTTTCAGCAGGATAATGTGCTCTACCACACTGCAAAAATGGTTCAAGAATGGTTTGTGGAACACAGCAACAAGTTGATGACTTGGGCTCTAAATTCTCCAGATCTCAGTTCAATCAGGGATCTTTGGGGTGTTCTGAAAAAACAAGTCTGATCCATGGAGGCCCCGCTTCACAACTTACAGGATTTAACCACATGCCAACCAGCCGCCGCAGTTGTACTGCGGCAGAATGGCACGGCTGGACGAAACGACGTTATGTAACGTCGCTTCGCCCTGTGGCCACTAGAGGGCGCGTGCCCGCCGCAGGGGGCGCGCACCCCCTCTCGCTCCCCGAGCCGATGCGAATGCCCGGTGGTCTCAATCACCACCGGGCTCCCGCGATCGCTCAGGACACACGGAGAACCCGGAACTGTGTGTGTAAACACACAGTTTCCGGTTCTCTGAGCAGAGAACTGACAGATCGTCTGTTCATACAGAGTATGAACAGACGATCTGTTAGTTTCCCTGCACAGTCCCCTCCCCCTTCAGTTAAAACACAAACTAGGGCACACATTAACCCCTTCACTGCCCTCTAGTGTTAACCCCTTCACTGCCAGTGACATTTTTACAGTAATCAATGCATTTTTAATCGCACTGATCGCTGTATTAATGCCAATGGTCCCCAAAATGTGTCAAAATTGGCCGACATGTCCGCCATAATGTCACAGTCGCGATAAAAAACGCTGATCGCCGTATTGCGACTTTTTTACCAAAAATATGTAGAAGAATACGTATCGGCCTAAACTGAGGAAAAAAATTGTTTTTTTAAACATTTTTTGGGGATATTTATTATAGCAAAAAGTAAAAAATAATGCATTTTTTTCAAAATTGTCGCTCTTTTTTTGTTTATCGCGCAAAAAGTAAAAGCCGCAGAGGTGATCAAATACCACCAAAAGAAAGCTCTATTCATGGGATAAAAAGGACGTCAATTTTGTCTGGGAGCCACGTCGCACGACCGCGCAATTGTCAGTTGAAGCGACTCAGTGCCGAATCGCAAAAAGTGCTCTGGTCTTTGGTCAGCCAAATGGTCCGGGGCTGAAGCGGTTAAAGGATCTACTATTGACAGCTTGGTGTCAGATACCATAGCATATCTTTAGAGGTGTAGTGGAGTCCATGCCTTGATGCGTTAGGGTTGTTTGGTGGCAAAGGGGGGACCTACTCAATATCAGGTGGGTGGTCATAAAATTATGACTGATCCGTGTGACCAGGCATTATTTAAAAGCATGGGTTTTGGCTTATTGATCATTTTGGAGCTTCGATCTACAAAACACTCAAGTGTATCCAAAGCCAAAACCTTTTTTTTTTTTTTTGGAGTCATGATGAGTTAGAACCTCTTTTTTTTATTTTTTTTATTGTTTTCTAGACCCCCCAATGGGACACAGATGACAATAAAACCTGACAGGGATTTTGAACATTTACATTTCCAGAAATGAAAAAACTAAAATAAATAAAATGCCTTTAGATATGGTTTTACCTACAGTATGTGGATAAAGGATGAATGTTGTAAATATCCCTGGTGGTGTCATAGCACATCCCAGCTCTTGTCATTCTACTTTATAAAATTATAAGTATAGGCATGTAAAATGAAAAGTGCTTCATATATTGATATACAGATATGACAATACAGTATTTTTTTTACAAGAATGGGCCTTTAAATTATTTGTAGTTGTCAATAAACTAGTTCATAATTAAAGTAAGTAAATTGTCCCATGCATGCCTCTCTGTCTCTGAATTATTACACAACCATTTAGTCATTATTTGGCGAATGCAGGATAACATTTTGTTATGCTAGCTGAATACAATGTTTCATACTTGTGTTTTTTCTACGTGTACAGTCAATGTTTTTTTTGTTTTTTTTTTGTTTTTTTAATAAAGTATGAACAGGCAGAAGTTCAAAACAAATTAAAGTAGCATTAAATCCAGAGGGGTTGATTTACTAAAGGCAAAAATACAAATGTGCAATTTGCAAGTGCAGATGCTCCCGAGTTTAGTAAATGAGACAAAGCTTTACTTTACAATAAATAACCAATCAAAAGCAAATAAAATAAAATAAATAAATAAATTAAAAAAACAGCGTTTTTGCATGCACATGATTTATCAACACCTTAGTGTTTATTTTAGCTTACACGGACAAAAAAAATACACTTTCCTCAGTAAACTATTTCATAAAATCCTTATCCCAGCATTTGTAGTTTACAACTTTCAACACTGCTGGCACATGCTCTCTCAGTTCCACTTTCCTGAATTTCCGGCCTTCACAGGGAAGAGTTAACTGTGGACAGTGCAGTCTCCAGTCAGTCTGTTAGCTTAGAGAAGGGTGGGGAGGAGGAGGGAGATGGGGAGGGCCTTGCCATTCTAGGGTATGGGGCTGTGTGTTTCTATTGATGCACACAGTGTAGGGAGACACAACTCCCTATGCAAGGGTGACTTCATAAGATGCTGTAAGAAAAAGGAGCCACTCTGAAACAGGAAAACTGGAGTAGCGGCCAAGGCTCCAGCTGGAACATCAGCAAGGATTTAAAGATAAAGAAGCAGCATACTCAGTAAGGACTCATTTACACTGGTGATTGGGTGGAAGCTATAAAAACAAATGGCTGAGCCACTCCCTTTTAAGCTGCAAACGCAGAGGTCAGGGGTGACATCTTCACAAAAATTTTACCTGCTGATGCACTTGTCAGTATCACCTGCTCACCTGTTCACCTGACCTGTGTCCCTTCTGCCCCGCAACCACTGGGTTGCGCTGCGATGGTGCAGGTTTTTAGGGCTTAAAACAGGCAGCAAGGAGTTGACATAACGCCTCTTCTTTGCTTGTTAAACACCCCCTGAAGAGCAATCCACTGTGGATTGCTCATCAGAGGGTCAATAGCCTCACAGCTGCATCCTGGGAAGGCTACATCACCATTAAAGTGGATGTAAACCCAATGTCATCCTTTCTAAACTACTGCCATAGGGGTTATCTATAAGAATATACATGCCTCCTGCATGTATCTTTACCTGTCAAATGTCTCCCCTCTGTCTGTTATGAGACCCGAAAAACTGCAGATTCTGTGGGCGGGTCTGTTGTCTGGAACTCGGTGGGTGGAGTCGTGATGTCAGTAGACTCCCCGCCCACCTCTACACTCCCCTTGTCAATATGCATTTTCTCCTGTGTATTTCTTACACTGAACTTCTGCTATGATCTCTAACATCCAGTGAAAAGACAGGAAAGTAACCACATGTCTTCAGCATGCCAAATCATGGTGAGGTGTGGAACAGCCAATCCTTGCAGAGCTGCTGAAGAAAAGAGTGGGGGAGGCAGGGGCGTTGCTAGGGGGTGGCTATTGGGGCTATAGCCCCGAATCTGGGGCCCATAGCCCCGAGTCTCTTTCCGCAGGGTCCCTGCCTAACCAGCGGGTTGCGGCTGCTGCAGCAGGTGGGCTGGCTGCATGAGAGAGGCGGAGGAGAGGAAAGAAGCAAGCTCTTCACAGCCGGGCCTCTTCAATTTTTGAGCGAGGTGCGGCGAGCAGCAGAGAGATGACATAATCTCTCACTGTCCGCCACAAATTGGCGCTCTTCCGCCCTCACAGCACGGTCATCGTGGAGCTCCACTTTGCAGCCAGACCCCCTTGCTTCAATGTCGGAGGTGCGGCGGGGAGCAGCGAGATGACATCTCTCACTGCCAGCCCCGCATCACTGCTCTCCTGCTCTCACTAAAGTAAGTGACAATCTGCAAATGGTGGCAAGAGATGTGGCAAGTGACAATCTGCAAATGGAGGCAGGAGACGTGGCAAGTGACAATCCACCTCTGGTGGCAGGCGACATGGCAAGTGACAATCCACATCTAGTAGCAGGTGACGGTGGCAAGTAAGATGATGCATCTGGTGGCAGGAGATGTGGCAAGTGACACGCCCAGGGCTCCCACTGATTCTGCAGTATGGTGAGTTGAACCACTTCATTATATATTAGAATGTAACAATAGAAATAATGCACTTCAATCACCCTGACACCATATCAACCATGGTGCCTTGATGATTGAAGCGCCAACACCAGCTATCGCTCGTGAAAAATTGCTTACCACTGGTCCCCCCCCCCCCCCCGCGGGCATGCAAAAAGGTTGGTGACCGCTGCTATGGGCTCTAGCCCCAGATCTTTTGCAGACCTAGCAACTCCCCTGGGGGGAGGGAATTAAAAAATAATGCATGTGTCTTAGGCTGTCACTCACAGCAAGGGGGAGTATTTGACAAAGTTTTTGTCAGTTTGTCAAGATTTCTCTCACTGAACAATAAAAGAGGATTGTTTAGAGATGGATTAACTCTGTGTGGCAAGACTGGGCTCAAATGATAGGAAATCTTATACTCTACAGTATGATAAAAAAAAATTTCCGGTTTACATCCACTTTAAATTCCCTTACCTGTAGGCTAGGCTGACCAGATGAGCCCACTTTCCCCAGAGACCGTCTGTCCCTGCATTGGGGGCGCGGCAGGGGGGGCCCAGGACCAGGCATCTCACCATGCACCTCTGCCTGTCAGTTCACTATGCAGTGGGGGGATGGGGTGGGAGGGGTATGATCGTCAGCTCTGTGGTGGCCGCGGGCTGTGTGATCTCCCTGGGGCTAGTAGTTCTCTTCCTGAGTCTGCACAATGGAGAGGGGAGGGGCCTCTGACCCGGGCATCTATCAGTTTCACTCTTCAGTGTACAAGTGAATCGCTCTGCTTGTACACTCTTGCTGATAGATGCCCCGGGTCAGAGGCCCCTCCTCTCTCCACTTTATCGACTCCGAAAGAGAACTACAAGCCCCAGGGAGATCCCGCCGCCTGCGGACACCACAGAGCTGCTGATCACCGCCTCCCACCTCCTCACACTGCATAGTGAACTGAAACAGAAGTGATCTGGGGTATAGGGGGAGATGCTGACCACAGACTGTCATCAACATTGATTGGTGAGTGACCATGGGGTGAAAGTGTGGGGTGGAGGGGGGTACAGAGATGTGCTGGGGGTTGGAAGTGGAGTGGACCGGGCACAGACATGTCATCCATTTGCTCAGCGGTAATCAGGGGAGAGACACCCCACTGAGCAAACGGATTCCGCTGTGTCAACTTTAATTTGATTTGCCGGGTGCCTGTCATCCCACAAGTCCCGCCTCCTGGTTTTCTCCTTTGACAGACAGCACACTTGTCCAATGCCAGGGAATGTATGCTGTCTATCATAGATAGGAGCCGTCCAGGAGGTGGGACTTGTTTGATGGTCCAGCAAATCAAATTAAAATTGGCACAGCGGGAGACGCCAGCCTGACCCCCCCCCCCCCCCCAGTGTGTGGCACTTGGGGCAGACCGCCCCCCCTCTGCCTCAGCACCACCCAGGATCTGTGTGATGATCTGGCCATTTTCGGCAGGACACTGGTGCTTTTCTCCTCTCTGATCCCCTGCACACATGAGGCTGCATTCCTGGGCACAGGCAAGGCTGCATTCCTGGGCACAGGTTATGGTGCATTGCTGGGCACTGGTGAGGCTGCAATCCTGGGCACAGGTGAAACTGCATTCCTGGGCACTGGTGAGGTTGCATTCCCGGGCACAGGTGAGGCTGCATTGCTGGGCACGGGTGAAGCTGCATTGCTGGGCAGGGGTAAGGCTGCATTGCTGGGCACTGGTCAGTCTTCAATGCTGGGCACAGGTGAGTCTGCATTCCTGGGCACTGGTGAGGCTGAATTGCTGGGCACTGGTGAGGCTGCATTGCTGGGCATTGGTGAAACTGCATTCCTCGGCACAAGTGAGGCTGCATTCCTGGGCACTGGTGAGGCTGCTTACTGGGCACTGGTGAGGCTGCATAGATGGGCACTTGTGAGGCTGCTTACTGGGCACTGGTGAGGCTGCATAGATGGGCACTGGTCAGGCTGCATAAATGAGCTGAGCCCTGCATTCTTTATGTAATGCACTCCTGAACTCTGCAGTCTGTTTTTTCTCTGTCTTATCTTCATAACATTTGGCAGTCATATCTCAAAAAATTCTAAGCAATATCTTTTTTTTTTTAATCTTTATGGACGAAATGTTAGAAATAACATATATATGATACAATCATTCCATAAACACATATCACATGCACTGCATATATCATTTGAGGAAAATATACTTATAAAATAGTTTACCATTTGCCAATAAAAAAAATGTCCCCAGATTTCATTTTAAAAATCTGGTCACCTTACTGTAGGCCCTCCTGCAGCTTGTACAATTTATAATATTGCAGATATAATCCAGACGGATGAATCATTGTATAGTTCTGAGTGATCACATGACCATGTCACATGTCTCAGCACAAACCATGCATTCTCTGCTTTCCCTGTGATCCTTTGCATACATAAACTTGGAGATATAAGTGGTTTCACGTGCCCCACCCCTTCTATGCAAGCATGCTGTTAAGCACAAGGATTAAGGGGACATGTAGTCAAATACTGGTCAAATACGTATAATATATGTATTAAAATACACCGATTTACAGAGCTTGATCACGTGGATATAGCGCCCGGTGAGCATAATTGGAATTTTTCCCAAAAAAGCAGCATGGCATTACAGAGGGGTAGGTAGTCTTCTGACTTCCGTAACTGAGGGATATTGTGGGGGATAAATAGAAATGCCATTGGACCTTCTGGATATCATGTGGCATTGTTTAACTAAATTAAGATTTTTTAATGGTGTTTTCTTTTTTTCTTTTCACTGCTTCAATACCGGGCACTTTTACCCTGTTCCTGCCCAGGCCAATTTTTAGCTTTCAGCGCTGTTGCTTGACAATTGCGCAGTCATGCAAAACTCTACCCATATGAAAAGTTTATCTTTCTTTTTAACACAAATAAAGCTTTCTTTTGGTGGTATTTAATCACCGCTGGGTTTTTTATTATTTGCTAAATAAATGAGAAAAGACTGACATTTTTGAAAAAAAACAAATTTTTCTTTGTTTCTTATAAAATTTTGCAAATAAATAATCGTTCTTCATTAATTTAGACCAAAATGTATTCTGCTACATTTCTTTTGTAAAAATAACTCAAATCAGTGTATATTTTTTAGTCTGTAGGAAAGGTATAAAATCTACACACTATGGTATATATCTGAAAATCGATCCATCCCGTACTGATGGCCTATCTCATTTCTTGAGGCCCAAAAATGTCAGGACAGTACAAATATTCAAGAAATGTCCCCTTTTTGGAAAGTAGACAGTCCAAGGTAAGAGGCATGCCTAGTTTTTGAAGTTGTATTTTTTTTTTGTCTAAATTTTCTTGAAAATTAAGAAAACATTTTTTATTTTTTTTACATACTATCACAGTGCAGTACAGCATCATCATATAACTGGCGTGGTGGGGATCAGCAGCACTGACTGGTGACAGTGCGAAAAAAAAAAATCTAAAAATTTTTTTCCTTTTTTTTTTAAGATATTACATTTTTTCTTTTTTTTTTGTTTACGTTTTTTTTTTTTTTTTTTTTTTTACATACTGTGACCAGAGCAATATAATGTTACCATATTAACACTGTAATACTCTAGGGAAGTGATCAATATTTTTTTTACACATTATGATTGCTTATAGCAATGAATTCAATTGTTATTAGCAAGCATTTTACTGAATGAAATTGATTCATTCAGTTTGTTTGGACTGTGATTAGCTCAGTCTGTACCATGTGACCAATCACAGCTAGCAACACAATTGTACACAATGGATGGCATGAAAGGAAGTCATCCATTGTTTACAATTGTCATGTGATCTGCTGTGATTGGTCATAGCAGTCACATTGTACCAGCAGCGGGCCTGTACACTGATCAGTCTTCAGCTGTGTCTGATGGACACAGCCGGTGACAGATCATGTCGCAGCGCGGCCCTGCGATCCAGAAAGACATCATATGACGTCCACCTAGGTCGACGAACGTCCCACCTGACCGTCATTTTGCTATAGGCCGGGCGGGAACTGGTTAAGATGAGCTAATCTAATTTAAACTTTGGTTTAACTTTTTCACTAAGACCAACAAGTGGGGACCACCTTCACTAGGAAAAAGACAGTCCAAGCAGCAGATTTTCCTTTGATTCTGACTTGTAGTCAGTTTTATTGAAAAACCTTGAAATAGAAATAAACAGAACAAAACAGAAAATAAATCCTTGCCATCCAGGCACTAACTATTAAGGACAGACTCCTTTCTGAGGCTCCATTCACAACAGAGCGATCCGAATCGCGTGTGGAATTGCCACGATTCTGCCCACGATTCGAAATCGCTGCAAATTGCGGGACGCTTGTGTGATGTCATTAGTTCTTAATGGCACCCCAATTGTGACGCGATTTTGATGCGATTGTCACGTGATAAATTGTGCAAAAAGGAGCAGGAGCTCCTTTTGAGTGACAGCATTGCGATTTGCCGCAACTGCAGTGTGATTTATCATGGCAAAATAGCGCAGCGATTAGGGTGCCATTAAGAAGTAATGGCATCGCACAAGCATCCTGCGATTTGGTGCGATTTTGAATTGCGGGCAGAATTATGGAGTTTCCACCTGTGATTCGGATCGCTCAGGTGTGAATGAAGCCTGACAGGTGATGGTCTTTTCCCAATCACCAACAAAACAAGCTTTTTCTTTTCCTCTTTTAGGCGACTTTCACACTCGGTCCGCCGGCTCAGCGGGAGATCTGTCCGTTGATCTCCGCTGAGCCGGCGGATGACAAGTCCCTCTCTGCTCACTGAGCGGGGAGGGGCTTGTCAGGTGCCACTGCCGCCTATGGAGGGATCGGACGAAAACGGACAGCGTGTCCGTTTTCGTCAGATCTCCCCCGATCCGATCCACCAGCGACGGACCTGGACGTAGGGCCATCCGTCTGCTCTTCAGCGGATCGGACCGGGTCGGATGTCATCGGACATGTCTCCGCTGACATCCGACGCTCCATAGACTAACATGGAGCGCCCGTTCAGGTCCGCCGTCAAAACTGACAGGCGGACCTGAACGGTCCGATCGTGTGAAAGGGGCCGAGTGATTTTCACATGTGGCTCGCTCAGGCTTCCTGAGTCCCAGGCCAGAGCACCCTCTTGCTCCAGCCCTTTCTTCTTTATCCCACCTGCTGCTGATCAATTGCGAGAAGCACAACCCGACTCACACCACCAAGGTGACCTGAAAAACTAGGACTGGATTCCACCTTAGTTTCCAACATATGAAAACATGCCAAGTAAAACATACCATCCCTCAACCACCTTCGCTTTTCACGATGTCACACCATTTAAAGTACCTAAGTAGCCAGGAAGGGCACTCTCAAAGGATAAAGAAATGGCAGTTGGTCGACCTCAGTAACAAAATGAGAGACACAGAAGAGGTTTTTCAACAGCACATTCGCTGAAATACAAATGTGGAGAATGTTGACATCAAATGCCAATGATAGTTGTTTTGTAACTTTTCTTATTTTGTAACTTTTTTTTAATGTTTACAACTAATTATAATTACAGTATACCTTGTTTTACAAAGATGACTGTTGTCCAAAAAGGAGTAAATATAGAAATAGATGGATTGAGTCATCCTTTGGCTGTGTCCTGGGTCACCCTCTGTCTGTGGGCAGTCACCTTCTGGCTGTGGGCTGAGACGCCTTCTGGCTGTACGCTGAAACACCTTCTGTCTGTGCACTGAGTTGCCCACTGACTATGAGCCAAGTCAACCTCTTTCTGAGGGCCAAGTCACCCTGTGACTGTGGGATGAGTTACTCTGTGGCTGTGGGATGAGTTACCCTGTGGCTGTGGGCTGAGTGGCTGTGGGACAAAAAAGAGGAAAATAGGACTGGACTTTGGTGCTTCCAAAGTCCCGTCCTATTTTCCCTTTTTTTGTTCTTGCAAATATTGGGATGTGGCACCTCTTTGACATCTGGATAATATAGGCCTCTCTGATAAATATATTTTTCTTTTCGGCTGTGGGCTCTCACTGTCTGGCTGTAGGTTGTCACCCTCAAGCTGTGGGTTTTCACCCTAGTGTGAAAACTCTCGAGATGTGATCTCTGTGTTCTAATACTTTTGCAGCCTGCCTTAAAGTATTGGTTGTACCCACTATCCTTCGTAAATTCCATTTCCTCTTGTTGTTTTCACATTCAGTATCTAAAATTGTAAATTGATATAAAAGAAAAGTATGGGAATCAGGGTTTTGGGAGAATCATGCTTACCTAACTGGATGCAGCATCAGTACGATGCTGCATCTGTCCCCCGCCAACTCTAACACTAAGAACCGAGTGATCAAACACCACTGATCACTCGGTTATCGGAACTCCCTGAGCAGAGAGCTAGCGAGTCAACACTGTGTGCTCTGTCCCCCCTGTGCTGGGCTGTGGAGGGGGCAGGAGCAGCTGCCTCAGGCTCTCAGCAGCTCACCGAGAGGCTGATCGGGTGCTGGTCCAGGCATGTGGGCAGAACTCAAGATGGTCACCTTCTTGCCCGAGCCTGGACCGGCTCTGTGTTGTCAGCCAACAGCGGGCTTCAGCCTGCTGTCTTCTGAAAACGGGTCACAAGAGGGTCGGACCAAACTACACTCCTGTGATCCACAGAAGAAGTACAACCAAATGAGCTTCGTCTGCACTTCTCCTTTAAAAGCTAACAAAGTGTATAGCCTCCATCTGTGGCCCTAGCAAGCGTGCAGGCCTGAAAACAAGTATGGTCATCTTGGCACTGGAGCCCCCAAAGGTATTACATAGTTGCCAACAGTCCCGATTTTCCCGGGACAATCCCGATTTTGGGACCCTCGTCCCGATCGGAGGCTGATTGGAGGCTTGCCCAGGGAAAATCGGGAATGTTTGCAATTTGCGTTTTTGGGAAGCTGGCTTCAGTAAAATGGCGGCCGGTCCCGCCGCCGCCGTTTGATCGCTCCCCCTTGTGTTCAGTAGAGAGGGGAAGGGGGCTCGATCCGTGCAGCCAATGAATTGGCTTCTCCTCTCTCACGGATTGGCCCCTCCCCTCTCCACTGAACACACGGCGCCGGACGCTACACCAGGGGCCGCTCTATGTGCTCACTGCTGGGGCCTGGGGGGCGTTATGGGAGGGGAGGGTCTGCTGAGGGTGTCTGCACTGATGGAGGGGGTTCTGCTGAGGGGGTCTGCACTGATGGGCTTCTGCTCTGAGGGCGTCTGCACTGATGGAGGGGGGTCTGCTGAGGGCGTCTGCACTGAGGGGGTCTGCACTGATGGAGGGGGGTCTGCTGAGGGGGTCTGCACTGAGGGGATTCTGCTCTGAGGGGGCCTGCACTCATGGAGGGGGGTCTGCTGAGGGGGTCTGCACTGATGGAGGGGGGTCTGCTGAGGGCGTCTGCACTGATGGAGGGGGGTCTGCTCTGAGGGGGTCTGCACTGATGGAGGGGGGTCTGCTCTGAGGGAGTCTGCACTGATGGAGGGGGGTCTGCTCTGAGGGGGTCTGCACTGATGGAGGGGGGTCTGCACTGATGGAGGAAGTCTGCACTGATGGAGGGGGGTGTGCTCTGAGGGGGTCTGCACTGATGGAGGGGGGTCTGCTCTGAGGGGGTCTGCACTGATGGAGGGGGGTCTGCTCTGAGAGGGTCTGCACTGATGGAGGGGGGTCTGCTCTGAGGGAGTCTGCACTGATGGAGGGGGGTCTGCACTGATGGACGGGGGTCTGCTCTGAGGGGGTCTGAACTGATGGAGGGGGGTCTGCTCTGAGGGGGTCTGCACTGATGGAGGGGGGTCTGCTCTGAGGGGGTTTGCACTGATGGAGGGGGGTCTGCACTGAGGGGGGGTCTGCACTGAGGGGGTCTATACTGACTCTGCTGGGGGCACCTGATGCAAGGAGGGACTCTGCCGGGGGCACCTGATACGTGGACAGACTCTGCTGGGGACACCTGATGCAAGGACAGACTCTGCTGGGGGCACCTGATGCAAGGACGGACTCTGCTGGTGGCACCTGATGCAAGGATGAACTCTGCTGGTGGCAGGCGACGTGGCAGGTGACACGCACAGGGATCCCACTGATTCTGCATTATGGTGAGTTGAATGATTTATTTTTATATTACAATGTAATAATAGAAATAATGCGCTTCAATCATCCTGACACCATGACAATCATGGTGCCGGGATGATTGAAGCGCTAACACCAGGTGTTTGGAATATCTTTATCTGCTGATTGTTAAACTTTCTAGAATACACATATTTCTATTGTTGTGTAGGATCTGGGGCTGTTGTCCCTTCATTCCTCTCTCCCCCTTTCCCTCTTCATCCCTTATTCATCTCAGACTCTAACCACACCCCCTTAGAGCCACGCCCATTTAAGCCACGCCCACCATTTCACGTAAACCATGCCCATTTTTCGCCGCGACGCGCTTCTCGCGACGCAGTTTTGGTTTTTATTGCTAAGCCACGCCCACAAATGCATGCCCTGCCCCCTAATTATTATACGGCTCCGCCTACAGCCAAACTATGGTATTATTATTATTGTTATTATACAGGTTTTATATAGCACCAATAGTTTGTGAAGCACTTTAAAAAAATAAGGGAGACAATACAATTATAGTACAATTCAATACAACAGAGTTAGGAGGGCCCTGCTCATCAGAGCTACAATCTAAGTAACCATTATATGGATAAACTTATCAGCATCTACCCAAAATAAAAATTGCAATGGGTAGACTGCCTCTTCATGATTGAATTCTATTTTGACTACAGCTGACAATGCACTTCTAGTTTGCTCAGTAACTCACTCGCAAACTATTAATCTGTCATCTATAAATGACTGTAATGCTTGGAATGCTGGCTTTAATCACATGGGAGTTTCAGGTAATGTACATTGTGCCCACATTGCAGATCTGGTTTATTCCTATATCTGTATATCTGTATTCTGTGAATGTCCTGGTGTGAAACTACTATAGCAAAATTTAACACCAAGAACTGCAATGCTCCTGTGTTAGCACAATCGTCCTGATGTTGGTGAATCAGGGCAGTGTGCGTGTCTGTTCACAATTAAATGGCATTTTCAAGTAACTTATTCTTGTTATTTTACTTAAAGCTAAACTCCAGGCAGACATAAAATGACCTATGATTGCAGGTATGTGCTGTAAAAACAGTCATGTATTTTAAATGTAACAAGTATAAATACCTGAAGTGAACGGGTTTTTTACAGCCTCCTATAATCTCATGTATAGCAGAGTTCAAAATGATTGAGGAAGGTGCAGCATCCAGGACCAATCAGGTGTCCTACATGCACCAACAAAGAACATGCTGACAGGGGAGGAGAATAGAGAGATGACCTTATCAGCCTGTTTCTATTCTTTACCTGTACAATCACAGACTGGGAGAGGGGAGGGCACTTACCTCAGTCAAGAAAAGTTACGCCACCAAGCTGACTGCTCTGTCTGACATGACTGTGTAAATCTTGATGGCAGGTACAACAGCTCCCATATATTTATGTCAATGCTGTATTTACTGTAGCTGTTCACCTGGAGTTTAGCTTAAAGGTATAATATAGAGTGTACATGCAATTATCAAGCAAAGTAAGGATGGACTTTAAGCAAAGTAAGGGTGGACTACTGGTAGAAATCTGATGTAAGGATGGCTCTGATGAGACGCTGATGCAAAGAGGGCTCTTGTGGCAACCCTTATGAAAGAAGGGACTCTGATGAAAGAAGGCACTGATGGGGGCTTTGATGTAAGTGGTATCCCTAAGCCAGACTCTGATTGAAGGGGGGGGGGAGTTCTATTGATGACCTTGATGTAAGGAGGGCTCCAATGGGAACCCTGATGTAAGGGGGTTCTGATCTGGAACCAGTGTGAAGTTAAGAATAACAAAAGGTATGCAATCTGTGTGTAACACAGTTTGTTAAAATAATCCCTGCAGTGTACATAGATAAGACTGTTCTCAACAAAAGTGGAGTTAAGTGCTTACCTTTGTATGAATTTCTGGATGAGTCCGGAATGTCTACAAATGACATGTTTGCTGTATTTTTACCAGTGAGTTTCGCTCCACATGGTTTGCAAAGGATCTTGTTGTCCTTAACCTCACAGCTCTGGACAGTCTGAGGACAGTGAGGAGGCCTGTAATGCTGCACAGTGCTCTGGATGGTGGCCTGAGGAGGTCTGTAAAGCTGCAGAGTGCTCTGGACGGTGGTCTGAGGATGCCTGTAAAGCTGCACAGTGCTGTGGACAGTGGTCTGAAGAGGCCTGTAATGCTGCACAGTTCTCTGGATGGTGATCTGAGGGTGGCCTGTAATGCACAGTGCTCTGGATGCCGGTTGTCAGAGGAGGCACAGTGCTCACAGTGCTCTGGACGGTGGTCTGAGGAGGCCTGTAATGCTGCACAGTTCTCTGGACGGTGATCTGAGGATGGCCTGTAATGCACAGTGCTCTGGATGCCAGTTGTCAGAGGAGGCCTGTAATGCACACACAGTGCTTACTGCTCTGGACAGACAGTGGCCTGAAGGGAGGCCTCGGGCCTGTAATTGCAATATACACAGTCACACTCACAGTGGGTGCTCTCTGCTCTGGATGTTGATCGTTGTCGTGACTCGTAAGTCGGGACTCGGGAGTGGGACCCTCGTCAGGAGGACTCGGGAGGCCTGTAAAGCGCAGTGCTGCTCTGGACGGTCGTCTGAGGCCTGTAATGCTGGCTGCACACAGTCGCTTGCTTGCTGGGAGCAGAAGCAGGCAGAGCACTGTGGAAATCAGAAGTTAGTTCACGAGAGTAAATGTCCCTGCCTCAGATTTTCGTTTTGTTTTCGTTCATAGTTATCGTCAGTGGACGAAAATGTGGTGTCATTTTCATTTCGTTTTCGTCACTGCAAAAATGCAGCTGACAAAAATGTTTTCGTTAATGAAATTAACATTGTCTGGAACCCTGATGTAAAGGGGGATCTGATAGGGAGCCTGATGTAAAAGGGGCTCTGATGGGGATCCTGATGTAAAAGGGGCTCTGATGGGGATCCTAATGTAAGGGGGGCTCTGATGGGGATCCTGATGTATGGAAGGCTCTGATGGGGTCTCTAATGTAAGAGGGCTCTGATGGGGACCTTAGATAAAGAGGAGGTTCTAATGGGGACCTTGATGTAAAGGGGGACTCTGAAGAGGGTTCTGATGTAAGTGGAGACTTTACTTTGTTTTAATTAAGTTCTTTCTCTTTTGTTCTGAATCATATCATGCTTATTCCACAAATATCTAAGTAAAACATATTCATCTATTTATATTTATTCAAAGATTTTTTTTCTCTCTGTGAATATTTGTAAAATATATAATGTGGCCCCTGTAAAAAGCTAGGAGACACCCATAGTATACTGTAGTGTATAGGTGCAATGTTTACAGTTTTATATTGAAGCTGTTCATCTGGTGAGCCTGACCGACGATTGGAAAGGTTTCCTGAGTGCTCCCCTATGAAAGTCCTCCAGATTAAAACTGAATACATAGCTTCTGTTCTATATTTTTCCTCCTCGTCATTAGCGGCAGCAGTTGTGACATGTCTCAAACATTGTCTACTTCTCCTGAAACATGCATTTTCTGGAATAGAAACACTGCGATTACAGCTAGCGCTGGTTGCCATCCATTCGTCGTTTTCATTCTCTGTTTGTCTCGTAAATGGAAAATTGATGATTATTTGGCATGACAGTTGTATTTTTTCTTTGCCTCTGCAGTAGCTTTAATAATGTTTTCTGAGCTTTGTCAGGTAATTTAGGTCAGAGAATCTGTGTAGATTCAGGTAGAATACTTCTCAGCATTGACAGCTGAGCAAATGGAACATTAGTACCTGAGATAGGTGTACTTTGTACATGGAGAAGTGGTAAGAATAGATCAACAGCTGTGCCGCATGACTGCTGGAAAAAAAGCTATAGGTATAACTAAAGGCAAAACTTTTTTTCCCCCCATTTTAGAAGAGCATAGAGCAGACCCCCCCCCCCCCCCCCGGGCCACATCTGGCCCTTTGGCTGCCCCTATCTGGCCCTCAATGGCTCCACTGTAAGCATGCTTCCCTGAGCCTGTTGGCTTCCTCACTCAGAGAGGCACATTGACAAATGTCTGTGTGCGAGAACTGGAAGGAGAGAGCCTGAGGAGCTGATTGGTACAGTTGGGGAGGCTCGGTTCTGGCGGCAGAGCGTTGCCTAGGAAACATCCCAATGCTCTTCCGCCACTCTGCTTCCCGGCCAAGCTCTTCCTGTGTTAATGCCTGAACCCTGTAAATCCCAGGAGCTTTGCACCCGTTCTTAACTCCAGGCCAGGATCTGCAGAAATCCTTCCTGTACTGATCTCAGGCTCTTTTTTCAGAGGACATTTGACATGGGGTGAGGAGGTGTTATATTGTCTCTTCACCACCTGATGTAGCCCTATAATGCCCCACTACTGCGCCCCCAATTGCATGCATTGTATGTAGTTGCGGCACAGCCCTGAACTCAATGGGCTAGTTTGACATGCAGTGTCGCTTGTCATACTCTACACTCCCAGTCAAAATTGCTGTGGCCACAAAGCATTGTGGCCAAAGCATGTAAACAGCCCCAACCGGCTATTATTTTATAGTTCAGATGGGAGGCTGGGGGGGCAGTAAAACTGCAGCTTAGCCACCCGTTTCCCCCTGACTGCCCATCTGAAAGAGACCTATTTTATGAGCGGGTGTACATATTATTCCTAGTGGCAGGTGTTTGTTTTCTATATGTTTACATACTTAGGGACCTTCCCAGGTCCAAATAAATTAAATCTTGAGCAGAATTAAGTTCGGCCCCCCACAACAGTCCTAGTTTCTTATGTGGCCCTTGGGAACGTTAATTGCCCACCCCTGGCGTACAGGGATGAGAACACCTCTCTGGTTTTCAATGCTGTATGTGCCCCCATCAGGGAGATGAATTTTCTTTGTTTGTCCTGGTGACCGTTATCATGGAAAGTGAAAGAAAATCCCAAATGTGTGTGGTCAGCAAAACAGAAATAGATTGAAAATCTTCCAATGTGGACACTAGTTCAGCTGACCCTGGTGACTACCAGGGGTTTCCCTCAATTTGGAGGGATTTCTTCTCACTTCTTGTTGCAGGAATGGAAAAGGAAGTCAAAAGAAATCTTCCCAATGGGACACAGATGGCAACCCTCCCTTACTCTATGAGCCCTTTCACACTGGGGCGGTTTGCAGGCGCTATTGCGCTAATAATAGTGCCTGCAAACCGACCCGAAAGTGCAGCTGCTTGCATTCCAGTGTGAAAGCCCCGAGGGCTTTCACACTGGGGCGATGCGCTGGCAGGACGGTAAAAAAAGTCCTGCCAGCAGCATCTTCGGAGCGGTGAAGGAGCGGTGTGTATACCGCTCCTTTACCGCTCCTGCCCATTGAAATCAATGGGACGGCGCGGCTATACCGCTGGCAAAGCGCCTCTGCAGAGGCGCTTTGCGGTGGTATTTAACCCTTTCTCAGACGCTAGCTGGGGGTAAAACCGCCCCGCTAGCGGCCGCATACCGACGGTAAAACGCCGCTAATAATAGCAGCGTTTTACCGCCGACGCCGCCCCCCGCCCCAGTGTGAAAGGGCTCTATCTGAAATTGGAAATAAATGCAGCGCTAAAAAATAATAAAAAATTGAGATGTAGTAAAACAATTAAGTGGGAAATGCTGTACTAAACAGTAAAGAATATGTTTCAAAAAAACATAAGTGAGGTGAAATAAACAAACACTGTATAAAGTGTCCACATATGGTAAATAGACAATTCCAAACTCAAATTAATAAGAGGAACTAATATAAAACAGTGAAAATAATGTAAGACTTGAAAATTAAAGTCAATAGTGCACGGTGTGGATCTGTGACTGTGAATCAACGGCAGGGTTGATTCACAGTCACAGATCCACACCGTGCACTATTGACTTTAATTTTCAAGTCTTACATTATTTTCAACCCTGCCGTTGATTCACAGTCACAGATCCACACCGTGCACTATTGACTTTAATTTTCAAGTCTTACATTATTTTCACTGTTTTATATTAGTTCCTCTTATTAATTTGAGTTTGGAATTGTCTATTTACCATATGTGGACACTTTATACAGTGTTTGTTTATTTCACCTCACTTATGTTTTTTTGAAACATATTCTTTACTGTTTCGTACAGCATTTCCCACTTAATTGTTTTACTACATCTCAATTTTTTATTATTTTTTAGCGCTGCATTTTTTTCCCATTTACCAGTTATTGTTTGTCACAATGTATGCAGCTGCTGGCTCACATATATTTTCTTTTCTTTATTAGAGCGCAGTGTTTCTATATTCCAGAGGTGGGGGACTCGAGTCACATGACTTGACTCGAGTCGGACTCGAGTCACCTGTTTGAGGACTTGCGACTTGCTTGACAAAATTAAATAAATGACTCGACTTGACTTTGACTTGCCACTAATGACTTGCGACTTGACTTTGACTTGGGCTATTTGACTTGCAATGACTTGCAATGACTTGGCACCACCAGTGCTGTGTCTTGGCCTAGGCAAAAGCCGCCCCCCACAAAAGAAAGCTCCCCCGAGTCCCGGCTTCTGCCCGCACATATACAGTTTGCTAACATTGTGGGCGGGGATCGGATCGGTGTCCGCGAGCGGCGCTTGCAGGGTTCGTGGCCGCAGCAGACTTTTTTTTTATTTGATGATGACTGCACTGCAGTCTCTCCACCTAGGCTGTAGGTCTCTGTATTCCGTCCGGCCAGGCCGCGGCGCCGCCCCCTTCCTGCTGCGGAGTGATCTCTGAGGGAGGGGCTGGGCTTCTGTGCAAATGTGCAGAGCCAGCAGCGTGAGTCGCGGGCCTCACGTGGGGGAGGAAGAAGGAACTGGAAGTTGCCCAAGGAGCCAGCCAAGCCTAGCCGACTGACTGAATCTGAGTGGTGTCCAGTCCAGCAGCCATAGAGTAAGTCATGGCAGACTATTATTCTTCTACTGAGGGGGCACTGGAGCAGGGACAGTCACACGACTCAGGGAGGAACAGGTCTGAGAATGGGGGTCAGTGCAGTGGTCGTCGCAGCGCAGAAGAAAAAGCACAGATCCGAGGAGGAGGAAACAGATTTGCAGAAGCTGCAGGTTTGTTTGATGCAGTGCCAAGCAAATGCTTCCCTGAAAACTTCCCTGCAAACTTAGCATTAGCTTGCTTGGCACTGCATCAAACAGACCTGCAGCTTCTGCAAATCTGCACTAGTGATGTAGCAGCTAGCAGGGCCCTGGCCAGGGCCTGTACTGATGATTGCAGGATGCAGATATGATTGCAGATGCAATCAATCATCAATATCATTGCACATGCTAAAACTATGAAACCTAGGTAGGTACAAACCTTCTTTCCTTGTTTTCTCCTCCTCCTCGGCTCTGTGCTTTTTTCTCCTGCACTGCGACAGCCACTGCACTGACCCCCAGTCCCAGACCAGTTCCTCCCTAAATCCTTCACTAATTAACTATTACTTGTGCGAAGTACAAAGTGCTCAACGTGAATATTACATAAAAATCATATTGCTGAATAAAGTGCTCCATGCGCATGCGTACTACAAACTCATTAAACAGTCCACGTCCAGTGAAAGTTCATGTACTGCAATGCTCCATGCATGCTGAAATCAATGCAAACTTTAGCACTGGTCACTGTATTGGTGTCACTGGTGCCCAAAAAGTGTCACTGTGAGTCACTAATGTAATATTCTAATCTGGAATGATAAACGTGTCACTGTTTTAAACAAGGTTAGGTTAGGACCGTATATATATATATAATACATTAAAAATAGTTCTGTAAGTACTAGTGTACTAAGCAGCAACACCTTATCTTCTGGCAGTGCCCGGGCCGTCCCGACAGCAAACTCTGGATCCACCCCTGACAGATCAACGCACAAGGCAGCTATAATGGAGGGAGCGATTCCAAAAATAATTAAATTTGGATTTAAGGATTATGTTTTAGATGTTGGTGAAAAGAAGAGAACGGCGATATGCAAGGTCTGCAACTCAAAAATAAGAGACACGTCCACCACAACATCCAACTTCATCCGTCACTACAAAACCCACAAAGAAAAGTAGGTACAGTAACATCATGTGTATGTATGTATGTATATATATATATATATATATATATATATATATATATATATATATATATATATATATATATATATATATATATATATATATATATATATATGCAAATTAGGCCTACATCCCACTTTAGGTGGGAGCAGAGTGTATTGTTGTTCAAATCAATAAATCACATAGCTAACTTTTTTTTCTATCTCTCTTCTGTTTACTCTATAGATATGAAGAGTACATCCATACCAAAGGGGCTTTTGAAGATACCCAGCCTCAAATCTCACAATTCATCGCACAGGGGACTGTGCAGCTATACCACTGCAACCACCAGCAGCAAAAGGCAATTACAAATTCAATCCTGTCAGACCTCATTATAAACTGCAACATGCCTTTTGGAGAAGCCACAGACCTCTCACAGGGAGAAAAACTTGTGACAATAAGTGCTGTTGTACCCTGTATCCTTTCTCTGAATCACCACTTGGAAAATCATAAAGAGAGCGTGCGCTACCTTGGTGGCTTGATCCGTAGCCTGCAAGAATCACTCCAAAGACTATTGGAAGGGATCTTTGTCAATGTGAGGATGGCAGATGAACAGAATGATGTAGCAACCTTACCCTTCTCTGACCCTCTATACCTAAAAGCTGCTCTGCTGGATCCTTCATTTGGCACCATGTGGTTGACCCATGATGTTTTGGCTACCGAAAATGTCAAGGAGGCTGTGTCTGCGATGATAAAAAGTATGTTATGTTTTTGGAAATAACCCGTTTGCAGTAATAACACCTGAGTGTATTGAGTCACTGTTTTATGCTTGTGTTTTTCAGACTTAATTCTCAAAGAGTACTGCAAGCCCACCCCAACAACCACCGATGAAGACGAGCAAATGCCAGTGGCAGAGTCAGAGAGTCAATCTGGGCTGTTCACAGCATACCACAAAAAACAGAAGAGAGATTCATGTTCCAGTCCCCAAATTCAGCTGAACCAGTATTTAGACATTTGTGATGGACAGAGCTGCCTTCAGTTTTGGGCCATGAACAGGCACATGCTCCCCTCTTTGTTCAGGGTAGCGGTAAGAGTAATGTCAGTCCCTGCATCAAGCGCACCTGTTGAACGTGTGTTCAGCCATGGTGGGGTGATAATGCGACACCATGGCTCACAACTGAGCGAGAAAGTACTTTCCAATTAAATTTTTTGCAAATGCAATGCATGTTAAGTGGCTATTCTGAGAAGTGAGAATACTATTTTTTGCAAATGCAATGCATTTTAAGTGGCTATTCTCATAACTAAGAAAAAAGGAATAGAAGTAGATAGGCGCTGTTTCCAAGCCTGGTGAATTCAAATGTGTTATTCTCTTAGTGGGAGGGCAGTATGGAGTGGGAAAGATTGTAAAGATGTTGCCTATAGTATTCAGTGAATGTTTATCCCGTGGAATTGTGTATAAAGGTCCTCGATGTGCATAAGTCAAGTTGGTTGTCTGACTTAATAAAGTGCAGTGTGTGCTCTAAAAAAGATATAACTTAATCCGTATAAATATAATATATCCATATATAAATGAACCCTATTTTTAAATTAAAAATATTTGTGGAAAATTATGTGATCCATAACGTAATCGATAATGTACATATGTAGTGAACAAACAAATATATATAAACAAGTGCTTTCAGTGCTGCTACAAAGAAAACCCCTGGATTCTGATAGATATTCCAAACCTTTCAGTGCGTGCCTTAATCCGTGTTCTAATAGTGATTGATTGCACTCACCAGATCCTAGCAGCACTGAAAGCACTTGATTATATATATTTG
Source organism: Lithobates clamitans (assembly GCA_037952925.1). Lineage (NCBI taxonomy): Eukaryota > Metazoa > Chordata > Amphibia > Anura > Ranidae > Lithobates > Lithobates clamitans. The sequence continues at coordinate 4,732,057 of JBBGZY010000448.1, read as the reverse complement.
TTTGTTCACTTCATATGTACATTATCGATTTACGTTATGGATCACATAATTTTGCACAAATATTTTTAATTTAAAAATCGGGTTCATTTATATATGGATATATTATATTTATACAGATTAAGTTATATCTTTTTTAGAGCACACACTGCACTTTATTAAGTCAGACAACCAACTTGACTTATGCACATCCAGGACCTTTATAACACATTTGAATTCACCAGGCTTGGAAACAGCGCTATCTAATTCTATTCCTTTTTTCTTATATCTTACTCCACCTAGTGGAAGTAATCGGTAGTGGCAGCTGTTCCAACAACATTCTTTAATTTTTTAATTTTTATTCCATTGCATGCATCCCATTGCGCGGGTGTTTCTCCCTCTTTTTTCTATTCTAATAACTAAGCTCAAAGTTTGAACTTGACACAATGCCAAATTGCCAATATCTGGACACTTGAAGAATGGTGATGGGAATACTATTATTCTCATCACCATTCAAGTGTCCAGATATTGGCATTGTGTCAAGTTCAAACTTTGAGCTTAGTTATTTTCCCCCTCAGCAAGGACTACATTTTTTTCAGGCTTGTTGGCCATTTAATTGCTGAGTGTTCTGCTCCTTGTCTGCTATTTGGGCATTCAAAGTGTTTCTTTAATATGCCAAGAAAAAAGCACTAAGCTGTTTTGTTAATGTTGAAAATAAAACAAAATCTTTCCTGAAAACTGACTTTTAACTCATTTAAAGGATGAAAATGGGGTAGATCAGTATTTTGACTTAATTTGTGACTTGACCAAAATAAATGACTTGACTTGACTTGCTTGCCTTCTAGCAGGGACTCGACTTGGCTTGCTTGCTTTTTGCCACAGTGACTTGGGACTTGCTTATGACTTGAAGGTTAAGACTTGAGACTTGCTTGTGACTTGCACATGTGTGACTTACCCCCATGTCTGCTATATTCTCTCTCTGAAATTAATAAAAAAAGTTTTGCCTTTAGTTCTACTTTAACCACTTCTGCCCTGTAAGGTTTTACCCCATTAACCGCTTCCCGACCGCCTCACGCAGATATACTGCAGCAGAAGGGCACGTACAGGCAGATTAACGTACCTGTACGTTGCCCTTTAAGAGGCGGCTTGCCATAAACTATCCCCTATTTTGTAGACGCATTAACTTTTGCACAAACCAATCAATAAATGCTTATTGTGATTTTTTTAACCAAAAATATGTAGAAGAATACGTATCGGCCTAAACTAAGGAAAGAAATTTTTTTATATATATTTTTAGGGATATTTATTATAGCAAAAAGTAAAAAATAATGTTTTTTTTTTTTCAAAATTATCGCTATTTTTTTTGTTTATAGCGCAAAAAATAAAAACCGCAGAGGTGATCAAATACCACCAAAAGAAAGCTCTATTTGTGGGAAAAAAAAGACGTCACTTTTGTTTGGGAGCCACGTTGCAGGACGTCGCACGACCGCGCAGTTGTCAGTTAAAGCGACGCAGTGCCGAATCGCAAAAAAGTGCTGTGGTCTTTGGCCAGCAAAATGGTCCAGGGCTTAAGTGGTTAACGACCAGGCCATTTTTTGCGATACGGCACTGCGTCGCTTTAACTGACAATTGCGCGGTTGTGCGACGTTGTACACAAACAAAATTGAGGTCCTTTTTTCCCACAAATAGAGCTTTCTTTTGGTGGTATTTGATCACCTCTGCAGTTTTATTTTTTTTGTGCTATAAACAAAAAAGACCGACAATTTAAAAAAAAAAAAAAAACTATATTTTTTACTTTTTGCTATAATAAATATCCAAAAAAAAGTAAAAAAACAAATTTCTTCATCAGTTTAGGCCAATATGTATTCTTCTACATATTTTTGGTTAAAAAAAAAAACGCAATAAGAGTATATTGATTGGTTTACACAAACGTTATAGCGTGTACAAAATAGGGAATATATTTATGGCATTTTTATTATTTATTTATTTTTCACTAGTAATGGCGGCGATCTGCGATTTTTAGCAGGACTGTGACATTGCGGCGAACAGATCGGACACTTTTGACACTTTTTTGGGACCATTAACATTTATACAGCGATTAGAGCTTAAAATAGCCACTGATTACTGTATAAATTACAATGGAAGGGAAGGGGTTAACACTAGGGGGCGATCAAGGAGTTACATTTGTTCCCTGGGAGGTGTTTCTAACTGTGGGGGGAGAGTACTGACTGGGAGTAGATCACTAGGAACAGCAGATCTCTCTCTACTTCCCTGTCAGAACGAGGATCTGTTTGTTTACACTGACAGATCCCTGTTCTGGCTCTCTGTGGAGCGATCGTGGGTCGCCGACGGACATCGCAGCCGCCAGCCATGTGCATTGGCTCTGGCCATGTGCCGCGGGCGCGCACCTGCTATTGACTTTAAAGGGACCATCGTACCGATACTGCGATTTGCGCAGCTGAGCCATTCGGCCGCAATATAACTGCTGCGGCTGGTCGGCAAGGGGTTAACATCCTTTTGTTTGTCCATTGAACTAAACTTGGTAAATACTTTACTGACTGGGGGGCAGGCAATGAATTGCTTAACATAGGGCTGATTCACACTATGTGTAGTGACCAACGTCTTACTGCATTGTAAAACAAATGTTTTCTGTGTGTCCTATTCACACTGCAATGCAGTCTGGAGACACGCTGCATTTTAGCGCAGCGTGCTGTACAGAATTGCATGTCACTGTCTGTACAGCTGCTGTACAGTGACAGGAATGAAGTGTACTTTTCAAATAAAGTTCAGGGTTAAAAATGGGAGCTGTGTAAATTTGTGCACCATAACGCCCCCTACGGAAGTCAGAAGTGACAGCTTTCAGACAGGTAAAGCATTGAGGTTTAGACCCCTTTCACACTACGAGCCCTTTCACACTGAGTCGAGGGCAACATTAGTGGTAAAGCGCCGCTAGTTTTAGAGGAGCTTTACCGCTGTTTTAGCGGCGCTATTCGGCCGTTAGCAGGGGTTAAAAGCACTGAAGAAAGGGTTAAACGTGCCCGTGTAGCGCCGCTGCGAAACGCTTTGCAGGCGATTCGGCAGCAGTGCCCATTCATTTCAATGGACAGGGGAGGTGGAGGAGCAGTTTATACACCGCTCCTCCACCGCCCCAAAGATGCTGCTTGCAGGACTTTTTTTAATGTCCTGCCAGTGCAGCGCCCCAGTGTGAAAGCACTCGGTGCAGCTATTTTTAGCCCTTTAGTGCTTTGCAGGTGCTTCGGCAGCGGCGCTACACGGGCGCATTTAACCCTTTCTTTGGCCGCTAGCAGGGGTTAAAAGCTCCCCGCTAGTGGCCGAATAGCGGCGCTAAAACAGCGGTAAAGCGCCGCTAAAACTAGCCGCTCTTTACCGCTAACACTGCCCGCAGCTCAGTGTGAAAGGGCTCTTAATCTGCAGCAGCTGTCTGTTCAGTGTGACCGGGCCATTAGCAGTTACTGATCATTGAACTTAGTTAATTAGGTGTAGCTGTGTTCAAAGCCCTATTTTTTTTAATCTCCCCCATACATGATTGGGTATTCAACGTTAACACGTATCACCTTATTTCCTAATATTCACTTTGCTAAGTAAATTTTCTCAGCAAATCACCCCAATTTATTTTTCTACAGGAGTGTATGTTGTCCTGTTAAACACCATGATTTGCAAGCACATACTTAGTAATGAAGGTATGCATTTTTTTCCTAGTATTCTAAGGACCTTTTGGAAAGATTTTCACCATCAGCAGAATTTAAGTTGTCTGAAATCAAGTTTATCCATGGCTAGCTTCTGTTCAGACATACACCGATCAGCCATAACATTATGACCACTGACAGCTAATGATAATGGCATCTGAAAATTGGTGGGATATATTAGGCAGCAAGTGAACATGTTGTCTATGAAGTTGATGTGATGAAAGCAGAAGAAAAAGGGCAACTCAGTTTATGTATGGGGCTGTGAAGCCCATGGTGACCCGTGTCCACAGCCAAAAGCTTCTACAATGGTCACATGAACATCAGAACTGAACTACGGAGCAATTGAAAAAGGTGGCCTGGTCTGATGAATTACGTTTTCTTTTACATCATGTGGATGGCCGGGTGCGTCTGTGTCACATGTCTGGGGAAGAGATGGCACCAGGATGCGGTATAAGAAGGCAAATCGGCAGAGGCAGTGTGATGCTTTGAGCAATGTTCTTCTGGGAAACCATGGGTCGTGCCATTCATGTGAATGTTACTTTGGTGTCCATGCCTTAATGGGTCAGGGCTGTTTTAGCAAAAGGGGGCCATACTCAGTATTAGGTGGGTGGTCATAATGTTATGGCTGATCGGTGTATGGTGTGACAAAATTACTCTGTTTGATTGGTCTTAGTCTCTTTTCCCCTATTGGTCAGCCTGCAATATCATAACTTTGTAACAAACCACAAAATGAGAAGCTGCAGCAGGGGCAGAGGCGGTGTCAAACATTTGTGAATATGACACTACCTGCCTGGAGTTTGCATGTTCTCCCTGTGCCTGCGTAGGTTTCCTCCAGATACTCTGGTTTTCTCCCACACTCCACAGACATGCTGGTAGGTTAAATGTGTTAAGGAAATTGTAAAATCTGTATATAATTGTATTCTATTTTGTATGTTTGTCTATGCACACTGCACTCCTTGTGCACACAGCACTAATAATATTTTGATTACATGTTAGCATTTTTTTGAGTTCTGATTAGAATTAGCCTGCCTATGTTTCGCCCCTTGTTACCATAAAAGTACATTTGTAGGAGTTGCCTATCTATAAAATTTTCAGAACAATTGGCCCTAGCATGTGTATGTTTGAATGTGAGTTAGGGACCTTAGATTGTAAGCTCCTTGAGGGCAGGGACTGATGTGAATGTACAATATACAGTATAGGTAAAGCACTGCTTAAATTGATGGCGCTATACAAGTACCTGTAATAAACAAATAAAATTAAAAAAACACCCAAGAACTGCACAGGCACCAAGATGTACAAGACTTTGCTATTGCTGTGCCAGCATCTCAGTCTAATGCCCTGTAGAAGTCTGATGACGAAACGCGCGTAGGGCGGGCATACGGACGTCTTGCAGCACCTCTAGCTAAGCTGTCTTGGAATTTTTCCTATCCAATAACACTGGTTAAAAACACATAAGTCACTTTTTATGTTTGATATTTTGTATGATTTAGCACCAGTCACTTTATTGCATTAACAAGCACGGTTTTTTGCACTAATGCACTTTGTTGAAATAATTGAGGCACTTTATTTTATAATTTCACCGTTATTATAATGAGGTATTTAACAACCTAGCACCAGTCACAGGGTTTAAACCCAAAATATTCACGTCATTAATTTTGGTACATAAAGGATTTTTCGTTTACGGTTTAAAGTTTACCATTCAGAAGTAAAACTCACGTTTTATATGTATACCATGCAATACATAGAAGAATTGTTCACTAGGGGAAATAAACCCTTTTAACTCCACCAGGGCAGCGCCATATCTACTCCTGCTTTTCACTAATGCCCTGTACACACGGTCGGACTTTCCGACGGAATATGTGCGATCGGAGCTTGTTGTCGGAAATTCCGACCGTGTGTGGGCTCCATCGGACTTTTTCCATTGGAATTTCGGACACACAAAGTTTAAGAGCAGGATATAAAATTTTCCGACAACAAAATCCGATCCTTTAAATTCCGATCGTGTGTAGACAAATCCGACGGACAAAGTGCCACGCATGCTCAGAATAAATTAAGAGACGAAAGCTATTGGCTATTGCCCCGTTTATAGTCCCGATGTACATGTTTTACGTCACCACGTTCGGAACGATCGGATTTTCCAACAACTTTGTGCGACCGTGTGTATGCAAGACAAGTTTGAGCCAACATCCGACGGAAAAAATCCGATGGTTTTTGTTGTCGGAATGTCCGAACAATGTCCGACCGTGTGTACAGGGCATAAGAAATAGACACTGACCTTGGATAATGCCTGAACAAAGATGGCTCTGTCCTTCTGTTGGGAATCGTCTAACTGCAAGAAAGTTCTTAGCATGGCAATGTCTGTGCCAGTTCATGAGCTGGTTTGTGACCAGAACGAGAGGCAACCGATTTCCATGTTGTGCTTCAATGTGCCGCAGAGATGGAGCAACAAGAAATGTTCATTGTTTTTTAATAACTATGGAATGGCACACAAAGAAATGTGTAATTCAACGTAAATCTTGCTTTACTTATATTTATTCAGTAACATCTGTATGTCAATGCTTGTTTTAATCTTTGAGTATGGCTTGAAAAGAACATGGTATAAGCTGTAATTTAGGAAGCATTATTTCTGTTTATGTAAAGGGAAAAGGAGCTAATACTCAGCTAAATCTGTTGGGGAGCTGCTTCATGGTGTACAAATAATCACAGTGGAAAATGTTTCCCCTCCGTTTGATAAAGCGTCCACGTCTTGTAATCAATAACAGAGTTGTGAGCTGTGGCATTTAAAGAATCTGTCCGGCATTCACAAGTAAATTAGTCATTGGTTACTGGCACATTTCTCCCCCCCCCCCAGTAGTTAGCCATGATTTCCGCAGTGAATTAAATTTTCCATGCTACAGTTCTTCAGCATATTCCATTCACTAAACTATAACTAATGTTGTTTAGGAACAGAAACATCAGAGTATTAATAAAATGATTGAGCTGGTAAAGTGATGTATATACAGTATCTCACAAAAGTAAGTACACTCCTCACATTTTTGTAAATATTTTATAATATATCTTTCCATGTGACAACACTGAAGAAATGACACTTTGCTACAATGTAAAGTAGTGAGTGTACAGCTTGTATAACGGTGTAAATTTGCTGTCTCCTCAAAATAACTCAACACACAGCCATTAATGTCTAAACCGTTGGCAACAAAAGTGAGTACACCCTCTAAGTGAGAATGTCCAAATTGGGCCCAAAGTGTCAATATTTTGTGTGGCCACCATTATTTCCAGTACTGCCTTAACCCTCTTGGGCATGGAGTTCACCAGAGCTTTACAGGTTGTCACTGGAGTCCTCTTCCACTCCTCCATGACGACATCATGAAGCTGGTGGATGTTAGAGACCTTGCGCTCCTCCATCTTCCGTTTGCCCCACAGATGCTCAACAGGGTTTAGGTCTGGAGACATGCTTGGCCAGTCCATCACCTTTACCCTTTGCTTCTTTAGCAAGGCAGTGGTCATCTTGGAGGTGTGTTTGGGGTCATTATGTTGGAATACTGCCCTGTGGCCCAGTCTCCAAAGGGAGGGGATCATGCTCTGCTTCAGTATGTCCCAGTACATGTTGGCATTCATGGTTCCCTCAATGAACTGTAGCTCCCCAGTGTCGGCAGCACTTATGCAGCCCCAGACCATGACACTCCCACCACCATGCTTGTCTGTTGGCAAGACACACTTGTCTTTGAATTCCTCACCTGGTTGCCGCCACACACGCTTGACACCATCTGAACCAAATACATTTATCTTGGTTTCATCAGACCACAGGACATGGTTCCAGTAATCCATGTCCTTAGTTTGCTTGTCTTCAGCGGGCTTTCTTGTGCACCATCTTTAGAAGAGGCTTCCTTCTGGAACGACAGCCATGCAGACCAATTTGATGCAGTGTTCGGCGTATGGTCTGAGCACTGACAGGATGGACCCACCCCTTCAACCTCTGCAGCAATGCTGGCAGCACTCATACTTCTATTTCCCAAAGACAACCTCTGGATATGACGCTGAGCACATGCACTCAACTTCTTTGGTCGACCATGGCGAGGCCTGTTCTGAATGGAACCTGTCCTGTTAAACTGCTGTTTGGCCTTGGCCACCATCCTGCAGCTCAGTTTCAGGGTCTTGGAAATCTTCTTATAGCCTAGGCCATCTTTATGTAGAGCAACAATTCTATTTTTCAGATCCTCAGAGAGTTCTTTGCCATGAGGTGCCATGTTGAACTTCCAGTGACCAGTATGTAGGCTTGCTTTCCTGTTCTTTTTTGGACAGCAAAGGATTTTACATGGCGCACGTTCCACGCCAGTAAAATTTTATGCAATCTTTCTGATTTTAGATGCATGCACTTTGAGATCAACTGTTTGCAAGAACTACCTGCAAATCCCGCAATAAAATGTTGTAGTTCTTGGAGATCTCATTTAGCATCATACAATTGGGTCTTGGGCTGAATTTAAGAATATGGCCAACCTTGGACAAACTAGTGTGAAATACTACTTGCATGGTTGATTTATAACAGTTTGGCAATGTCTATAAATCTCTTGATAGGCATAGGCATCCACAACCTTCTTTCTGAGGGCCTTGGCGAGTTTTTTTCTGAACGTAACATGTCAATGGCTAGAAAATACCAGACCCTGGATATAAGACAGGTTTCTAAGAGGGTTCTAATTATCGACACCTAATATGAATCATCTAATTCTAATATGGAGGATTTGAAGTGGGGGTAAATTTAGAGGTGTACTTTATTTTTCCACATGACAGATCTTAATTTCCACTCACTTAGAGAATAAATACATCATGTCAATTTTACAGTCAGGTCCATAAATATTGGGACATTGACATAATTCGAATTTTTTTGGCTCTATACACCGACACAATGGATTTGAAATGAAACAAACAAGATGTGCTTTAAATGCAGACTTTCAGCTTTAATTTGAGGGTATTTACATCCAAATCAGGTGAACGGTGTAGGAATTACAACAGTTTGTATATGTGCCTCCCACTTTTTAAGGGACCAAAAGTAATGGGACAGATTAACAATCATCCATCAAACTTTCACTTTTTAATACTTGGTTGCAAATCCTTTGCAGTCAATTACAGCCTGAAGTCTGGAATGCATAGACATCACCAGACGCTGGGTTTCATCCCTGGTGATGCTCTGCCAGGCCTCTACTGCAACAGTCTTCGGTTCCTGCTTGTTATTGGGGCATTTTCCCTTCAGTTTTGTCTTCAGCACGTGAAAAGCATGCTCAGTCGGATTTAGGTCAGGTGATTGACTTGGCCATTGCATAACATTCCACTTCTTTACCTTAAAAAACTCTTTGGTTGCTTTCGCAGTATGCTTTGGGTCATTGTCCATCTGCACTCTGAAGCATTTTGCTGAATATGTGCAGATAATATTGCCCGAAAACACTTCAGAATTCATCCTGCTGCTTTTGTCAGCAGTCACATTATCAATAAATACAAGAGAACCAGTTCCATTGGCAGCCATACATGCCCACGCCATGACACTATCACCACCATGCTTCACTGATGAGGTGGTATGCTTTGGATCATGAGCAGTTCTTTTCCTTCTCCATGCTCTTCTCTTCCCATCATTCTAGTACAAGTTGATCTTGGTCTCATCTGTCCATCGGATGTTGTTCCAGAACTGTGAAGGCTTTTTTAGATGTTGTTTTCCAAACTCTAATCTGGCCTTCCTGTTTTTGAGGCTCACCAATGGTTTACATCTTGTGGTGAACCCTCTGTATTCACTCTGGAGAAGTCTTCTCTTGATTGTTGACTTTGACACACATATACTTACCTCCTGGAGAGTATTCTTGATCTGGCCAACTGTTGTGAGTGGTGTTTTCTTCACCTGGGAAAGAATTCTTCGGTCATCCACCACAGTTGTTCTTCGTGGTCTTCCGAGTCTTTTGGTGTTGCTGAGCTCACCAGTGCATTCTTTCTTTTTAAGGATGTTCCAAACAGTTGATTTGACCACACCTAATGTTTTTGCTATCTCTCTGATGGGTTTGTTGTGTTATTTCAGCCTAATGATGGCTTGCTTCACTGATAGTGACAGCTCTTTGGATCTCATATTGAGAGTTGCCATCAAAAGATTCCAAATGCAAATAGCACACCTGAAATGAACTCTGGGCCTTTTATCTGCTCCTTGTGAATGGGATAATGAGGGAATAACACACACCTGGCCATGGAACAGCTGAGCAGCCAATTGTCCCATTACTTTTGGTCCCTTAAAAAGTGGGAGGCACATATAAAAACTGTTGTAATTACTACACCGTTCACCTGATTTGGATGTAAATACCCTCAAATTAAAGCTGAAAGTCTGCAGTTAAAGCACATCTTGTTCGTTTCATTTCAAATTCATTGTGATGGTGTATAGAGCCAAAAAGATTAGAATTGTGTTGATGTCCCAATATTTATGGACCTGACTGTATGTGCCAACTGTTCAAGTTTATCCACTTTATTGGTGGGCACTGTTTAAATGATGGTGCAATGTTTTCCCGTTGAAATATGTTGAAAAAAATCAACAATTTCCATGAAGTGTACTATTTTTTCAACATGACTGTACATGTGCGTGTGTATATGTGTGTGTGTGTGTGTGTGTGTGTGTATATGTATATGTGTATATGTATATATATATATATATATATGTAAAATTCCACTTCTAGCTGAAAAGTAAGCACAAAATTTTAATCTAATAGAATTCTTATTCATCTTAGTCCTTACATTGCATAAAGAGGGGAAGGGTGAGGCAAGTGGCAGCTGAATAAGGTAATGCGTATATAGTGACTTAATGAGTTTATTGTCATAAAAAGGGTATAAAATCGCACTCAGTATGAAGTACATTAAAAGCCACTACATACATGTAAATATTAAATGAAGTACAGTTCATAGACACATAGAATTAGAAGATATAAATACATATTCCAAACAGTTCATATATGTATAACTTTAAAAACGATATAGCAGCACATTCCAGTTACCAATGTATGTAGTATAGACTCCGTGTAAGAGAATAAAGAGTATAACAGAGATTATAAATAGATGCGAGATGATTGGCTAAAACAAGGTTGCATCCTGTCAATGCTTAAAGCGTTTCATGTAAAATTCACTTCATCAAGGGCGGATCCATTAGTCTGTAAAAAATATATAAATACCAATAAGTTCTGGTAAGAACTCCAACATCAAAAGAAGGGGAATAGAAAATGTTATGATCTGGTTACTTACATGAGACTGGAAAACAAGGGTATGTGATGCTGCAATTGGAAGGAACCGCTGCAGGTAGGTCATCTGTCCCGGGAGCTGAGATAGCTTCACTGTCATGAGAGGGTTTACCTGTTGGTGGCGCTATCGGTCTCTTGGATCGCAGTACCAGTGTCCACCAGCGGGTGTCTCCCAACACCTGGGACCTGCAGTAAGAGGTCTTTCCTGCTGGTGGCACTGTTGCATCCCTGGGCCGTAGTACCGGTGTCCACCAGCGGGTGCACTCCGACAGTGTGGAGCAAACAGCACACACTGCGCTCAGATGTGACATGAGGTCAATTACCACAGCCTTATAAATACCCGGCAAGCCCTCATAGGCTTGCCTTGGTATCTCTCTCCCTGTATTCTGACCTTGCTGCCTGTTATTTTGACCTTGAGCCTGCATCTGCCTTGTCCTGACCTGACCTGATCTGATCTGATCCTATCCCATCCCTATCCTGAGCCCTTCCTGGTCCTGTCCCTTCTGTTCCTGGTTACCTTGGATCCCTGCCCTGTATCCCATCCATCCATCCTCTCCCTGTCCTGTTGGTTTCCCGTCCTTGCCCATCTGCTGACCTCCCTGTGTATGACCTTGGCCTGGCTCTGTTTACGATTCCGGTATCTCCATTTACTTGTATATATTGTTGTTTGTAGTGGGTTTGTTGTGTTGGTTTTGCACTGTTTATATTCCTTTTACTTGTCACTTATTTAATAAACACCATTATTTCACTTACATGTGTTTCTGGTCTCCTCTGTGCAGTCCACACGGTCTGGTCAATTAGATCCCCTGACATTCACTGCACACGGGGCGAGCTCCCAAACTTAAAGCGGAGGTCCTGCCGAATTTTTTTTTTTTTATAAAAGTCAGCAGCTACAAATACTGCAGCTGCTGACTTTTAAAATATGGACACTTACCTGTCCAGGGCGTCTGTGATGTCCTCACCCGGATCCGATCTGTCCCTCGGCTCTCGGGTGGAGGCGCCGCCATCTTCGGTAAGGGAATCAGGAAGTGAAGCCTTGCAGCTTCACAGCCTGGTTCCCTACTGTGCGTGCGCTAGTCGCGCTGCGCGATCCCACAGGTCCCTGCTGTCTTCTGGGACCTGTGTGTCTCCCAGAACACAGCAGGGGGGATGGAGGAGGCGCCGGATATGGCATCAATATCCGTGGGTACCCGCTGATATCTATGCCCGGAAGTTGGAGCAAATACCTGGATTATACAGGTATCTGCTCTCCCCTCCCCCCTGAAAGGTGCCAAATGTGACACCGGAGGGGGGGAGGATTCCGAAAAGCTGAAGTTCAATTATTGGGTGGAACTCTGCTTTACATCCCCAGGAAATTAGATTCTCCATATGGTGTAAGTGGTAACACAGAGTGGGGCTCCGGAGGAGTCTGTGAAAAAATGTTATGCTATGAAGAGCTCTCGTGAGATAATGATAGTGTGAACCAAGTGAAAACCAGGTATCCAGTGTGTGTGTGTGTGTGTGTGGGGGGGGGGTTGTGAAAAGAGTGAAAGAGGACATATGAAACTAAAGTTACAAAGCATATAAGGCAGTTATATGTATAAAACCAAATTGGGTGAAAAAAACAAGGAATTGTGCACAGCAAAGAAAGATCCACATGTATCAGAATAGTTACCTCATGTGTAAATATATCAGGCGACAGTTTGCGCAGGGAGTGTAGCATGGCCAATGGTGCAGGTAAAGACATTAGCAGTAAAGCGTGCTTATAGGCGTCCAGCCCACCCGCAGATAACCTCCAGTATCACGCTAGGCATCACATGGATCAATATCCGGTCAGCAGGAATTTTCGCACTATATGTGGCCCTCCCTGTTCGACAGAAGACCCAACTTTTGCCAAACGGGACTTTAGGAAAGCTCTAATTTGATCAGCAGCTGAAGCACTGATCAGTGTATTCTGACAGCGAAAGAATCTCAGCTGTCAGAATACAATAACACAGGGGGGGGGGGGGGATTCCTCTATCCACCTCGCTTGTGTGGATGGGGCAATCCTGTTTTTTGGGGGGTTTTTTTGAACTTGTAGCAAGTTATGAGGTGAGAGGTTAAAGTGGGGACTGATCTTTGTCAGATATATGTGAACACAGCCAAACACATCTGCAGTTTTTTAATGCACACGGCTTTCAGAAATATGCCAAGATTTGCCAAGAGCTTTGCTTGGTGCTGAAAAGGAATCAAAGAAGGTGGGATCAGAGGCAACAAAGTGGCGATGTAGAGCACAGAGGTGGAGGAGGACAAACTCAGAAGTAAATTTTCCATAACATGCACATTATTGCAAATGCTCTATTTAGAGGCGTTTGACAGATGGTAAGGGGGCGATATGTTGCCTCATCAGCGATGTACTATCACTGCATGTGGGGTGGATATGACGTGGCCCCAATCACTTTAATAGGTTGCATTCAGCAGGCATCTCTGCCTGCTGAATGCAAAAGAGGGGTTTCATTCTTGCCGCGGCCTCAAAGCAAGCCATTGCCGCCGTTGCATTTGTACACTACTGTCTGCTGTCTTTGCAGTTTAAAGGGAGCCATTGGGGCTGTAAAAACGTGGCTCAACTGCATGTTTTTACACCATTCCCCAACCACAAGTTTAAATGAGCCCTTAAATGCCCTCCACGTCTACAAAGAAAGATCACCCTTGCACAAGTCAGTGTACAGTCAGTGTAATATAATTCCACACTGCAGATACTTGACTGCTTGACATTTATCTCTAGCTAAATTCCTCTTTGCCTCTATGCAAAATGTGCTCCAGGGCCCCACATTTTCACCCTCTAATTAATAATACCTACATTACCATACACACAAATTTCTCGCACTTCCAGGCATGAAAGTCTCTTCTAACAAATCACATTGATGTTATTAGTGCAATAAGAGAAAGAGTCGCCCATTCCGAGTCATCTGGCCTGCCTAGAGGCACGGACCTGTAGTGGATGCCACTTCTGATATCCCTCTTGCTATACCCGTCTGTGTCCTGCCTTTATTGCTGTGCATGTGTAAGTACCCAGTCTTTATATATATATATATATATATATATATATATGTGTGTGTATGGGTCTGGTTTATACATCCTGTTTAGTGCAAGATTTTTTCTTTTGTTCTTTTTTTTTTTTTAACGTGATTTAGTAATACATAGCTGGAAAAATGGTAAAATAGACTTTGTATGCAAATGGCTTATAGCAAGTCTGGGTAAATTAAACTTTATTAAAACATATCTCCTTAAAATGTGTTTGCTGTCGAAAGAGTGGAAAAAAAGCTTCACTGACATTAGCCATCTGCTCCAGATATGTATTTATTTTATCATTTGCTACCAAGAGTATCTAATTATGAATTCCAATGGAATCATAAAACTGAAATGGTTTATTTTTTACAGCCCATAAAAATCTAATCTAAAATGCCATCCAGATTATTGATACCTGATTTTGGACCCAAATATAAAATTACCATTAAATAAAAAAACAAAGGCGGAAAGCAGTTTCCTGTTGTGTATTAATGCAGGTTGGTGATGTCTGCAGTAAAGCAGAGTACACAAAAGATTCATTCATCTCTATAACAATAAAATACAGATTTTGTCCTACGTTGCAATATAAGTGCACTATAAACATATGTGTGTCTTGACCCAAGAGCTTACAGCTTAATGTGCTTGCCTCAGGTAAAAAAAGACTTAATGACATTCTAAATTATAATAAAGAATGGTGTTATAAACATGATGGGAGTCATGAAACATATAACGAAGTCTAGTTCCTATTTGGAGCAATCAACATATTAGTTATAATGCCCTGTTGTTTTGGAGAAAACAATATTTGGATGAGGAGGGAAGGGAAATCAGCACTAGAAATAAGAAAAGCTTCAAAGGCTGACTTTACACCTATGAATTGCAGTATTGTGCAGCAAAGCACATGTTTTGTGCACTAGTCTTTGCCGTCTTTGTTTCCGTAAATTTAGAATGGCAACCCAACGCATAGTATAGTAGGTGCCATTAGGCCTACACTGCAGTAGACCCTAATACCCATACTGTTTATTGTTGTAGATTGAAATTACAAGAAAAAGGTGCAGGCCCAGTTTTCGTTGCAGTGGTGTGTGTTGTATTTTAATGTTTGTGGTAACGCATCAAAATAAAACAGGATACTGTGTTCTGGAAGGGTCCTAGAAGCTCTGACAACAAATTGATAATGAAATTATTAAATAAAACCTTTCTGTTTTCATTGCATATCATATTTTAGACCTAGTGACAATATAATTGTCTCTGTGTGTAGCACCCTCTAGTGTGTGCTACTTGTTTTGAGAGTAGGTAAAAGCATATCTGGTCCAGGCATAAACCTGAGTCACTGAATTGGGTCAGGGTTATTAGAGGCCAGGGCTGGATGACTCCTGGCAGCTCTTTGGTGCCTCCCCCTGTTTCTAGAATGTTGGAGAATGTTCTGGAACTAGTGGGCAGAGGTGAGGAGAAGCTGCCTTGAATATATAGGGGCATTTAGCCAATCCCCATGTTGGGGGTCTGGCAGGGAGCTAAAGGAGCCCTTAATGGGCCATGCCAGCAGAGAAGTCGGGTGGAAGATGTAGAAGCAGTGCTGAGGAGAGGCTGCCGTTGGCCCTGGAGGCTGGGGGGTTTACCTCAGGCTGGAGCTCGGGAGATTGGCCTGGAAGGATCCCACCACAGGAGGCAGTAGGAGGGGTTCATGCCGGAGAGGCAGCAGAAGAGCAAGGAGAGACATTGAGTAGATCAGCACTGAGCAGGGACAACACAAGGGGAGAGACTGTCAGCTGTAACAGTGCTCTCTTGAAGACCGCGGTGTCCCAAGTCTTCATCTAACCTTGTCCTGGGGAAATCCATTTACATGTCAATCAGAAGGACTGGGAGAAGCAAGCAGCCAGGTGGGCTGGTGGCAGCCAGGCAGCTAGCATTTCTGCAGAGGTAGAACTGAGCTCAGTGTCTACAGGGAAGCAGAAGGTCATGAGAGATGCTGTTTACTCCACATGTGCTACTTTACTAAAAAGGAACGGGAAGTTACTGCCTGTAATGGGCTATTGCTGAATTAACAAAGTGACTGTTAGTTCCACCAGGAGTGACCAGCAGGTGCTGTACATAATTGAACCACGTTTGTGCAGAAGGAAGGAAGAAGAGGAGTTTATAAATAGGTAGGAAGTTGTCCCTTTTTTTGTTTTGGACATTTTCAAGTTAGGCATCCCA
Organism: Lithobates clamitans; assembly: GCA_037952925.1. Lineage (NCBI taxonomy): Eukaryota > Metazoa > Chordata > Amphibia > Anura > Ranidae > Lithobates > Lithobates clamitans. The sequence continues at coordinate 4,715,901 of JBBGZY010000448.1, read as the reverse complement.
TGATCCCCTAGCGAACCTTGGCATCCCAGATGTCGTGGAACTACATTTCTCATGATGCTCATGCATTCTGCAGTGTAGTTGAACATAATGGGAAATGTAGTTCTAAAACATCTGGGGTGCCAAGGTTCGCCATCACTGCCCTACCCTATCCAAGTTATCATCCTCTAATTAAACGACAATAACAAGCCAAAGGACTGATGCAAGAAGGAAATGCTGTGTAACAGGCTGTGCAGCAGTGGGGAACCCTGACATAAGCCACTGGGGTTAGTGCTTCTCTTTGCAATGCAGGCAGATTATGGCTGGTGAGAAGGGCTAGTAAGGTGCTTATACGTAGCTTCCAAACATAACAGCACCCCGTCTCCCTTCTTCTCTCAGCCCCAATTCAATCAGCGAACTGGCTTATGGGGGGGTTATCCAAATATCAAAATGACTTGATGGGTGGATGCCAGTGGGGGGGTTGGGCATTCCTAATAAGACTGTGTAAACATGCAGACTCCCTAAGTAATGCTAAAATAGATGCTGAACCTTCATGATTGAAAGAACTGAAATTCAATGAATAGATGATGCTGGATGTCCTCCAGACAGGAAATTAGGTGGGTTGTATCAGACTTGCTTCTAATGGACACTGTGAGAAGCTTACAGTGTGCAGTGAAATCAAAGTAAACAATTTCCGCACAGTAATAGAGCCTGTACAACTGTGCAAGATGAAAGGTAAGGCTGGAGTTCAGCTCCAAGTGCATACACCTGCCATGTGTAGGCCACTAAAGGGTTTTATGCAACTGTAGCCATGCCCCCGTAGGGGTTGCTGAATGTTGTGGTTCACCTCTCACCCTGCCCAGCCCGGCATCCATCTCTCAGGCACTCAGAGACACAGACCAGTCCATAACTTTGTTTTTGTTTGTATTTTATTGAGGTGATTGAATCTGGATGGGAATAGGAAATGATGGTATGCCCAGAAAGAGTCAATGCAACTTGCTTGGGACTTCTATATCCCCTTGTCGCCAAGCGTACGCAGATACGCGGCCTCGGCTTTCGAAGGTTATACCGGGATGATGCCCGCAGCTGCAGGCATCATCCCGATACCGTTTTTTAGAGCCAGCGATCGGCTATCCAGGGATAACAACCAATGTGGCTAAAAGCCGCTCGGTTGTTATACTGGAATAGCGGGAGGGGACAACCCTCCCGCCGCTCTTCCCGGGCTTCTTGATCATTGATCCGCCTCTTCCGGCGGCTAGAGAGAGACTGGCAGAAGCCGGAAACGGCTTTGTTCCAGTCTTCTCTCTGTAAACACGGAAGTGACGTCACAATGTCACTTCCTATTTACTGGGCTGCCAATGGTGCCGGTTTTTAAAAAATATACAGTATTCAGAATCGCCGAAAATGGCAATCTGAATACTTTGAAGTGCAAAGGAGGGATTGGAGTTCTTTTAGAACCCCGATCCCTCCATAAAGAGTACCTGTCACCACCTATTACTGTCACAAGGAATGTTTACATTCCTTGTGACAGCAATAAAAGTGATCAAAAAATTAAAAAAAAGAAAAACACAATGTAAATAAATAAAAAAATTTTAAGCGCCCCCGCGAGCTCACGCAGGAAAGAAAACGCATACGGAAGTCGCGCCCGCTAATGTGAACGGTGTTCAAATCACAAATGTGAGGTATCGCCGCGATCATCAGAGCTAGAGCAATAATTCTAGCACTAGACCTCCTCTGTAACTCTAAACTGGTAACCAATATTTTTTTTTTAAATGTCGCCTATGGAGATTTTTAGGTACTGTAGTTTGTCGCCATTCCATGAGTGTGCGCAATTTTAAAGCGTGACATGTTTGGTATCTATTTACTCAGCGTAACATCATCTTTCACATTATACAAAAAAAAAATGGGCTAACTTTACTGTTTCATTTTTTTAAAAATTAATGAAAGTGTCTTTTTCCCAAAAAGTTGTCTTTAAAAGACCGCTGCACAAATACCGTGTGACGTAAAATATTGCAACAATCACCATTTTATTCTCTAGATTCTCTACTAAAAAATATACATAATGATTGGGGGTTCTAAGTAATTTTCTAGCAAAAAATACAGCTTTTAAGCAAATGTCAGAAATAGGCTTAGTCATGAAAGGGATATATAGTCAGGTCCATAAATACAACAGTTTTTATATGTGCCTCCCACTTTTTAAGGGACAATTAATGGAAAAGTAATGCTACAATTGGCTGCTCAGCTGTTCCATGGCCAGGTGTGTGTTATTCCCTCATTATCCCATTTACAAGGAGCAGATAAAAGGTCCAGAGTTCATTTCAGGTGTGCTATTTGCATTTGGAATCTTTTGACGGCAACTCTCAATATGAGATCCAAAGAGCTGTCACTATCAGTGAAGCAAGCCATCATTAGGCTGAAATAACAAAACAAACCCATCAGAGAAATAGCAAAAACATTAGGCGTGGTCAAATCAACTGTTTGGAACATCCTTAAAAAGAAAGAATGCACCGGTGAGCTCAGCAACACCAAAAGACCCGGAAGACCACAGAGAACAACTGTGGTGGATGACAGAAGAATTCTTTCCCAGGTGAAGAAAACACCATTCACAACAGTTGGCCAGATCAAGAATACTCTCCAGGAGGTAGGTATATGTGTGTCAAAGTCAACAATCAAGAGAAGGCTTCTCCAGAGTGAATACAGAGGGTTCACCACAAGATGTAAACCATTGGTGAGCCTCAAAAACAGGAAGGCCAGATTAGAGTTTGGCAAACAACATCTAAAAAAGCCTTCACAGTTCTGGAACATCCTATGGACAGATGAGACCAAGATCAACTTGTACCAGAGTGATGTGAAGAGAAGAGTATGGAGAAGGAAAGGAACTGCTCATGATCCAAAGCATACCACCTCATCAGTGAAGCATGGTGGTGATAGTGTCATGGCGTGGGCATGTATGGCTGCCAATGGAACTGGTTCTCTTGTATTTATTGATGATGTGACTGCTGACAAAAGCAGCAGGATGAATTCTGAAGTGTTTTCGGGCAATATTATCTGCACATATTCAGCAAAATGCTTCAGAACTCATTGGACGGCGCTTCAAAGTGCAGATGGACAATGACCCGAAGCATACGGCGAAAGCAACCAAACAGTTTTTTAAGGGATAGAAGTGGAATGTTATCCAATGGCCAAGTCAATCACCTGACCTGAATCCGATTGTGCATGCATTTTACGTGCTGAAGACAAAACTGAAGGGAAAATGCCCCAAGAACAAGCAGGAACTGAAGATTGTTGCAGTAGAGGCCTGGCAGAGCATCACCAGGGATGAAACCCAGCGTCTGGTGATGTCTATGCATTTCAGACTTCAGGCTGTAATTGACTGCAAAGGATTTGCAACCAAGTATTAAAAAGTGAAAGTATGATGGATGATTGTTAATCTGTCCCATTACTTTTGGTTGCTTTAAAAAGTGGGAGGCACATATACAAACTGTTGTAATTCCTACACCGTTCACCTGATTGGATGTAAATACCCTCAAATTAAAGCTGAAAGTCTGCAGTTAAAGCACATCTTGTTTTGTTTCATTTCAAATCCATTGTGGTGGTGTATAGAGCCAAAAAGATTAGAATTGTGTCAATGTCCCAATATTTATGGACCTGACTGTACACTCCTGTATATACACTCCAGTCTTCTCTCCAGCACAGCTCTTGCTTAAGACCTTTTTCCCTTACTCCTCCAGTACTTCACTTGCTGCAGACCGTTACTCCTCTAGACTAGCTAGCACCACATGGTTAGGCCTGACACTAACTCAGCCAGGCCTCAACAAATTGCTTTTTGCAGGCAGGAGTTGCGGGCCCCTAAAGTGTAGCAAATAGAAAGTCCTTGGTGCTAGCTGTCCTCTTCCCAGCTACTGATTCCAGATAGTTTTCTTCAGCCAGCCTGGCTACATTAACCTGTCTCCACTGCCCTCTCCACAGTCCACTCCTCTGGTTCTGCACCCATCTCAAACTGCAAACTCCCAGTTCTCTCAGGCATGCCTCCCCATTCCTCCCGACTGTGCTTCACTCAGCAGCCCTCCAGGCTGCAACCAGTTGTCCTCTAGCACCTACCTAACTAGAGGGTGCTACACAACACAATGGCATGTCTAACACAGAACATGGTTGTCCTTGCTTAGCTTGCTATATTATTGCGTATCTATAGCCAAAATATTATTTTTAAAGTAGAGTGGAGAGATCCAAATTGGCTATTTGTCACGGGGCTGAAAGTATTTGGAGATCCAAAATTCTACAGTTGTTACCAGAAGAGGAGTGGAGGGGAAATCTTTTAGTAGCACATGTTCCAGTGACAACTGTCTAAGAGGGGATTTCGTCTCAGTTTTTTTTTTTTACAGGCAACAAAAAAAGATGATAGAAGTTTATTCCATTGCTTCTCTATCTATAATTAAAAATATATCTATCTAAAATTAAAAATATTTTTTTTTGAATATAGATACACTTTAATGTCAGCATTTTGTATAACAATTATGAGGTGGAAGATATCATTCATGACACACTAGTTAATTAATTAGGTTGTCCCTTCTAAGGGAAGCAGTACTTTTCAGTAGACATGCATGTAGGCGGGGTAGAGGTAAAGATGGACCTTTTCTCCATGTTTTCCCTCTAACTTGTTGGGTGCCCGGTCTGGGTTACATGAGAGGACTATCCCTGGGGTGGGTTTAAAATACCTTTGCTCTATGCCATCTCCATCAATGCCCTGGGACAAGACTGAGGCCGCCATGGGGGAATACCCGACCTTAAAGTGAGCCTCTGCTTTTAGATGTAACACACTGCATTGTCACCAATTGCAGGTTGTTAAATGGCCACAAGAAGGCAGTGTGCTGCAGTTTGTTGGCACAGGAATCAGTAAAGCAATGCTAAGAATATTGGGACTTGTAGGCTGAAAGCAGAACTTCGTCATTCAGTTTAGCTGGAATAGAACTACAGATCCCAAGTGAGTGAGCAAAGAGGCGGGAGCTATTAAACAGAAAAGCTTGGGAACCCTCGGGGGGAGTGAAAACAGAGAGAGAGAAAGGCAGGACATGTGGAAAGCTGAGTGCTGATCCAGCAGACCACAGGTCGAAATGGATTGGGCCTGAAAGGGGAGAAGGGGATTTTCAGATCGTTGATCATACTGAGAGGCAGAATAGTTGATTCTGCAGGCAGAGAGATCAGGTTATCGCCATCGGCAACAATACATGCGTGGGAGGACAGCGAGAAAGGGCCCACCCCAGCAGCAAGGCAATTGCTTCGCATTGCTACACTGAAGGATCGGGTGAGAGGGTTCTTAACACATACCACACCACCACATGCCACTAGTTCACTTGTTGCCTTCATTAAGGAAGAACTCTGTTTTCTGTGCCGCCATCTCTGATCACCATCACTTTAAGTCTTGTTATGGGCTGATAACACACAGCTTTTGTGTGGATTGAGTGGTGCAAGCCCTGCCTAAAGTAATTTGCTTAAACTGGGAAAAAAGGCTAACCCTAACTATTCTAAATGTTCCCTCCCCCTCCTGCTACCTATTCTGCATGCCTTGCATAAAAACGATCTGCGTACCTACCTATTTTTAATCCAGTCCAATATAGTCACATGATCCACAGCTCCGGCTCAATTTATACACGATGCTTCCATATTGTGTTTACATTGGAAAGGATGTGAGGTCTTAGTGAGGTCACATCACTTCCTCTGAGTACAGAAGCTAAGACAAATCTGTCTCAGCTCCATCCAGCATCTCACTGCAGTAACAGATCACTGCTATAGTGATCTACAGCTATCTGACTACACCCAGCCATAGCATACTATTAGAAGCAATCTGTTGCTATATAACTGCATGGGGGATCTGGAAATGGTCTCCACTGACCACATCCAGATCACCCCGAATAAAGTGAAAAACATAAAATTATAAAAGGGAAAAAAGATTAAATATAAAAAACAAAAAAAGTAAGGATCTATTAAAATGCTGTGTGAATGCCTCAAGCATTTGCACAGCCATCACAATTAATCACTGTATTATGTATAATATGTTTATTTTCCATGATCATCAGCAAGTGGTCATAATGTGGTATTTTCCTGTTTGAGGCATTGCAGAAATATACTGCATTATGACCAATAGATGGAATGATGATGATCATAGGAAATAAGTAATGAATATTTGTGAAAGCTGGGCTATGTGAAAGCTTGAGGCATTTAAACAGCACATTTTTTTTTTATAAATAGACCCCCATATTATATATCCTAAAGATTTATTTATTACAGATACTTATATGGCACCATCAAGTTATGCAGTTCTTTACATATATTTTGTACATTCTCATCATTCCCTGCCCTCAAGGAGCTTACAATCTAAGGTCCCTAACTCATATTCATACACATACTAGGGCCAATTTAGATAGGAGCCAACTAACCTATCAGCATGTCTTTGGAGTGTGGGAGGAAACTGGAGTACCTGGAGGAAACCCAGGCAGGCACAGGGAGAACATGCAAACTCCAGGCAGGTAGTGTCATGGTTGGGATTTGAATTAGTGCTGCTAGGCAGAAGTGCTAACCACGAAGCCTATAAATAAATACATGTTTTCTACTGAACAAAATGTCATTTGAATTTTTTTGCAATCGCAGACCAAAGAGTGTCCATTCTGCTAATTTATGTACTTGTCACCCCGACTTGATCTTATATCAATGTTACATTAACAATTTACACAATCCGTTTTTTTTCCTTGTGTGCGTCCAATGTAGTGTAAAAAAAAAGGAATAAAGCTCTCTTAAAATGGTTGTAAAGGTTTGCATTAAAAAAAAAAAAAAAATAACAAACATGTTATACTTACCTGCTCTGTGCAAGGGTTTTGCACAGAGCAGCCCCAATCCTCTCTTCTGGGGTGTCCCGTTGGCGCTCCTGGCTCCTCCTCTTCATTGGGTGCCCCCACGGAGAGCCCCCTTCCATAAGAGCACCCGTGCGGGCGCGCTCCTGAGTCCCACTGCTGTGTTCATTAACACAGACAGCTGGACTTGGCCCCACCCCCTGCTCTCGTGTCACTGGATTTGATTGACAGCAGCGGGAGCCAATGGCTCCCGCTGTTATCAATCTATCCAATGAGGACAGAGACAGCGGCTGGAGTTGCTGGGCTTGTGCACATCGCTGGAATGGATGGATTCAGGTAAGAAAAAGGGGGGGCTCTCGGGGCACCTGTAGCAAAGAAGGTTTTTCACCTTAATGCATAAAATAGGTTAAAAACCATGAGACTTTACAACCACTTTAAGGTAGAACTCATACACTCACTTTGAGCTTTATCATTCCGCTATGTAACATAAAAGTCACACTAATGTGATGCCATTTTATTCAGCAGACTTTGTTGATTCATTTTGGGGAAATATATGGGCTGCAGAAATGATGTAAATGTAAGGTTGGGGAAAAACTACAGGAAATTTTTTTTTTTTAATCTTTTACCATTCATTTCCAATAAAACCCAAGGAAATAAAAATGTATGTATCCACATTTGCTACCAAATTAAAGCCCTATCTGTCCAAAAAACACATTAGGGTAGACTACAGATGCTAAAAATTGTAATTTACAGAACCGAGACATCAATAAAAACAATCTGGGACTCAAGGGGGTTCAGGGAGAAAGGCTCGGGGATTCAAGTGGTTAAGTGCTCCATCACTTGATAAGTCCACTTCAATGGTGTAGCTGGTGGAGGTAAATGTGCAAACGTTAAATCTCACATTACTGGTGTCAGGATTGCTTGTATCTGCTTGGAAGCTAATATCATTTTATTGGAAAATAACCTCAGAAAAAGATGTGGCATGGGAGGTTGAAAGTGCACTGATGTACCTGGTATAATACAATGCATTTTTCTTGTTCTTTAATGCAGGCAATTTAGCCTGCATATCACCAATAGCGCTCTAATAGAACAAACACTGTGTCATTATGGAGTCCACTAGGAAAGAAATGAGATGCTCCATCTGACAAATATGTGGCATCGACTGCATACAAATCTGAGTAATGCAGGAAATTGTTGCTTTATAATAGAGATAGCGCGAGCGGCAAAATAAATGTGTAAATATCTATTCCTGTATAAATAAATGTTCCAGAGAAACCTGTAACCTTCTTTTGACCCAGTCAGTGAATTAAAACCATATCAGAGAATAACGCTTCTATCCCCTAGAGATTAGGTAGCAGTAATAGAGAAGTGCTTTACCAAACACAACCTATAAATGCAGCAGTCTTTGGAAAAGAGAAGGAAAAGCCTTATATTTTTTCGTCCTCTTTTCCTGCTCTCTCCACTAGAAAGTAGAAAGGGCCAGGCTGCTCCATGGTGTCACATCAACCTACCTGGTGTCTAGTTTTGTGGGTCCAAGTCTCTCTCGGGTATCCACCATCTAAAGAACACACAGAGGATTGGAACCGTCCTCATCACACATAGATACCTATATATAACTAGGTGCATTTATAATCACAAATTATATTACAGTGTTTAAAGACAGATGCAGGGAGTAAAATTAAATATTATTTTACTTTAAATGTAATTAGTAGAAGCGTTTCACATTGACCACAATACATTTTGCCCAAAAGATGAAATTCTGCTTAAAGTGATACTAAAGTCTTGTGGTTTTTTTTTTTTTGTTAAAAATAACAAACATATCATACTTACAGTACCTGTTCTGTGCAGTGGCTTTGCACAGAGCAGCCCAGATCCTCCTCTTCTTGGGTACCTCACCAGCGCCACCAGGACCACCAGGGATGCCCACCACACATAGATGACCAGATATGCCCCCCATGGCCACCAGGGATATCACACAGTGCCCAAAATATGACAATCAGTGCCCACAAATGGTGCCAGTCAGTGCCCACTACTAATGCCTTCCAGATGTCTCCTCAGCAGTGCCATCTATCAGTGTCCATCAGTGCCATCTATCAGTGTCCATCAGTGCCACCTATCAGTGCCCATCCATGCCCACCTATCAATGCCCATCAGCGCTGCATACCAGTGCATCCTATCAGTGCCCATCAGTGCCGCCTATCGGTGCCCATCAGTGCAGCCTATCAGTGCCCGTTGGTGAAGGAGAAAACTTACTTATTTACATCATGTTATAACAGAAACAAAGAAAAACTTTATTTTTTTTATTTGTTGCGCAAAAAATAAAAACTTCAGCAGTGATCAAATACCACCAAAAGAAAACTCTGTTTGTGGGAACAAAATGATAAAAAATTAGTTTGGGTACAGTGTAGCATGACCGCGTAAATGTCATTCAAAGTGCGACAGCGCTTAAAGCTGAAAATTGGCCTGGGCAGGAAGAGGGTATAAGTGCCTGGTATTGAAGTGGTTAAAGAGAAGGGTTTTCAGGGATCGTCTAAAGATGGATAGATTAGGGGACAGTCGGACAGATTGGGGTAGGGAGTTCGAAAGGATTTGAGAAGCTCTGGAGAAATGCTGGAGGCGAGCATGGGAGGAGGTGACAAGGGAGCTAGGGAGCAAGAGGTCTAGGGAGGACCGAAGAGGGCGGCTTGGTTGGTATTTTTAGACTAGGTTAGTGATGTAGCTGGGGACAGAGGTATGGTTGGTAAGGTGGATGAGTCTTGCAGCGGCGATCATTATGGACGGAAGGGGGGATAGTCTATGTAAAGGTAATCCAATGAGGAGGGAGTTGCAGTAGTCGAGGCAAGCTAATAAGATACTAATAAGTTCTCTCAAACTCCACACCTCAGGAAGTAATATTTACCAAATAAGTCTTGTGTAATAGAAATGGTAAGCTTGGCGCCAAGATGGCAAAAGAATAAATTTGTAATCTGGAGGGGAGTTCATTTACATATCAAATGGTAAGGAGCGATCCAGTCTTAGTTTTTTAGCAGCGAGGATAAGGCAGGCTGGCAATTGGTCCTGTCAGCAGGGAAAGCTGACAGCAGAAGAATGCAGAGAGCTGCAATGCAAAGTCCTGTGTTGCATGTGTGATCCAGTGCTTAACCATAAATCATCATCATCACAATGCACTAACAATCCATAAATCTTTAAAAGTCCATAAGAGGCCGGGCGGTTCCTGGGAACTTCCCTCCGACCTTTTCTGGTCCGCTTTCTTAATTATCGAGACAGGGACAGGATCCTTTCTGAAGCCCGTAAACACCCCACACTCAAATATGGCAACACCACCGTCCTCCTTTTCCCGGACTTCTCAGCTGAGTTGCAAAGCAAGAGGAAAATCTTGAATGATGTCCGTAAACGGCCCAGGGATAAAAATGTTAAGTATAGCATGCTTTATCCTATCCGCCTCCGGGTACAACACGATGGTGTGGTTCGTTTCTTCGATACCCCCGCGGTTGCTGACTACTGGATACGCACTTTAAGATAAAGAACTTTTATTTTTCCAATTCACCTGATGCACAGATCTTCCACATCCTAACTTGCCTTATCCTACTAATTCTACTACAAGCACCGGAGTTACCTCTAGGGTACATCTACACCAGCTATACCCTACCCAACATGGTTGACTTTGTAGATTTCAATGGGAGGTAACTGCTGTTCTCTACTAATCTGGAGTGACTTTACAACAGCTATATATAGGTTTGAGTTTAGGGAATAAAAATTGACTGGAACTGTTGTTTGGGGTTTCCGGCCGGTAGGGATTCAGTTCGCTACTGATTGTTGAGTGGTAAGCCATTGCAGTTCCACCTGTGGTCAGTAGTGAACCTATAGATTACTTACGTAGACTATGGTATTACATGTTTATACGTTTTTCTTTCAAGTTCGGTATGCTCTACATCCACTAAATGATTGGGTATCTCACGATAAGTCAACAATTCCTTTCCTTAGAGTTGTTTTACTTTGCCTTCTCTCCCAACTCCTCCATAACCTGAGGCACCACACAACTAGGCTACTCGGGTGCTTCCTATCTATTCCCAATGGGTATGGAATTGAAACTCATATCTTGGAATATACAGGGTTTAAATGATAAGGTCAAGAGAGCTTTGATGTTCAAGTATTTGACTCGTCATAAACTTCATATTCTATTCTTACAGGAAACTCACCTCATGGGAAATAAGATTCTTGCACTCCGGAGATCCTGAGTGCAACAGTCTTTCCACGTGACTTACTCTAGTTACTCAAGGGGAGTGGCCATACTTTTAAACAAATCCCTTGCATACAAGGTTAGGCATCTGGTACTTGATCCGGAGGGTCAATATATTATCCTTCTGCTAGAGATTGAAGGGATTGTGTATCCTCTGACTAATACATATGTCCCCCCGCCCTTTAACCAGCGTGTCTTGTCCACTGTGTATGAAAAACTGTCCACCTTACAATTTTCTAGACTTTATATAGCTGGGGATTTTAACTCCACTCTAGATCCATCCCTAGACTCCTAACAGGGTCTACATGCCTGATTTACTCCACTTGGCACAAATCTTTAATTACACCGAAATCTGGAGATGAAAATACCATAATACTGGGGCATACGCCTTTCACTCTACTACTCATAGATGGGGTTCCAGGATCGACCTGGTTTTAGGCAACCACTGTGCTCTGACGGCGGTGCGGGGGCCTCAACCCGCGGGCCTTTCTGATCATGCGCCGCTGGAAGTTACCTTGGTGTTTTCAGGGAACAGGGGCGCAAACTCCTGGTGTTTGGCAACCAAGTGGCTGCAAAACTCTACGGTTGAGGAAATAGTTTCCCCCAAGTTAGAACAATATGGGGACCTAAACGAGAACTCTGCCTCCACACAAATGGTCTGGGAGGCCTTTAAGACCAATACCAGGGGGGGTGTACATTTCAGCTATCAAAGTGGTTCGCAGCTTCAGGGGGATGAATCTAAGGCTGCCAAAAGCTTTTCTGTCTCCCCAACTCCTAATAATTTCAGCCAATTAACAGATGCGAGAAGAGAGCTGTCTCTACATCTCACCACAGTGACGCACCTAGCTCTAAATACATTGGCTGGAAGGATTTTTTTGAGTCTGGGGACAAGAATAGCAAACTCTTGGTAAATCTTGTCGCGGAAAACAAAATGCAAACAGTAATATCTGATATTTGCAGCCCTAAAGGGCGGGTAGTTTCAGACTCTGAACAAATCTTGCATGAATTTTGGACCTTCTATGAGAATCTCTATGCAGCAGTCCCTGTTTGGAGAGGCTTAGAGAGTACTTGCAATCTCTGCACTTACCTACTCTCACGCAGGTGGACGTAGAGTTCTTGGAGAAGGATTTTACGACTGAGAAAATAGAAACAGCTATTCGTTCATCTCCCAGTGGTAAAACGCCTGGGCCGGACGGCCTGCCTGGTGAATGGTACAGAGCTTATTCGACCTTAATTGCACCTAAACTTTTGCAAGTATACTCTGACTGCAAGGAACGTTCATCCTTAAACCCTTCTATTAACCAAGCACATATTGTTTTCATTGCCAAACCTGGTAAGGACAAAACTCAATGTGCCTCTTATAGGCTGATTTCCTTATTAAATTATTACTTCAAAATATTGACCAAGATTTTGGCTACCAGGTTACAGACGATCCTCCAGTCTTTGGTCAACATTGATCAAACTAGCTTCATGAAAGGGAAGTCGACAGACATTCATTTACACAGGGATTTCACACATCTACAGTTGCCTCCATCTGAGACCTCTACCAGGGTACTAGTCGCATTAGACATGGAGAAGGCATTCGATTCGGTGGCCTGGTCTTATATGTCCTTGGTTCTGGAAACTATGGGATTTGGGATAGAATTCCACAGATGGATTGACATTATATATAGGTCCAAAATGGCGCAGGTTAAACTGGGCGGTGCCCTTCTGTCCCCCTTTGCAATTGGAAGGGGGACGAGGCAGGGTTGCCCGCTGTCACCATGTCACCAGCCCTTTTTGCTTTGGTGATGGAGCTGCTTGCCTCTGCTATTAGACAGTCTGACAAGGTCCGGGGCATCCAGTTCGGTTCTATACATAAAAAACTGGCCATCTATGCAGACGACCTTATTCTTTTCTTAAATGATCCTGGTCCTTCTCTTCAGGAGACACTAGACATTCTTTCTGACTCTTCCACTGATCAGTTTAAGTATCTTGGCATTTAATATCTCTCAATCCCCAGCTGACTACTACATGCTTAATTTAGCTCCATTGGTACAAACTTCATTGGTACAAACTATAAAGTAATTTGTGCAACAGCAGGTACTACTTAAAAGTAGTACCTGCTGTGCCTGTTGCACAAATCACTTTATTACACTTTATTTATGATATATATGGCTGCTATGGATATTTATATAACCCATATTTAGCACTATATTTGACTGGCTGCTTGCTTCTGCTTGGGCCTGGCACACACGCACAATCGCACATGATGATGACGACTTAAATATGGGTTATATAAATATGCATATCAGCCATAGATATCATAAATAAAGTATAATAAAGTGATTTGTGCAACAAGCTCATTAAACAGTCCACATTCAGTGAAAGTTCATGTACTGCAAACTTTACAATGCATGAACTTTCACTGAATGTGGACTGTTTAATGAGCAGGGGCGGACTGACTCATCGGGCACTGCCTAAGGGCCTGAGGCTCTGCAAGACTGCAATGCATACATTCTAGCACTAGCAGCGGCTGTAATAAGACCTCTCATAGCGCACTGCTCCCCGCCGGCCCCTCCTTCCCTCCCATCCACTCCAGGTGCTTGTACTGTACATTACATCACCTGGGATGGACGAGAAGAGAGGAGGGGCCGGCGGGGAGCAGTGCAGTGAGAGGTCTTATTACAGGAATCAGATAAGGCTGTGTACTTTTTATTTTTTACAGGAGTCTAGAGACACCAGGGCTGGCACCATCCGGGAAGGGGCAGCCAGTACAGATGTAGGGGGCCTGGGACCCAACAGGACCACAGGAGGCCCCATGATACTCTCCTGGTCCCCCCACAGTGTCCCCCTGTGTCCCCACCCCCGCATGGCGTCCCCCCCCCTTGGCAATCCCCTGTTTCCCCTGTCCGAACTGCATCTCTCTCTGTCCTCATCACACTGTGTCCCTCTGTCTGTCCCCAGCGTCCCTCTCTGTCCTTGTCACACTGCATCTCTCTCTGCCCTCATCACACTGTGTCCCTCTGTCTGTCCCCAGTGTCCCTCTCTTTCCTTGTCACACTGCGTCCCTCTGTCTGTCATCAGCATCCCACTCTGTCCTTGTCACACTGCGTCCCTCTCTGTCCCCGGCGTCCCTCTCTGTCCTCATCACACTGTGTCCCTCTGTCTGTCCCCCAGTGGCATCACTAGGGTTGGTGTCACCCAGTGCGGTAAAACATGGTGTCACCCCCTCCACCAACTATAGTCGCCCCTCAGTACAGACCCCCCCTCCACTAAGTGCAGACCCCCCACTAAGTATAAACCCCTCTCTCAGTACAGACCTCCCATCAGTATAGACCCCCTCAGGACAAACCACCCCCCTCTATTAGTACAGACCCCCCAGAACAAACCACCCCCCCTCCATTAGTACAGACCCCCATAACAAATCACCCCCCCTCTATTAGTACAGACCCCCCCCCAAACAAACCACCCCCCTCTATTAGTACAGATCCCCCGACAAACCACCCCCCTGCATTAGTACAGACCCCCCCAGAACAAACCACCCCGCCCTATTAGTACAGATCCCCCGACAAACCACCCCCCTGCATTAGTACAGACCCCCCCAGAACAAACCACCCCGCCCTATTAGTACAGATCCCCCGACAAACCACCCCCCTGCATTAGTACAGACCCCCCCAGCCAAACTACCTCCCCTACATTAGTACAGACCCCCCAGGACAAACCACCCCCCCTACATTACTATAGACCCCCCCAGGATGAAACCACCCCACTACATTACTATAGACCCCCCAGGACAAACCCCTCCCCCTACATTAGTATAGACCCCCCCCAGGACAAACCACCCCCCCTACATTACTATAGACCCCCCAGGACAAACCACCCCCCTACATTAGTATAGACCCCCCCAGGACAAACCAACCCCCCTACATTAGTATAGACCCCCCAGGACAAACCACCCCCCCCTACATTACTATAGACCCCCCAGGACAAACCACCCCCCCTACATTACCATAGACCCCCCCAGGACAAACCACCCCCCTACATTACTATAGACCCCCCAGGACAAACCCCTCCCCCTACATTAGTATAGACCCCCCCAGGACAAACCACCCCCCCTACATTACTATAGACCCCCCCAGGACAAACCACCCCCCCTACATTACTATAGACCCCCCCAGGACAAACCACCCCCCTACATTAGTATAGGCCCCCCCAGGACAAACCACCCCCCCTACATTACTATAGACCCCCCAGGACAAACCACCCCCCCTACATTAGGTTAATTTAAAACACCCGGGCGGCAGCTGGAGAGGAGAGGACAGTATGCAGCCGCGCCGCCCGGGTGAAGTGTGTCAGGCTTGGGAAGCATGCGTCAGGGAGGTCGGGGGAGGAGAACCGTCTGAAGTGGAACACGTTGGGCACGCCCCCCCAGTGACGTCAGTCACGTCTTTGCGCGGCTGGTCTCTCACACAGAGACAGCCGCTCCGATCTAATTTCGCTCTCCTCCTCTGACAGGAGGAGGGAGGAGGGACGGGGGATGGGCTTCGACACTCGGCAGGTCGAGGCGGCGATCAGCAGAGAGCCGCCTACGGACAAGGAAGAGGAGAAGGGAGGGGAGCACTCTGGCGCTTCAGCGCCCCCACCACTGTGGCGCCTGGGTGCACTGCACCCCGTCCAGGATCGTCCCTGCTCGGGATGGTGTCACCCCTCTAGTGGGTGGCACCCGGTGCGGACCGCACCCCCCGCCCCCGTCTAGCAACGCCACTGCTGTCCCCTGAAACTGAGTTGCAGCACAGTGGCCAAGACCATACAGCAGTTTAACAGGACAGGTTGCACTCAGAACAGGCCTCACCATGGTCGACCAAAGAAGTTGAGTGCACATGCTCAGCGTCATATCCAGAGGTTGTCATTGGGAAATAGACTAATGAGTGCTGCCAGCATTGCTGCAGAGGTTGAAGGGGTGGGGGGTCAGCCTGTCAGTGCTCAGACCATACGCCACACACTGAATCAAATTGCTCTGCATGGCTGTCGTGCCAGAAGGAAGCCTCTTCTAAAGATGATGCACAAGAAAGCCCGCAAACCGTTTGCTGAGGACAAGCAGATTAAGGACAGGTTACTGGAACCATGTCTTGTGGTCTGATGAGACAAGATAGACTTATTTGGTTCAGATGGTGTCAAGCGTGTGTGGCGGCAACCAGGTGAGGAGTACAAAGACAAGTGTGTCTTGTCTACAGTCAAGCATGGTGGTAGGGAGTGTCATGGTCTGGGGCTGCATGAGCGCTGCCGGCACTGGGGAGCTACAGTTCATTAAGGGAACCATGAATGCCAACATGTGTCTAGCATCCACCAGCTCCGTGATGTCATCATGGAGGAGTGGAAGAGGACTCCAGTGGCAACCTGTGAAGCTCTGGTGAACTCCATGCCCAAGAGGGTTAAGGCAGTGCTGGAAAATAATGGTGGCCACACAAAATATTGACACTTTGGTCCAAATTTGGACATTTTTACTTAGGGGTGTACTCACTTTTTGCCAGCGGTTTAGACATTAATGGCTGTGTGTTGAGTTATTTTAAGGGGACAGCAAATTTACACTGTTATACAAGCTGTACACTCACTACTTTACATTGTAGCAAAGTGTAATTTCTTTAGTGTTGTCACAAGAGAGAGGGGTCGGCGCCCGTGTGCCCTTATAGACACACCACCACTGGCCTCATTGCGGACTTTTGGGAGAGCACCAAAACTTTCTCAAGCATGTGCTTCAGCACTGTGCCGGAAAACACATTGTTGCAGGATTTTGGGTACTCTGGAACTATCTCTCCATAGTACAGTACAGTGAATGAACGTTCTCATCCTTTGGCAGGAAAGTTGTTGCTGGCAGGATCACCGGGTGAAAATAAAGGGAACCAGTGTTTGGACTGGTAAGCTGCAATATACTGTATATACATATTTTGTTATTGTGTTTAGATATGCTTTAATGGGAGGCTCATCGATATGCCTTTATAGCATTTTCACACAATGTCTGTTCAGACTCTGACGCACCCAGGAGCATCAATCTCCAGGTCCTCTGCTTTGCTCCTTTTTCTCCCAACAACCACAACCTTACTGCTGTGCCCTTTAGGGAAGCACACGTTTGGAGGAGGAACCACTGAACATAACTGAGGACCAGAGGATTGACTCTACTAGAAGTGTTTGTTTCTGAGAAGGCAGACGATTCCTTTTGAAAAGAGCAGCATTCGGCAGTGTGGGCAGCAGTAAGGGTTTACACTCCTTTTTTGCAGTCACAGCTTTTTGGGCAATTTAAAATGTTACTAAACCCACAACAGTAAAATCAGTCTGTAAATACAGTAAAGCATGCTTGTTATGCCGCGCACACACGAGTGGACAATTCGACTTTGTGTGGGCTTCATCTGACTTTTTCGGTCGAAAATCTGACAAACTATAGATTTGAAACATGTTTCAAATCTTTCCGATGGACTCAAGTCCAGTCGAAAAGTCCTCTCGCCTGTATGCTAGTCCGATGGACGAAAACCAACGCTAGGGCAGCTATTGGCTACTGGCTATCAACTTCCTTATTTTAGTCCGGTCGTACGTCATCACTTACGAATCCGTCGGACTTTGGTGTGATCGCGTGTAGGCAAGTCCGTTTGTTCGGAAAGTCTGTTGGAAGTCCGCCAAAAGTCCGTTGGATAGACCATCGGACCAGTCCGGTCGAAAAGTCCGCTCGTGTGTACGCGGCATAATACTCACTGTGGAACCTAAGGGGTTAATCCTGCGCATTATGTAAAAAGACTGTTTGATCCTGTCTTCTTGGATCTTCCCCTTCTTCCACAGTCCCCAATCCATCTGCTGATAGAACAGAGCCCTGGGGGGGACTCTGCACATGCTCAGTTTGGTGTGTATTGCTAGAGTTTTTTTTTTTCTTAGGAGGGTGCATGTGATCAACACAGGGCCAATCAGCACCGTCCAGACAGAGTGTCAGGGGTCCTGCAGCCTCATAGAACAGTCAGCCAAGAATTAAAACTCCTGCTACAAGCTTTAACCAGACACAGATAGAAGTCACAAGACTGCTACTGCATATACCGCTGATGAGAAAAGGCAGTTTATTTTTACTAACATAATTGAATTTCCATGTTCTGTGTGCAGCAGGAGACCATATACAGTGAATGCAGGGTCCTGGGTTTAGTAATACTTCAATTTTTGCAGCTGTGTTGCTTTGAATAACAGGTCCTAAGATACCGAACAGGCTTTGTTTCTTATTTCCTACTTTTATCTTTAATGATATTCTTAGGTTTCAGATTTGTTTACATAAGATGTAAAAGTTAGTCTGGATTCACACCATTGCAATACTATGCCTTGTGCTGCACTTCATTGAAAGAAAGGTATAGGTGTGTTTTTCTGCCTTATGGGCTGCCTTAACACAACACTCGTAAACTAAATGCGACATAACACGCGTTAACGAGTATGTGTTAATGCAGTGCACCAGACCAGACAGGTGTGAATGGGCCCTTGCACATTTTCAGTCTACTTATCAGGAATTATTTGTAGAATGTCTAACCATATTTAGTTGCTAAGGTGTACTGTATATAAATAATGCAAGTGATATATTTGCTTTTTTCATAGTACAGTAAAAAACATTGATTTTATAGTAGTTCTTTTATGTCCTGTATTAAAAAGGCTCTTACCAATCTACAGTATCTAAATTACACTATGTTACCAAAAATATTGGGACGCCTGTCCTTACACGCACATTAACTTTAACCACTTCCTGCCCGGCCTATAGCAGAATGACAGCCGGGCAGTGGTTCTGTTATCCTGACTGGGCGTCATATGACATCCAGCAGGATAACATACCGGCGCGTGCCCGCGGGGGTGCACAGCGCGGCGATCAGTGGTGTTGTGTGTCTCTGAAAGAGGCTCCTTACTACCTGATCAGCTCTGACCAATCACAGCTGATCACGGTGTGAACCAGGAAGTGCCGGGAGAGCCGATCGGCAGGGGGGGTCTGTGCTGATAATTAGCACATTGATTATCAGCACAGCCCAATCAGATGTGCCACCAACAATGCCAATCAGTGCTCATCAGCTGTCAGTCAGTGCCCCATCAGAAACGCCTGACAGTGACCATCAAAGTGCCAATCAGTGCCCACAACAGTGCCAATCAGTGCCTGCCTTAGTGCCAATCAGTGCCCATCAGGAAAACCTGTCAGTATCATATCATCAGTGCTGCCCATCAGTGCTATCTATTAGTGTCCATCAGTGCCACCTGCCAGTGCCAATCAGTGCCACATATCAGTGCCAATTAGTGCCTATCTATGCCGCCTGTCAGGGCCCATAAGTTCTGCCTGTTAGTGCCCATCAGTGCCACCTATCAGTGCCCATCAGTGCCGCCTATCAGTGCCCATCAGTGCTGCCTATTTTTGCCGCCTATCGGTGCCCATCAGTGCTGCATATCAGTACTGCCTATCAGTGTCCATCAATTCTACATATCAGTGCCTCCTCATCAAAGCCCATCAGTGCCACCTTATCAGTGCCAACTCATCAGTGCCCATCAGCACCGCCTCATCAGTGCCCGTCAGTGAAGGAGAAAACAAAATTTTATAACAGAAAGAAAGAAAAACTTTTTTTTTTCAAAAATTTCCGTCTGTTTTAGATTGTTTAGCAAAAAAAAAAAAAACCCCAGTGGTGATCAAATATCCCCAAAAGAATGCTCTATTTGTGGGAAGAAAATGATAAAAATTTGGTTTGGATACAGTATTGCATGACCGCGCAATTGTGATTCAAAATGCGACAGTGCTGAAAGCTGAAAATTGTCCTGGGCAGGAAGGGGGGGGGGGAGTCTCTGGTATTGAAGTGGTTAATGGTATCCCAGTCTTAGTCCGTAGGGTTCAATATTAAGTTGGCCCACCCTCTGCAGCTATAACAGCTTCAACTCTTCTGGAAAGGCTGTCCACAAGGTTTAGGAGTGTGTCTATGGGAATGCTTGGCCATTCTTCCAGAAGTACATTTGTGAGGTCAGGCACTGATGTGGACGAGAAGGCCTGGCTCACAGTCTCCACTCTAATTCATTCCAAAGGTGTTCAATCTGGTTGAGGTCAGGATTCTGTGCAGGCCAGTCAAGTTCGTCCACCACAAACTCGCTCATCCTTGGATGATTGGAGTGGAGACTGCAAGCCAGGTCTTCTTGTCCAACATTAGTGCCTGACTTCACAAATGCGCTGCTGGAAGAATGATCAAACAATCCCAAAGACACACTCCTAAACCTTGTGGACACTCTTCTCAGAAGAGTTGAAGCTGTTATAGATGCAAAGGGTGGGCCAACTCAATATTGAACCCTACGGACTAAGACTGGGATGCCATTAAAGTTCATGTGCGTGTAAAGGTAGGCGTCTCAATACATTTGGTAATATGGTGTATGTATTACAAATATCCATTTATACACATATTACTGTATGCATGAAAGTACAGGCTCAACAGCTTTATTTGCAAAGGATGGAATTTTTCTTAGCATTTAATGATTCAAAGATTGCTTTGGTGAAAAGATGGCTGAACTCCTGATACTCAAGAACAAGATGGGTGCTAAACAACAGGGAGGTTCTGAAGTTCCTGAGACTAGAATATCATCTGCATTGTCAGCACAAGAGATGACACCACAACAATCAGCTCATAGACATAACACATTTAAAGATACAGTATCTCACAAAAGTGAGTACACCCCTCACATTTTTGTAAATATTTTATTCTATCTTTTCATGTGACAACACTGAAGAAATGACACTTTGCTTCAATGTAAAGTAGTGAGTGTACAGCTTGTATAACAGTGTAAATTTGTTGTCTCCTCAAAATAAGTCAACACACAGTCATTATTGTCTAAACCACTGGCAACAAAAGTGAGTACACCCCTAAGTGAAAAAGCCAAAATTGGGCCCAAAGTGTCAATATTTTGTGTGGCCACCATTATTTTCCAGCACTGCCACTGGAGTCCTCTTCCACTCCTCCATGACGACATCACGGATTTGGTGGATGTTAGAGACCTTGCGCTCCTCCACCTTCCGTTTGAGGATGCTTCACAGATGCTCAATAGGGTTAAGGTCTGGAGACATGCTTGGCCAGTCCATCACCTTTACCCTCTGCATCTTTAGCAAGGCAGTGGTCATCCTGGAGGTGTGTTTGGGGTCATTATTATGTTGGAATACTGCCCTGTGGCCCAGTCTCCGAAGGGAAGGGATCATGCTCTGCTTCAGTATGTCACAGTACATGTTGGCATTCATGGTTCCCTCAATGAACTGTAGCTCCCAGTGCCGGCAGCACTCATGCAGCCCCAGACCATGACACTCCCACCACCATGCTTGACTGAAGGCAAGATACACTTCTCTTTGTACTCCTCACCTGGTTACCGCCACACACGCTTGACACCATCTGAACCAAATAAGTCTATCTTGGTCTCATCAGACCACAGGACATGGTTCCAGTAATCCATGTCCTTAATCTTCTTGTCTTCAGCAAACTGTTTGCAGGCTTTCTTCTGCATCATCTTTAGAAGAGGCTTCCTTCTGGGATGACAGCCATGCAGACCACTTTGATGCAGTGTGCAGCTTATGGTCTGAGCACTGACAGGCTGACCCCCCCACCCCTTCAACCTCTGCAGCAATGCTGGCAGCACTACAACGTCTATTTCCGAAAGACAACCTCTGGATATGACGCTGAGCACGTGCACTCAACTTCTTTGGTCGACCATGGTGAGGCCTGTTCTGAGTGGAACCTGTCCTGTTAAACCGCTGTATGGTCTTGGCCACCGTGCTGCAGCTCAGTTTTAGGGTCTTGGCAATCTTCTTATAGCCTAGGCCATCTTTATGTAGAGCAACAATTCTTTTTTTCAGACCCTTTATCGTTCTTTGCCATGAGGTGCCATGTTGAACTTCCAGTAACCAGTATGAGAGAGTCAGAGCAATAACACCAAATTTAACACACCTGCTCCCCTTTCTCACCTAAGACCTTGTAACACTAATGAGTCACATGAACACCGGGAGGGAAAATGGCTAATCGGGCCTATTTTCACTTAGGGGTGTACTCACTTTTGTTGCCAGAGGTTTAGACATTAATGGCTGTGTGTTGAGTTATTTTGAGGGGACAGCAAATTTACAGTTATACAAGCTGTACACTCACTACTTTACATTGTACCAAAAGGTAATTTCTTCAGTGTTGTCACATGAAAAGATAGAATAAAATATTTACAAAAATGTTAGGGGTGTACTCACTTTTGTGAGATACTGTACATGATGATGGTCATAAACATGAAAGTTGTGAACTAATACTGACTCTGGGGACACCGTCTACCTTCTGAGAGACTCTAAAATGAGTCCTAGCATTCATCTTGTACAGCTGTCTGCCTCATTAGGTAAACCCTTATAGTTGGTGGTATGATGTCCTTCTGAATGGCTGACTCTGTAAAATATGAGGGTTAGTGTGTTTACAGGTGCTGAATCATCCTCGTCCAGTGCAGGCTTGTTAACACATTGGAGTACAATGGAAAGGTTGCTCAATTTTTGTAAATCTGCACAAGGAACAGTGATTACATTGAACATTGTACATTGAATGAGAAGTGTCACTTGTGTTGGTGGCTGCTCTCTTTGTTTAAATCTTCAGTCCTCCTACAGCAGACAGGAATGTGTGTAAATCTCGCATGCCAACTACTGGCTGTCAGATGGAAGGGATTGGGCGGCTGTACCTCCCTTCCAGACACCCTCAGAGCAGAACATTCAACCTCACCCGCCAGGGAGACTTCACAGTTATAATACAATAAAATACAAGAGGATTAGGAGGGCCCTGCTCAAAAGAGCTTGAAATCACATATGAATGCAAACATATGAGTTGGGGGTGTCTACTTTCAGAAAATATACAATGGGTTTTTTTTTTGTCTTCAGCCCTAAAATTATTTTTTAAACGTGTGTAAAAAAAACCATAAAAACTGTTCTGACAGCGAAAGGGTTAAATTAAGAGCCACCAGCACAAGGGACACTTCTTATTTATTGTAAGCACTGTCCCTTGTACAGATAAAAAAAAAAAAAATAACTAAACTTAAGTTTTAAAGTGACTTTGTTGATAGGTCAAAACAAATTTTAGCCACTTGCCGACCAGCTCACGCCGATATACGTCGGCAAAGTACAACGTACCCATACGTTGCTGTGTCATCGCTAGTGGGTGCACGCCCGCCGCGCTCCGCGCGAGCGAGCCTGCAGGTTCCGCAGACTCGATGTCCACCGGTGGCCCGCGATCGCGGCACAGAGAGGCAGAACGAGGAGATGACTGTGTAAACAAGGCATTTCCCTGTTCTGCCTAGTAACATGACAGGGATCTACTGCTCCCAGTGATCCGGAGCAGTGATCTCCCTCATGTTCTAGTGAGCCCATCCCCCCTACAGTTAGAACACGCTGAGGGAACACAGTTAACCCCTTGATCACCCCCTAGTGTTTAACCCCTTCCCTGCCAGTGAAATTTACAAAGTAATCAGTGCGTTTTTATAAATTGCTGTATAAATGCAAATGGTCCCAAAATATGTGTCAAAAGTGTCCGATCTAAAAATCGCAGATTGCCCCCATTACTAATAAAAAAAAATTATTGATGAAAATGCGATAAATCTATCCCCTATTTTGTAGACGCGATAACTTTTGCGCAAACCAATCAATATACGCTTATTGCAATTTTTTTTACCAAAAATATGTAGAAGAATACATATTGGCCTAAACTGTTGAAGAAATTTGTTTTTTTATATATTTTTGGGGGATATTTATTATAGCAAAAAGTAAAAAATATTGTTTTTTGAAAAGACTAGACTCAAATAGAAATAGACTCAGAAGTTGGTGTGAAGGGTTGCCACCATTCCTAAATAGTACAAAAAGAACCTCAGGCAAATGGGATTTTAAGGGCAAAATCACTTGAAAAAATTATGCTAAAAAATACAAATTTTATTTTATACAAAGAGTTAAAAACAATTTATGCAAAAAACAAATATAAAGACAACACAATTGTAGTGTATTACAGTAATGACAAAAAAATCAAATCCAATGCGTTTCAAAATGGTTAATTATGCAATCTAGAGGGGTAATCCCCTCTTCCCTTGGCTGTTTTTGTGGATCCTGGACTGTTGTAGGTTCATGTGTGGGGGAGACACACAGCATACTCTGATAATTTCTATACTTCCCTTCCTCATCATTCTCCAGGGTTGGGATTTCTTGCTATATGCCGAGTGGTTTGAATTTTGCCCCTCCTTTGAAACAATTTCTACCATATACTTCTCTGTTGGGACGTCGCAACTTGCTAAATTCCATATTTCCACATTACTGCCGTTTGCATTTTTTGATAAAGCGCTTCTCCGACTCTTCAATTTGGCGCCTCTCTTGGATTTCAATATTCGGGGGTTCTTTTGCATGATTACACAGATCGGGAGGATGTCCGATAAACCATTGGAAACTTTTGTGTCAATCACTATTTTTAAATGGCAAAAATTATCCCTGAGGAAGATTGCATAATTAACCATTTCGAAACGCGTTGGATTTGATTTTGTCATTACTGTAATACACTACAATTGTGTTGTCTTTATATTTGTTTTTTGTATAAATTGTTTTTAACTCTTTGTGTAAAATAAAATTTGTATTTTTTAGCATAATTTTTTCAAGTGATTTTGCCCTTAAAATCCCATTTGCCTGAGGTTCTTTTTGAAATGATTTTTTTTTTTCAAAATTGTCGCTTTTTTTGTTTATAGCGCAAAAAATAAAAACGGCAGAGATGACCAATACCACCAAAAAAAAGCTCTATTTGTGGGAAAAAAAAGACATCAATTTTGTTTGTCTACAGCGTCGTACGACCCCGCAGTTGTCAGTTAAAGCCACTCAGTGGTTAAAAAAAGAGCCCTCTGCAGCCTTGGACTACACGAGAAAGGTTACTTAAAAGAGAAGTAAATTAATTAGTATTTTTTTGCACATATTTACCTAGGTGGATGTAGCATGGGTTCGATGCTGCATCTGTCCCCTGGCGCCTCTGCATTGAGGAAGGAGCGATCGATCACCGCTGATCGCTCGGTTTTCAGAGCTTCCTGAGCAGAGAGCTGTAGACTGTCAGTCACAGCTCTCTGCTCTTCTCCCTCCACGCTCATTGGAGCGCTGACCTGTGGAGGGACAGAGCAGCCGTCTTAGGCTCTCAGTGGCTCACTGAGAGGCTAAGATGGGTGTCAGTCCAGGGATCTGGGGGATCATGACTCTGTGGTCAGGATGATGTGGTGTATGGACAGACATTGATGAGAGCAGACTTCAGCCCGCTCTCTGATGAAAATGAACTGCACTCCCTGATCCATAGGAGAAGTACAGCCAACGAGCTCTCTGTAGGTTAAAAAATATTTTTAAACAGGGCTTCCATGCAAAGTAAGGCAGGCAATGCTTGCCTCTCCCATTACCCACTTCACTGACCTCTGCTGTTCTCACAGGGGCAGTCTATTCATTAAGGGCGCACGGGCGCCTCCCCCCATCCATGCGTCTGGCCCCCATGCAGGACGCAGGATGCATGGATTCCAATGTGGAGTGGGTGTTTTTTTGAAGCACCTGAGTAGAGCCAGAGGCTCTAATAGGCTTCAAAATAGGGTGGGCTCGGGACGCAAGCACTGCGAACTGAGCCCACCCACATGTGTTACAAATGAACATTTGCTATTGTAACACTGATCCTCCTCCCAGCCAATCAGGAAGCGGGTCTTGAGACCCATCACCCAATTGGCTGAAAGAAGAGGCGATCCTATTGGATGCCTAGAAGGAGGGGAGGAGATGTGCGTGATGGAGGAGAGGACACGAGAGCCACTGCCCGCCACCTTCCACCTAGAAAGGGTAAGTGCAGGACCGACCGGCAGACAGCAAATGAGCAAGTGGGCGGGGGTTTTATATATATATTCCCTCTTAGATTGTAAGCTCTAAGGAACAGGGCCCTCTGATTCCTACTGTATCAAAGTGTATTGTATTTGTATTGTCTACCCTCAAGTTGTAAAGCGCTACGTAAACTGTTGCCGCTATATAAATACTGTATAATAATAAAAATAATAATATATTAATTTGTCACTGGATATTTGCGTATATATGAATTTGCTATTTAACATGCACTGTGTATATATATATATATGTATATATATATATATTTTTTTTGATATATATATATATATTTATATATATATATATATATATATATATATATATATTTATATATATATATATATATATATATATATATATATATATATATATATATATATATATATATATATATATATATATATATATAAGAAGTCAGTACCTCCAAGGGCGATAGCAGGCACACGTACGTCCGCTGCACGGCGGGGAACCCGATGTGCGTGGCCGATGGGCACGATCGCTGCCGGCCACACGCGATTGCGTGTATGAGAGCAGGAACAGGGATTTGTGTGTATAAACACACAAATCCCTTTTCTGTCAGGAGAGAAGAGACATATCGTTTGTTCCTACTAAGTAGGAAAAATTATATGTCTCTTCCTCTAGTCAGTCCTATCCCCCCACAGTTAGGACACACCCAGGGAACATTTAACCCTTTGATCGCAGGCAGGCTAGACACTGAGCCATGAGGAGGTGGAAAAGAACAGTCAAAAGACCTGCGTAACAAAGTAATGGAACTTTATAAAGAAGGAAAAGGATATAAAAAGATACCCAAAGCCTTGAATATGCCAGTCAGTACTGTTTAATCCCTTATTAAGAAGTGGAAAATTCGGGGTTCTTTTATTACCAAGCCAAGGTCAGGTAGACCAAGAAAGATTGCAGCCACAACTGGCGGAAGAATTGCCACGGATACAAAGAAAAGCCCACAGGTAATCTCAATAGAAATACACACTGCTCTCCAAAAAGACGGAGTGGTTGTTTTCAAGGAGCACAATTCAACGATACTTTAACAAAAAAGAGCTGCCAGAAGGAAGCCTTTACTGCGCCAATTCCACAAAAAAGCCCAATGAGGGATGTCAAGGTGTTGTTGGGCATATTATAACCAGACTTCTTTGTGGAACATTCACAGTAAAGGCTTCTTTCTGGCAACTTGACCATGCAGCTCTTTTTTGTCCAAGTATCATCGTATTGTGCTCCTTAAAAACAACCACACCATTTTTTTCCACAGCAGCCTGTATTTCTCCTGAGGTTACATGTGGGTTTTTCTTTGTATCCCGAACAATTCCTGTGGCAGTTGTGGCTGAAATCTTTCTTGATCTACATGACCTTGGCTTGGTATCAAGAGATCCCCAAATTTTCCACTTCTTATTAAATTATTGAACAGTACTGACTGGCATATTCAAGGCTTTGGATATCTTTTTATATCCTTTTCCATTTTTGTAAAGTTTCATTACCTTGTTACGCAGGTCTTTTGACTGTTCTTTTGTGCTCCATGGCTTAGTATCTAGCCTGCTTAGTATGTGTGTATAAAAGGTTAATGAGTTTCTGGACTCCTGACAGACCCTTGCATCTTTCATCCAGTGTTGCACTGACGTGTCCGGATTCAGAGTCATTGGGAAAGCAAAAGAATTGTCAAAGGATCTGCAGGAAAAGGTAGTTGAACTGTATAAAACAGGAAAGGGATATAAAAAGATATCCAAGGAATTGAGAATGATAATCAGCAGTGTTCAAACACTAATTAAGAAGTGGAAAATGAGGGGTTCTGTTGAAACCTGTCAGGACCATGAAATCAGACGGAGACAGAAGTACAGTTAAATCACACTTGTTTAATAATAAAAGTAAATAGAACAAACATAGTCAAAACATAGCTAGAGTTCAGGAACCGGAACGGATAGTCAGACAAGCCAAACGTCAGGTAGCCAGAGATGAGCGCAGTAAAACAGCAAGCAGGATCTGGAGCCAGAAGGGATGTCAGCCAAGCAAGTCTTTAAACAGGAATGCAGGAGAGCGTCTCTGTGATTTTGCCTAAGGCGAAGGCAGAGATCCTCTGGGCTGGACGGCTTAAGTAGGCAGGACTGATGAGCAGGATATCATCAACAGCTGAATAACTGTGGAGAGATAGGAACTGGCAATTAGCTGACAGCTGAGCGGCCAGCTCAGAGAAGGGAGGGCTGAGCCCAGCCCTGACAGTACCCCCTCCTCAACGACCTCTCCCCCTCGGAGGATCACCTGGCTTGAGGGGAAAACGTCTATGGAAATCACGGAGGAGGACAGGGGTATGTACGTCCGAGGATGATACCCAAGAGCATTCCTCCGGACCGTACCCCTTCCAATGCACCAGGTACTGTATGCACCCATGGAACCTACGGGAGTCAACAATGAACTGTACTTCATACTCCTCATGGTTCTCAACCTGTACAGGGTGAGGACATGGCACCGAGGAGGTAAAGCGATTGCAGACCAAAGGTTTTAATAAGGAGACATGAAATACATTCGAAATACGCATGTTAGAAGGCATAAGCATAAGCCACTGGCTTAATTCTGCGAAGAATACGGAAAGACGCAATAAACCGAGGTGCGAAGTTCAGTGAGGGAACATGAAGTCGTAGCTTATGAGATGACAGCCAGACCCTGTCCCCAACCTGGTAGGAAGGCGCGGGCAGGCGTCTCCGGTCAGCATGGAGTCTGTACCTATCGTTGGCATGTCACAAAGCCTCCTGGACTTGTGCCCAAGTTGAATGAAGACCACGGAGATTCTCCTCTAATGCAGGAATACTCCCCGGAACAAATGAGTCGGGCAACATAGAAGGTTGGAAACCATAGTTCGCCATAAACGGGGACAATTGGGAAGCAGAATTCAAGGCACTATTGTGAGCAAACTCTGCCCACGGTAATAGGTCTGACCAGTTGTTATGATGGTCAGAAATATAGCAACATAGGAATTGCTCCAAGGACTGATTGGCTTGTTCTGTGGCTCCATTAGATGGGTGATACGCGGAGGAAAAAGCAAGCTGAATTCCCAACTGTACACAAAAGGCTCGCCAGAACCGGGACACAAACTGACTACCCCTGTCCGAGATAATCACCTTTGGTAGCCCATGTAAGCGAAAGATCTCCCGAGCAAAAATGGAAGCCAGTTCCTTAGAAGTGGTCAACTTCTTTTTTTTTTTTTTTTTTTTTTAATTTATTTTTATTCAAATTTTTCTTATAAGACACAAAGACATAAAGACATATACAAATTGGTTGTCTAGCTTGTACAGGTAATATCGCAAGTACATCAGGAAAAAGAAAAAAAAAAATGAAAGGGAAAGAAAAAGAGAGAAATAGAGAGATACATCCATGCAATGCAGTTTTAGCATGTAAGTGAAAAGGGGATTTTTGGAATTTTTGGGCCGCCCCCCCACTGCCCATAAAGGCCTATACCTATTAACTAGGAATTACATTTAATCGTCGATTCTTGGTATCGTAACTGAAGCTAGTCCAACATTAGTAAGCAATGTTCATTTCCTCCAGCCACCCGCTCCAAACCTTATTAAATTTCAATTGGCAGCCTCTATTAAGATAGGTATCTTTATATAGTGGAAGATTATCGTTAACCAAACGTTTCCACTGGACATTTGTGGGGGGATAGGGCTTCTTCCATTGAAATGTTATGGTTTTCCTAGCGTAAAATAGAAGCAAACCAATCATCGTGCGTTTAGCTACAGCAGGAACTAATTTTTTTATAAGGCCCAACATACAAATCTCCATAGACAGTGGTAGATTAGTGGATGCAATTTTATTGATTAGGCCTAGTACCTCCCCCCAGAATTGTTGTATCTTTGGACAATGCCAAAAGATATGGGAAAAATCTCCGGGGGTGTAGCTACATCTCCAACACTTAGGGGAGTGGGCAGGATTTATCAAATGAAGTCTGTGGGGAGTGAAATACGCCCGGTGGACTATTTTAAATTGGACTAACTTGTCACGTATAGAGACTAGCGAACTAAAAGGGAAGTCCCAAACACCATCCCAATCTTCGCCACTCAAAGCTGGAATGTCACGCTGCCAACGGGACAAAAGGCCGTCCAACGGAGGCAAGGACTCATAGATTAAATGCTGATATATGTGAGATGTAGGTTTTTTTGTACAACCGGATCTAAGAGTAGTCTCCAGTTTAGACTGTATTAATATACAGGACGAACGTGGGAATTGGGCTTCGAAAGCATGCAAAAGTTGAAGATAACGGAACTGATAGTGCTGCGGAAGATTATACTGGGAGGAAAGCTGACAAAAAGAAAGCAGTGAGGTGCAAGACACCACTTGTGAGATTAATTTTATACCATATCTAGTCCATATCTGGGGGTCAATAGATTTGTAAAAATGTGGTAGATTGGGGTTTAGCCATAGGGGTGTATTAGGGGAAATTCCACACTGGCTGTGTTTTTCAATAGCCAAGCCCATTTTCCAGGCCCGTAAAGTAGTAAGCATAGACGGAGTTAATAAGTGTGGGGCACATGGGCCTCTGTAAATTAGGTATTGAAGAGATTCCCAGGAGCCTGCCACGGTGGCCTCCAAAGCGGAGGCCACATTGGTTTTATCAGGATTTAGCCACCCGACCACTGTCACCAGCTGTGTCGCCAAAAAGTACTTATAGCAATCCGGAAAGGCCATGCCACCCTGCGATAGTGGCCTCATTAATGTAGTTAACTTATATCTCGGTGGTAAGGAGCCCCAGAGAAACTCTGAAAAGCGTTGGTTTAGTTTAATAAAGAAGGATTTAGGAATCCACTGCGGGGAATGGCGGAATAAATATATGAATTTGGGGATGACCTTCATTTTAAGCAAGTTGACCCTTCCCCATACCGATAGGGGGAGATTATTCCATGCCTTGAGTTTAGCTTTCATATCCCCCACTACCGGATCCAAGTTTAATTTAAGAAAATCTGAGGCTTGTGCAGAGACACAAACCCCAAGATATTTAAAGGAGTCAACCCACTTTAATGGGCTATCTGGGGAGGATGTCAATTTGGCTGCTTGATCTATTGGAAATAGAGTAGATTTTGGCCAGTTTACCCGGAGGCCCGTTACCATGGAGAAAGTGTTGAGGAGTGACAGAGCACCCTGAAGTGATGGACCCGCGTCCCCCAAAAATAAAACCATGTCGTCAGCATACAGGGCTACCCTCTCCTCCAGCATACCTATCCTAAGCCCCTTAATATGAGGCGATGTACGGAGAGCCTCTGCAACTGGCTCTATAGCTAGGGCAAATAGGGCCGGAGAAAGAGGGCAGCCCTGTCTAGTTCCCCGAAACAGTTGAAATGGGGTTGAGAGTCTGGAGCCCAAACGAATCGATGAGATGGGACACCTATAGATCACCTGCAACCATGATATAAACCGTAGTGGAAAACCCATTCGACGTAGAGTCTCCCACAAAAAGGGCCACTCTACAGTGTCGAATGCCTTTTCTATATCTAGTAGGGCAATAGCTCTGGTACCGGAGTTGTTGTGTTGGGCATGAATATTAGTAAAGAGTCTCCTAAGATTAATGTCGGTTGACCTTTTAGGCATAAATCCTGTTTGATCAGAGTCAATAACCGAAGGTAATAATGGATATAGACGGGTAGCCAGCAGTTTGGTTAAGATTTTCAGGTCATTATTCAATAGGGCTATTGGCCTATATGAGGCACATAGCTCTGGGTCCTTAAGGTCCTTATGGATCAAAGTAAGATAGGCCTGGTGCATTGAAAGGGGCAGATCACCCTTGGATAGGCAGAGGGTGTATAATTGGGCCAGGATGGGTGCCAAAAATGCTGCATGTGCCCTATAAAATTCTATAGGAAGGCCATCCGGCCCTGGCGCCTTACCCAAAGGGAAGGACCGTATAATTTTTAAAACCTCTAAGGCCGAAATAGGGCGTACCAACGATTCTCGTTCCTCATTCGACAGCCAGCCAAGTGCTAGTGGATCTAAAAGGTTTTGCAACATCTCTGGCTGGAAGTCAGGGGGAAGAGCAGAGGTATAGAGAGTTTGGTAAAAGGCTTTAAACATTTGTAAGATTTCTACCTGAGAGGTCACCTTATCCCCAGTTGAAGACCGCAGGCCCGAAACCACTGTGGATGGATATTCATGCTGTGCCAACATGGCCAGGAAACGACCATTCTTGTCCCCCTGTTCAAATAGTCGCTGTCTACCTTTATGCATATCCAATCTTGTAACTTCCGTTAAATGTAAATTTAGTGAACTGCGGGCGGCATTTAATGCGTCAAAATGAGCTGCTGTAGGATCTGTACTATAGATTACTGTTTGATCCTCTACCATCTGTTGTAACCTGTAAGTTTCCCGGCCCTGCTGTTTCTTGACACTAGCGATAATAGAGATATATTGCCCTCTTGTATAGGCCTTAAAGGTGTCCCAGACCGTCTGTGGGGTCGAGGAGCCTTCATTAAGTTCCCAAAACTCAACTAGTCTGGGTGGGATAGTATCAGCCACCTCAGGGTGGGAAATCCACTGTGCCCCCAGCCTCCACAGGGCCGCATCTCGGCGTGCAGACGAGCGAAGCTCGATTACCAGTGGGCTATGATCGGACAACCCACTGGGTAGGTATTTAGCCCCTATTACATCCGTCAACAGGATTGAATTAGAGAAGGCTAGGTCAATCCGTGAGGCAGTCCTATGTGAGGCCGAAAAGCATGAGTATGCCCTAATAGCCGGGTGTTTCCATCTCCATATCTCCTGTAGCCCCATTGCCTGTGCCCATATAGATAGTTCAGAGCTATAGTTTTTTGATGGGACTGGTCTGTCCAAATCTGGGGAGATAGTAGAGTTGAAATCCCCCATCACCAGCAATTTCGCTGGATAAAAAGGAGCTGCTTTTTCCAAAACCTTATATAATAAATCATGTGTAAAAGGTGGAGGAATATAAACATTTATGATTATATATCGCTGAGACCAGTGTGAAAACACCACCATTGCAAACTTGCCCTGGGGGTCCGTGCACACGTCCTCAATAACACAGGGGAATTTCTTGTGTATTAGGATTGAGACCCCTCTAGCATAAGAGGAGTAAGTCGCATGGATGGCCCTCTGAATCCAGGGTTTTTTTAGAGTTAAAACCTTGCTGCCTGTGAGGTGGGTTTCCTGTAGGAGAATAAAATGTGGAGAGTGGGTTTTTAGATATCTTATCAACAGTGCCCGTTTAAATTTAGAATTAAGACCTCTCACATTCCATGAAAGGACCGAAAAGGTTTCAGCTAAGGAAGTGGCCATATAGGTTTAGAAGCCATGGCCAAGTAATATGACTAGGGGAACACCATTTGGGGTAACTCACAAGCAGCAAGATTTTTACAATATACCATGTACCAGCAATGTTAATTTTTAAGGCAATTTTTGAAACAAGCTTATACAAACCATGACAAAGACCAACATAAAACAACAAAAAAAAATATATACCCAAGCACGAAGTGCTTATCCGACTAAGTCCCATCTCCTCTCAAAAAACAAAAAAAGGAGGAGGAGAATTGGGATTAGTTTTCTCCCAAAAAAAAAAAAAAAAAAACACACGCAAGCTGCAACTGTATTGCAACTATATTGCAGATATACCCCTAAAAGGGGATATCGTACTACTACTACTATTTGTTCAGGCACCCTATAGCCGAACAAATATATAAAAAAGAAAAAAAGGAAAAACCTATCCAATACCTATCCAAAAAAAAAAAAAAAAAGGGGACGGGATGGGGAGAAAAGGGCAGGAGGGGGAGGGAAAAAAAAAAAAAAAAGAAGAAGAGAAAAAAGGGGACAAAAAAGGGAGCAACAGAAAGTAATTGGGGTGGGGTTGGGTTCTAATTATCTAACTCTTGGCTCTTAGTGTAAGAGATATAGTCCAAGTCCAAGTCCAAGTCCAAAGGGCTGAGCAATCCAACTCCAAATAAAGTACATTTATCTAAGCATTCATTAGGAGACCACAGAATAGCAAGAAAATTTTAGACACTATAGGGATGCACTATAATGGACTATAGTAGTAAGGATGTTACACAAAAAAAAAAAAAAAAAAAAAACACATGCGTCACCCACGGCCATCTAACCAGGATATAGCGGCCTCCGGATTGGTAAAAAAGAATGCTTGGTCCCCGTCTGCAACTCGAAGCTTGCTGGGATATAATAAGCTAAATTTAAGACCTTTATCCCTTAGGCGTCTTCTGACCTCTGTAAAGGCCCGGCGTCGCTGCTGGACTTCAGGGGAGTAATCAGGAAACAACATGATTTTTGCATTATTAAACCGCAGTTCTTGTTTATCTCTAGCTGCAGCTAATATCTTATCTCTGTCTCTGAAATTCAAAAGTCTCAATAAAAGAGGCCTGGGGGGATTACCAGGGGCTGGAGGGGTTGGTGGAATCCTATGCGCCCTCTCTACCACGAATGTAGGGGGCATAGCTAGAGTTGCCACCTCATCCCTTTAAACCCGAACACATATTGATTACACAGGTTCTGTGGCTGATTAAGGTGGTAATTAAACTCACTTGGTGCCTTATGTGCAATAAAATAAGCCTCAGAACATGTGTAATTCATATGTGTTCGGGTTTAAAGGGATGAGGTGGCAACCCTAGGCATAGCAGGTAAGTCCAACAATGATATAAGAAAGGATTCCACAAACTCAGCTGGTTTATTACCTTCTGTTTTTTCCGGTAGGCCTATGATCCTTAGATTGTTTCTCCTCATGCGATTTTCTGTGTCTATCGACTTATCTTGTAGGGCTTTTACCTGCAGCTGCAAAGCGCGAAGGTTCCTGGAGTCTGCACTGGTAACGTCCTCCAGTTGTGAGATCCGACTCTCAGCCTCTACGAAGCGGGATCTAAATTTGTCCATATCATGCCGAATTAAGCTGATATCTGAAGCCAAATGGTCTATTTTAACCATCACCTTTTCATTTCCAGCTTTAATTGCTGCCAGCAGCTCAGCGTGGGAGGCCGCGTGAGAGGCTACAGGTGGAGACGGATCAGGGAGCGTCTGCGTGCTAACTGACATGTTTGGTATGGGAAGCCTCGGAGGTAATATCACGGCGGCGGCAGCAGGCGCAACAACAACAGCAGGCTTAGCAGGCTTAACAGAGCCAAGAGCAGCAGCAGCAGAGGCGGCAGAGGTGGTGGTGGAGACCGCAGGCACTGTGGAGGACCGGAGCCTACCCGGAGATATAGTGGGACCTCGCGGTGCACCGAAAGCCTTTTTCTTTCCCAGGGTGCCTGTATACGAACGGATCTGGTGAGAATCGGCACTGAGAGTCGCTGGAAGTCAGAGAGTCCGCCCGGCCAGTGCCAGAGAAATTTTCAGGATGAATGGTTGGAGCGGAGCTCAGCCCGCACACATCCTCTCACTCACTCACTCTCTCTCACATCCCGGATAGGGCGTCTGGTCAACTTCTTAAGTGGAATACAATGAGACATTTTTGAGAACCGGTCAACCACCATAAGGATAACTGTGTTGCCCTCGGAGTTGGGTAACTTCACAATGAAATCCATAGACGGGTGGGTCCAGGGTCTCTCTCTATTGGGTATGGGTTGCAGGAGGCCCACTGGAAGATGTCCTAAATATCTATTTGTGTGAAGAAATTGATAAAAATTTTACATAGTTACAGTGTTGCATGACCACGCAATTGTCATTCAAAGTGTGACAGCGCTGAGAGCTGAAAAATGGCCTGGGCAGGAAGAGGGTGTAAGTGCCCTGTATTGAAGTAGTTAAACACCACTTCAAGTGTTCCAGGCAAATACCTCTGGTAGCCTCTAGGGGCATGAGTGCAGACTTTCCAGTGTACCAACCTGAACCTGCTTACAACCTAGAGGAATTGGTTTTTGTCCCAGTTCACACTGGTCCAATGTGCGAGATCGCATGTGATTCACACCACACTGCAGTGCAAATCACATGCGATGTCTGTGCGATGCAAATTCAGCCATACAGATTGTATGGTTGAATTTGCATCGCAATAGGACCAAAGACGTGCAGGACCCTTTTTTGGTCCGCACCAGAATCGGATCACATGGGTGTTCACACCCATGCGATCTGATTCATTCATGTCCGAACTGACAGTTCACACTGCGATATGTGAACCGGTCTGGGGGTGTCATTAACTTTGTATTGACACTCCCAGCGGTTTGCATATGGCAGTGTGAACCACTGTGCTATTCAGGTACGATGCATGAATCCGAACTGGATTTGCAGGGTTCTCGCATCGCACCAGTGTGAACCAAGCCTGAAGGATGCTGCTCAACAGACTGAGGTCATTTAATGGGAGAAAAAAGTACTGTGGGGTAAATCTCTGGATTAAGGCTAGGTTCACACTGCTGCGATTTTTATTGCGAATTTGAGCCGCTGCGATCGCTCAAATTCGCAAGTCATTTTAATAACATTGTTTTCCATGAGTGCCGTTCCCATCAATGCGTTGCGAATCTAACCTGCGTGAAAAAAAGGTCATGTGCGAGTTTGATCCGTGTGCGATGCGAATTCAGCTCCATAGACTTCAATTGTATTCGCAATGAAAACGCAATCGGACGTTCACATCACTGCTCTATTTTTTTTTTGGCTTCCCCCTCCAACTCCTCCCATCCTTTTCCCCTCACAGCCACACCCTTCCCCCTCACTAACTCCCTTCCTGTTTTCTCCATGTGCTGTGCTGTTCACAGTCACATACCACAATGGCAAACAGGCGCACAAAGACTGGCATAGAGAATGAAGATCTGATAAGGCTGGTCCAACAAAGGCAATACCTCTGGGACTGCAGGGACCCACGTCACAAAGATACTGGGAAGAAGAACCAAGGATGGCAGGAGATAGTCAAGATCCTGTTTCCAGAGTGGGACAGCCTGACACCTAATGTCCAGAAAGACCTGCGTAAGTACAATTGCTACCTGCACTCTGTGCTTAGCTTGTTTACAGTTAGGGTTAGTGTGGAGCTTAGGGTTGAGCTTAGTGTTGAGATTAGGGTTGAGCTTAGGGTTGAGCTTAGTGTTGAGATTAGTGTGGAGCTTAGGGTTGAGCTTAGTGTTGAGATTAGGGTTGAGCTTAGGGTTGAGCTTAGTGTTGAGATTAGTGTGGAGCTTAGGGTTGAGCTTAGTGTTGAGATTAGGGTTGAGCTTAGGGTTGAGCTTAGTGTTGAGATTAGTTTGGAGCTTAGGGTTGAGCTTAGTGTTGAGATTAGTGTGGAGCTTAGGGTTGAGCTTAGTGTTGAGATTAGGGTTGAGCTTAGGGTTGAGCTTAGTGTTGAGCTTAGGGTTGAGCTTAGTGTTGAGCTTAGTGTTGAGATTAGGGTTGAGCTTAGGGTTGAGCTTAGTGTTGAGATTAGGGTTGAGATTAGTGTTAGGGTTAGTGTTGAGATTAGTGTTAGGGTTAGTTTTGAGATTAGTGTTAGGGTTAGTGTTGAGATTAGTGTTAGGGTTAGTGTTGAGATTAGTGTTAGGGTTAGTGTTGAGATTCGGGTTAGGGTTAGGCTGGTTCTTGTTATGGTTAGATGTATTAATGATATGTTATTTTCAGATCTATATGTACACAAATACAAACACACACACACACCCTGTAAAATAATGTCAAGACACACATGTGAACTGTAGCTAATGTAACATTTTATTTCACACAAATATAATTTACAACATGTAGTATGTTCATCAGAGTACAGTGTTTTAATTTTTTAGGCATTAATTGCATCTAGCTGCCATGATAGCTGCCCACTTTCGGACATAAAGTACTCTGTGAAGTCGTGGCGAACATTTTCCCCACTGTAGTTGCCACGGGTTCCGATCCACGTTGGCTCTTCAAGGTCATGCATCAAACTGTCCTCAAATATGTATCCATCCCGAGCACGAACAAAATTGTGCAATGCACAGGCTGCTTGCACTGCACTGATGGCGTGCTCCATACTCAGGCAGATAGATGAGTGCAAGAAACGCCACTTATTAGCAAGTATGCCAAAAGCACACTCTACTACACGTCTTGCCCTTGTCAGTCTGTAATTAAAGACCCTCTTTTCAATGGTAAGTCCTCTTTTGGCATATGGGCGTAGAAGATGCTTGGATATAGGAAATGCCTCATCCCCAACAAACACATAAGGCTCCAGAGGTTGATTGGTTCCAGGAAGTGGTTGGCTATCTGGAAGGTTCAATGTGTTTTCACGAAGCATCTTGCCAAAGGATGAATGAGAGAAGATGCTTGAGTCAGAGCTACTTCCATATGAACCAATATCCACATAGGTTAA
The DNA here is from genome assembly GCA_037952925.1 of Lithobates clamitans. Taxonomy (NCBI): domain Eukaryota; kingdom Metazoa; phylum Chordata; class Amphibia; order Anura; family Ranidae; genus Lithobates; species Lithobates clamitans. The sequence continues at coordinate 4,677,703 of JBBGZY010000448.1, read as the reverse complement.
TGAATAATTTGCATCGGCCACTGCCATTAAAACGAATGAGAAATACTTTTTATAATTAAAGTATTTAGAGCCACTACGAATTGGGCTGATTATTCGGATGTGCTTTCCATCTACTGCACCCAAACAATTTGGGAAATTGCACCGCTGCCAAAAAACTTCGGCTATTTTAGCCCAGTCTTCCCTAGTCGGCTTCTTCATCACCAACTCTTTCAACACTTGCCATATAGCTGCACACGTTTCATGCACAATCAAACTTACTGTTGATTTTCCCAGCTTGAATTCAAAATGTAAACTAGCAAATGAATTGCCAGTAGCTAGGTACCTGAAAGGAAAGAGAAGCATAATTAACAGTGTTCATGCTTTTTTTCAGTTTTCGCTCTCAAGACAAGATGGCGTAGTCTACGTGACACATACACAAAATATGTCAAAAATCAGCGGGAGACCAAGAGTGGCTCAGCTGCCTACAAAAAAAAGCCCTACGCCTTTGCTGGATACTTAGCTTTTCTAAACCCAGTCCTGGAACTAAGGAAGTAAGCAATTATTAACTATACCTCCCTCCACCCTCCTTCTCACCATCACTCCTTCTTTCCCTATACCTCCTCAATCTACCACATTTACATTTTAGTTGGTTTTGGCTGAGATATAAATTACCCTCTATTTACACAATAATTTCTTATTAAACTTTTATATGTTACAGCACCGAATCCAGTTGGCAGGAGGAGGAAGTTATGTTTCCGGGAGACCAAGTGGAAGCCCCTGCTGAGGAGGAAATTGTGGGCTGCAGCCCTTTGCTGCAGTCTCCAATGGAGCAGTCTGGTCCGGAGGAGCCCTTTGCTGCTGAAGCATCAACGGCTCCTATTCAGTCACAGCCAAGATCTAATAGGCGCTCCAAAACAAACAGGAGAGCTCCATTGCAAGAGGAGGATGATGGCACTGGGCAGCTGATAAGCATTGTGTCCGGAATTTCCCAACAAATTGAGGCACAGCGCTGCCCTCACACTCTATTCATAATGAGTTTACTTCCTCTTGTACAACAGGTTCCAGAGGATAGATATTTTGCAATGAGAATGGCTGTCCAACAGTGCATATACTCATTCACTGTTCCCAGACATCCGTCCTCATTATCCAACCATCCTCCTCCACCCCAAAATGTACCAAACCCTTACCCTTCAAGCTTTGAAAATGTAAGAAGTATTTATGATATCAATACTTCGGACATCCCACATCCCATTCCGTCACCTATTCCGACTGTGATTTCCCCCCCTGTCAGACCTCAAAATTTAACACCACCAATGCCCCCCACCAATTCTGAAATCTCAAGAAACATCAGACCACAAAATCTACACATTGTACCGCCTTCTAGATCTAGAGCAGCCAAGAGCGGCAACTATTACACCACATTACCTCCCGTGTCCTCCAATAATCCTCCAGCGGCCTCTACCATCCCTCAAATGGCATACGGTGAGCCTCATATTGATTCACAATATGGCACCCAATCAAGACAGCTAACCTATTCGAATTATTTGAGTGCACCTTTGCCAAAATACTCAGAGGTCCCAGGGCCGAGTTCTAATATTTTAAAAAAGGGAGCAGAGACTTATTATAATCTGTGAAGAATATTGTTTTATTTTGTGTTTATTTATTTATGTTTATATTATATTTCAGGATAGGGTGACGATACCTTTAAATTTCTGTGAAGACTATCGTTCTAAAAGATTTATGTTACATGTTATTTAAGATAGTTTGTGTTATTTAAATACTTGACATTTTCACAAAAATGTTTACTGCCTTTTTTGGCTTGTTTGATTTAAACAAAAAATAAACGTCAACAAATATGTTGGATTAGAAGATACTTTGCATTGGTTTCCTTTTTTCTATGAGATTAGGTACTAGATCTTACCTTAAGGTTACTAGTAATCGCTCTGCTGGTTCCACACTCTTCCTGAAGTTGGTGTTCTGATGTTCCAAATAGCTGTAGGTCAGTCGTAGCAATTCGTCAAAGCTAAAAGTTATATATATACAAAAAGAGTTGAGAGTGCGTAGATATGTGAAGATTCATCAGATGAGAAAGTGGGGTGAAAGGGAGGATAGCTAGGATATATCTCAAAAATGTATTGATGAGAGGGAGAGATAATGGATGAGAAGAGAGATGTACTGTGGGTTAGGGAGGGCAAGGAATACTTGGGGGTTAGGGTTGGGATTAGGGTTAGGGTTCTGGGAAGGGTTAGGATTAGTGGGGGAGGGATACAGGAGGGAGGTAGGTAGGGGGTCTGAATGAATTTTACTCACCTGCTCACTGACATACGAGCGTAGTTAAAAAATTTCTCATTATGAGCACGTAGATCATTATAGATTAGCCTGAACTGGCCTCTCTCCTCCCTATTTGCTATTACAGGGTGGACCCAGTATCTTCTACTTCTCTGCATCATACTCCTCTTCCTCAACTTGGCTTTTTTCTTTTTTATCATGACTCCAGCTGTAGCAGTTACAACTGCTGCCATAACTAAGGGCAATGACTGCTGATACATGCTGACAGACAAACACACGCTCTTCTCCACACACTACCCAAACCAGGGATAGAAAAGGAAGTGATACAGCTCTTTATACGTCAGCATAAACACTGGACTCTATTGGACAGACATAAAATCGCTTGACACTCCCAATTTGACAACCAATTCGCAATGTTAGCCGTAGAATCGCCGTAAATTCGCAAAAAAAAAGGAAGAAATCGCAATGCAAATTCGCAACGCAATCGGAACAAAATCGCGTTCAATTCGCACCGCAGCAGTCTGAACCCAGCCTAAAGGTGAATATTGGAAAAAAAGTTGGTTGTATTTAAATCGCATGCCAAATCGGAGCCTATTGCCAGCAACGGCACTGTCCGAATCAGTGCAATGCCGACTTTGCGGCGCTGCACCGATTTCCAAAATCAGTTCCTGCACTACTTTAGGCGACCTCGAAAGACATCTGTGCATGAACTCGCACAGATACTGCCAAAACGCCCCTGAACTCGCAATGAAATGTGGGTTTGAAATCGCGCAAGTTCAGCTGAACTCGCACAATTTCAAACCCGCCTCCAATGTAATAGTAGGCTTAAGGACATTTTGATAGTTTCCCTTAACAGACAGGGCAAGAGAAAAGTGAGTTCATGTGATATCATATGGGTTGTAACCTTACATGGTCCTTCCTTTCGGATTACATGGGGCCCCAGCCTCATTCCAAAGAATGATGGACTGCATTGCTAATGTCGGCGATCAGCGACTTATATCGGGACTATGGTATTACAGCGGACAATTGGACACTAACTGCCACTTTGCAGGAACCAGTGACACTAATAGAGTGATCAGTGCTAAACACATTCACTGTCACTGTACTAATTACACTGGCTGGGAAGGAGTTAAACATTTAGGGTGATCAAAGGGTTAATTGTGTGCTTAGCCAGTGTTTGTGTTTACTATGTGTGCTGCTTTTACTAGGGAAAGAGATGGATTTGAGTCCCTACTTTGCAGGAACACAAATTCCATCCTTCCCCCCCTGTCAGAAGGGAACTCTGCCTTGTTTACATAGGAAGAGCACTGTTCTGAGTCTCTGCCGGATGATCGGTGGGTGCCAACGGACATCGAGTGCCCAGTACCCGCAGATCGGCTTCTGCTGTGAATGATCACAGCAGAAGCAGCGCACTGGCAGCACACGCGCCCCCTACAGGGGCGCACAGCTGCTGACCTGTAGCAGTAAAAGTGCTATAGGGCGGTCAGCAAGTGACTAAACTTTATTTGAAGTGAAACTTTATACATGTTCCTGCGCAGCAGCATGGTGCATTGTGCTACTGGACCATGATGCATGGTGCCCACTGCACTGCATTTCCAGACTGCATTGCAGTGCAAATGGGGCACATAGAAAGCAATTGTTTTCTAGTGGTAACTGGCATTCATGCAGTGCAGAAAAACATGTGAACCAGCCAACACTCCCAACACCTTGAAAGGTCTTTCTACTTACTACAAGTAAGGTTGTGCGGTAATCAAGGGAGGATCCCCACACAATCCATATTGCCATAATTTGTTCAATGAATGTTAATAATTGTCAAATGTTGAACATTACAAATAAGCATGACAAATCCTTCCACAGCACATAATGTAAGCTGCAATCGAGGGAGAATTTATATAGTTATTTGCTGGCCCTAGCTCTATATTGTCATCTTCCAGCTATTTTTAGTTTTTTATTTTTTTATACAGTGGCCCCTTGTGTTCTAAGTGCCCTCGGCTATTGCCCCAGATGCCCATTGCTAGGACCAGGTTTGTCGATAAAGCTGTTTCTAAAGATGCTTTTCAAAGCATAAACTTCATCAGTGTGATAGATGAGCGAACATCATACCGACGCTGGGCTCGATGTGCCATAATTACAGCTGAGTAAGTACATGTGCAATGTTTAAAGGTTTTCCTGTGGCCACTAGAGGTAAAAGCTCCCAGCGGTTGATCTCTGTGTTCAGCAGCTCAAAAGAACTTGTTTTTTGTTTTCTTCAGAACCTAAATAAGACCCCACATCCTGCAGCAAGACTTTGAACTAGCACGCTGGCAGTTTTGAGGAACATACGCCAATTCCTGTATCTGATGACAGGCTTTTCTGAATGTGTCGGAGCACCTGCAAAACATTTTCATCTCGGTTGTAGTTTTCTTCAAGATGTATCTCTGAAGGAAGAGCTTGATCTAAGAAGTCAATGCACCTTCCTGCCTCGAAACTTCTTAGTCTGGTCTAATCATATCTCAGCTACCTGCCCCAGTTTTACTTCTTAAGCTCATTTTCTTCAACATACACCACTGAATTTACTAAATGATATACTAGGTGCAATCTCGAGTCTCCATTATAGAGACTAGATCTATAATCATAATTATGCATGTGAATGGGAACAATAAATATTATTAATGCCGATTCAGATTTTAAAAGCACTGGTTTGATCATGGATTAAAATTATGTTTTACGTGGAGGCAGTCATATTTGTTGTTACAGTGCTTCGAAAAAGTATTTATACCCCTTGAAATGTCCACATTTTGTCATGTTACAGTCAAAAATGTATATTTATTTTATTGGGATTTTATGTGATAGACCAACACAAAGTGGCACAGAATTGTGAAGTGGAAGGAAAATGATAAATGGTTTTCAAAATTTTTTACAAATAAATATGTGAAAAGTGTGGTGTGTATTTGTATTCAGCCCCCCTGAGTCAATACTTTGTAGAACCACCTTTCACTGCAATTACAGCTGCAAGTTTTTTGGGTTATATCTCTACTAGCTTTGCACATCTAGAGAGTGAAATTTTTGCCCATTCTTCTTTGCAATATAGCTCAAGCTCTGTCAGATTGGATGGAGAGCGTCTGTGAACAGCAGTTTTCACAGATTCTCAATTGGATTTATGTCTGGACTTTGACTGGGCCATTCTAAAGCTGGCCATACACCTATAGATTATCTGCAGATTTTCTATGGTTAGATGGAAAAAGTGCAACAGATTTCTCCATGTTCACTAAACTGTGTGGATGGAGAAATCTCCCACTTTTTCCATCTAACCATAGAAAATCTGCAGATAATCTATAGGTGTATGGCCAGCTTAACACATGAATAGGTTTTGTTTTAAAGTACCATTCCATTGTAGCTCTGCCTCTATGTTTAGGGTCATTGTCCTGCTGAACCTCCGCCCCCGTCTCAAATCTTTAACAGACTCTTAACAGGTTTTCTTCTAAGATTTCCCTGTATTTGACTACATCCATCTTTCCGTCAACTCTGACCAGCTTCCCTGTCCCTGCTGAAAAAAAGCATCCCCACAACATGATGCTGCCACCACCATGTTTCACAGTGGGGATGGTGTGTTCAGGGTGATGTGCAGTGTTAGTTTTCTACCACACATGTGTTTTGCTTTTCAGTTTTGGTCTTATCTGACCAGAGCACCTTCTTCCACATGTTTGCTGTGTCCCCCACATGGCCTCTCGCAAACTGAAAACAGGACGTCCTATGGCTTTCTTTCAACAATGGCTTTCTTCTTGCCACTCTTCCATAAAGGCCAGATTTGTGGAGTGAATGACTAATAGTTGTCCTGTGGACAGATTCTCCCACCTAAGCTGTGGATCTCTGCAGATCCTCCAGAGTTACCATGGTCCTCTTGGCTTTTTCTCTGATTAATGCTCTCCTTGCCGGCCTGTCAGTTTAGGTGGATGGCCATGTCTTGGTAGGTTTGCAGTTGTGCCATACTTTTTCCATTTTCCGATGATGAATTGAACAGTGCTTAGTGAGATGTTCGAAGCTTGGGATATTATTTTTATAACATAACCCTGCTTTAAACTTCTCCACAACTTTATCCCTGACCTGTCTGGTGTGTTCCTTGGTCTTCATGATGCTGTTTGTTCACTAAGATTCTCTAACAAACCTCTGAGGGCTTTACAGAACAGCTGTATTTTTACTGAGATTAGATTACACACAGGTGGACTCTATTTACTAATTAGGTGACTTCTGAAGACAATTGGTTCCACTAGATTTGCGTTAGGGGTATCAGAGTAAAGGGGGCTGAATACAAATGCACGCCACACTTTTCACATATTTATTTTTAAAAACTTTTGAAAACCATTTATCATTTTCCTTCCACTTCACAATTATGTGCTAATTTGTGTTGGTCTATTTACATAACATCCCAATAAAATACATTTACGTTTATGACCAAATGTGGAAAATTTCAAGGGGTATGAATTTTCAAGGCATTGTATATACATGCTACGCTTCTTGCTAAAGATGGGCATACACTAGTAGGATATAGCTGAAAATTTTTCATTTTAAGAACATTTATTCGATCTTCTAACAATAGGTGGATTAAATCGATGTTCGTTTTTCAACCACAGTGATGAGGAAATTCGGAGGATGGAACATTTTTCTCAAATTAACAAATGTCTAATGCCCCGTACACACGGTCGGATTTTCCGATAGAAAATGTCCGATTGGAGTGTGTTGTCGGAAATTCCCGACCGTGTGTGGGCTCCATCGGGCATTTTCCATCGAATTTTCTGACACACAAAGTTGGAGAGCAGGATATAACATTTTCCGACAACAAAATCCGTTGTCGGAAATTCCGATCGTGTGTACACAAATCCGACACACAAAGTGTCACGCATGCTCAGAATAAATAAAGAGATGAAAGCTATTGGCCACTGCCCCGTTTATAGTCCCGACGTACGTGTTTTACGTCACCGCGTTCAGAACGATCGGATTTTCCGACAACTTCGTGTGACCGTGTGTATGCAAGACAAGTTTGAGCCAACATCCGTTGGAAAAAATCCTAGGATTTTGTTGTCGGAATGTCCGAACAAAGTCCGACCGTGTGTACGGGGCATTACAGTGAATGTGGTTTTTGTTTTACAAAGTCCATCTGCTTTGTAATCAGATGTTAAAAAGCTAAGACATTTTGAAGTACTTTTGAAAGACATTCTTCAAGTCATCAAATGTACTGAGAATTGTTGTTCAAAAATCTACTAGCGTGCAGCCAGAACTAAACATGATTTTTGCCCCTTTCACACATGCGGGTAGTTTGTTCGTTTTCCATCTATCCATTGACAGATGAAAAATGGACATCAATGCATCTCTATGGAAAAACGGATGTAAATGGATGATCCATTTACATCAGTTTACATCCACATCCATCAACATCCGTTTTTTGGAACTAATCAAAGCCCTAACAGAACAGACGATAAACGGATGTAAACGGACAAGCGGTTTGTTTTTGCATCCATTTTTGCATTGGTAGTGGATGTAAAAAATCGATCAAAGAAACTGATGAGAAACTGATGTAAACTTCATCGTTTTTTTCTTTGAAAAAAATGTGACTGAACTGATAAAATGAATGATCTGCATGTATGAAAGGGGCCTTACAATGCCTGCATTTCAACCCAGATACATGTTAGCCATTGACTGGATTGGTTCTAGTTTATTTATTTCAGGTATTTATATGGCACTAACAATTTATGCAATGCTGTATATATTTTACGTTCCCATCAGTCCCTGCTCTTAAGAAGCTTACAATCTAAAGTGCCTAACTCCTATTCATACATACTAGGGACAATTTCAATTGAAGCCAATAAACCAACAAACAATCATGTCTTTGGAGTATGGCAGGGTACCCATGTATGCACAGGGAGAAGATGTAATTTAGTTCAGGTGTCATGGTTGGGATTTGACACCCCTAAAACCTGGTACATACAGTTTTTGTTTTTTTTTCGTTCAACCCAGCAGGCTGAATGACTGACAAAATGAGGAGGTTGCTGCACTATCTATGTGATGTTAGTACAGTGATCTCTGATCTCCGCTGATGTGGTATTTTGTTCTCACCGGTTAACCGTGAGAACGGGTGGGAGGTGGGAGGGCACGGCAAGGAGATTGGAGGGGATTTGTGTTGGAAAGGGGAATTTGGGGGGCAACAGGGGAGTAAAGTATTGTTCTAGGAGGGAAAATTCAGAGGGGGGTGCGGGTGCTAAGAGTGGAGTGATGATTTAGGGGGATTTCTGTTGGGAGGGGGGGACAGGGGGATGAAGATTTGTGGTAGGAGGGGGATTGCGGAGGTATTAGTGCTGAGAGGGGGGATTTGGAGTGGCGGGGAGAAAATGTGTACTAGAAGGGCAAATTTTAGTGGTCGAAGAATTTTGCTGGGGGGAGGGGGTGATTTTTTTTGACGTTGGAGGGAAAGATTTGTGCTGGGGGCATTTCAACAGGGGGCGGATTTGTAATTGGAGGAAAGGGAATTTATGCTTAGGGGGTAAGCATGCAGATTAGTGGAAAATCAGTTTTTTTGTGGGGGGATTTTGGCTGGCACATAATGCTCATATATCTTAGGGGGGATGCTGTTTGGCATGTTTGCCCTGGTCTCTAGATGACCTTGTCCCGGCACTGCCCATTTGACAGAAGTCAGTCGTGAGATTGGCTTCTGTCAGACAAGGAGCTGTACACACGGCCGAATATCGGCTGGTTTCTACTGTACCGGCTGATATTCAGCCCATGTGTGCTTGGCTTAAGACTAATGCTCTGTACACATGATTGGACATTGATCGGACATTCCAACAACAAAATCCATCGGATTTTTTCCGACGGATGTTGGCTCAAACTTGTCTTGCATACACACAGTCGCACAAAGTTGTCGGAAAATCCGATCGTTCTGAACGCGGTGACGTAAAACACGCAAGTCGGGTCTATAAACCAAGCCAATAGCTTTCGTCTCTTAATTTATTATGAGCATGGGTGGCACTTTGTGCGTTGGATTTGTCTACACACGATCGGAATTGAAGGATCGGATTTTGTTGTTGGAAAATTTTATAGCCTGCTCTCAAACTTTGTGTGTCGGAAATTCCGATGGAAAAAGTCCGATGGAGCCCACACACGATTGGAATTTCCGACAATACAATCCGATCGCACTTTCTCCGTCGGAAAATCCGACCGTGTGTACAGGGCATACCGGTGGGAAGTGCTAACCGCTAAGCCACTATGCAGAAAGGTCATATATTTGCAAGGTCATATGTATTGATGGGCATTTTCCATTTTTGGATAGACTGATGCATATTATAGGACTTAATGATGGCAATGGCAGCAAATGAAAAGTATGGCTATTGATAGTGCATGTTAAAATGTAATAATTTAACACAGACGTGGCTACACTTTTGCACTTGGGGCTAAAAACAACTTTATTGTTCAAGTTCCAGCATGAACCAGCATTTTCCAGCAGAGCAGAGTGCAGCCTCATATGTGCTATGTGAGTCTGCAGGGAAGTGGCAGATCCTGGAGGTACCTGCACCTGTAGTGGGATACAATCTGTAAGTGAACTAGTTAAAATGCATCAACGTGCATACATAAAGGTGTGAATCCTATCAAAATCTCATTGCTACTGAGAGATGTAACTGCTTGCCAGCAGTTGCCTCATTAGCATTCATTGATTGCAACGAACTCCAAATGGTTGCCAATAAGTGGTTACATTTCTCAGTAGTAAAGAAGTTTAACCGCTTGCCTACCAGAGCAGTTTTGATATTTTTCACATACACGTCATCATTTTTTGCTAGAAAATTACTTAAAACCCCCCAAAATTATATATTTTCCCAAAGCAGAGGCCCTGTAGCAGCCTTTCTCAACCAGGGTTGCTAGGGGTTCCTTAAAGTGGATGTAAACCCAATGTCATCCTTTCTAAACTACTGCCATAGGGGTTATCTATAAGGATATACATGCCTCCTGCATGTATCTTTACCTGTCAAATGTCTCCCCTCTGTCTGTTATTAGACCCGAAAAACTGCAGATTCTGTGGGCGGGTCTGTTGTCTGGAGCTCGGTGGGTGGAGTTGTGATGTCAGTAGACTCCCCGCCCACCTCTACACTCTCCTTGTCAATATGCATTTTCTCCTGTGTATTTCTAACACTGAACTTCTGCTATGATCTCTAACATCCAGTGAAAAGACAGGAAAGTAACCACATGACTTCAGCATGCCAAATCATGCTGAGGTATGGAACAGCCAATCCTTGCAGAGCTGCTGAAGAAAGGAGTGGGGGAGGGAATTAAAAAATACTGCATCTCTCTTAGGCTAATGCATGAGATGTAAATCACCTGTCACTCACAGCAAGGGGGAGGATTTGACAAAGTTTTTCTCTGTTTGTCCAGAATTATCTCGCTGAACAATAAAAGAGGGATGCTCAGAGCTGAATTAACTCTGTGTGGCAAGACTGGGCTTAAATGATAGCAAATCTTATACTCTACAGTATGATAAAAAAAAAAATTCGGGTTTACATCCACTTTAAGCAATAAGCAATTTCTTCCTCTCAATTAAGTTATTCTTCCCGTTGGTCACCAATGTAACCAATACTTCAACCTGGCCACCAAGCTGATGTACAGGGAGCTGTGGATATAGTAATTATCGGCAGGTGTTCCCTGAGTCCTGAAAGTTATTTCAAGGGTTCCTCCATTTGAAAAAGCCTGAGAAAGGCTTCCCCCGGAGAATAAAATGGTGGCTGTGGCAATTTTTTTTTTCAAAATTCAAAAATGTTTTTCATATGATATTTGAGCAGCCATTTATCAAATGCAAATTTTCAGAAAAAATACACAAAAATGAATTTTAATGTATACAAACAAAACATAATACCCAACGTTACGGTAAAATAACAAAGATGATGTTGTGTCAGATAAATAGATACCAAAATCAAAAGATTTTAAATTGTTCAAGCCTGTGAAATAGCAACCGATTATGGTACCTAAAATTGCCTATAGGCATCACTTTAAAAGCCTTTATCAGTTTAGAGTTAAATGTGAGCTATAGCACTAGAATTATTGCTTTCACTCTGACGTTTGCGGTGATACCCCGCATGAGTGATGCAATCACCAGTTACATATGTGTGCCGGACCTACATGCGTTTGCATTTGCACGTGAGCACAGGGGGACAGTGGTTCTTAAATTTTTTTTTTTTTTTTTTTAATGTTTTTTTTTTTTTTTTAGAATTTTTTTTTGTTCATTTTTATTGCTATCACAAGGGGTAAACAAGACCTTTGGGCAGTGACAAGTACTATCTATTGAGACATCAGGGGTTTATTACTCCCTTGATGTCTCCCCTGCCTTTCAAAGCATCTGATCAAACACAGATCTTGTTTTATCAGATGCTTCCCTGGCTGGACCAGCCAGAGAAAAACACCTCTGAAACCAGAAGTGACAAAATCCTTCAATCATCACAGAGGAGGTTGGAGAATGGATGTTCCTCCATCTCTTCTGTGGACAGCCAGCCTGTATGCTTACAGTAGTCCCAGGTTCCCCATGGAACAGAAGAGCCTGGGAACAATGGTGGGAGGGGGATCCCCCTTTTAAGTGGTGTAAAAGTGATCAGACGGCTGTAAAGCAGCTCAGATCACTTTTACTGGAAAGTCAATCTCTGGCTTTAAAAAACAGTAGCAGGATCATGCTACTATACCGTCCAGTTATAGGGTGACAACATTCGGTGCCTGTCTCCAAATTGCAATCTGACACCATCACCCTGTTAACTTTGCTTCCTGTCCTGGAGACAGCACAGGAAATGAGAAGAAATGTTTCCAGATTGAAGGGAAATTCCGACAACTCAGATAGATAATGCAGCATTTACACATTCAACCAAGCAAATACTTTGGTTAGTTCTTGTGGGTAAGAAGCATTGGGGTTGATTTACTAAAGGCAAAAAGGCTGTTCAAGTTTGAAGATACTACACTATCGTGCATCCCTCTTTACATCCCCCCATGCCCCATTGCGAGGTTCATTGGATGCGGACACACCAGGGACAATAGGGGGACTTTAATTCCAGACTAGAGACACACACCAGTGGAGCTGGATACGCCATATTGGGAGGCTGCCAAGAAACACATTGAGATATACCCACATGGTGTTACCTTACAGCGGTAAGGTAAGGGTACATCTATATATCACTCTGCACAGGAACCAGGAAGTCACCTATCATCAGCACTTTATGCCAGAGGATTGTCACCAGCACTTTGTCATTTTATGCTGACACTGCTAATATACGGCCACTTATCTACCTTGCACCTTATATGGACACTACTGATCTTTTTTTGCTTTCAGCGATAAGAACATTTGCAGCATATACCTATATGGAGGATATTTTTGTGTATGCTTTTATATACCGTTTAGGATTTTACCTATTCCTTCAGGATTTGTTGCAATTGTAGTGCACCTTCTTTTGAGCACTGTTTTTTTACTTCATTTGCACACCATATGGATATAATTCCTATCACTGCTCTATGAAGAATCGTTTGAGTGTTTGATATACTTTTATTGTCTTATTGATACACTTTTATTGTTTTATCCGAAGAAATCGCAGGGCATGCGACACGTTTTTATACTGCCTAGGATTGGATATATATTGACCTCTGAACATTGCCTCTTTCAACCATATCTTTCATTGAGCACCTTTGCACTTTATTACGCACAGTATTTAGGTTCATAGCGCAGCACTACCTTCACTTTATAAAAAGTCTGTTCACATTGAAAGAAAGAGGAGTCAGAACCCACTGTATCATGCAACCAAGGGGTCTCCAAACTTTCTAAACAAAGGGCCAGTTTACTGTCTTTCAAACTTAAAGCGGAGTTCCACACAAAAATGGAACTTCCGCTTTTCGGAACCCTCCCCCCTCCGGTTCTCACATTTGGCACCTTTCAGGGGGGAGGGGAGTGCAGATACCTGTCTAAGACAGGTATTTGCACCCACTTCCGGCATAGACTCCCACGGGAGTCTATGCCTCTTCCTGTCCCTCCGCGCTGTCTCCTGGGAAACACACAGGTCCCAGGAGATAGCGGGGACCAGTTACGACGCGCAGAGCGACTTGTGCATGCGCAGTAGGGAACCGGGAAGTGAAGCCACAACGCTTCACTTCCTTATTCCCTCACCTAGGATGGCGGCGGCAGTTGCCGAGAGTTGAGCGATTTATTGGCGGCGGATGCCGACATCGCTGGACCCTGGGACAGGTAAGTGGCCATGTATTAAAAGTCAGCAGCTGCAGTATTTGTAGCTGCTGGCAAAGACAAAGGCATAATGAGCTAGTATGCATCGCATACTAGCTCATTATGAAATACTTACCTTAGAACGATGCCCTGAATTGGCGATGGCACACCGCTGACAGGGCCCACATCTTTCCCGGAGTTATTTCCAGGTTCGCGAGCTCCGGAGCTGTGATTGGCCAGAGCCGCGATGATGTCACTCCCAATCAAAGCCGCTGGCCATGGCATGGGCCCTGAAGAAACGGCCCAAGTGGACCGTTCCTTTAGTGCGCATGCGCCGATGACGCCGGCAGCGCATATAGTAAATAGCTCCTAAACATTGCGAGTTTAGGAGATATTTACAGTACCTACAGGTAAGCCTTATTATAGGCTTACCTGTTGGTACAATTAAAGATGAAGATTTCACAGGGCACACTGTGGTCAGTGGGAGAAGAAAATGTCCTGGCATCAGTGGTAGTAAATAATGCTCCATGATTGGTATTAGTGGGGAGTAATAGTGCCCCATCATTGGCATCAATGGGAGGAATAGTGCCCCATTATTGGCATCAATGGGAGGAATAGAGCCCCATCATTGGCATCAATGGGAAGAATAGAGCCCCATCATTGGCATCAATGGGAAGAATAGAGCCCCGTTATTGGTGTCAGTGAGAGATTAGTGCCCCATCATAGGTGTCAATGGGAAGAATAGTGCACCATCATTGGTCTTAGTGGGAGGAATAGTGCCCCATTGTTGTGTCAGTGGTAGGAACTATGTCAGCAACAGTGGGGGAATAATGTCCCAAGATAAAAGCAATCAAAGGGCCGCATCCAGCACCCTGGCCACAGTTTGGAGACCACTGATCTAATTAATGATTCAGGTAAGAATTTGGACCATTTAGATTATTATTATTTTTTATTCAACTGGGGTGATTAACTAGAGTGTGTTGGGGTAAAGTTTGGTAGGGTGGTGTTCCTGGAGCTCATATTTATAAAAATGTGTTTAGCTCTTCTGTTTTGATGTCATTGATTTCACACCTTTTCTGGCTCATTTATGTCAGCGCAAACACTCCAGCTTATGATGTTTTTGTAGCTAAATATATAAAATAAAATTTTCTAAGACAGAAGTATTAATTCATATGCTGGCTTTATAAAAATGATCTAATAAAGTGAAATTTCTTTTAGATATGTTTTATTTTTAACATTTCACGATTGTCTTTGTTTCACCTGCTAATAGTTCTCATTGATCTTGTGCTTTAGACCATGCAGAATAGTAGTCTGTTCTCCCAAATTGAATAATTAACGCTGCAGCTTTGATTTACTGGAATTTACCAGAAAATAAGAAAACAGAGCATAATTCAAGACTGCATACAATTTAATCAACTCAGAAAAGCATTGAGGTCATATTCCAGAGTCGCATTCAGCAAAACAAGGAGGACAAATGGAACACTTTTTTAAAGGATTATGTAAAATTATTGTTGCAGGCAGAGACCTGAAGGGAATAAACGTTTTAGAAATGAAAGAAAGTCTATGGTGTTGATTTCCTGAAGGCAAATAGACTCTTTACTTTGCAAGGGAATTTGCACTTTCCAAGGAAATTTCCCCTGATCTTTGTGAATGTGGTGAAATTTCCCTTTGCAAAGAATACCCAATCACGTGCAAGGAATAGAAATAAAAAACAATATTTTTGTTTGCACATAACTGGATGATGGAAGTCATCATAGCTTCCCCACATTCACTAAGCTAAGGGAAAATTCCCTTGCAAAGTGCAAATTCCCATGCAAAGTGCACAGCCTGTTTTTATTAAAGAGAACCCTATTCCTCTACAGTACATTAACCACATGCCGACCGGGCCATAGCCGAAAGACGGCTGCAGCGCGGTCGGCTTATTCTGGGAGGGCATCCATGGACGTCCTCCCAGAATCTTGCTCCCGCACGCCCCCTGGGGAATATCCTTAACCTCAGCATCTCAGATCACAGTAAATGGCCGCTGACAGTGGCCGTTTACCACGTGCTCACTCCGACGGAGCAATCACTTGTAAAGAAACCGGCGTCACGTCCACTTCCTCTCTCCCCTCTCTGTACCGATCGTAACAGTGTGAGTGGAGAGGGGAGAGATCAGGTGCTGCTGTAATGTGGGCTGGATGTGTAGTGCCCACAGCACTGATATGTGACAATTCCTGCACTCATCCAGCCATCCATGCTCATCCAACCTCAGCAATACTCATCCATCCTCAGCCATCCATACTCATCCATGCTCAGCAATACTCATCCATCCATCCATCCTCTTTAATACTCATCCATGCTCAGCAATACTCATCCATCCATCCATCCTCAGCCATCCATACTCAGCAATACTTATCCATCCATCCATGCTTCCATCCTCCGCAATACTCATCCATCCATAGCAATACTCATCCATCCATCCATACTCAGCAATACTCATCTATCCATCCATACTTAGCAATACTCTTCCATACTCACCAATACTCATCCATCCATACTCAGCAATACTCATCCATCCATCCATGCTCAGCAATACTCATCCATATATCCATGCTTAGCAATACTCATCCATACTCAGCGATACTCATCCATCCATGCTCAGCAATACTCATCCATCCATCCATACTCAAGAATATTCATCCATCCATCCTCAGCCATACCCAACCATCCCATCCACACTCAGCCATACCATCCATACTCAGCCATACCCAGCCATCCCATCCATACCCACTCAGCCATATTCAGACATCCTATCTATACTCAGCCATACCCAGCCATCCACATTTATGGCTCGACCATGCTTAGCCATCCCCATCCACAGCTCATCCATGCCACTACAGTGCCTCAAAGTGTAACAGGTAGTCAAATTAGATTTGACATTTATGCCCCTAGAACGCCTTATGGTGCTCCCTGCATGTTGGGCCTCTATATGTGGCCACGGTGTGTAAAAGTCTCATACCTGTGGTACCGCCATACTAAGGAGGAGTAGCAGACAGTGTTTTGGGGTGTAATTTTTGCCATGTACATGCTATGTGTTAGAAATATTGTATAAATGGACAACTGTGTGTAAAAAAAAATGCGTTTTAATTTTTTTTCCACATTTTCCAAAAACTTGTAGAAAAAAATGACATGTTCAAAAGACTTGATATGCCCTATAGATTATACGTTGGGGTGTTTTCTTTCCATAATGGGGTCATTTTTTGGGCATTTTTATTGTCCTGGTGCTCCAGGGCCTTCAAATTGCAAGAGGTAGTCAAGAAATCATATGTGTAATTTATGCTCCAAGAACACCTGATGGTGCTCTCTGCATGTTGGGCCTCTGTACGTGGCCACACTGTGTAAAAGTCTCACATATGTGGTATCGTCATACTCAGGAGGAGGAGTAGAATGTATTTTGGGGTGTAATTTGTGGTATGCATATGCTTTGTGTGAGAAATAACCTGCTAATATAACAATTTTGTGAAAAAAAATCAAAACAAAAATCTTGATTTTGCAAAGAATTGTGGGAAAAAATTACAACTTAAAAAAACTCACCATGCCTCTTTCTAAATAACTTTGAATGTCTACTTTCCAAAAAGGGGTCATTTTGGGGGTATTTGTACTGTCCTGGCCTGTTAGTGTCTCAAGAAATTAGATAGGCCATCAGTACATCAGGGATCAATTTTCAGATATTGGCACCATAGCTTGTAGACTCTATAACTTTCACAAAGACCAAATAATATACACTGATTTGGATTATTTTTACCAAAGATATGTAGCAGTATAAAATGTGGCCAAAATTTATGAATAAAAATGACTAATTTGCAAATTTGTATAACAGAAACAAAGAAAAATGTATTTTTTTTTTTTACAGAATTTCCGTTTTTTTTTTTTTTTTAATTCATAGCGTAAAAAATAAAAAACCCAGTGGTGATTAAATACCACCAAAAGAAAGCTCTATTTGTGTGAAAAAAGGCCAAAAATTTCATATGGGTACAGTGTTGCATGACCAAGTAATTGTCATTCAAAGTGTGAGAGCACCGAAAGCTGAAAATTGGTCTGGTTAGGAAGGGGGTTTAAGTGCCCAGTGGGTAAGTGGTTAAAGTACATTATATGTGAACTTTGTTGTTTTCAAACACTATCTAGAGTGGGAAACCTTTGTTCTAGAAATACAAATTTCAGATTAAAAAATTAAAATAAAAACCTTTTTATTTGAGTTTTTTTTTTTTAGCTGTGATGTGATCAATAATCTGCTCTCCACCTTACTCTGTAGTGAGGACTGTGGGTGGCACATGTGGATGTGTGAAGTCCCTGACAGCTTCCTTTACCAATCAAACAACTCCGGGGCAGGCTGACAACACGATGTTCTATGCACAGCATCCTGTAGTCCCAGCTTGGGGATGTGTGCGTGATGCTGACAATACTGCCACAGGATTAGGAACCTGGGGCTAGTGTTAACACCTGGGCACAACAAGCAGAAAAAAAAGCCAAGTACTGGAAGGATCAGCAGGTTTCCTTTTTTTTTGCACTTATAAAAAAGCTATTACAAAAAACTTGCAATTCAATATCAAAAATACTTTGGGTTTACATAGACTTTACAGAGTATTAAGGAAACACAGGGGTTGATTTACTAAAACTAGAGAATGCAAAACCTGGTGCAGCTGTGCATAGAAACCAACCAGTTTGGCTACCATGCACAGCTGCACCAGATTTTGCATTCTCCAGTTTTAGTAAATCAACCCCACAGTGTTTTAAAAAAGTATTCATATCCCTTGAAATGTTCCACATTTTGTTGTGTTTTGTTGTGTTGCAACCAAAAACGTAAATGTATTTTATTGGGGTTTTATGTGAGTCACACATAATTGTGAAGTGAAAAGAAAATGATATGTCCCAGGTCCCTTGAGGCCTAATGGTGACCTCCAGGATTAGGGACAGCTGATATCCTTCTGTGTAGAGTGGGTTACAAGGCATGGTGGGTGTACTGTAAGATGAATTGGTGGGCACCAGACACTTTTTGAATGCAAAGAGATTTATTGTCTTTTGGACAGAACTGTGGGAGTAATGGTTAGGGTCAGGACACCCTTAAGTAAATGCAATGATAATTGGCAGACTCCGAGACTTCTATAGGTAGACAGCTATACAGGAGAAGGCCTCCAGCAGGACACCGCTTCTGTATAGGTAGGACCGCTGTCTCCTATGGCAACAATCTTGTAACAGTTACTAACGGTAGTTGTATTCAACTTTTGGCAACACAAAGAGTTCTCCGCTTACTCCACAGTCACTCACTGTGGGTCTTCACTCAACGAACTCCCAGTCTTTCACTAGACTTTGGATCCAATAGCCACTGGATCCCCTGAGCTCTGCCACTTTTAGCACCCAGTATCTTCCTCAAGCATCACCCCCGCTTTCCTGCTGGGTCCCTGGCTTGGCACTCACAGATACTCTTCAAGCGTCACCCCCGCTGACCCGCTAGGTTCCTGGCTTGGCACTCACTGATGCTCCGCAAGCGTCAACTCTGCTGTCCCACTGGGTCCCTGGCTTGGCACTCGCTGAAGTTTTCCCACTTCTTCACTGTCCCCGGCGGGTGAGAAGACTGCTCTGGTACTGCCTTCAGCTTTCTAAAAGTGGTCTCCGCTAACAAGGTGGATGGTCCCTTAGTGGCAACAGCTTCCCCTTTTATCTCCGACCACAGCTGGTCCCCCGTCCAGCTGAACCGCTACTTCTGGTTGGACTAAAAGCCTGTAGTCCCAACCATACGCTGCTCTCCCACTCCTGGAAAGGCCCTTAGGCAGCCTAGCAGCCAAATGTCCCCGGGATAGGCCTCAAGCTTCCGGGGCAGCATAACACATGTCCACCCAGACAGCCGTCCAGGTGGCACAGAACCCCGATCACCTGACTCTACCCAAATAAATAGGCTCTCCCAGCAGGCCAAGGGACTGAAGAAAATTCCTGCCCATTGGCTGAGACATCCCATCTATTCATGTCTGAGCCTGCAAAGCCAATAGCTCCCACTGCTATCAATCTATCCAATGAGGACCAGAGACAGCGGCTGGAGCTGCTGGGCTCATTCTTGTCGCTGAAAAGATCGGGGTAAGGTAAGGTAAGTAAAAGGGGAGCTCTGGGGGGCAGCTGCACCACAAAAGGTCCCTCAGAGGTTTGTTAGAGAACCTTAATGAACAAACAGAATCATGAAGGCCAAGGAACACACCAGACAGATCAGGGATAAAGTTGTGGTGTACAGGGCAATCTTAGAAGAAAACCTGTTAGAGTCTGCAAAAGACTTGAGACTGGGGCAGGGGTTCACCCTCCAGCAGGACAACGACCCTAAACATACAGCCAGAGCTACAATGGAATGGTTTAGATCAAAGCATATTCATGTGTTAGAATGGCCCAGTCAAAGTTCAGACCTAAATCCGATTGAGAATCTGTGGCAAGACTTGAAAATTGCTGTTCACAGACGCTCTCCATCCAATCTGACAGAGTTTGAGCTATTTTGCAAAGAAGAATGGGCAAAAATGTCACTCTCTAGATGTGCAAAGCTGGTAGAGACATCCCCAAAAAGACTTGCAGCTGTAAATGCAGCGAAAGGTGGTTCTACAAAGTATTGACTTTTGACTTTAGTAAATACTCATTTTATGGATGAGAAGTATTTCTTCCATCCATCTATATGTGAGTGTACCCAATGACCAGATCCACCTTAGAGGAGGGGATATCATCAGATAAGAGACCACAGTCAACCTTGATTGAATGCGCTTTACCCCTGCAGGGGTACATCTTTTTGGTGAGTGTGGAACCGAGAGGGGAGCACGCGTTGAATTCACCCAACTCTTCACCAAAAAATATTATTGGTCCAGGCACAAGTCACTTTGGAAGTCACTATAATATTTTTTGAACCATGTATATTTTTTGCACACTTTTTTTATACACTCCAGGTTCATGAACTAAGTTTTTTGGACACTTTTTGCACAATAAGAACATATAGCACTTTATTATCAGTTTGTATATGTGTATTTATAATTTGACGATTGCTTATGGTATATGATTTATATTGAGCACTTGGAAATTCAACACTGATTTTGTTTATGTGGTTTATAATTAAAAGAGACAGTACTTGCCACTAGAGGGTTTATTGGTTAACCTTTGCAACTTTTTCTACCCCATCACTAATTTTAATTTTCTCACTTTTTCAACACAAATATTTACTAAACTTAGGCAGTTACGCCAATTTACCTCCCCTCTTCTTATACCAATTAGGAGGAGGAGTCCCGGCCAGCCGAGTCTCTCATGCAACATCGCTGGATCGAGATGTGGCTCAGGTAAGTATTAAGGGGGCCTGAGGTGGGGCTGCTGCAATAGAAGGTTTTTTTATCTTAATACAAAGAATGCATCAAGATAAAAAAACCTTCTGCCTTTAGAATCACTTTAATATAACAAAATGGAAAATGGGCACTAACAAACATGGGGAGATTCATCAAAACTGAAGCAGCTGTGCATAGTAACCAATCAGCCTCCAGCGTTCATTTTTAAAGCTTAACTGAACAAGCTTGAGCTATAAGTTGATTGGTTGTCATACAGAACTGCTCCTGATTCTGTTTGCTCCGTTTCTGATAAATGTCTCCTGGTGTCTATAAGGAAATGGTGATTAAAACTCACCTTTTATAGGTGGCCCCTTATTTCTGTTGATAGTCTGCCAACTCACTTTTCCATGCCGTCTTGATGGACCAGGTGTACTGCTTCCAGGCATGTTCACGTGCCATCTGCTGGCTTAAAATGTCCATGGAATCACCTAACAGCAGATATACATTTTGCTTAGTCTGGCGTACACTACTTCAGCAAAATGTTTCCTGATTTTTTTTCTAGCTCCTCGGCATTCTAGGTGTGACCTCAGCCTGCCCCTTAGAGCAGGGGTGTCAAACTCAATTTCATTGCGGGCCGCATCAGCATTATGGTTGCCCTTAAAGGGCTGGTTGTATCTGTAAGGCTATATAAATGTATCTACTCTTTATCATATTAAATAATTGTATCTCCACTTGATTATTTCTGGTTTTAGTAAGACCTAAGCTGTGAAGGGCAGGTGTAGACCGACACGGAGCCCACTCACACTCCTGTAGCAGATGATGCAGGTCTGAGTGCCGTGGTGTACAGTCTGAGCAGTCTCCAATAAAGTTTCTTGCGGATGATACCAGCGGTGTGCGACCCGCCTTTTCAAATAGCATAGAATTATATTCTCATAATAATTACAACTCCCCCCCCCTACATCAGTTGTCAAGAGCCCGCAGACCCTTCCCCACTCCCACAATCAGAAGTGAAGAGTCCCTCAACCTCCCTTACATCACAGTGGACCCCCCTTACCTTGCTGCTGCTAGGGAGAAGCTGGAGCGGAGCTGGGAATCAAAAAGTGCAGGGTCTGGAGGAGGGCCAGCGGAGGCCTAGAGTCAGCTGCTGGAGTCTGCAGAATGCTGTAACCAGGGGATGTGGAGATGAGGGGATGCTGCAGCTGCACATAAGGGCGCAGGATCTGTAGAAGGAGTTCTGTCGTCCTCTCTGCTGCTGACTGCTGAGACAAGGGAGCACAGAGATGAAACTCTCTGTGGCTGCACAGAGAAGTGCAGGGTCTGGCGGAGGAGTTCTGTCCTCTCTGCTGCCAACTGCTGAGACAAGGTGGGGGCAGTGATGAGGGGGGTGCCGCAGCTGCAGGAGAGGTGCAAGGGCCACATGAAATTGTCTGACGGGCCAGATTCAGCTCGCAGGACTTGTGTTTTGACACGTATGCCTTATGGGGCGTACACACGGTCGGACTTTCCGGCTACAAAAGTCCGGCGGACGCCGACGGACCAAATCCGGTGGACAATCCGATCGTGTGTGGGCTTCCCCGGACTTTCAGTGGACTTTTCCAGTCTCAGATCTGATGGACTTCAGATTTGGAACTTGCTTCAAATCTTTACGTCGTAACTCCACCGGACCCAGAAATCCGCTCGTCTGTATGCTAGTCCGACGGACAAAAACCCACGCTAGGGCAGCTATTGGCTACTGGCTATCAACTTCCTTATTTTAGTCCGGTGTACATTATCACGTACGAATCCATCGGACTTTTGTGTGATCGTATGTAGGCAAGTCCGTTCGTTAGAAAGTCCACCGCAAGTCCCCCAAAAGTCCGTTGAAAGTTTGTCGGACGGGCTGTCGGACTTTTGTAGCCGAAAAGTCCGACCGTGTGTACACCCACTAGAGTTTTTTTTGTCTTTTCTCTGCCCAAACCTATACCTGTATTACAGCTTTGCCAATATGCCACCTGCCATGATCTCTATCTGTGTTAAGACCTTGTAGGAATTCTCACTGCCCTGACCACTGTCTGCTTCATTGACTAAGCATTTGCCCATTGATTAAGTACATCTCTTTGGTTACTCCCCTGAAGTTCAGTAGTTCACAATGGGGTACATTTTAGAGCCTCTTGTAGGTGGTAGGAGCCTCTGATGAAGACAGGTTGTTCCTCACATTCTGTGCCTCAGAGCTGCACATGTAACCCCCTAGTGATGCAAAGGTTCAACACATGTTATGTGTACGTGTAGCACTATCTCCTTAGGAGCAGCTGGATTTTTGGGTCCCCCTTCACATGGACAGCCAGGCAACAGGAATTTTCCAACATTCACTCAGTAGCCAAGAACCAGTCCAGGGTGCTTTGTTTTGTTTTTGGTTCAGTAGGGTATAAGCTTGGATAGGAATGTGAAGGTAGTAGTCAACTGTAGTTTGAATGTAACTTGAGGACTTGAAACTGTCTCTGGCTACCAAAAAATCACAAGGTTGTCCTCTCATAGGATAAACGGATCAGTTCAATTGGTACAGAAAGGTCTCCAATCACTAAATGCAGGTGCTTTATCTCCGTAGAAAATGCCAAGGCACTTGGCTGCTCTATAAATTCCCCAAACAAGAGGTGTAGGGTAGCTGTACTGGCTTTGAATGGCTTTAAGCTGTCCCTTGTTAGAAGGCTAGCTGGGTATTGCACTTGACTGCTTCTTCTCTATAGGCTCTGGGGTGTAGGGGTTGAAGCTACTCACTCAGTTCCTTAGGTGTATCCTGTGGCTCACATGACTGCTGAACAGGCCTCCTGCTTGAGAGGTCCTTCCTTCTGTCCAGGGGCAGAGCCCCCCAGCATAGCAGTCGCCTCCAGGCAACTGGACCCTGGACTCTGTTCCCACATGGCCAGGCTCCAGAATAGTTCTGGCTTGTCTCCTCACCTTCTGGGCCATCCCCACCTAGGGATTAGAGAAGACTCTATAAATATTCAGACCTCATCTCTGCCTCTCTGCCCTCTAAATACTAGAACTCCCCATTAGTTCTAGAAGCCAGGGGGATGCGACAGAGACTCAGCCCTTGGAGCTCTGCCAAACAAATTTGAACCGCTTCAGCCCTGGAAGATTTTACCCCCTTCCTGACCAGAGCACTTTTTGCGATTCTGCACTGCGTCGCTTTAACTGACAATTGCGCGGCCGTGCGACTTTGCACCCAAACAAAATTGACGTCCTTTTTTTCCCACAAATAGAGCTTTCTTTTGATGGTATTTGATCACCTCTGCGTTTTTTATTTTTTGCGCTATAAACAAAAAAAGAGCAACAATTTAGAAAAAAAAGCAATATTTTTTACTTTTAGCTATAATAAATATCCCCCAAAAATATATAAAAAAAGATGTTTTCCTCAGTTTAGGCCGATATGTATTCTTCTACATATTTTTGGTAAAAAAAATCGCAATAAGCGTATATTGATTGGTTTGCGCAAAATTTATAGCGTCTACAAAATAGGGGATAGTTTTATGGCATTTTTATTATTTTTTTTTATTAGTAATGGTAGCGATCTGCGATTTTTATCATGACTGCGACATTATGGCGGACACATCGGACACTTTTGACACTATTTTGGGACCATTGGCATTTATACAGCGATCGGTGCTATAAAAAGGCACTGATTACTGTGTAAATTACACTGGCAGGGAAGGGGTTAACATTAGGGGGCGATCAAGGGGTTAAGTGTGTCCTAGGGAGTCATTCTAACTGTGGGGGGGATGGACTACCACTGACATGACCTCGATCACTGCTCCCGATGACAGGGAGCAGTAGATCCCTGTCATGTCACTAGGCAGAACGGGGAAATGCCTTGCATCTCCACGGTCTGCAGGTCCATGACATGATCACGGGACGGGACACCGGCAGACATCGAGTCCGCGGGTCCCGCAGACACGGCCACACTGTACGGGGCGGGTGCGCATGTGCCACTAGCCCCGCCAGTTAAAGGGGACGTACAGGTACGCCCATTTGCCCATCGCTGCCATTGTGCTGACGTATATCAGCGTGTAGCGGTTGGAAAGTGGTTAAACAAATTAACCCTAGCTCCTCTGATTACAGAGGAGCCTAACTAAATGTTTCTATACTGTATACACAGAGGGTGCTATATACAGTGCCTTGAAAAAGTATTCATACCCCTTGAAATTTATCACATTTTGTCATGTTACAACCAAAAATATGAATGTATTTTATTGGGATTTTATGTGATAGACCAACACAAAGTGGCACATAATTGTGAAGTGGAAAGAAAATGATGAATGGTTTTCCAAATTTTTTACAAATAAATATCTGAAAAGTGGCATACATTTGTATTCAGCCCCCTTTACTCTGATACCCCTAACTAAAATCTAGTGGACCAATTGCGTTCAGAAGTCACCGAATTAGTAAATAGAGTCCACCTGTGTGTAATTTAATCTCAGTATAAATACAGATGTTCTGTGAAGCCCTCAGAGGTTTGTTAGAGATCCTTAGTGAACAAACAGCATCATGAAAGCCAAGGAACAGACCAGACAGGTTAGGGATAAAGTTTAAAGCAGGGTTATGTTATAAAAAATATCCCAAGCTTTGAACATCTCATTGTCACTGTCACTGTCAATCCATCATCCGAAAATGGAAAGAGTATGGCAAAACTGCAAACCTACCAAGACATGGCCGTCCACCTAAACTGACAGGCCGGGCAAGGAGAGCATTAATCAGAGAAGTAGTCAAGAGGCCCATGGTAACTCTGGAGGGGATGCAGAGATCCACAGCTCAGGTGGGAGAATCTGTCCACAGGACAACTATTAGTCGTGCACTCCACAAATCTGGCATTTATGGAAGAGTGGAAAGAAGAAAGCCATTGTTGAAAGAAAGCCATAAGAAGTCCTGTTTGCAGTTTACGAAAAGCCATGTGGTGGACACAGCAAATCTGGAAGAAGGTGCTTTGATCAGATGAGACCAAAATTTTACTTTTTGGCCTAAAAGCAAAATGCTATGTGTGGCGGAAACTAACACTGCACATCACCCTGAACACACCATCCCCACCGTGAAACATGGTGGTAGCAGCATCATGTTGTGGGGATGCTTTTCTTCAGCAGGGGCGGGGAAGCTGGTCAGAGTTGATGGAAGATGGATGGAGCCAAATACAGGGCAATCTTAGAAGAAAACCTGTTATGCCGTGTACACACGGGCGGACTTTTCGGCATCAAAGGTCTGACGGTCTTTCCAACGGACTTTCGACGGACTTTCGAACGAACGGACTTGCCTACACATGATCACACCAAAGTCCGATGGATTCGTAAGTGATGACGTACGACCGGACTAAAATAAGGAAGTTGATAGCCAGTAGCCAATAGCTGCCCAAGCGTGGGTTTTTGCCCGTCGGACTAGCATACAGATGAGCGGATTTTTTGACCGGACTTGAGTCCGTTGGAAAGATTTGAAACATGTTCCATATCTAAAGTCCGTCTGATTTTCAACCGAAAAAGTCCGCTGCAGGTCCGATGAAGCCCACACAAGGTCGGATTGTCCGACGGATTCGTCCCCTCGGACCAGTACGGTCGAAAAGTTTGCCCGTGTGTACACGGCATTAGACTTGAGACTGGCAGTGGATCAGCAAGTCTAGTGAGAGAGACTGGGAGCTCAGTTGAGTGAAGATCTACAATACGAGATTGTAGAGGAAGTGAATTTGATTGTGACCTTTTGTTAGGAACTGTTTAAGATTGTTGCCATAGGAGGCAGCGTGCCTACACATGCAGATGTGGTGTACAGCTGGGTGCCTTTCCCTGCATGGCTGTCTACTTATAGAAGTCTCTGACCTAAACCCTCTCTCCCACAGTTCTGTTTAAGAGACAATAAATCTCTTTGCATTCAAGAAGTGTCTGGCGCCCATGAATCTACCTTGCATCACACCCACCATGCCTCGTAACCCACTCTACATAGAAGGATGTCAGCTCTCCCTAATTCTGGATGTTCTCATTAGACCAAAGGAGATCTGGAACTTGGTTACAATTACATGATGACAAAGTTGTTTGCTCTCGCGGACGGAGTGTTCGTTATTCGAAAACGAGTTTCAACATTTTTTTTGTATAGTGTATGGCCAGCATTAAGCTGATAAAAATTTAACAACAACACATTTATTTCACTTGTAGCGACACCCCTGTAGGAGCTGCTGAGTATTGTGGTCCATCTGTCACCCTGCCCCAGCCAGGCACATACTTGTCATTCATCCAGAGACATGAAGCAGTCCTTGCGCTTTGTTTTTATGTTTTATTGAGGGAGATTGAACTTGGATAGGGATGGGGACTTATGAGATGCCCATCGAATCAAAACATCAACGATTTGGACTCTACATATATATCCTGTGTATATACATCACTCCTTTTCTCCTCCTGCACTGCACATCACTTCCTTTCTTCAGAGTATCAATCCTTACTCCTCCTGCACATTGCTTTCTCTCTTTCCTTCTCCAGACTAGCTAGCACTGATTTAATAGACCCCCATCCTCCAGACTGGCTCTGCGCCCATCCCAGACTGCTGCTCAGTCCTCAGACACCTCCACGTTTTCTTGGAGAGCCCTGTCCGCACCTGAACCCAGGCTCAAGGTCACCCCCTCACCCCCCCCCAGATTTGAGAGCCCCCTCAAGGGCCCCAACAGTCTAATGCCCCGTACACACGGTCGGATTTTCCGATAGAAAATGTCCAATCGGAGCGTGTTGTCGGAAATTCCGACCGTGTGTGGGCTCCATTGGACAGGGTCAGGGTTAATGTGGGAGAGGGAGGGGTGTGCACACTCTCGGTGACAGAGCTAATGAGAGGGCGAGGGGTGTGCACACACTGGATGTCAGCAGTGACAGGGTTAACCACCTCCCACTGCACATATACGGCCGGGTGGGCGCTTCCTCTTTCTGAGTGGACATTCGGGAATGTCTGTCAGTTGGAGGGGGATCGCCCGTGCAGAGGCGCGATCCTGATGCGCTCGTGTCACCCAGACACGGCGCATCTCCGATCGGTAGGAGGGCTTTGTGATTGGACACAGCCGTCATGTGATTAGGAGGGCCAATCACAGAGCCCTCCTACCGATCGGAGATGGGCCGTGTCCGGGTGACACGAGCGCATCGGGATCGCGCCTCTGCGCGGGCGATCCCCCTCCAACTGACAGACGTTCCCGAACATCCACTCAGAAGAAGGAAGCGCCCACCCGTCATGTGATGTAAACAGAGAGCTGGTTGCTAGGCGATCAGGTCTCCTCTCCTCACACGGAAGTTGTCAGTGAGGAGAGGGGATCGCTGCAGACAGCCGGTGATCAGTGAATATGAGTTGTTTTTTTACAGCTTTTTACACACCGATCACCGGCCCACTGTCCCCACACAATGTCCCCAAAATAGTGTCCCCACACAGTAAAAACACCTGTCCCCCACATATGTAACAGTAAAATCATATGTCCCAATGATCATCTGTGCACATCTATACATGATCACACAAACCAATTATTATACACTTAACAGGACTTTTTTTTACCAAAGACATGTAGCAGAATACATTTCAGCTTAAATTTATGACAAAATTCAATTCAATTGGATTTCTTTTAAAAAAGAAAGTAGAAAATATATTTTTTTTCAAAATTTCCGCTTTTTTTCTGCTTACTGTATATACTCGAGTATAAGTCGTTCCGAGTATAAGTCGAGGCCCTAATTTACCACAAAAAAATGGGAAAAACTTAGTGACCTGAGTATAAGACGAGGGTGAGAAATGCACAGCTACTGTAAGTGGAAAAGAGGGTCAACAATGCCCATTTGCAGCCTCACTGTGCCCATTTGCATGCCTCACTGTGCCCATTTGCAGCCATAGGTCCCCCGAACTTCAAACTCGGTAGTTAATGGTTCCTAGGTGCCCCCTAGATGCAGCCAAAATTTGGGGTCTCTGGACCCAAAGGGTCCCAAAATGACATTGCTGCAGATGGACACAGTTGACCGACTTTGGGGCCCCGTATCTCGGGGCCACTTAGTGTTAGGAACCCCAAATTTGGTGTGCAAACTCAGTGGAACTAGCACCATAAAATATCCAAAGCTGGGGTTTCTAGCACTAAGTGTCCCTGAGATACAGGGCCCAAAAATCGGTTCAGAAAATGTCAAGCACTTTTCTGCAGCAGAGAATGACATTTTCCGAACCGGCTTTGGGGCCCCGTATCTCGGGGCCATTTAGTGCTAGGTACGCCAGCTTTTGATATGTTGTGGTACCAGTTCCACTGGGTTTGCACAGCAAATTTGGGGTTCCTAGCACCTAGTGGCCCTGAGATACGGACCCCAAAATCGGTTCAGAAAATGTCAAGCACTTTTCTGCAGCAGAGAATGACATTTTCTGAACCAATTTTGGGGCCCCGTATCTTGGGGCCACTTAGTGCTAGGAACCCCAGCTTTGGATATGTTGTGGCACCAGTTCCCCTGGGTTTGCACACCAAATTTGGGGTTTTTAGCACCAAGTGTCCCTAAGATACGGGGCCCCAAATTCGGTTCGGAAAATGAAATTTTTTGCTGCAGAAAAGTGCTTGACTCGAGTATAAGTCGAGGGGGGAACTTTCAGCACAAAAAAATGTGCTGAAAAACTCGACTTATACTCGAGTATATACAGTATATCACACAAATTAAAAAATGAATGAAAAATGAATAAATACCACCAAAAGAAAGCTCTATTTGTGTGAACAAGATGATAAAAATGTCATGTGGGTACAGTGTAGCATTGAAAGTGCAAGAGCGCTGAAAATTGGCCTGGGAAGGAAGGGGGTGAAAGTGCCCGGTATTGAAGTGGTTAACATGGGGGAGGGGGAAGGGCACACACACTCTCGTTGGCTGTCAGCAGTGACAGGGTTAATATGGGGGAGGGGAGCACACACTCTCATCGGCTGTCAGCAGTGACAGGGTTAATATGGGGGAGGGGAACACACACTCTTTGGCTGTCAACAGTGACAGGGTTAATACGGGGGAGGGGCGCACACACTCTCATTGGCTGTCAGCAGTGACAGGGTTAATACGGGGGAGGGGCGCACACACTCTCATTGGCTGTCAGCAGTGACAGGGTTAATACGGGGGAGGGGCGCACACACTCTCATTGGCTCGCTCGCACACTTCCTGGCTCTGGCACATTTCTTTTGTTTTGAAAAGGGTCGTGACGTCACCGCCAGCTTCCAGCCCGGGGGCTCCTCGCCAGCCGAGGTCACAAGGTTCAGGCGGCCACGCCCCAACACCCCGGGCCACGCCCCCCCCCGCAGCGCTCTGCGCCCTCCCCGCTCTCCCGTCAGGAGGCGCGCCGCCCCTGTCACGTCGGACTTCAAAGAGCACGGAGAGAACTTCAAAGGACAGGCCGTCCTCCTTGTTATCCCGCCCGCCCTCTTCTCTCTCACGCTGGCGTCACCTCCCCTCCCTCCACATTCCTGCTCCGTTTCCCAGCCTAGACAGTGGCTCCTGAGCTCATTTGCCTAGGACCGCCCCCTCCTCTGCGTGACGTCTCGCTGTGAAGTTTTATTTTCAATTCTGGTTCACTCGCCTGATGAACTCGAGACTGGGCGGGGATAGGGAGGAGCGAGGCGTGGCTAGTGTGAGAAATGGGCGTCGCGTGTTTTTTCACCCCCCGGTCTCCGGACTGGTGAACTCTGAGGCGGGCGGAGCCTGCGCGGAAGTGGGCGTGGCGAGTGTGAGAAATTATCCTTCTCCACGTACAGGTGGGCGTTTGTTTATAGCTTGGCGGGCGTGTCCGGACGGCCGAGGGGGGCGGTGCTGTGTGTCGCTGAGTGAACGCTGAGCTCGCCCTTCCTCCCCCCCAGTTTATAATGTGCGGCCACTTCCGCTGGCGGCTCAGAAGCGGTGCGATCATGGCGGAGCGCGGTCAGCTGCCTCCTGCTAAGCGGCTCTGCTGCAGACCAGGCTTCGGCTCGGCGTGCAGGCCGGGGCAGCGGGTAGGAGGAGGAGCCCCCGGCAGCTCCGCTCACGGCCTGTCCGGGAAGACACAGAACCCGGAGTCCCTGCTGGACATCGCGGCCCGGAAGGTGGCGGAGAAATGGCCCTTCCAGCGGGTGGAGGAGCGATTCGAGAGGATCCCGGAGCCCGTACAGCGCCGCATCGTCTACTGGTCCTTCCCGCGGAGCGAGCGGGAGATCTGCATGTACTCGTCCTTTAATACGGGCGGAGAGGACGGCGGGGCCCCCACAGGGGGGGTGCCGGGGGCCACTGCCGGGGGGACGGCTAATGGGGGAGGAGGAGGAGGAGGAAGTGCCGCCTCAGGAGCGCCTACAGCGGCCGGCCCGGTGTCATCATCCTCGTCCGGGGACAACGGCGACGAGAACCGCCTGCCTTTCCGCCGGGGCATCGCTCTGCTGGAGGCCGGCTGTGTGGATAACGTCCTGCAAGTGGGTGAGTCACTCAGCACCGGGGGGCGGCCTATTATTACCCCCCCAATATAGGACAACCGGGACTCAGGGGTGTCATATGGACCCAGGACTGGGGGGGTCATCCCGTCACCCCCAAATCAGGACTCAGGGGTGTCATTGACCCAGGACTGGGGGGGGGTCATCTCGTCACCCCCAAATCAGGACTCAGGGGTGTCATTGACCCAGGACTGGGGGGTCATCCCGTCACCCCCAAATCATGACTCAGGGGTGCCATTGACCCCGGACTGGGGGGAGTCATCTCGTCACCCCCAAATCAGGACTGGGGGGGGTCATCCCGTCACCCCCAAATCAGGACAGCCAGGACTCAGGGGTGTCACATTGACCCAGGACTGGGGGGGGCGTCATCCCATCACCCCATAAATATGGACTGGGGGGTTTTATCCCACCCCCCCCCCGAATTCAAGTCTGCGGGGCTTTATCCCATCCCCACCCCCCCAAATCAAGACTGGGGGGCTTTATCCCCAAAAATCAGGACTGCGGGGACTGGGGGGGGGGTCATCCCATCACCCCCAAATTAGGACTGAACTGGTCACCCACCCAAATTACTCGGGTTTCATGTACCCAGGACTGGGGGGTCATCGCCCCCAAATCATGACAGGGGGTCATCACCCCTAAATCAGGACAGCCAGGACTAGATGACTCAGAGGTGTCATGTGTACCGGGGGGGTCATCATACAATCACCCCCTAAATCAGGACTAAGGAGGTCACCCACCTAAATCAAGACTGGTTGTCTCAGCTGTCATATGTACCCAGGACTGGGGGGGGTCATTGCCACCCAAAGCACAGTAAGGACGGGGTTGATAACCCCTAACACACTAGAGTGAAGGATCAATGATTCAGGGGTGTCGTATTGACCCAGAACTGGGGGGGGGGATCATCGCCCCCAAATCAGGACAGCCAGGAGTGGATGTTTCAGGGGTGTCATATGGACCCACCTCCAAAATCTGAACTATGGTGGGGCATCATCCCAGCACAGTCAGGACTGGGTGATTGAGGGGTGTCAGATGACCCAGGACTAGGCTCGGGGGACATTGTTCCATCACCCCCAACACGAGAGCCAGGACTGAGGGGGTGTCATATGTACCCACCCCAAAACCAGAACCCCGTTGGGGCATCATCCCATCACCCCCCAACACAGAGCAAGGTTTGGAGGACTGATGGTTGTCATGACATAGGAGTGGGCTAGGGGGACATTGTTCCATCACTCCCAACACATGAGAGCCAGGACTGGATGACTGAGGGCTCAGCACCCCAACACGGGAAAGTTAGGACTATGACACAGGGGTCTTCATTATTACTCCCGACACAGAGAAGATAAGAGGGGGGCATTAATCCATCTCCTCCAACACAGGAGAGCCGGGACTGGATGATTGAGAGCTGTCATGTGTCCCCGCCCCCTACACTTGAGAGCCAGGTATGGGGGGAAGCTTATCCTTCCATTACCCCCAACACACGAGAGCTAGGACCATGACATTCAAGAATGTCGTATGTGGCTCTCCACCACTCCCCAACACGAGAGCCAGGACTGAATGATTGAGAGGGACTATTCCATCTCTCCAATACATGAAAACGAGTACACCGAGTGTCATGTCCTTCAGCCCCAACTCATAAGGGCCATTACTGTATGATTGGGGTGGGGGTCATCACAAATCTATTCCAACTTGAGTCTGGAATAGGGGAGCTGTGCTATGTGATGAGGAAGGTGTTCTCATCATTTCTATCAACCTATGGTTCATATGTCCCTACTGCCCAAACACATGAGAGCCAGGACACTGATACAGGGGTGTCATGTCCATCACCTCCCATCACAAGAGCCAGGTTGTGGGGATGACCTGTGCTATATGTGATAAGTGTCTCATTTCGTCCTCCACACAAGTCAGGAATGTATGATTCAGGGGTCTTCTATGTCCTCTTCCTCCAAACACATGAGAGCCAGGACACTGATTCACTCCCTTTACACTCAAGAGCCTGGGGTGGGGGACCTGTGCTATGCGTGATAAGGGAGGTGTTATCATTGCATCCCCAGCATGAGTCAGGATTGTATGTTTCGGGGGGTGTGCTATGCCTCCTACCCCCAAACATAAGACACAAGAATGTCATGTATGTTCCCCAACAGCAACATAGGACTGTTCAATTCAGGGGGTTTCTCTGCCAAATTCCCCAGACATGCCAGAACTTTGTAATGCTAGGGTGTCCACCCCCTCCAAAACAGATTGGAGCCACACATTCTATAGCCCCTCCTAAACTCCTTTTCCAGATGTGAGCTGTATGATCTGGGGCTGTCCTATGCTCCCCAGTAGATGATCACCAGAACTGTATGGATCAGGGATATCCTATGAACACCCCTCATGAGCCAAGACTTTATTATTATTATACATGATTTTTTATAGTGCCAACAGTTTACGTAGTGCTTTACAACATAAAGTAATTTAAGGGGTGTCTAAGCCCCCTCGCCCCCAACACACGAGAGCCAGGACTTTGTAATATTAGGTTGTTATCTTTCCCCTGTCCTTAAACCGACTGTATGATCATGGGGCACCTTTATCCTCTCACCCCAGTAGGATTTTGTGACTGGAGGGTGTCCTGGTCACCCCCTAACAGATGACAAGCAGACTGTGAGCCTAGGGATGTCTTGTCGCCCTCCCATCCCCCCTCCCTGTTTCAGATGGTAGAGCTGTGTGACAGCCAGGGTTGTGTGTGATCCGGGGGTGTCCTGTAGATGACCTAGAAGTGTGGGTTTCCCATTTATTTATTGCCCTCTTCCTATGAAAAACAGAACTGGGTGACCCAATGTTTTTCCCATCACCCCCTTTCCTAACAGTGAGGAATGTGTGACCCAGAATGTTCCCATAACCCTCCTGAGGGCACCCAGGATCACAGGATGGGGGAGGGGGATACTAATCAGCCCCCTCCTTCTAAAACTGGGATTATGTGCCCCTGGGGGGCTTCTCATATCTCCTCCTCCCACGACAGCTAGGACTATGTGATCTGAGGTTGTCCTGAACACCCTCCCCCAATGACAGCTCTGAGTCCTGTGATAAGTGACCGGGAACCCCCATCCCTCCATAATGATCACAATTGTGGTGTGCATGTGACCCAGGTGTATTTGTAATGTAATCTGATTTCTGAACTGAGGTGTCCTGACCACCCTCCCCTTACCCTGAAATCTGCGTAGTATGCTATATGTCACCCGGTTGGCGTCTCCTATCCTGGACAGTCCTCCCCAATGACAGCAATGTGTGCAATGAATCCCCCATCCTGCTCTGACAGCTGGTCCTGCATGTGTGACCCCGGGGGTCCTCCAGTAGGCAGTAGATGACCTTTACAGACAGCATGTAGTGAATGTAGAACATCCATGGAAATGGGAGTCGTAGCCTCTTGTTTATATTTGCATGGTTGAGGACCCACCAGATCCCAGAACCATCCCTTTTTTCCTATTTCCTTTTCCAGATGGGAATGTTATGCACCCGACGTGTCTTCTCTGAGATTGTATGTTATGTGTCCTGGCGTGTGTGTGTGGGTGGGGGGGGGGGGTGCTCAACCAACATGTCTGCTTAATTGTTAAAGTCACGGTTGATTTTTGTAGGTCAGCAGCTCTTTCCTTGAAGGAAAAACAAGGAACTTGCATTAATTATGAGCCTCCCATGTATGATCTCTGCACAGATACTCAGGCTCGTATTTTCCTTTATTCAAGGAGCGTAAGAAATGCAGACCTGGGTCGTCGATTTTAATGTAAACAAGGGGGGTATCCCTGTTATTTAAGGACAGTTGTCAACCTTTCGTGTCACCCCCTGAGGGATCCCCCCCCCCTACAGAAGAGGAGAAATGTAGGCTGAGAACAAAGAGGAATTTAAAGGGCAGCACACAAGGAGGTGGTTTAAATCTGCAGACACACAATGCACTGCATACCCAAGTGTGTGTGTGTGTTTCCTGTTTTGTTGATGAGCTGGAGCTGTTTTTTTTTTTTTTTTTTTTTTTTCTGTTTTTGTGGTTGTTGGCTCCTGTCGGTGCTGGGTAGAGCCTGGTGTCTGTCAGCAGATCCATATTATTTGTCTTGTTTCCTATTCCATGATTATGAAGAATACACCTCCTCCTCCTGCCTATGAGCGAGGATTATTATTATTATTTTTTTTCTTGGAGGTTGTCTTGTCTCAGGACTGTTCTCACTAATTGCCTGGAGGTGTCTTTTGGATTTGGGTGTCTGGGAGAAAGGAGAGGTCACACCTCCTGGTGGGCTGAGCTGTACGATTGCTTGGAGGTGCTTGACAGGATTGTGTGTGAAAGACGGTAGAGAGAGAGGGGGTGGGAGGCTGGATCACACACCCCTGGGCTGTGCTGTGCTGCATTGTGCCAGCCTGAGCAGAATGGAGCCGTTTCTTGTCAGGACAAGGGAGTGGAGTGAAAACAATACCCACCTTTCATGGTCCCCCCCCCCCTTTCTCTTTATTTGTATTGCCCCATCCCAAACCATCTTCCTATAGAGGTATTAGCCCCCCCCCCATTCTGTCAACTTTTGTCTTGGCTGTAGACAAGCTAATGCTGCTGTCCGAACCTGTCTTGTGTATACTGCTCCTTGCTTACCTTTTTAGATGCATTGTGCACTTTTTTTTTTTCTTTTTTAACCCTTTATTTTAGATAAGAATGCACATCAAGTCCTCACAATGGTTGCTATGAGAAAAAAAATGGGTTGTTCTAAAATATCAAAATGGTTTTTATTTTGCAAGCCGAAGCCTCCCCTGCTCTCCTCATCTTTGCCAATCCTTCAATCGCTGTCAGGAATTCAGAACGTGCTCTCATTTTCATGTTTATTTGTGTCTCTTCAGTTTGTGTCTGTCACCCCTCAAAAAAAAAAAAAAAAAAAGGCAAACAAAGACGGCTCTTTTATTTCTTTTCAATGCCTCTTAAATAGAAGAGACCTGACAAAGGCAGCCAATGGTGATGGCTTAAAGCTACAGTACAGTGTGTCATTTTGCTGGGAGCCGGTTTTGTGCTGGGAGGTTGATGATGATTGCCTTCTCAGCTCATGTTGCGTGTTTTATGTTGAAATATCCATAATGGTGGTGGCTTTTTTCTTTGTCCTTGTTTTCACTTTATACCCTTGCATTTTTTTTTCTTTTGTCCCCCCCTCCCCTTTTGTTTTAGTTTGATCTGTCTGTGCTTTGATTCCAGATGTAGTCTGCAAATGTGATTTTCTGCATGATCCATTTTTTTTTCCCCCTTTTAATGACTTAATAACCCTGGATCGGACACAGCCTACTTTTCCTTGATCTGGGCTTGGTGCTCTTGACGTCTGCCCAGAGGGGCCTTCATCGCTGGCAAGAAGCAGCCTTCCCTTACCCTCTCTTTATCCCATTTATGTGTCTTTCTACGGGTTTCTTTTTTTTTTTTTTTCCCTTTTTTTTTTTTTTCTGCCGACTGAAAAGATCCTGAGGTATATTTGTGGTGACTGTCAGCTACCCACCTCTTCTAGTTGGCATTGACGAAGGGTTTTTGTCTGTGCTTGACTTTGCATGCGAGCAATGAGGGATGACAGCAGAGAGAGGGATCTTTGGCTGATTGCATTTAAGCCAAGAATCCATTGTAAAAATAAAGCTGTGGGGCAATAAATAAAAATGCAATCTTTTTTGGAGACAGACATACAAGCCAAGGATTCGTTGGCTTCCAGGGAGGGGAGGAGAGGGCCTGTCTACACACAATAAACCTGACCTTTTTTTTCTATATTCTGATGAGTGACTTTCCTGATGGTATACAGTCTTTCACATTCTGAATGTTTTGGTGTAGGCCATGGGTGCTCAACCTGTGGTCCTCCAGCTGCCTCAGATGTTTGTTTGCGGTTCAGTGGCTGTTTTTTATGGAATCCTTAAAATATGAATAACGTGCAATCCCAGGATATTTCTATTACCGGTACTTGTATAGCACCGTCAATGTATGCAGCACTTTGCGTATATATTGTACTCACATCAGTCCCTTCCCTCTGTGAGCTTACAAGCTTCAGCTGGCCATAGAGTCGAAAAGTGAATGATCTGTTGATCGAAAAACGAAAAAAATGGCGCATACGATTGTCATCATTTTTTGTTTTTCTAAACCAAATCCATCATGTAGGCACTTTCAATTTGCGGTGTGTAAATCGAGTGTCGCAGCTGGCACGCTAAGGATGTGAATAACCAATGACCAAGAACTTCTGTTCGCTTTCCGACCCGTCTAAGGCTGACCTAAGGCCCCTGATTCACACATACTAGGGCCAACTTGGACAGGAGCCAGGTAACCCACCAGCATGTCTTTGGAGTGTGGGAAGAAATTGGAGTACCTGGAGGAAACCCACACAAGCAGAACATGCAAACTCCAGGCAGGTAGTGCTGTGGTTGGGGTTCGAATCGACAATCCTAGTTCTGCTAGTTTTTTATTTTATACATTCAATGTGCTAGATGTCATTTATTTTCTCTTTTATTGGAATTTGTTTATTTTCCATTGACACAAATGGAAGCTGACTTGTTTTGCCTCCATGCATTCTAACCAAGGGCAATGCCATGGCCATGTTTTATGCAGCTAAAGCTATATCTTATTTTAAGCAGTGCCGCTCTTCTGTGTACCCGGCTTTAAACTTGAGCACTAAATCTGGTGTAGATGTGCATGGTAGCCAATCGGCTTCTAACTTCAGCTTGTTCTATTGAGCTTTGACAACAAAACCTGGAAGCTGATTGGTTTCTATGCAGAGCTGCACCAGATATTGCACTTTCCAGGTTAAGTAAATTAACCAATCTCTATTTAGCATCTTGATGTTGCTGTAAATCATTGCAGAAATCCTCTTCCACTTTAGTAGCTTGGTTTATTGGGTCAGGCTTCTAAGAACCTATGTTTTTGGATAACATACCGTTTTTTTTGTGTTAGTGAAAAATGTCTATGCACAGCAGCGTGTTGCGATAGTGTAGTGTTTTGCAACATGCTGCGCTACGTAAACATGCATTGTCCTACTTTCAGTGCAGACCAACACAGCTTGTTAGTGTGAACTGTATCGAGGTTTCTAGCTACTGAGCAATAAAAAAAAAAAATGCTTCGGAGAGAAGGCCCAGAGCCAGATATGCATATTTAGAATATTTTTATTTTTTTGACGTGACCGTTTCTTCTTCAGTAGATGTTCCGATCTTTACATTTTGATGTATTTTTGCACGCCTGAAGGTTTTTTCCTTCAGGGGGAAGAGGTACACGGTTGCACGTTGAATGATTTCACTAACATCTGTGTTGAAAACAAAAAAAGGGTGTTTATGCAACACATGTGTAGAACAATTCGAATTGCCGATTAGCGCAAGATACTGCCACAAGCGTCGCAATCAGATTGTTCACGTTCTGATTTTTCCACGAATGATCCCAGGAGTCTCATTTAGTCATTGTGCTGTAGATGGCCAAACTCCACAATAAGCATGACATGCCATTAGATGGAGAACTGTGCAGCATTGGTGGCTTGTTGGGTCAGAGGCTGGCAAGGGAAGGGGCTGCTGTGTTTTTGTTCCTTTTGCTGTATATTTAGGACGGGAATATGTGTAGCTTCATAAAGCCTGCTGTCTTTTGTTCTGTACACAGGCTGATTTGTGGCTGCTTGTTATGCAGTAAGGACATGCTTGGGTGCACTTGGCTAAGCCAATTTCCTTTCCCTTCAAACATTCAGTAACATAAGGGGCAGCGCCAGGATCTGGTAACCTAAATTAGTTTGACTTTAAATGCCGTGACAGGTGAGCTTGTGTGTGGGTTTTTTATTTTTATTTTTTTCCTTTGGTCCCTCCCTGACTTATGAGCGGTGCCAATAATTCAGTGTAACCCTTACAACTGCAAGCATTGTTTGCTCTGTTTTGTTGCAACAAATTGCTGTGACATCATACTGACGACTTTATTTAGGCTGGGTTCACATCTTTGCAATGCCACAACATACGTGTGTTGATGTATGGTGCCTTGTGTTAGGGCTGCCCATTCTTTTGAATAGGCTGCCCAATGCACAGACATGGCACCAGAGGAGTGCTTGTACTATTTATTTTTTTAAACGAAGTGCACTAGTATTTTACCATGCATTGGGGGGTGCCATTATGGAATGACACTGCTAAACACCGACAATAAAATTTTACATCTTTTTGTGCTCTGCAGGTGGATGTAAATGCAGGACGTAAAAAAAGTGTTTTAAGGCTTCATTTACACGGGACATTTTTTACAAACTCTCCTGAACGATTTAACTTGATAGATAGTAACCCACGTTTTAAAATGTCTGTTTTTCTGCGTTTACATGCCGCGTTTGTGTTTTAGAAGCGTTTTTCAAAATGGCCAAAAATGAAAACGCCAGTTAAACGCAACGTGGCTAAACGCGTATTGCCGCATTTAGAAGAGTTTGGCTCTTGAAATGCCTGTAAACATTTGCGTTCCAAAAATGCCTCTAAACTCTACTGCCTAGGAACTCCTATAAACCACCCTGTGTACATGTACTGATAAGATAACATGGGAGTTTTCAGCTACCCTGAACTCTCCCAACTGCTCCTAATGCCGCGTACACACGAGCGGACTTTACGGCAGGCTTTGCCCGACAGACGGGATTTGGTCGGACAATTCGATCGTGTGTGGGCTCCAGCGGACTTTGTTTTCTCAAAAGTTGGACGGACTTAGATTTGAAACAACATGTTTTAAATTAACCTGTTGAAATCGAGTCCGGTTGAAAAGTCCGCTCGTCTGTATGCTAGTTCGGACAAAAAGCCACACTAGGGCAGCTATTGGCTACTGGCTATGAACTTCCTTGTTTTAGTCCGGTCGTACGTCATCACGTACGAATTCGACGGACTTTGGTGGATTGTGTGTAGGCAAGTCCGTTCATTTAGAAAGTCCGTCGTAAAGTAAGTCAAAGTCCGCCGTGCAAAGTCTGCCGTAAAGTCCGACCATGTGTACACGGCATTAAAGTCAGTTTTCCAGCAGCATTGTACTTGAGGTCTTAGTTTCAATCCACTTATGTAAAGATTTTTGCAGTTGAATAGAAGCAGTAATATGGATTGAAATAGAATACATTGATGATGCATTTTAAGGACTTTCCTCCTACATGCTTTATAATTCAAGCAGTAAAAGTACCTGAATAGCAGAGCTCAGATCCTTGTTGGGTGGGGAGAAGCAGCATAAAGAGCCAATCAGTTATTCTGTAGTGGCAGCATGCTGATGAGAGAAGAGAGCAGAGTGACAGTGATTAGATGCGTTCATCGGTCTGCTTTTGCTGGCCCATTTGCAGGGTGGAGGAGAAACAAGACATGTCAGTGTTAACCGCTTCCCGACCGCCTCACGCAGATATACTGTGGCAGAAGGGCACGTACAGGCAGAATCCCGTACCTGTACGTTGCCCTTTAAGAGGCGGCTCGTGGGCGCGATCGTCTCGCTGTGAGGAAGAATGGGGAGATGCTGATGTAAACAAGCATTTCCCCGTTCTGCCTAGTGACACTGTCACTGATCACAGCTCCCTGTGATCAGTAACATGTCACTCGTAGCCACGTCCCCTAACAGTTAGAATCACTCCCTAGGACACACGTAACCCCTTCCTAGCCCCCTAGTGGTTAACCCCTTCACCGCCAGTGCCATTTTTACAGTAATCAGTGCAATTTTTATGGCACCAATTGCTGTAAAAATGACAATGGTCCCAAAAATGTGTCAAAATTGTCCGATGTGTCCGCCATAATGTCGCAGTCACGATAAAAATCGCAGATCGCCTCCATTACTAGTAAAAAAATAAAAATGCCATAAAACTATCTCCTCGTTTGTAGACGCTATAACTTTTGTGCAAAGCAATCAATAAACTCTTATTGCGATTTTGGTAAAATAAAAAATATGTAGAATACGTATCGGCCTAAACTGAGGAAGTGTGTGTGTGTATATATATATATATGTATATATTTTTTGGGGGGGGGATATTTTATTATAGTAAAAAAACAATGCTTTTTTTTTTTTCAAAATTGTTGCTATTTTTTTTGTTTATAGTGCAAAAATAAAAACCACAGAGGCGATCAAACGCCACCAAAAGGAAGTTCTATTTGTGCAAAAAAAACGTCAATTTTGTTTGGGTGCAACGTTGCACGACCTCGCAATTGTCAGTTAAAGCGACGCAGTGCCAAATCGCAACAAGTGCTCTGGTCAGGAAGGGGGTAAATCCGTCCGGGGCCTAAGTGATTAAAACTGATCCCCCTGGCACATTTCAGATACTCGCCCATCCATGGTTGTCCTGCTGAAATCCTCATGCCCAGCCACAACTCTGTCCTGCGCCACCATGTTCTTATGTCATTAAAAAGGCCCACCGGCCTGATTCGGTGGGACTCCAGATGATACGCAGATTGGCCCTCCTCATTTCCTAAATGAAAGTCTGTGCCTCCTGGAATATGTGATGTGCATAACCCGGTAGGCACAGCGGGCAGTGTGCACGTCCTTTGCCTAAGCGCAACATGTATAGAGGAGTGGAGGGAAGTAGTGGAAGAGGGTGAAGGTCCACTTTAGCTACTGCAGAAAAAAAATCCGGTCTTCTCCCCTGCCAGACAGGGCTGTGCTTGTGTGGCAGAGCTGTGTCATCTCAGACCTGGATGGACAGAAATACAAATCCTTTGGCAAGTAGAACAGCTCTTGTATGCCTTTCCTCTATGTATTTGGCGATTTTGCCTGAAGTTCAGCTCTGAGGTTGTGGGGGATCATGGTGTGTGTGTGGGGGGGGGGGGGGGGAGAGAACAACGTGATGGTGCATCCAAGGTTAAAGACTTGGAGCAGCTACAATGAAGACTTATTACAGGTGGAACAAAGAATAAATAAGATTCAGCGCTCATGTTCTTATCTGTTCTAACCTTGGATTCCTTCTATCAGTATTGCACAGTGGAGGCGCACCCATGTACTTCATCTATCCTGTCCGCTTGTCTGTATCTAGGAAATATTACAGAAAAAATGTTTCTTTATTCAGTTCGTTTCCAACATATCTGTATGTTGAACATTCTATTTGGTTCCATATTGTTAGATCTATAGTTAGTTATTTGCATCTAGAAAACATATGTTAGTGTCTTTCATGACAAATGAACCCATCAGGTAGGTAACTAAGGTGTGTTCACCTTTCCAGACTGATGATGGTGTGCAAAGCCCCCAATTCACTCAGTGCTGACTCTCCAACATCCACTGATGGTCCCAGTCTGATGTCATAAGATGATCATAGAATGTGGATATGAAGACCCTAGAAATCTTAGATTTTCAGTAAGAATATATATAAAAAAACCTGGATGAAGACTGTCTTTTCATAGTCTGAGGCCCCATTCACACCAACGCGTTCTAGAAATACGCATCACGCTTGAGGTGCCATTTATTTCCTTATAACACCCCAAACG
This sequence comes from Lithobates clamitans, assembly GCA_037952925.1. NCBI lineage: Eukaryota > Metazoa > Chordata > Amphibia > Anura > Ranidae > Lithobates > Lithobates clamitans. The sequence goes on along the minus strand of JBBGZY010000448.1, from coordinate 4,635,090 downwards.
TGGCTTGTTTCTGGTGCTGTTATCACAGGGACAAGTTAAGTGATCTCGGCAATAAATGTATCAGGCTTGTACTATACTATACTTCAGGGCTTGACAAATTTGCTTTAAATCTAGGAGCCTTTTGTTCAAAAAAAAAATAAAATAAATAATCTTATGGGTGCAACATGTAACTTGTCCGAAGGTGAACTTATCCTTTACCCCCACAGACAGAGTAGTTTTTGCACACGTTTTAAAAAAAAAATCAATTTAGGCCTGAAGGTTACATAAAACCCCCAAACATTATATATTTTCCGAAAGTAGACACCCTAGAGAACAAAATAGTGGTGGTTCCAATTTTTTATGTCACACGTCATTACTGCAAAGGTTAGGAAACAAAATTTCAGTAAACACCATAAATTTTAGGGTGCACAAAAATGCAGCAAATCTACCTGTGTCAAACCTAAAACATGTCAGTACCCTAATATTTTCCATAGGTGAAGCTTTAAAAGCCCCCTATAGGTCATCAGTTTAGTTTCGTGAAGGTCTGGTGCTAGAATTATTGCTCTTATTCCGGCGTGTGCGATGATATGTAACGTGTATCGCAATCAATGTTTGCAGGCATAGGTGCCCCGTCATGTGTGTTTTACGTTTTGTAGGTGCGTATATATGAAGGGCCTTCAATTTTATTTATTTTTCTTGTGGGTGGGGGGGTTATTTTATGATTGGGTGTAACTTATTAAGTCATTTCATACAATAGAAAAAAAAGAAAAGAAATTGAGGTCTAAAAGACCCTGCATATCTCCCCTGTGCGCCATTAAATGTAATGCAGCGCACATCGCACTACATTCGTCTTTTCCAGCCTTGATGGTCGGGGAAACGATTGGGGACTGCTGCTGGGTCTACAATTAGGAGGGGAGAAGTGGACATGTGTCTGCTAGGACGAAACTTCATGTTGCCATGGCGATCTGGCCCCTTGGGTTTGCCGAGCCCTGCTATACTTTTATCTATCAAACCTAAAAAAGGTCTGAAGTCAGGAGTTGGGAATTTGGCATTTTTGTTTAGAGAGCCAAGGGGCTGTGAAGGGGTTAATTGCGGACATCCAATAGGGGATTGTAGTGCGCTCTGTCACACAATCTATAGGCTGTGGCTGCTGAACCCATTTGCACTGGATAATGCCGAGTAATAGGTGTTGAAATGTTGACAAACTTTGCAGTGATTGCATGTCTGGATGTTTCCATTCAGTTACCTTTCCCAGGCTTGGAGAATAAAGCCTTTTCCAGTGCACTTCCAATGACCTTTTTGTAAATATAAGCTGTGCTGTTCTAATGGTCTCTGGCCGGAATACAGTGTTATCTTCGACCTTGAGAGGTCCTGGGTATACGCTGGAGATCAATGCATTCCCTCAGCCCTGCATGACTTCAAGGCCTGGTGATTAATGGCAGCACTATGGAGGCTCTTGGCTCCATTATGGCTGTGTGTTCTGCATACTTGTGACTTGGGCATTGGTTTTAACAACTGCACTTAAGATTTTCTTTTTATCACGAGTAGATTTCCCCCCCCAGTTAACGGTCAGCCCTTTCTGTAAACTCCTAGGCCTTTATGACAAACGCATGCCATTGCTCTCCTTGTTAACTAGTTTGACATAAATATAACAATGTACCCTGAGCCTATTCTCCCCAGTGATTATTTGGGTCAGAATGGAGTTGTATGTGCGATGCTTTCATTTCATTAGTCAAAACCCTGGAGTGGGAGGTTGTTTTTGTAACCTTTAAAAGGAAAGAAAAACTAACCATGCTCACAATGGTGGGGGAGAGGGTTGCAATGGGGTGTGTGGAATTATATTAGAATTCAGGTTTCATATAGTGCCAACAGTTTCCGCAGTGCTTTACAACATGGGGACAGACATTAGTTACAATACAGGAGAGATCAGTGGGCCTTGCTCGTTGGAGCTTACAATCTAGAAATAGTTTTTTTTTCTCTTTTGCCCTTCAAATGGGTTTCGCCTTCTAGTAATGGAGCAGGTCAGGAGGTGGTCAACTGCAAAGCAAATGCCATTTCTGGATGATCTTTGAAAGCCTCTCAAAACAGATTTCTATCAATACAAGCCCGAAGACCATCAATGCAGTCAAAGCTAAAGTATGGCCAAAAATGCTGGTTATACTCACTGTGGAACCTAAGGGGTTAATCCTGCACATTGTGTAAAAAGCTGTTTGTGATCCTATCTTCTCTGAGCCTCCCTTTTTTACTGTCCACAATCCATCTCCTGATTAAACAGAGCCCTAGGAGGCACTCTGCACGTGCGTGTGTGTGTATTTTTTATTTATTTTATTTAACGTTTTTTTGGAGAGTGCATGTGTTCAGTACAGGGCCAATCGGCACTGTCCAGAAAGTCAGGTCATGCAGCCTAATAGGACAGGCGGTAGAATGCAAACTACTCTTACAAGCTTTAACCAGTGCTTGGCTGGACACTGATAGAAGTGACAAGACTGCTATCTACTGCTGATGAGGAAAAGTATTTAGCATTTTATATTTACTAAAATTAATTGCATTTCCATGTTCTGTGTACTGTGGGAGATAGGGGTGCAACGGATCGTTGCCGATCACCCTCCGCGGATCGGCACACCCGTGATCCGCGGAGCACTTTTCGGGCCTCAGCCATAGGAAAGGCCCCGGCTTCGGCCTAGCTCCGGAGCGGCGGCCATCTTTGTACACCCGGAAGTGGCCGCTGTCTCAACAGGAAGTGACATTTCGTCGCCGCCATCTTGCTACACCCCACACTCCTGCACAGTATAATAATGATAGAGTGAGAAGGGGGCAAGCGGACATCTTGTTACACCCACCGGAGTTTTAAATTTAAATGCCATTTTCAACACAAAACTGAGCTTATATGCACAAATACTGTATTTATGCATATAAGCTCGGTTTTGTGTTGAAAATAGCTTTTAAATCTAAAACTCCGGTGGGTGTAACAAGATTTGTGTGTTTTGTTTTTTTTTTTTTGTTTTTTTAATTTTTTTTTTTATGCTGATCCGAGGATCGATCCGATCCGTGACTCTGATCCGAGGATCGATCCGATCCGTGAGATTTTTGATCCGTTGCACCCCTAGTGGGAGACCAGATATAGTGAATGCAGGGTCCTGGGTTTAGTACACTTAAGGCTGTATTCACACCTCAGCGTTTTCAGCTCGTAAAACGCCCAACAAGCAAAATCCCATTCATTTCAATGGCACCTGTTCACATTTGAGCATTTTGTCACCTGAAGCAAAACTCCCTAAGCTCAAAAAAGAACGTGAACGTCTTTGGAGCAGATTACAGGCATTTTTCTGCCTTTTTACATTGGTGACCCTTAAGGCAGGATTCTCCTGTTGGCCCCAAACATTTGGTGTGGAGACTTGGTTGCTCAGACTGCAGTATACTGGTCACTGTGGGTCACTCCCTTTCATTAAGGCTGGGTTCACACCCTTGACGGAATGCGGCTCACAGCTGGGGTCTCCTGTTCTCCATTTCAGGGACGAATTGAGGCCGAATTTTTGCCTGAATTTGGCCCTGAAACGGAGCCAAAGACTCACAGCATTCCTGTGCAAGCGATCCACACCGGAGATATATGAACTGGCTCCATAGAGAGCTGGTCACAATCTCCTGTCATGAGAATTGGATGCAGGGAAACCCAGTCTAAGGCTGCTTTCACACTGAGGCCCTATAGCGCCTGTAAAGAGCCTCTTCTCTCACTCCAGTGTGAAAGCAGAGTGCTTTTTAACCCTTTTTTTCGGCAGCTAGTGGAGGTTAAAAGCACCCCGCTAGCGGCTGAAAACCTCCGCAAAAACTATGGTAAAGCGCTCCTAAAAATAGCGGTGCTTTACTGCCAACATTCCAGTGTGAAAGTAGCCTATAAGACTTCTTACTTTTTTTTTTTTTTTTTTTAATGCAAATCTCAGATGGAATCGAATGAGTTTTACTAAAGACACAAATTCTCGTACAACAGAATAAAAATTTGGAAGTGATGTCATGTGTTGTAATACATTTGTATTGCCTTTTCGAACCACAGCTGTACTGATTAAACGAAAATTATCCGAAAAATATTTTCGTGGATGTCTGTTCAAATATTGGAAGAACTGACCTGATTGGCTCTGTACTAAGGATCCGATTATCGTATGATCGCTTCGAAAGCGTTTTTTTTTTTTTCTTTCTCGTGTGTACAGGGCATTAGCGCAAGAGATTTATCCCATTTATCTTTCTCTGAGGGTGACTTTACACAGCGGCAGCACAGATGGCAGTTATTCTAAGGCTGGGTTCACACCTGTGCCTTTTTGAAGTGTTTCAGTTTTGCAAAACTGCACTACAGTCTATTTAACATGATTTCCTATGAGTCATGTTACCTTTTTGTGTTTTTCAACTGGTGTTTTTTTGGAAAAGGTTGGGACCTTTTTTTGCCCGCAGCAGGTTACATTTTTGGTTCCATAGACTTCAATGAAAACTCATCAACAAAGCATGAAAGTATGTACATGTGTTTTTGATGCATTTTCGGTTTGTTTTCCTGCATGAGAACAGACCCCTTCCCCCTAGCAACATTAACATAACCTAAAAAATGCATCAAGAATGTGTGTGAAAATGCAAAACACACTTGAAAATGCATCAACTGCAACCTGCATAGGTGTGAACCTAGCCTAAGGAAACCAAGTTTTTGATTAAAAAAAAAAAAAAAATTTTATTGAACGTTTTAAATTTCCAATACACAAGCCATAACTCTTGAATAATGCCAGTTACACATTTGAGTTAACGTTACAGTATCAATACATAGCCGACACTTACTTCCACACTGCCCTCTTATGGACATACATCCCTTCATACATGAGAGAGAGAGATATTCACCCCGAGGGACACTGTAGAAATCGGGACAGTCCCAGGCAATTGGGACTTAGTCCAGGAGTGTCCAGCAAACGTGACCATAACTTTTCAAACCTGCCCGGCATCCCCTGTGTTGGTAGATATATCGTTCCATAATAAGGGTATTTCCCCTATTTGTTATCCATGAGGCGGTGGTGGGTAGTGAGGTTTATTTCCAGCCCATTAAAATAACTTTCCTGGCCTGAAATGGTGCCCTGGAGAATGCAATCCTGAGCAGTTCTTCCAGGGATCATGTTCTCCAGAACCCCCAGCATACAGCATATTGGGTCCAAAGGTACCTTCATTTGAAACGCCTGGTTGAATGTTCCAACCACCTCGCTCCAGTAGCGGTGGAGTTTCGGGCAACGCCAGAGGAGATGTATGAAATCCCCATTGTGTTGGCCCCAACAGAGGGTCCACCAGTCTGCCCATTTTTATGGAGTATTGTTGGGGTGTAGTGCGCTCTTAGTGTAATATAAAGTTAGGAAACTTTTTGTGTCACATTCAGAGAACAAGTAGCTATGGACTGCAGGGCCACCTCCTACTGATCTCCCGTAAGTTGCCCCAGGTCTCTTCCACAAAGACACTGCCTTACTGGGGTGTGTCCGTAAGAGATGTGTTAGTAACATTTGTTAACATTGAGATATGATCCCCTTAGTTTCAGCGCTGGATTGCAGCATGTGACAAATAGGAGTGGGTGACAGTCCCCATCCTCTGCATCTCGCTGTGCACCAACGGCATGTCGGAGGTAAGGGTAGAACATAGTGTTGGGTAGTTTAAATCTGGTTTGTAGTTCAGGGAAGGACAGCCGTTTACCATTGCTAAATATGTGAAATAGCAGAGTCACACCAAAGTTGTGCCACATGGACCCCTGCTGCAACTTGGTCAATTCAATATATGAGAGATTACCCCACATTGGACTAAAATCTGTGAATCCCAGCACTTCCTGCAGTTGCCTGCCCTTGTTCCATAAGGAAACCAAGGTTTGCTTTAGATATAGTTCAGGTGGTAACTATCATTGTCGCTAACAGTACAGATTAACTGGTTTGTAGCCCCGAGAAAATGACACCTTCAATCTGAGGTGTCTCGTGCAGGTCACTGAAAATCTATGTTTGTTTATTTTAAAAGGTATTCTATTTTCTCAAGCAATATGGACAAGCTAGTACACCTTTGGGTATTGGGGCCTTTCTTCCTGGGTCTTGTTTGTGAATGTACCCTACACACCTCTGATTATTTTCTTGTGTCCTCTCCATGGTGTAGACACCAGAGTATAAGAAGCTTTAGGTATCCCATAAATATGGGTTGTTCAGAATTGTGTACATACAGTATATATACATCACACAGTCCCTATGGAGTAAATGGCATTCTGTGTTCACTAGGTAAATCTACTGCCCCCAAAAAGCAGTGACCACCTATCATGGAAGACTTGGGCTAATTATGCTCTTTGCCTCTTCTAGCCGCAAGACACAAACATTCCTAAGGCACAACATTGTGTCTACTCTGTTTTTAAATGGCTTTTTTTTCAGCTGTGCTGATGGGGGACATGAGCTTCCTGGATCTTTTTTAGCTTTTGAACCCTCTCTCATTATGCAGTTGCTCAATTTTGCTGTTGTAAAAGAACCTCTTGGGAAATGAAGAAACTACATTTTGGTTCTCTTTGTCAGTCTGTCAGCAGCCGGCTTCCTGTCATGCTCATGTGGCTCACATCCTATTATCTTAGGGAAGCAGAATCCCATGTGACCTTCTACTTCCTCATAGTGCCACATCCTGCCAGATTGCAGAATCCTATGTTGTAACATATGGGCTTTGTTGTAGCTTTCCTGGCTTGCACAATAAATTTCCAAATAAAATAATCAAGCTACCCCAATGTTTAGAACTGGACATGGTACTGATCAAAGGGCAGCAGACTAATGTAGCTCTTACACTTAATATTTGGAACTACGTGCCAATTGTCTTTTGGTAGTTGGGATTGTCTTTCCCATAAGGTTTCTTAAGAGTTGTACATTTTATTAGAGCTACTCATTTACTTGTAGACTTTTTTTTTTTTTTTAACTGAGGAGACTCATTGCAGCCTGTCCTGTTTAAATGGTGTCAATACTTTGAGTCATAGATGCAGAACTATACAGATCAGTAAAGTAAGACACTCATTCTTATCGGCATAAAGGTTCTGGGTTAATGACTTAAGCCGGCCATAGTTCAAATCTTGGCCGGTTCAGCAGGAGCTCTCTGAGGTTTGAACCTTGTATAGGCAGGCTGAATGTACCCAAGTTGATCAGCTTGGGTGCAACCAGCTTGCCAGATTTTACATGCAATTTATTGCTAGCGCCTGCTATAGCCCATATTAATAATCACTCTTCTGGTGCGAACAGCTTCCCAATGCTAGGAGAACACGATGACTCCACGGGAAGGATTCCCTTGTCCACACTGTCTGTGTTGATGGTGGAATCCAAGCAATTTTCTTTCCTGAAACTGTGATCGCAGGAAAGAAAATCACTTTGTCTATGGCTGTCCTTTATTGAAGCCAGAGTATCAGAATGACAATTGGGCAACTTGACGTTCTAGGCTGGGTTCTCACCTCCGATGGATGCGGCTTGCAGCAGGGGTCTGGAGTCGTCCTTGTTCTCTGTTTCAGGGACGAATCTGGCCGAATTTTTGCCTGAATTGTGCCCTGAAACTAAGCCAAAGACGCACAGCCGCAACGGAGATATGTGAACCAGCTCCATCGAGAGCTGGTCACAATCTGTCACGCGAATAGTTTGCATAGGTGTGAACCCAGCCTTTTAGAGAAAGTTGGCAATGACCATCTCAATGTTTCTTGAGAGAGGTTTCTTTTAAGCAGTGATTTCCAGATGTGTGCACGCTTTTTCACCCGAACAGTCATTTTGATAAGCCATCATGTCCACTGCAACAGTTGCTTAAAGTGGAACATTAGCCATAAAATTTAAGTCCTGCTAGATTACTTTAGGCTGGCCCCTTTTGCAGGTATAAACATTCAAATCCAGTAATACACGGTCTCACCCTGCTCTGCACATGCTCAGTTGCTTTCCATCTTTCAGCACGGTGCTGTATTTGTAGAGGCCGATCTGCTGGCAGCCTAAAGATTTACTGCTCATGGGCTATGAGCTTCAACAAAATGGCAGCCTCCAGCAAGAAGAAACAGGAGCAATGTTGGAGGCAGTGTACAGCACACACTAATTTTGGTAGCTTAAATATTAATGTAGAATAATGTATGTTTCTTGCTAAAGAACATTATTATGTTTTTGTTGTTTTTTTTTTTTTTTTGTTTTTTTTTTTTATCAAGTTGTGGTGGATGAACTTCCACTTTAACAGAACGCATTAGTAACTGTTTTGCATAATAGTTATTCTACTTTCAGGTAGAGGAAAGGCACATGTGTCCTGCTTAATTTTCTGAAACGCAAGAATGGGCGCTCCAAATGATCGCCTATTGGAAGATTTACAATACCTTCAAGCTCTACAGATTGATTTTCCTGGCAAGTGGCGGTTTTGTAGCGGTGATCTATCTTGGGTGACCGTTTGACTCGAAATTGCCGGTTTCTTCCAGCTGCTATCTAATATCAACAGATTGCCTTGACCTTATTGGATATAAACCTGACGTATCCCATAACTCCAATGTTATTTCAGAAATACAATCGCGTTAAGTCAGCCATGTGGAGGCAGTTTCGGGGGAGAGAACAGGCACAGCCTGGCTCTTGCTGACTCCAGCATTCGTCATTCCGGGTTTCTGGTTTAGGAGATATGGTCAGACATCCAAAGTTGATAAACAAATACGTAATTTATAGTCCACGCTTTTAAAGTGACCTTTCTCCTTTGTCAGTATTGAGCTCCCACCCGGAGATTAGGTGTAGTTTAGTTAGTTTGCACAGTGCTCATGGCACTGTTTAGCTCGGGCTGCATATTTAGGAGTCATAAGTGTTTGTAACATCTGATGGAGTGGGCTATGAAGGTACCACTGTTTAAATGCTTGGGGAATGGAATGGTCCTCTATATAATTCTTTCACAAAATAGTTTTAAACAGTTTTGGGTGAAACAGGAATTTTAATGGAGGAGAAAAATAATTTTTAATTTATAGAATGGGAATTTGTTCCCTCAAACGCCTCCATAAATGAAGCCCACTGTGGTTTGGGCTCAGGTTCAGCATATCGTGTCTCAAGAAACAGAAGCTTGAGCTCCCTTTTGCTCAGAAAAGGCAGTAGTGTTTTCATGAATATTCATTCCTTTCACAAAATTGCCTCTTCTGTGTGGCAAGTTGCTGGGTGCACTTTAAATGTAGAATGATGTAGTCACGGGTTCTAGATTTCACGAAACTGGAGCCTGACCACTTGTGAAAGTCCTTGTTTTCTGTTCTTTTCCTTAAGATGTATTCTTTAGGAGGTCACCTCAAGCTCTCAGCCTCTTGGCACATGTCGTGTCTACATGATCCAGGAAACATTCATGGGCTGTTGGCATGTGAAAGCTTTATTTGATGAATGGTGGCTTTTAGAGAGCACAGCGTTTTAATCCTTAAAGCAGCAGAGCCTATTGCATGAAAGAATCACTGCCAACTCGTATATAACAGTGGGCTTTTTGTGAGTGCCTTGCAGAACAGTCCTGCATAATGTATTTGTTAATAATTCAAGAAGAGCGCAGAGTAAACAAAATCATAATCAAGGCCTTCTTTGTGTCTCTTCCCTTATTTCCACTGGAGAAGCTGATTAATTCTGCATGCTGGAAAACCCACAGATACACTCAGAGCTTCCAATAAATGTTTTAATATAGAAATTGTGGCTGTTCTATGAAGGTGTTGTGTATTCATTCTTTTAATTTTATTTTTCTTAAATTAAAATATGGTTAAATTCTAGGCCTAAAATCGCAAGAGTTCAGGTTTAGGAAAGCCGGAATGTAAACGGTTACCCACACTACTTGTGACGCTTGTTTTCTTCATCATTTTTACATTTCTGGGTCTGTATCACATTATCTTAAATTATTCCATGGTGCTGAATTTTCTGGATAAAAGGATTTACAGATGCAGGTTTTCAGCTTGTGTGCTGGTTAATATTGAACTATATACAGTGGATATAAAGTCTACACACCCCTGTTAAAAATGTCAGGTTTCTGTGATGTACAAAAATGAGACAAAGATAAATCATTTCAGAACTTTTTCCACCTATAAACTAAACAACTCAGTTTAACAACAAACTGAAATCTTTTTATTGGGAGTAAAAATTAAAATGTGGTTACATAAGTGTGCTCTTATAACTGGGTTCAGAATTAGGCGATCCCATTCAAACTCGTGTTAAATAGGAGTCAGTACACACCTGCCATTTAAGGTGCCTCTGATGAACCCCAAATAAAAGTTCAGCTGTTCTAGTTGGTCTTTCCTGACACTTTCTTAGTTGCATCCTACTAGCCATGGTCCTCAGAGAGCTTCTAAAGCATTAGAGGGATTTCATTGTTAAAAGGTATCAGTCAAGAGAAGAAAAACATTTCCAAGGCATTAGATATACCATGGAACACAGTGAAGACCATCAAGTGGAGAAAATATGGCACAACCGTGACATTACCAAGAACTGTATGTCCCTCCACCTCCCCCTTTTTTTGATATGTCAATCTGGATGATGGTACCTTTTTATAATGTATATTATCGAGTAATATGTGAGGCTATACTCAAACTTATGATTCTAACTGTATGTCCCTCCAAAATTGATGAAAAGATGAGACGAAAACTGGTCACGGTGAAGATATTTGCCAACACACAATAGAACGACATAGATGGCGTCCAAGCGGGTAATTTATTGCATGATCACAACACAAGGAGAGTGCAACGTTTCCGAGTCACGCAGGACCCCTTTGTGTCAGGCATTGCGAAGGGGTCCTGCGTGACTTCGAAACGTTGCACTCTCCTTGTGTTGTGATCATGCAATAAATTACCTGCTTGGACGCTATCTATGTCGTTCCATGGTGTGCTGGCAGATATCTTCACTGAAAACTGGTCAGGGAGGCTGCCAAGAGGCCTACAGCAACATTAAAGGAGCTGCAGGAATATCTGGCAAGTACTGGCTGTGTGGTACATGTGACAATCTCCTGTATTGTATTCTTCATATGTCTGGGATATGGGGTAGAGTGGCAAGACTGAAGCCTTTTCTTACTAAGAAAAACATCCAAGCCCGGCTAAATTTGACATAATTTACATCTGAAGTCTCCCAAAAGCATGTGGGAAAATGTGTTATGGTCTGATGAAACCAAGGGTGAACTTTTTGGTCATAGTTCCAAAAGATATGCAATGTTTTTGCGCCAAACATATCCCCAAAAAAACCACCATACTCACTGTGAAGCATGGTGGTGGAAACATTCTTTGGGGCTGTTGTTCTTCAGCTGAAAACAGGGGCCTTAGTCAAGGTAGAGGGAATTATGAGCAGTTCCAAATACCAGTCAATATTGGCACAACCTTCAGGCTTCTGCTTGAAATGAACATGAAGAGGAACTTCATCTTTCGTGACAACGACCCAAAGCATACATCCAAATCAACAAAGGAATGGCTTCACCAAAAAAAGATTAAAGTTTTGGAATGGCCCAGCCAGAGCCCAGACCTGAATCCGATTTGAAAATCTGTGGGGTGATCTGAAGAGGGCTGTGCACAGGAGATGCCATCGCAATCTGACAGATTTGGAGTGTTTTTGCAAAGAAGAGTGGGCAAATATTGGCAAGTCAAGTTGTGCCATGCTGATAGACTCATACCCAAAAGGACTGAGTGCTGTAATAAAATCAAAAGGTGCTTCAACAAAGTATTAGCTTCAGGGTGTGCACACTTATGCAACCATATTTTATTTTTTATTTTTTATTTTTACTTCCCTCCACCTAAAAGATTTCAGTTTGTTGTTCAACTGAGTTGTACCTTTTTATTGGTCACATTAGAGGTGGAAAAGTTAGAAAATGATTTTATCTTTGTCCAATTTTTTTACTTTACAAAAATCTGACATTTTTGACAGGGGTGTGTAGACTTTTTATATCCACTGTATGTGATTGGGATATATGTATAGATCTACACAATACGAAGAAGGAAAAACAAAATAAAATTTTACATTTTGACAGATGGTGAAAGGATTAGACCTCATGTCAAGTTTTTGTTGCTGTGTCCCCACTGGTGACCATTTGTCAGAGTTGGTGAGGGGAAATGTGCACATTTTTGCACCTATTCACACTTGCAGGTGCAGCGAGGTAATTTTAGAGGCGTTTTGTGTGCATCTGTAGTACAGGAGCAGAATTTGCGTGTTTTTGGTCCCAAAGACCTTTTAAATAGGAGTACCTGAAAAATGCACATAAATTGCATGTTTTCAGACACATTACATTACATTTGTGTGGGTCCAAAACATGCAATTCTGGCTCAAAGAAGCTGTTGTCCTTTTCAAGCTTCATGCCACAGGTGATACAATTCCCTGCTGTGAATGGGTTAATTGAGAATAATGGAATTCTTCTTCATCTTGAATTGTCTCAATTTCAGAATCACAAGACAAAACACTCATATATGAATAGGGGCTGAAAGAAGTATAGCCAAAGCTTTTTTGACCCTACTTCTCTTATGGATCACAGGAGTGCATTTCGTTCTGCACTCCTTTGACCTATTTTAGCAGACAGTGGGCTAAAGCTTGCTGTCAGCTGACGTCACTCAGCTGGTCCAGGCTGGGGAAAGATCTCGATTTTACAGTCGGGATCCACACAGATGCGTGGACTGGCAGCTGACATAGCCTCTCGGCTGTACCGCTGGGGAGATTGAGGCAGCTGCTCCTCCCCAGCCCATCCGTCCAGTGAGCACTGGTGGGGCAGAGCAGAGAGCCAGTAACTGACAGTCCCAGCTCTCTGCTCAGAGTGGAGGGGGAGAACTGAGCAATCAGCGGTGTTTGATCGCTCAGTGCAAAGGTGGCGGAGGGGGACAGATTCTACATCAGATGGATGCTGCATCCACCTAAAAGGTGGAGTATAAGTTGTTTTTTTTTTTTTATCACAGCGGAAGGTGAGGATTCCTTCCGATGAACGCCTGTTCCTGTAACAACTAGAAGATGATCATTCCCCTACTTTGGGAAGATTCCCTCTCCTTTCCTGTTGCATCTTTTAGGCTGGGTTCACACCTATGCGAATTGGATGTGGAGAACACGCATCCAATTCGCAATAGCAGGGGATTTTGACCGACTAGGAAGCTGGTTCATATATCTCCGATGCGGCTCCGGTATGAACTTGCACGGGGAGCCCTGTGGGTCTTTTGGTCCGTTTTTTCAGGTCCGAATTCAGCCAAAAATTTGGCCTGAAATCGGACCTGGAACGGTGAAACAGGACGCAATGGACCCTTGCTGGGAGCTGCATGCGGTGATGGTCTGAACCAAGCCTGAAAGTGAAAGGGACATCTTCCCAGTAAGACAGGCAGCAAAATTAACTTGACAGAAGTTTAACCCTTCTCCACTCTAATCTAAACGCTATAAAGATATAGTTTTAGTGTGTTGTTTTTTTGTTTTATATACACTTATCCACATTTTGTTGTACAGCTGGGGAGGTATAGTGTTTGGTAGCAATGAACAGCCTTTTTCATACAGTGTTATCCTCATGTAGCCCCCCCCTCCGCATATAGTGCTCCGTAGATGTCAGTCTACACACCCTCAGGTCCAGTGTTACCTGAAAATTCCTGGCACGGGCCAAGTGTCAGACGGTATTGGCCGGTTCAATAGAAACCTTCGGCCTGTGTGTACTGGAGTTGGTCTGACAGAAGCCAGCTGAACGGGGGCCATCCCCCTGTCAGAACACAATAGAACAGCTGTACTAAGGTCGAATTGTTGGTACAGCAGCTCTTCCTGAGCTGTCAAGTTTTTTTTCTTGTTCAGTCTGCTGGGTTGAACGAAAAAAACTACTAGTGTGTACAAGGCTTACCAGGCATTGGGAAGGATGCCTCTTGTTTCATTGCATGGTTGTGCATATTACTAGTGTGCTGGCACATTCACATGACCTCAGATGACTCTCTATTGTACTTCTCCCTGGGAACATGGGCATTGGCAGAGCTTGTCTGCAATCCTAATGAGTATGTGAGCAGGACAGCCATAGAAAAAAGTGCATACAGAAGGGTGTAAAAGTGCTGCGTGCAAAAATTCTTAGGTGGGAACAAACCTAAATAAAAACAAGCAATATCATGCATTCAGACATCATAGCAGAGGTGGAAAATGCTGTTTTTCACTTGAATGAAGGAGGTATTGTTATTAAACTTGGTGTGTGTGGAAAGACGCATGACAAAGCTCGGTATGGAGAGGGGTGCTGGGCTGTTTGGGTCAGCAGTCTTTTTAAGTATGAAGAATGCTAGTGTGGTAGAGCAGATCTCAACCAGTACAACCACGTATACACCTACAAGTAACTGGAGGCTGTTCTGTGAAATAAAATTGTATATATTTTGCAAAAAACCTTTACATATTCATAAATCTAAAAAGTCATGAAATTAGTGGGTACTGCTACCCAGCATCCAATCTTTTGGGGACACCTTGGATCTTGGTGGGTCAGCTTTTTGAGAGATGGAGGGAAGGATCATCTGTGGACATCCAAGGAGCCACAGCCTGTTCTGCTATAGGAGTTGGTCGGAAAGTGAGACCCTACAGAACAGACTGACTGGGGATATGTTACATGGGACTACTAGAGGCCTCTGCCAGTGCTGTCGATCAAGGCTTCTGTTCTCACTGACTGCAGAGATTCAAAGACCCCCAAAGCCCGGTGCACACTACCAGAACTCTCTGCCATTGGCTTAGAACGCTGAGGTGGTCGGTTGCTGGTTTTCCAGCATTCCTGGCTGCCATACACACACACACACATACAGGCCGAATATCGGCAGTTTTTTTTATTGAACCGGCCGATGTTGCCCAGCATAAGGACCGTGTGTACTGGGCTTAAGTCCTACCAAAGGGGGTCATGTTTGACACCAGGGGCACTAATTGAGGATACCTGACAGACATGGAATAACTGGATTTCCAGCAGCAATGGAGAAATAGTGCTCTACAGGATGAAGACTCCTCCAGGACTTTCCACACCCTTTTTGAGGGGTAGGCAGGTTGTTGGAGTCTGGGGGCTTTTTACATACATATTTCAAAGTTCTTATTGGAATGAAAACAATATCTAGCATAGTTAGATGGAGATGTTTGTCTTTGCTGACTGCCTTGGGCAAGTTCTTCAAGTTTTTTTTGTGTTTGGCAGAATATCGGAAGGAAATAGTAATACTTGTCACTCATGGCTTCCTGTTCTGAGCACTTTAAGCCCACATACACACAGGAGTTTAGCAGCAGAAAAATGTGGTAAAAAGCCATGTTTTTTTGCATGCACGTTTTGTGTGCTTTTAGTGTTTTTATGCTCCAAAGCTCCTTTCCTGAATGTGACTTTAGTGTTTATTCTTCTTCCTTGCCTCTAAACGCTTGTAAATGCCTATAGTGTGCATGGACACACAGGCCAACATTGAAGGGGGTTTAGTGGCAGAGAGAAAAAAAAAAAAAAGCTCAAACACCCGCAAATGCAATGTTTGGAGCTCAAGTGTGCATGACGCCTAAAAGACCAAATAAACTAAAAAAATCCTGGACAAGACGGCTTGGTGAGCATACCAATGAGAATTGCCAGTGAATTTTAAGTTGTAATGTGGAGAAATTTACAAAAGAGGGGGCAATGTTTTATTACTCCTGTCGGCTTTTAAAACAAAACACAACTTTACAAGTTTAGATCTTCATAAGCATTCCCTGGAATTCATCTATGGTTGGGAAGCCTGCTTACAGTAGAACTATTCCATATAAATCCTTTGTGTCCTATATATGAAGAGGAACCTTCTGTGTGGGTGATCTAAACCAAACACGAGTTGTTTTATTACAGCTCCACTGTTTTATTCTTTAAATATGAATTGTTTTGAATATCTAGATGCCCAGAAACCTCTTGCCTGCCCTATATTGGGGCTATCATTGCTGACCTCACCCTTAAACCCAGCCCAGTGGCAAACCCCAGCGGGTTGAATGAAAAAACTTACAGCTCAGGAGGATCTGCTGTACTAACAATCTGATGTTAGTACAGCGATCTCGCCTGCTGAGCTGTTGTGTTCTGATGGGGAAAGCCCCCCACCAGAACACTCCAACCATAGCGCTCAGCCATTGGCTGAGAGCACTGATTGGGAGTCTGTCGGATGCTGGTTTTCTTTCCAGCATGCTCGTCTGACAGAAGTCAGGTGCCATACACATGGGCCAAATGTTGGACTTTTTTTTTTTTATTGAACTGGCCTGTGTGTACTAGGCTTAAAGATGGCGGCTACCTCGCAGTTTACCTTCTGCGTTCAGTACGTGGAGTTGCTATGCTTTATGTGCCCTAGCGGTGAAGAAAAATGCAGGTCACAACGTACACTATGAACATATCCAAAATAATCTTGACCGATGTTCCATGGACTATAAGGCAATGTTTCCCTTGCAATCTTTGTAAGCTTTAACCTTTCCAGCTGGAGTGATGAGGACCAATTTCCCAATGTATTAGTTTGGGTGTGGTTGAGTGTTCTTACCTGTAAAGATACTATCAGTGCGGGTACAGTGTTCACTGACTCATATGTACCAGTATGCTGCCTGTTTACTGGAAGATGGATCATCAGGAAGTTGTTCTACAATCTTCAACATACCACTGGGGACTGATGCATCAGAAAACTCAATTGTAAGGCCTTATGTACACCGGACGGTATAAAAACGCCAGTAGCTTTGCAGTGAGTTTTTCAATGTTTTTTGCAATAGTGTTTTCAGCATTTACCTTTTCTTTTTTTTTTTTCCCCTAATGGATCAAGAACGTTAAATGTTGGTGAGCTGGGTTTTTGAGCGTTCATTGGTGTTTTTTGACGTTAGAGTGTTTTTATAGCTGAAAACCTCCTCTCAGAACCCACTAGGTTTTTTTTTTTTTACAGCCAAAAACAGTTGATAACAGCCAGTGGGGTTGATTTTCTAAAGGCAAATCCACTTTGCACTACGCATGCACTTGAAGGTGCAGTCACTGTACATCTGAGGGGGACATGCAAGGAAAATTTAAAAAAAACCCAGCATTTTAGCTTGCACATGACTGGATGATAAAATCAGCAGAGCTTCCCCTCATTTCAGATCTTCCCCTCAGATCTACAGCGACTGCACTTCCAAGTGTACTTGTAGTGCAAAGTGGATTTGTCTTTAGTAAATCAACCCTTATGTGTGCATGGGACACATAGGATAACTTGCTGGAGCGTTTATTGACTGTCAAAAAAAAAAAAGTCTGAAGCCGAAAAAGGCAGCTGTAAAAATGTCCAGTGTGCATGAGGCCTAACCCCGAAACTTTGTGGATTCTGAGAGGAGTTTTTCAGCTGTAAAAACACTTTAATGCCGATAAAAATAACAACAAAACTGCTAACGCTGAAGGATGCTAAAAAATGCTATTGCAAAAACGCTGAAAAACTCACTGCAAAGCTATTTCTGTTTTTTATAACATTATTAGAATGTCCAGTGTGCATGAAGCCTAAGATTCCTATAAACATTGATCCCATCACTGGGGTGCTGGAACAGACATGACCATTCTCAATAAAATGGCCACCTCTGCTGTGTAATTGTAAGATGTCTACTGGACCACGTGCACACAATCCAATCAAACAAGACTTGCTCAGAGGGTTTCTTTATGCAGCTTTCAAAACGCACCGAGAAAAGAAAACAAACCTATAGTGCATACATTACAGTCAAATCAAGACAACCCCAGATAAACACAAGCTATGTCGAGAGACCCAGGTACAGAGAACAGATGTTCAGCCAAGTCAATGGGCAAGTGGGAATTCATTCAGACTCCATTATGTCATGAGCACTACATTTTCATGAGCCAGGTTAGGTATACATCTTAACAAGCGTGGCTAGCCGAGGGGGGGGGGAGAGTGTTCAGAGTGTGAAACCCGTACAATCTCAACAATTAACAAGTGAGAGTTCGATGGAGGAGGGGAAAAAATGAAATCTGGAGATTTAGGCCTGGTGGAAGTGAAGACATTACACGAATAGCAGTTTAAATTCCCTGTAAATACAGGTTGTGACCCAGGCAGAAAGCAGGTTACAGACAGGCATAAGAAATGGCTACTACTCCATTCCACTATAGAGTTTTCATGTGTGTAGATCTTATTTACCTTTTGTGATGTTCCCACATCGCACCCGACTTGCAGGCAGTTCACACTACAATATGCAAACCGCTGGGAGTGTCCATACAAAGTTAATGACACCCCCAGATTGGTTTGCATATCACAGTGCGAACTGACAGTTCGGACAGTAGCGGATCACATGGGTGTGGACACTCATGCGATCTGATTCTGGTGTGGACCATAAAAAAGGTCCTGCACGACTGGTCTGAATGCAATGCAAATTCAGGCATACAATCTGTATGGCTGGATTCGCATTGCACAGACGTTGCATGCGATTTGCACAGCAGTGCGGTGTGAACCCGGGCTGAAGAGCCGATATGCCTAAGGCCCCTTTCACACGTGCGCATCCGTTTTGCAGATTCTACTTGCTCAGCGGGGGATCGCTCCGCTGAGCAGGTTGATGGTAGGTCCTGTCCACCCACTCTTCTCTATGGGGAAATCGGGTGGAAACGCACAGCCTGTCTGTTTGTTTTTTTTTTCATCCAATTTTGCGGACAGGATCAGATAGCGGCGGATGTCAGCGCGCACATGTCCACTGACATTTGCTGCTCCATAGGGGAGCATAGACTGTAAGGACTGAAAAACTGACAGGTAGACCTAATTGGACAGCCTGTGTGAAAGGGCCCTAAGTTTTTATGTTAAAAAAAAAAAAAATATCCCTGCCTCTAGCATGCACATGTGGATGAAATAAAATAATGTTCCACCTGTGTGTGGCCACTCACACTATGTGGCATGCCCATTGTCCATGTAGAAGATATGCACTATACTCCATGTTGGTTATCCAGAGAAATATTCCCAGTGCACAAAAAGGCCATCCGTTACGTGGGGGCTGGAGACCAGAAACACTTGGAGCAAAGGATATGTCACCAGCACTCCAAGGATCTCTAAAAATAATCCAACGCTTGATGATCAGCAAAAAACAGCAATGTTTCGGGACCATGCAGGACCCCATCATCAGACCTGTTGGAGCCCCAAACACGGCACATTCTATAGTCCATGCTGACTATTGGTGCCCTTTAAGCTGATGTCTGGGCTAAACAGGCATTTACTTAAAAAAAAAAAAAGGCATGGAGCAGTTCTGCATGATAGCCAATCAGATTCTAACTTCGGCTTGTTCAATTAAGCTTTGGCAATAAAAAAGATTTTGTGCGTTCCAGTTTTATTACATTTTCCCTATTTGTATTCTTATATTTTGGTGTCTAAACCATATTTCTTCCAGATCTTTCTAGTAATTCACTTCTGCTCACTGCTGCCTATGATAAAGGCCGGTCACTGCTGTTTTTAAAAGAGAAATTTGGGATTGTAAAACAACAAACAATTCTACTCGCCTAGGTGTATGCTACATCTGTCCTCCGCAATCTCTGCAGTAAGAACGGAGCGATCAAACGCTGCTGAGCAGGGAGCCAGGACTGTCAGTCAGCAGCTCTCTGCTTTCCCCTCCAGTGCTCACTGGAGCGCTTGGCTGTGGAGGTAGTGGGAGGGGTTGGCTCAGGCTTCTGGGAGCTCAGTTCATATTCAATCACAACCCCCCTCCCCCCAGAACTACATCTCCCAAAAGCCTTTCCTCTACACGCCAGGTACAAATTGAGCTGCGACTTTCTTGCAGGTCTGTGATAGATCTACCATCTCTTTGCTGTGCAACACAATTGATAAATGTCTCCTTGTATGTGGCTGGGGCTCCTGTGAGCTTGGAAATCAATGTATGCATGTGGAAAGGGTCAGGGATAGGTTGAGTTTTGTAGTCCATTAAGCAGAACTTTACTCCTCGGCTCCAGCAATGCAATGTCTCCGAGCTCCCTGCCCACCCGCTGACATCCTTGGGTGGCTGGCTTCCAGGTCTTGATTGTGGGCCACTTTCATTGGCTGGGCGGGGGTAACGTCCCTTCCATGCATGTGCGGGAGTTTAGCCAGATTTGGCATTGCTGAATTTGTTCAGTGAGCTGCATGGCTCACTGTACAAGGGTGGACAGGCAAGTAAGGAACTTTACTACAGAAGAGACAAAGCATGATTCTTCTGGATTATAGTTCTTGCATGTTTGCCCATTTCTAATTTTGTCCTGTACAGTAGTTCCTCTTTAGGGGTTGAGTGCCAACACTGCTTGGGAATTCAGTGCAGCAGAAGCAGTGCTGTCAACCAACAAGAAGTTAGGAGCTGACTGGAGTTATGTCAGGATCACTAGGTGTGCAGTGCATTGTTGCATTTTTAAGGGATAAAACGGGGAGTCTTGTATACTGCAGACATAGTGCATGTGAGGGTTTTCTTTGTCTTGGTGATCTCATAGACCATATGCTTGCCTGGGCTTGCTTTGGGTTTGCAGGCTTCATTGAGCAATGTTCAGTGTTACTTGCTCAGCAAGATTCAACATTTTGTTTTCACAGTTTTGTTTCTTTATGCACGTATGTCTGTAGTACCGTGTGTAGGATACATAATCCATTTTTTTTTCTCTTATGTTTGAACTGTTTATGAATGCTGCTTGTTCCAAAGTTAAAAGTAGAACTATAGGCTTTTTTTTTATATATATATAGATAGAGTAATGGAGGGGTATAACACGTCAGATTATTTTTTGCCATCTGTGTCCCGTAGGGGGGATTTCTTTTCACTTCCTGTCCCCTAGCCAAACAGGAAGTGAGAGGAAATTCTTGCAAATAAAGGGAATCCCTTGGGGACTCCCAGGTCACCAGAACTAGTGTCCCCCTTGGAAGATTTTCCCTCTATTACTTTTTTCTGAGGACAACCCAAAATTTGGGATTTTCTTTTACTTTCAAAGTGATTTTGCTACTAAAATATGGTGAACACATAATATAGTCGGTTCAGCAGGGACCAGCCAAATTTTAGTGTGGCAGTACTCTGCTCAACAGAACATAAATGCCAACCGATTGCCAACCGCTTCTATCAAAAACAGTGAAACCTTTTGACAGAAGATTTCCCTGATCCATTTGATTCCTTGGAGGCTGGGTTCACACTTGTGTGATGACAGACATCGCATGTGATTCGCACTGCATTGCTCTGCAAATCACATGCAATTAGGGCTGCAAATAACAATTATTTTCATAATCGATTAGTTGGCCAATTATTGTTTCAATTAGTCGGTTAATAATCTTAAAAGAAAGTGGTGTATAATTTAGTTAATATGTAAAGTTTTTAAAAAAAGACAATTTATTCTTAAATATCTCTATGCAGTGGTAAATATAAATAACCAACTATATTGTATAACACGATTTTATAGTACGATTTTCATGCAACTTTTGAGGGTTCACATTGAAGTCTATGGCCCTCAAGTTGCATGAAAGTCAGACCAAAGTAGTGCATGAACTACTTTGAAGTTGCGGCAGCTTTAATACCGCGTACACACGAGCGGACTTTATGGCAGACTTGGTCCGTCGGACAATTCGATCGTGTGTGGGCTCCAGCGGACTTTTTTTCCCCAAAAGTTCGACGGACCTAGAAATGAAACATGTTTCAAATCTTTTCGACGGAGTCGGGTCCGGGTGAAAAATCCACTCGTCTGTTTGCTAGTCCGATGGACAAAAACTGACACTAGGGCAGCTATTGGCTACTGGCTATCAACTTCCTTGTTTTAGTCCGGTCGTACGTCATCGCATACAAATCCGTCAGACTTTGGTTGATCGTGTGTAGGCAAGTCCGTTCATTCGGAAAGTCCGTCGAAAAGTCAGTCGGACCAAGTCTGCCGTAAAGTCCACTCGTGTGTACGCGGAATAAGTCACACATATATGAATGGTGATCATTGGAAAACACGGGGAATGACTTGTCATGCGACTTTAATGTCCAAAGTTGCATGGGAAGTTGCATAAGTGTGAATAGAGTCTTATGCCCTGGTTCACATCTGTGCGGCTTTGAAGTCACGCTACTTCAAAGCCGCCACTTCAGTGCAACTTGCCGTGCCGATTTAATTGCGGCTTGCGACTTCGCTTAGCAGAAGCAAGTCGCAGTGAAATCAGTAAAAAGTAGTGCAGGAACCTTTTTCGTAATTGCTGCGACATGAGTCGTGGCGATGTGAGCGGTCCCACTTGTCATGTGATTTGGAACTGTCAAATCGCATGACAAGTCGCACCAGTGTGAACGGGGCTTAAGGTAAGAATATGTCTGAGAATAGCTGTGTATGGGGCGGCATTGCTGTTGGGTGTTTGATGTCGCAGTGTATATGGTGTGTGCACTCCGCACTGAATGAAGTGTCAGCTGCTGTGGCAGTTGGGTTGCTGGTTTCCCTGTGATGGTGAGGGCTGGGCGTCTGTAACACTGTTGGCATGCAGGTGGCCTCTTCTGTATGGTAAGGCAATTCATTCCAGGCCAGCTTGGCCAGTATTATGAGTGGAATGCTTATTACTTTAACAGATGTGTAGTATAGAGTGACAAACAAATGTTCCCAGAAGTCACTTTGCACACCTGCTCCAGTTCACACACAGGCAGCAAGCTGCAGGGTGGATTTGTTTCATGGTAATATCGGGTGAATACCTTTTTGGAAATAAAGGCTGTTTGTTGTCTTGACTACAATTGATTCCTTTCATAGAACGACTTTCTCTCACCGTGGCTTTGGCCTTTTAATAAAACTATATTTATATCATCCACATGTAGTAGGTTAGAAACATCAAAGAAGAGGCAAGGGCTGTAGTCAAGGTATGATTGCCAAACTGCTATCTATGTATTATTTGTAAAACAATTGGAGGCATTCACTCCAAGTATGTGGGATGAATCTGATTGTTTGATGAAATTTGGACGTGTTCCCTTTTTTGATATTTTAAATAATGGCAGGCCAGGTGAGGAATCGCCAGGCCCTGGAGAAATATCAGCGCTAGGAGCAGGAACAAGATCCACCAGGGTTAGGATTGAATGGGACCTTGTCACCTAAGTAACTACTTGAAGACCAGTCCTATTCTGATATTCTCTGCAAAAAATGACTTGGAACCCCCAAACATTATACTGTGCAGTTTGTTTTGCACAGAGTGGCCCCGAACCTGGTCTTCTGGGGTCCCCCGGCGGCTCTTGTGGCTCCTCCCCGCATCAGATAACCCCCTAGGAGAAGTGCTCTCCCGAGGGGGTTACCTTGCAGGCGCACTCCCGAGTCCAGCTTTTGCGTCCACAGACACGAATGCCCTTGTCTTGCCGAGAAAGTTCCCTCGGCGGATAAGGACCCCCCTGTACTGCGCAAGCGCTGCGCTTGCGCAGTACGAAGGACTAGGAGCCGCCGAAAATAGCCGAAGGTGAAAAACTTCAATCAGCTGTACACGCGCCTGCGCCCTAGGTCCAGGCTGAAGCCCCACCATCCAAGTGGACCTAGAGGGGGAATAAAAAAGTGCTGAGCGCAGCGAGGCCGTGCCCGAAGCGTAGCAAGCCCGCGAGGGGCCCTCTTACAGGCGCCGTGTACAGCTGATTTCTTCTCTATTTCGCTTCGGCTATTTCCGCCGGCTCCTACTGCGCAGATGCTGCGCCTGCGCAGTAGAGGGGGGTATTTATCTGCCGAGAGGAACTTTCTCGGCAGAACACCGGACTTGGCCCTGGGAGCCAATGGCTGCGATGCTATCAATCTATTAGGGCTGGGAAAAAAATCGATTTAAATCTTGAATCGAGTTGAGAGGTCAAATCGATTTTTTTTAGATTTTTTTTTTCACCGTGCCGGTCCCGAGGCGCTGCGGGCATGAGTTTTTAGGCGAGGCCACGGCTTTAGCCTAGTTTTCATCCAAAAATACAATAGAAATACACTACAACACATGACATCACTTCTGATTTTTTTTTTTTTTTTTTTTTTTATTCTGTCGTACGAGAATTTTCGGCACTTTAGTAACTTCTCCATTTTCGATATGTGACTAGAATGCAAAAAAACGGAGGATCTGTTGTCCGATTTTCGGATCGTGTGTACAGGCCATTACTCGTACGAGAACTGCGGGTACATCGCTGCGTCCATAGTGCAGCAGAGCAGTGTGAAGCGACCCCTAATATACACTTATTTAGTCTTTTTTTTTTCCTTTATTCTGAAGTACAGAATCCCATAGCAACCTTTTCAGATTTCCCTTTGCTATAGGAAGGACACAAGCAGACGGTTGCTGGTTGCTGTGGGGTATGGAGAGGGGCTGACGTTCCGTGGATTAGCTCTTTGCATGGTAAGACACACACAAGTACAAAGCATTCCACGGCCATTTAGGAGCAGTGTGCATTTGTCCAATGTGCTTTCAGCACTACAATCCATCAATTATGGAATTATCCAGCAAGCCGTGACTTGAAGGGTTAATAAAATGCCTGTTAGGGGGGAGATTTGCCATGGATCAGATTTATGGGAATTATGTGGCTTGCAGCTGTTGGAGCTTCCAAAGCCCCACAAGGTAAACTCAATATAAAATTGATCTTTGAAGTAAGGTTATTCATTTCTAGGCATTGATGTGTTTTGACAGGCTGTGTTGGACTTTCTTGATTTTTCCAGTGTTATTTTTCTCTCTTCTGTGTCTTGTGTTCTTAGTGCTAGTCAAGCTATTTAGCTTTGGTAGAGTCTGACTTTTCTTTATCTGCAGAACCACATTTATCACAAGTCTTCTAAAGAGATCATGTACGTTTTATTTCTTTCATAGTGATGGTGGTGTCAAGGCAAACACCATTGTGTATAGTCATCTATAGCAATCAGAAGTGGAGATTCTAGGGGTTGCAGCACATCACAACTTTCTGCACTGTCTTTACTTTAAAAATTTTTTTTTTTTTTCTCTTAAATATGAGTATCTGAAAGGTTAGTGGCCTGCAGTTTTCGACTTCCATATATTCAGTGAAGTGACTGGCCAGAGATGAGACAATCCTCCTACATAAGTTGCACCTTTTTTATCTGAAGTCTTCTCTTCTACGTCCTTCAAAATCCAGAATTTATAAAACTTGTCTGAGCTGTCAGAAAAAAAGGGGGCAGAGAGCTGAAGTTACACAATGCAGAGCTCAGGGAGGAGAGCTCAGAGAGCTGATTGGAGGGGAAGGACACCCCCCCTCCCCCCTCCATTTCACACATCTCATAGGAGCAGAGATGAGGCTGTCAATCAGCTGGAGATGTTCCCTCACCTGTCACCATTTTTCTCTTGATGTCAGGAAAATTTGTCAAAAGTGAATAATGCTGATATGGCAGAGGAAGGAAGCAGATGACACTAATGGCCTGAACACACTATCAGAAAATCGTGCAAAAAATACCGCTTTTGAAGCGATCGTGCGATAATCTGATCGTTGGTACACAGCTTTCGATAGCCGATTACGACAGTTCATCTGATATTATTTGATGGGACAAGCATGAAAATTCTTCTACAATACCAGATCATATGATTTCCATGTAATCACTACAGCTGTTGTCTAAAAATACAAATACACTACAACACATGACTACACTTACCATTTTTTTTTTTTTTATTCTGTCATATGAGAATTTGCGTAACTTTTGGTAAACTCTTAATTTTCAATCTGAGATTTGTATGTAAAGAAAAGGACAATCATTTTGTCCAATAATCTCATTGTGTGTACGAGGCATTAGTATCTTCAGGCATCACCCCGGTATATTTTTTTTTTTTGGAGCCGGCGGTCCGCTGTCTTGTAATAACAATCGGAGCCCCTCCCCCACCGCCCTCCACGGCTTGCTCAGGCTCTCCTGTCCCACTGGGAGACCCGAGTGACCAGCAGGCATGTCCACGGGCTGGCCAAACAATTGACACCATTTTATAAAAAGCAAAAGCATTCAAAAACACTGACCTTGGTGTTTTGAATGCTTTTAAGCGCAGAGGAAGGATTTGGGGTCTTATAGACCCCAGATCTCTCCATAAAGAGTGCCTGTCATGTACCTATTGCTGTCACAAGGCTGTTTTACATTCCTTGTGACAGCAATAAAAATAAAATAGATATTAAAGCAACAGAGTAAAAAAAAAAAATATTTAAAAAAAAAAAAGCCGAGCCCCCATCCTCCTGTGCTCGTGTGCAAAGGCGAACACGTGCGTCAGTCCTGCACACACACAAACTGTGATCAGTCCACACATGTGAGTTATCACCATGAACGTCAGATCATGGGCAGTAATTCTAGCATCAGATCTCCTCCGTAAATCTAAAGTAATAACCTGTAAAGGCTTTTAAAGGGTCACCCATGGTTAGTAAAATGTACGCCATTTGCCGTTGTTGCACAGGCGTGCACAATTATAAAGTGTGACATGTTTAGTATCTATTTACATGACGTAACATCATATTTTACAAAAAAAAATTGGATTGTGTGTTTTGTTTTTATTTTTTTTATGCATTAAAATTCCAAAAAGTGTATCCCCCCCCCCCCAAAAAAAAATTGCATTTGAAAAAAACGCTGTGCAAATACCGTGTGACATAAAAACGCAAAATTGCAAAACCCACCAATTTATTCTCTAGGGCCTCTGTTGAAAAAAGTGCCGGAAAAGGACTGGAGGTGGTTAACTGAAACAGGTGCTTTTCGGGCTAAAAATGGCGCTTGAAAAACGCCTCCCCTGCAGTCCCCAGTGTGAGAGTCCAAGTGCTTTCGCACTGGGGGGGTGCGCTTTCAGGACGTTCGAAAAAGTCCTGCAAGCAGCATCTTTGGGGCGGTGTATACATTGCTCCTCTACCGCCCCTTGAAATGAATGGAAAGCGCAGTCGAAACTTTTCGTCAGTTGCGCTATGAACCCTTTTTTCAGTCGTTAGCGGGGGGTTAAAAGCGCCCCGCTAGTGGCCAAAAAGCGGCGCTTTACCGCTAATGCGGCTGACAGCCAGTGTGAAAGGGGTACAAATCGCAAGCTCCCCCACTTCTGTTCAGATCGCCGTGCCAATATGAGTGAAAGTCCGGACCCCCTCCCCCCCCCCCCCACAGCCTTCCGCGACACATCACTGGTCCCAGAAGACTGAGGGACCAATCACAAAGCACAGTGTGGCTTATGCATGCGCAGTTGGCTTCACAGTGAAGATGGTGACACCTCTACCTGAAGCTGATTGAAGAATCATCTCGGGTGTGGACATCGCTGGATCCAGGTGAGTGTCCGTATATTAAAAGTCAGCAGCTACAATATTTGTAGCTGCTGAATTAAATTCTTGGGGGGAAACTGGAGCTCCTCTTTAAGTTCCAGGAATGTTCAATAACCACTTCAGCACCGGAAGCTTTTACCCCCTTCATGACCAGGCCATTTTTTGCGATACGGCACTGCGTTACTTTAACTAATTGCATGGTTGTGCGACGCTATAACCAAATAAAATTGATGCCTTTTTTTCCCTCCCACAAATAGAGCTTTCTTTTGGTGGCATTTGATCACCTCTGCGTTTGTTTTTGCGCAAAAAAAACAAAAAAACTGAAAATTTAGAAAAAAAACAAAACAATATTTTTTACTTTTTGCTATAAAACATGTCCAATAAAAAAATGTAAAAAATCGAATTTCTTCATCAATTTAGCCCAATTTGTAATCTGCTACTTATTTTTGGTAAAAAAAAAATCCCAATAAGCGTACATTGATTGGTTTGCGCAAAAGTTATAGCGTCTACAAACTATGGGATATATTTATGGCACTTTTTATTTATTTATGTTTTATTTGTAATGACGGTGATCAGTAATTTTTAGCAGGACTGCGATATTGCAGCGGACAGATCGGACACCTAACTGATACTTTTGACACTTTTTTTGGGAACAAATGACTTTTTCAGTGCTAAAAATATGCACTGATCACTGTATAAATGATACTGGCAGGGAAGGGGTTAACAGGGACGATCAAAATGGACACTGTGATCCATGTTCCTGATTAGCAGAACCACTAGATCAATGTCCATGCCTGAGAGCACGGCGGTCTGCTTGTTTACATCGGCAGACCGCTGTTCTGTCTCTGTGGGGAGCAATCGCGGGTGGCCAGCGGACATCGCGTCTGCCACGCCTGCTGATTGGCTCCCCCTGTAGCCAATCAGTGCGTGTGCGCCTACCCCCACCTCCAATGGCTATTGACAAAATCACGTACATGTAATCTTGCGCAGAAGAGCCGCATTGCCGCAGTATATGCACGGCAGGTGGTCGGGAACAGGTTAAGCAAATCGGAAGATGAAAACTGGCTTGCTGGTGTATTGGCCTCCGACCCACTTTCTAATATCGGCCGTTGGTGTATGATGTTTTTTTCACTCGGACCTAAGCTTGTACTACTTTTAAATGGTCTGGGTGACTAATGCTTTGTTTATTTTATACGGCTTGGTTTTACATGCTGGTCCTACGTAGTGAAAATAGAACTGCTGCTTTTTAGCACTGAAAATAGATCTTTGCTTGCTGTTGGTAAAACTTTCTAAATGCTATTGCAGGTGTTCTCTGCATTTAATGAGCTCCGCTATGAAGACTCCGGCACGTTATAATTAAATATCCAATGAACACCAATTTTCCAAAGTCATTTTGGCAAAACTGCAGCTGAGAAAGGGTCTGCCTGATGGCCATTATGTACCCGGAATGTCTCCCTGTGTAGCCAGTCTTTGGCTCTAGCAGTGTCTTTCATGCAAATGACCGCGTCACCTTGTAGCCTCAGGGCTCGTTCACACCAGGTGCGCTGAGCTGCATTGATAACACAAGGGCACGTAGAAAACAATTCTTTATGCCACGCATATGCTGTGTTCTGCGTCATGTAAAAATGCAGCATGTCTACATAGAGTTGAATGAAATTTAATTTTGACACTCCGGCGGGCATACCATATATTGGAGCACAGTGTGTGACCACCGGTGTGAATGAGCCCTAAGGTTCTACTTCCCGAGGAAGGTTCAACTCTGCTGCTTGAAACTTGCTGGCTGCTTCCAAACCCCAGGCCTTTCCAGCCATCACATATCCTGGCTGGATTTGCAAGCTATGGTTGCTCCATAATAAATAATCCTTTGTTTTATTATATACTTGCCTATATACTGCTATTAACCATAAGATACACTATATTACCAAAAGTATTGGGATGCTTGCCTTTACATGCACATGAACTTTAATGGCATCCCAGTCTTTTAGGGTTCAATATTGAGTTGGTCATCCATTCGCGGTTATAATAGCTTCAACTTTTCTGGGAAGGCCGTCCACAAGGTTTAGGAGTGTGTCTATGGGAATGTTTGACATTCTTCCAGAAGCACATTTGTGAGGTCAGGCACTGATGTGGATGAGAAGGCTTGGCTCACAATCTCCACTCTAAGTCAGCCTGTTCTATTGGGTTGAGGTCAGGACTCTGTGCAGGCCAGTCAAGTTCTTTCAACCCAAACTCACTTATCCATGTCTTTACGAACCTTGCTTTGTGCACTGGCGTGCAGTCTTGTTGGAACAGGAAGGGGCCATCCCCAAATTGTTCCCACGAAGTTGGGAACATGAAATAATCCAAAATGTCTTGGTATGCTGACGCCTTAGGAGTTCCCTTCACTGGAACTAAGGGGCCAAGCCCAACCCCTGAAAAACAACCCAACACCATAATCCCCCCTACACCAAATGATTTGGACCAGTGCGGATTGGAATAAAAAGAAAACGAATGCAGTTACCACATTGAAGGCCCTGTAAGCTGTAATACTATCTATCAATCTTTGTTCTTGGGTTTAGATGCACTGTAATCTAGGTCGGTTTCTAGGACTGGGAGGTTACTTTCCACCAGACTATAATATTTAGAGACGTCCTGTATATTTAGTACAGTTGGCACGGTTTTGTTCTGCAGGAAGAAGTGAGTCGTTTTTTCCAGGCCACCTTTCACTCTGTCTAAGTATAATTGTGTGCTGATTGTCTGGCAGGCTGCCCAGTAGTGTAACTATAAAAGATGCGGAGCTCACACCCTGGCTATCTTTAGCCGTATGTCCGCAGTGATTGTCTTTTACTGAGTCAGGACATTGTGCTGGAAGTGGGTCTCCGACTTCTTACCCAAGTTCTTCTAATCCTCCAGCTAGTATTTCCACTCCTAGCGTCACAAGCTCATCTGTGATTACGTGTTTATCTCATATTCCTCAACATATCTGACATGCTAGAATCTATCCACTGGACTTTCTCCAGACCGTGTTTTCAACTAAAACTGAACAAACCCTACATCTAATGTCAAAGGACGATGATTATTGTAGAAAATATGGTATTCTGATAAGTTTGTGGCTGATACATGTTGTCATAATGGTTTCAAGGTTAATTATTTACTTTTTTATTATGTCCACATTTACATGTAGACTAAGTTTATCCAACAAAGGCGATATGGTTGGGAGACTGGAAACAAGCAGAAAATAAAGGTTGTGTGTATATACTGTATACAAGGCATGCAAATCAAACTGACTTTATCATTTCATTAAACAAAGCAATATTTTTCATATCAAAATCCCCTCTCCATAGATAAAAGGACAAGGCAACAGTTAAACCATATGCCCCTTCCCCTGATCTCTCTATCAAAATCTATGGCACAACTATAAGCCCATCACAGCATGCCAAAACTATAACCCCATCCCCACATGCCAAAACTATAAGCCCATCCCCACATGCCAAAACTATAAGCCCATCCCCACATGCCAAAACTATAAGCCCATCCCCACATGCCAAAACTATAACCCCATCCCCACATGCCAAAACTATAAGCCCATCCCCACATGCCAAAACTATAAGCCCATCCCCACATGCCAAAACTATAAGCCCATCCCCACATGCCAAAACTATAAGCCCATCCCCACATGCCAAAACTATAAGCCCATCCCCACATGCCAAAACTATAAGCCCATCCCCACATGCCAAAACTATAAGCCCATCCCCACATGCCAAAACTATAACCCCATCCCCACATGCCAAAACTATAAGCCCATCCCCACATGCCAAAACTATAAGCCCATCCCCACATGCCAAAACTATAAGCCCATCCCCACATGCCAAAACTATAAGCCCATCCCCACATGCCAAAACTATAAGCCCATCCCCACATGCCAAAACTATAACCCCATCCCCACATGCCAAAACTATAAGCCCATCCCCACATGCCAAAACTATAAGCCCATCCCCACATGCCAAAACTATAAGCCCATCCCCACATGCCAAAACTATAAGCCCATCCCCACATGCCAAAACTATAAGCCCATCCCCACATGCCAAAACTATAACCCCATCCCCACATGCCAAAACTATAAGCCCATCCCCACATGCCAAAACTATAAGCCCATCCTCACATGCCAAGGTTCTAGGTGTAGTCCTGGACTCTGAACTCTCCTTTAAGCACCATGTCCAATCACTGTCCAATTCCTGCCGCCTCAACCTTCGCAACATCTCCAAAATACGCTCCTTTCTATCCAATGACACAATAGATAAAACTGTGTCTGTGGTCAGTACTTTACCCAATTCATGGACAATTCTTTAGCCTACATGGACATTATAGACTATTTTCCTTTTGATTAATTAATGTTCATCTTTTTAAAAAAAAACTTCTTTCATTATAGGCATCGTTTTTATTCCTATTTTAAACACACAATTAATTACTTATCATTTTTTAAATCCATAACTGTGTTGGGCCTAGCGCTCACTTTTACTTGTTATCCAATGACACAACAAAGCTCCTAATTCACTTGCTGGTTATCTCTCGGCTCGACTACTGGAACTCCCTTCTCATTGGCATTTCCTCTACATAGTCTATCACCTCTTCAATCCATCATGAATGCCGCTGCCAGACTCATCCACCTTACCAATCGCTCTGTGTCTGCTACCCCCTCTCTGTCAATCCCTCCACTGGCTTCCGCTCGGCCAAAGAATTAAATTCAAAATACTAACAACTACGTACAAAGCCATCCATAATTTCGCCCCCCAGCTACATCACTAGCTTAGTCTCTAAATACCAACCTACTCGCTCTCTTCGTTCCTCTCAAGACCTCCTGCTCTCTAGCTCCCTTGTCACCTCCTCCCATGCTCGCCTCCAGGACTTTTCCAATGCCTCTCCAATCCTATGGAATGCCCTACCCCAATCTGTCCGCCTATCTCCTACTTTATTAGCTTTTAGATGATCCCTGAAAACCCTTCTCTTCAGAGAAGCCTATCCTACCCACACCTAACAACTTTATTTTCATTTTCTCCATCAGCTCATCTCCCCCAGTTATTACCTTTTGTTTCCACTAGACCCTCCCTTCTAGATTGTAAGCTCTAACGAGCAGGGCCCTCTGATCCCTCCTGTAGTGATTTGTATTGTAACTGTACTGTGCGCCCTCATGTAGTAAAGCGCTACGCAAACTGTTGGCGCTATATAAATCCTTTATTATTATAATAATAATAATAAACTACAACGCTTTTAGATTTATTTGATTTTGATTGTTCTTTTCACCGCTTTGATGTTGTTTTTCATGTGGCTCTTATGAGCATCCCCCTATAAATGCCTTACTGAAGCAATCTTAATACTATAGCGCATTACCTTAGTGCACTATTCTATGCTTCGAGACTAAGCATAGTAATACCTCCAAAACCAGATACTATTTTGGTACCCGAACCTTTTGAAACAGTAAAAGGAACTTATATTGGTACTTGTACCATCAGAATGCTTATTATAGCTTCTCCTTTGTAATTTTATTATATTCTTATTTTGCTTTTTGTTTGATTATATTATTTTGTAATTTTTTGGAAAACAGTAAAAATTACATTAAAAAAAAAAAAACTTCCATGTGCATAAGGATAGTTTTTGTAACATACTGATATTTAAATCTACAAGGCCTATTGTACAGCACTTCAAGAGATTCACAACTCCAACCACAAAGGTTTGTTGGAGAAAAGACTTTACCATCAAAAAATGTGGACCGGACGAGGTGATTTTTGATGTAGCAGACCATGGGGATTTACAACTTGGGAACCCTGTATTTGGTGGGTTGGACTACAGCTCTGATATGAACAGGCATGTTGTCTAATCCACCATTACAACAAGAATCAAGACTATACTAAGGAAGTTGAAGGGCCTCTACTTGATCATCTATAGCTTTCATAGTTAAAGTGGAACTTTACCCATAACAAATTCATAAAAAATAATGGTTTTAGCAAGAAACATAGATTTCACATTCATTATACTACCAAGATTGGTGTGCGCTGTAGATTGCTTCCAGCATTGTTCCTGTTTTCTTCTTGCTGGAGGCTGCCATTTTGCTGAAGCTCAGAGCCCCTGAGCAGCAGTAGATCAAATGCAGATCGACCTCTAAATTTTTAGCACAGTACCAAAAAATAGAGAGCAACTGAGCATGTGCAGAGCATGTGAGACAGTGTATTACTGTGGTTGTGGTGGGAGGTGGAACCACAGAAGGCCAAAAAAAATCCCTTTTAAAGTATGTGTTCTTGACACTAAAAATGTCCCTTCTGTCTTCTGTTCCTCTCGGTCTCCTTCAAATCTCCAATTTTTTTCCTTTATGCTGTGATCCAACTCCGAGAGGTTGGGCACATTCTCTTATCTCTCGAGATGGACTATGGGGTTTGTAATGTGCATAGAGTAGTGCCCATGATCACAACTAACTCATTTCAAACAATGTGGAGAGATTTTTGAGATCATGGAGGATGTTCCACACAGTACGAAACAAGGTCTTGAAAAAAAAACATTATAGTACCATTAAGTAATGGATGTGTGTTATTTTTGAAAAAAAAAAAAAGATATTTAATGTCCGTTGAACACAGTCTGTTTAGCTATCTACTTATTTTTGCCTACTCCAAAAAACCCCAGACTAGCAGCAAGGCGGTAGTGTGAGGGGTTGTTTCATAAGTGTACACAGGTACGGCGTTTATTATTTGGTGTTTGTAGAAAGGACATTACAGTATTGGCAGCTGATCTCTTTACTTGCTTTGTATTGATGGCCGGGCTTCCTCT
This sequence comes from Lithobates clamitans, assembly GCA_037952925.1. Taxonomy (NCBI): domain Eukaryota; kingdom Metazoa; phylum Chordata; class Amphibia; order Anura; family Ranidae; genus Lithobates; species Lithobates clamitans. The sequence continues at coordinate 4,601,275 of JBBGZY010000448.1, read as the reverse complement.
GGTGCATAAATCCTGTTCATTAGGTAACAAAACAAATGATACATGTGCTGTTTACTGCCTTTGTGGAAGGTCAGCTACATGGTATATGCAGAATTAAGTGAAGAAAGACGGTGTACTCTAGTGTTAACCCCGGTATGTCCATTACCAGAACTTACACTGGATAGATAAACTTATTCATGTTATTGGTAGTAATTCTAAATCTGCATTTGGCAGCCACCTTTTTGTGTGCTGTCTGTAAGCCCATTTTTTTAGTTCATTTTTTAACCATTTTTCTAATAAGGTGAACTCCTTCTGGATGGATAATGCTCATGCATGGGTGGAAATATCTGTGGTGTGTGTGGGGTTCTTGTTTCTTTTGGGCCAGCGTTGTAACTTTTTTATTTTGTTTGCCTTTTAGTTCGTCTTGCTCTTTGATATATGGGTGAAGGTCTTTTGGTAGCAATTTATCTTTGCAGTGAAATAGACGAGCACCGTTTGTCTTGCATGGCTTGTGTGTGTATATATACCTCTTTCTTTTGTGCTTGCATTGGTTGGTACAGTTGTGACATACGTGAGATGCCCAATCCTGAATCCATGTAGCAATCTTTGTTTCAGCATGGTTGGAAGAAACTAGAACACTATGGGGGGTGATTACCTTTCATAAACATTTGAATTTTATGTTGCAACTGTTCTGGAAACTTTATAGATAAGCAACTCCTATCCTCAGATTGGTTTTAAATTAATAACTACTGCAGTAGGGAACAGACACAAAAAGATACACTCCGCCTCTTCCAAAATAACTGTTCCCTACTAGTTATTATTCATTTGGAACCACTAATCAATATGAGGATAGGAGATAGTTTGCTAAGAGAATTGTATTGCACACTGTACTCCTTGTGCACACAGCACGAATAACGTTTTCAGTACATGTTTGCATTTTTTCAAGTCCTGATTAGAATTAGCCTGCCTATGTTGCGCCCTTTGTTACCATAAACATACAATTGTAATATTATTGTGATACCTACGTAATCATGTGTATAAAAACCTTCAATTACGTCAAATAAAACCGAACGGTTATTTTGAAAGTTGTGGAGCGTATCTTTTGTGTCTGTTCCTTACTGCAGTAGTGATTATTAATTTGGAATCACTAATCTATATGAGGATAGGAGCTGCCTATCTATAAAATTTCCAGAACACCCCTGACACTCCTAGGATGATGTCAGATCCGTGACATGCCTGACGAAGGGGTCCTGCGTGGCTCCGAAAAATTGCACTTGTTCTTTGTGATGTGACCTCTGCAATTGAAAATCCATGGTGTGCTGGCGAGTATGTGCATTGAGATGGGTGACTGTGGCGCTGGCAGGATCGCTAAGAAGCTCCTTAATTGCCCCTATGGAATCACTTCCTTTGTAGCCGAGGTAGCAAATTGTCTCTCCTTTTGCTACCAATCGAGGTTCAGCATTGTCTGTGCCAGCAACAAAGTGACCTCTTGCTGCACCAGGCAATAGAGACCAACAGGCAACCTCTTGGATGGTTCTGCCACTAAAGATAAATCACCAGCCACGGGATTGCTATCTGACATTGGCCTTCTAGTTTGTCTTACCCCTGGTTACTGTCTTTTTGCTGCACAGCTCCATGTACATGAGAAAAATGTAAATGAAAACATGTGAAAAAAGCATTAACCACATAATGCTCATCATTTTTAAAATGCAATGTTTTTTGGTGTTGGTGGTTTTTTTTGTGCTTATTAATTTTTTGATGCCCCATCTTGCTGATCTTCAGTTTGTCAGGGTTTCCAGTGATTTGAAAAACCAGCTGGCAATCCCTGGGTTGGAGGACAAGTGTTGAAAATTATCAGCTGTACTTTGGTAATTAAAGCGGAACTTCAGTCATTTTTTCAACTTTCCATCTATTAAATCTTCTGCCCTTGTTGTTTTAACTTTGGATAGTAAAACATTATTTTTCTGCCAGTAAATACCTTATACAGCCCACTTCCTGTTTCTTGTCTGGTCATTAGGCTAGGCTTCTGACATCAAGCACAGCTCTCTCACTTTTGTGAGAGTTTGCCAGGAAGGGGGGAGGGTCAAAAGAGGGCCAATGAGAGCTGCAGAGCTGGAGGTGTGCCTCTGTGTAAATCCAGGAAGTGAACAGGCAGCAGCTTCAGCTGCCCACAGTTAAAACGATTGCAGCCAGACTCAGTGGAGGGAGATTTCTGCAGCATATTTGGCAAGTACAGAATCACAGTATATATAAAATAGTATGCAAAGTGGTTGGAGGGAAGCTTCAGAATGGCAAAGATATTTTATTATGTAAGCAGACTGCAGTTTCTCTTTAAGGAGCACTCCAGTTATTGGTTCTTCTGTGTGCCCCAATGACAAATGAGCAGTATATGGATGGGAGTGTTGATTGCCACATAAAACAAGCTGATAGCAGGCTCAACAAGCTTTAGGCTGGATTCACACCTATGCATTTTTAGTGCTTTTTGCATTTTGCAGATTTGCTCTACAGAACTTGTTCCATAGGAAACCATGTTAAATGGACTGTAGTACAAATCTGCAAAATGCAAAAAGCACTAAAAATGCATAGGTGTGAATCAGGCCTTAGGAAGTTCTGACGCCTGCTAGCAGCTTGTTTAAAGTGGCAATCAGCGCTCCCACTTAGCATCTGTATTCAATATTTACAAGCTGGAGTTGAATGGCTTGCTGAGAGCTCTGCAAATATTTTGTTAAAGCTTATGGTTCACACTGCTCTTATACAAGCTAAAGCCCAAGTGAAACAGGCATAAGGCCGGCCATACATGTAGCAAATTTCTTTCCTGCTTTCCTGCAACCTGGAAATTTGTTTGACTCCCCAATCAACACAAACCGTTTTGACTTTTTGACTGGGGAATTGGCAGGGGAAGCCATCACCACTGTAAGAAGACAGTGATTTTTACTAGCGTCTATAACAGCTGCTTTAATCTCAGATAAAACCTGACCTGCTAGTTGTACCCAAGTTGATCAGTCAAATTGATACATTCAGCCTGCCCATACATGGTTCAAATCTCATCTGGTTACTGCTGAACCAGCCAAGATTTGAACCATGTATGGCCTGCCTTATAATAAAATTTACAAGGGGCCCTGTCCGTTTCCAAATGATTGTGCATTTTAGATAAATTGAACTTTGTTTAAATTGCATACCTGTAGGCCAAGTGTGGGCTCTGCAAAGCGTCACCAAAAAATAAAAAACATTAAAACCAATGCGCTACCAAGTGTAAAAAAAAATATAAAAAAAATAACTAATGTGTAAAATGAAAATAATCTCGTGCACTAATCTGAGTAAGGGAACAATATACAATATATTTGCTTTGTGATTCCTAGATGTGATAAACCAATAAAAATCTTCAAAAAGATAAAGCTGCCAATCCTTGTGTCCCCACATACCTAAAAAATAAATCACAATGAGTGGAAAGGCGCTAAACCCATATTAAAACAGCGCTCAGGGCAGCATATGACGGAGGGGCGCACTCTGACCACGGTGGTCAGGGGTGAGCAGCCCTGGTTATCGTGGTCAGTATAGAGAGGGCAAACAGGAAGTGGCAGGTGTTTTTTTATTTTTTTATTTTACAGTTTAGAGGGGGGCACTGTGCTGTGTAATCTGCTTTAAGGGACCAGGATGTGTTTTTTTTTTTTGGTTAATAAACAATTTAACCCTGGAAGGAGCTCTGACGTTCCTCATCAGCTCATTTGTAAGTGCTGAAAGTGTCACCCTAACAGCCAGGAAACTGGCATTTTTTTTAGAAGGTGAACAATTGCAGACCATGTATATTCTCTATTATTGATTTAAATGAGTAGTCCAGCTGCAAATGTTTCATCCAGCAGATGAGTAGAATCCCATCACCGGTGTGAAGGGAGAGATGCAGCAGACCAGTGGTTCTCAACCCCAGTCCTCAAGTACCCCCTACGATCCATGTTTTCAGGTTTTCCTTTACTTTGCACAGCTGCTTTGAATCATTATCAATGATGTGGTATTGATAAGAGCTATTTTATCTAAGAGAAGTTCCCAAAACATGGCCTGTTAGTGCGTCCTGAGGACAGGAGTTGAGAACCACTGCTCTAAGGGAAGTTCCCAAAACATGGCCTGTTGGTGGGTCCTGAGGACAGGAGTTGAGAACCACTGCTCTTAGGCCTCTTTCACACGGGGCAGATCAGTCATGATCCGCCCCGTGAACATCCGCTTGCTCAGCGGGGATAGCTCCGCCGATCCCCGCTGAGCAGGAAGATGACAGGTGCATCGCTGCACGCTGTGCAGCGACGGACCTGTCAGAGCGCCGCTCTCCCCTATGGGGGGTTCGGATGATGACGGTCCGTAGTGTCCGTCGTCATCCGATCCGATCCGAAAACGGAGGAAAAAGTAGGTTTTTCCTCCGTTACACTTTTCGGATCGGAGCGGGGCGGATGTCAGCGGACATGTCACCGCTGACATCCGCCGCTCCATAGGGATACATGTATGTCCGTTTTTCATCCGAAAACGGAAGGATGAAAAACGGACATACGGATGCCTCGTGTGAAAGAGGCCTAAGGGAAGTTCCCAAAACATGGCCTGTTGGTGGCATTTGAGGACTGAGGTTGAGAACCACTGTAGTAGAAGACTCCCCCAGACCTTCATAAATATGACATTTGGGCAAACTAAAACCCAGAACCTGTCTGTCTTCAATTCTTTCGGAATTGTATTTTTCTATAACAACGTCAATTTGTAATGGTTGTCTTCCAAGGGATAGATTTTTGAGTTGGTTTAGTTGCTGGATATAAAATTGTTCCCTGTTTAGGTAGGACGGTATGGGGGGGGGGGTTCTGGTTTATTTTTTATTTTGTCCTCCCCGGGAGCCGTGTGCGGAGAAAGGGTTAAAGGTGGATTGGCGGAGGCATTATGCAAGCTGTTAAGTAAAAAGGAAGTGCATTACAAAATGCTGAGCTCAGTAGTCTGGCTCCCAGCCAAGCCTTTTGCTTTCTTCACTACAGCTGAGGGCTTTCTAAGCTTCCCACAAGTGGGTTTGTCTGAACTGTTTAGGAATGCTGCCTCAGTCGCCAGCTGACGTCAGCGCTCGCAGTTCAGCTGAGGGCCAGGCCAGGCTGACAGGCCTGCTGGGGGTGTTGTGTGGAAGGGAGCGAGCCTTCCTCGCACTGATCACTTTTCTTCTTTGCGACGTAGGATTTTTTATTTTTTATAGTGGACCCAGACATATGACGTGACTCACAGGTTTTATGAGGCTCGGCATTTACGTCATTATAAAAGGCATTACAGGCCTGGCTGACATGCACAGAGGAGGCAGCCATTTTGTGGGGTTATTGTATCCTCTCTTCCCACCCATGAAAGTCCATGAATGGTTACGTGCCGTCCTGAACGCCGTCTGGTCCTGCAGTCCATGGGCTTCCAGCTGCTGATGAGTGAAGGCCACATTCACACCGGCGCTCTCATTATGTTCATTTAGGATGAATATAAACACATGGAATGATTTTTCAGTGGTGTCCTTCAAATTCCACGTTTGTCCATGTCCATGTTTAACTGACAATAGTCGTGCGATGTGGCTCCCAAACAAAATTGACGTTCTTTTTTTTCCCCACAAATAGAGCTTTCTTTTGGTGGTATTTGATCACCTCTGCGGTTTTTATTTTTTGCGCTATAAACAAAAAAAAGCGACAATTTTGAAAAAAAAACCACATTATTTTTTACTTTTTGCTATAATAAATATCCCCAAAAAACATATAAAAAAAACATTTTTTTCCCCCTCAGCTTAGGCCGTTATGTATTCTACATATTTTTGGTACAAAAAAATCGCAATAAGCGTTTATTGATTGGTTTGTGCAAAAGTTATAGTGTCTACAAAATGGGATAGTTTTATGGCATTTTTATTAATATTTTTTTTTTTTACTAGTAATGGTGGCGATCAGCACTTTTTTCTATCATGACTGCGACATTATGGCGGACACATCTGACACTTTTAGTGCTATTTTGGGACCCTTCACATTTATACAGCGATCAGTGCGATTAAAAATGCATTGATTACTGTGTAAATGTGACTGGCAGTGAAGGGGTTAACCAGGAGGGGGCGCTGTAGGAGTTAAGTGTGTCCTAGGGAGTGATTCTAACTGGGGGGGAGGGGCTGTGTGTGACACGACACTGATCACCACTCCCGATTTACAGGGACCTGTGATCAGTGTCCTGTCACTAGGCAGAACGGGGAAATGCTTGTTTACATCAGCATTTCCACATTCTTCTCCTCCGTGAGACGATCGTGGGTATCCCCGCTGACATCGAGTCCAGTGGACCCGCGAGTACACTCACTGAGCCAAGCCGCGTGCGCACCCACAAGCCGCGTCTTAGAGCGCAGCGTACAGGTACGTTAATATGCCTGTACGTGCCCTTCTGCCGATGTATATCGGCGTGAGCCGGTCAGCAAGCGGTTAAATGGACCGTAGTGTGTTTCTGCAAAACTGAAAATGCACTAAAAAAATGCATAGGTGTGATCCAGGCCTTACACACAATAGACTGGAGGCTATTCAGCATTTATGAATGTTCTTGAGCCATAAGCGTTTGTGGGAATGTAGAACGCTAAAAAAAAGCTGAAAAACTCTCTCTACAGCTACATCTTTCTACAGATAACACTACTGGCATCATGTCCAGTGCACTAGAGGCCTGACACTGGAACATCTGAATGCTGGAAAAAGTGGGAGGCATTGAGGGTTGTTCCACCCAGATAACGTTCCTGCATCCAGAATAAAATGTGATGGAGCACAAATGTTGTTCTGTACAAAGTACAGTTGTCGTGAGATTACCAACTTCTTAAAACGCTAGTTGCCTGGCTGTTATTGCAATGCACTGGCTTTAGTAATGTGACTAAACCTAAATGGAAGGCTTTTTTTTGTTTTTTTTTTTGACAAATAGGAATTAGGTTGTTTCCCAGTCCTGTGTTTTTATTTTATTTTTTTTCTGCATCATTGCAGTTATATGTGTTTTTATTTTCTATGGCCCCTTACACATGGGTGCCTCCGTCTCCTGGATTCTGCTTGCTCCGCTGAGCGGGGGGGTGACAGGTCCCGCTTGCTTCCCTGTGCAGTGCGGACACAGGCACAGTCCCGCTCTCCTCTATGGGGGAATGGGGTGGAAACGGATCGCCTGTCTGTTTTTATCCGATCCGCCAGACGGATAAAAAATAGGACCACCATGTGTCTGGATTTTGCAGGCAGGATCGGATGGAGGCGAGTGTCAGCGGACATCCACTGCTCCATAGGGGAGATCAGGGGGTTTGATCAGGTCGTTTGATCAGGTCCACCTGAAAACTGACAGATGGACCTGATTGGACAGTCCATGTGAAAGGGCCCTTTTGAGAATTTAAAGACCTATTACAGCTCTTATAAATAATAAATGCACCCAAATAGGGGAAAGTGTTTTTATTTTTTTTGCATTGGAGCCTGTAAAGCTTTGCGTGTGGATCACGGGTACAATATATAGGCTCCTGCAGACTATTCCTCCAGCCCCAGGTATGTATGGAGGAGGTACTGACCTACTATTATAGGGCTGGAGGAAGTAACCTATGGACAGTGAATGCAGTCATATCACAGCACCTGAGAACTAAAGCTGGCCATACACTGATTGAAATTGGGCTGGTTCAGCAGGGATTGGCCAGATCTCTATCTGCGGACGGTAGTCCTCGCTGGATAGAAGCTTGACTGACTTTTGTCGAAGGGACATATCGGAAATCCTTTTTTTGTTTTTGCTCAGTGGCTGTAGCTGCTGATCATTGTATTCTGTCAGCTTCGGGAGCTGCTTTTGGAAGAAGTGTCCAAGAGTAAATGTGGGTGAACATGGTGTAAAGGGTGGACTTGGCCTTCAGCGTACATTATGGGTGAGACAAAGGCTGCAATCCCATCATTTGGCAGTGAGTTTAGAGTTGTGCTCCCTTGTCTGACCATCTGATGTCCAATAGAGATAGACAGACAGACAGACAGACAGACAGACAGACAGACAGACAGACAGACAGACAGACAGACAGACAGACAGACAGACAGACAGACTCCAAACAGAACTTTTCTCTGCAGTAATATCTAGTATATCCTCTTTTCAGATGCCCCGTCATTTGCTGTGCTTCCTTCTCCAACCTCTATCACTGCCTGTGTATCATATGTAGACAAGGGCAACCAGAAGTGAGTCCTACCTTTTTCTTCTATTGCAGGAAACTGACATCTTCCTTTGAGAATGACTGCCATTTTAGTATGATTTAAAGTGGTTGTAAACCTCAGACATGAAATATGAACTCAGCATATCCCTCCTATAGTGTCTCAATCCAGAGCACTAAGGGGGTTATTTACAAAAGGCAAATCCACTCTGCACTTCGAATTGCAGTCGCTGTAGATCTGAGCGGAAGATCTGAAATGAGGGGAAGCTCTGCTGATTTGATCATCCAATCATGTGCAAGCTAAAATGCTATTTTTATTTTCCTTGCATGTCCCCCTCAGATCTACAGCGACTGCACTTGCAGTGCACTTGTAGTGCAAAGTGGATTTGCCTTTCATAAATAACCCCCAGAGTGTCATTTCTGTCTGCTGCTTCATTCATCTGCTATCAGCGTGAATCACGCCTGACAAGTTTGCCTGACACCAAGAGAAAAATGGTGACAAGGGAGGGATCTCCAGGTGATTGACAGCCTCAGCTCTGTTTTTGTGTGCTGTGTGAAGGGGCGGGGGGGGGTGTACCCCATTCCTCCAATCAGCTCTCAGACCTCTCCTCACTGAGATCTGCAGAGTGTAAATTCAGCCCTTAGCATGTATTAGATTGCTGCCCCAGCAAATAAAGGGGGTAGTGGTTGTGGTAGAAGCGTGGCTCAACCGCGGGGTTTTATTGACCCCCCCAACTTGTGAACGAGCTGTTATACTTTGAGTCTCTGAACTGGGACAATCATGCAGAATTTCTGACTTGACGTGCTGCTACATGTATCTTGTAGTATTAAAGCCAAATAGGGCAGAGTAAGCAGCAGTGGTAACCCCCAGAAACCTGACATCTGCTTTCCATGAGTTTCCTTGTGATCCTATAAGCCTGCTAGTTGTGTACAATAGATTGAGGTGAAAGGATCAAAGGGAACATCTTCAGGGGTCATCTGCAGAACAACCCGTCTGATGGTATTGCATTATTAACTAGCATGAATACATATGCTGGTAGAAGGCGGTTTCTAGTCCTGGGTTGCAGAGATTTGTTTTTCCCGTCTGAAAGAAAATCTGTGCAGTTTCCTCTTTGTGGGCCTCAGATGAGGAGAACCATGGATCTGCTCCTCACTCTAGTGGCTTAATTGGAAGAAGCAGGGAAAAAAGGGTGTTCTGTGAAGGTTTTTTTTTTTTTTCCCTTCCTCTTGGCCTTGCGTTCAGCATTGAGGCTTCTGGGAGTGGTTTTATGCTTCATAATCAAGAGGATCCTGGATGTTTCTCTTTCAGGCTGGTTGCCAGAGAGCACAGGAAGGAAGTCTGCACCCCAGATGTTCGTGCCGATGCCGAGCTCTTTAACTACCCCTGCATTATAAGAATAGACACTTAAAAGGGCACGGCAAAGCCGATCAGACCCTGTATAATTAAGGCGTTCCTTTTGCAAACCCACAAAGATACTTAGTGGTGTGTGTGCACCTCCCCCGTTATCTGCTTTCCAGTGTGTGTGTTCCTCTCTGTGCAGCTATGGATCCGCAAGGCGTATTATGCTGAGCAAAGCGAATGGCCCTGCAGTCTGTTACATGCTGGGATCTTTTGTTATGTAGTAGACGTCTGTCCATATATCATATCGTCGTGTATATGTGCCCAAATACTTTTTCCCTGTTCTCTGCTGTGGCCAGAAACACACCTCCTGTTTTAGAGTGCCCCCACTCTGGAGGAAGGACCACAGGGGGCACCTTTTGGACAGCAGAAAAGATGTACTCGTAGATTTACAAATTGACGCCAAACTCCAGCCCACACTGCAGTAAGGCCAGCCATACACAGTGCAAATTTCTTTCCTGCAACCATGGTTTGTAGTAAAGAAATTCGCACAATTCCCCCATCAATACAGACTATGTTGACAGTAGGGCTGCAACTAACAATTATATTCATAATCGATTAGTTGGCTGATTATTGTTTTGATCGGATAATAACCTTTAAAAAAGTGTGGTGTATAATTTAGTTAATATGTAAAGTTTAAAAAAAGGCAATTTATTCCTAAATATCTCTATGCAGTGGTAAATATAAATAACCAACAATATGGTTAGGGAGCAAAATATCTAATCCACTCTGAGAATAACAGACAGAAGAGATATACTGTATATACTATTAGAGGAGATAAACTGTATATACTTTTAGAGGAGATATACTGTATATACTATTAGAGGAGAGATATACTATTAGAGGAGAGATATACTGTATATACTATTAGAGGAGAGATATACTGTATATACTATTAGAGGAGAGATATACTATTAGAGGAGAGATATACTGTATATACTATTAGAGGAGAGATATACTGTATATACTATTAGAGGTTGAATCTGGTAAATGTCATCAGACTCAGATTGTGAAACAGTGACAGTAATAATATAATATATATATATATTATATAATATTATAGAAGGGGCATTATAACTAGGAGTCAGATGTGAAGCTATATTTTATTTTTTTTTTTCATGGATATGATCATTTTAAATCTAATGCACAATACTGGTATAAGTTTACTTTAAATGTAATTTGTAATGCCTTCTATTACCTCCAGTCTATCAGCCTCCAGCTTCTCTGGGTACAGATGCTGATCTTCCCTGTACACAGTCTTCAAAGTGATTTTTTTTTTTTTTTAACAACAAACCTGTTATACTTACCTGCGCTGTGTAATGGTTTTTCACAGAACAACCCTGATTCTCCTATTCTGGGGTCCCCCACCGACGCTTCTGGCTCCTCCTGCCTTCAGAGTGCCCCAATAGCAAGCTGCAAAAGTGTAATATAGAGTGCCCCTATAGGAAGGTAAATAAAACGTCTGCCTTTTAGAACCACTCACTTCTTGCCTAGGACTACATGTCCCATGATGCATTGCTCCTCATACATTCACAAGTTCTCAGGCACTTCCTGACCTGTATGGATGGTGTACTGAGCTGTATGTGTGCTGCACTGTATTTCCTGATATATAAACAAATAATGCTTTCTGTATGCAGGCCAACTAATCGGCTGGCCGATTAATCGATTATGAAAATAGTTGACAACTATTTTCATAATCGATTAGTTGTTGCGGACCTGGTTGACAGGGGAATCCTTTCTGCCAAGCAATTATCTTCTCCCGGTGGGGGCGGGCGGGGAAAGCAATCCCTGCTGGGAGAAGACAGTGACTATTGCATAAAATAAAAGAATAAAATAAAGTCTAAAAAAAGCAAACTACTGCAGCCATCCCTTCAAAGAATTGGTAAGCTGCAATAACAATAAATGTTTACTGTTCTGTTTAATACCGCTTTAACAAGTTTTAGAATCCCATAGAGTTTTAGGAAGCGTCCCTTTGACTACCTCTTGAGCAGGAAAATCCTGGGAGAACTGTGATCCAATATATAGGAATCCCATGACCGGTCTGGAACAGGTGTCGGGGGGCAGAAGCATTGGAAACATCTTGCACCAATAAGCCGTGCCTAAAGTATCTTTGATCCACATATTTGTCTGCTAAGTTAATTTTGGGTGCAGGCAGGGGGTCAATGTGTGTGTCTCTTGTGTATACAGCAATGATGTACAGCTGTCTATGCAGACCCCATTGAGAAGGGTCCTGTCTTAGGCCCACATGAAGGAACACAGTTCCTCTTGCTGCTTGTTTTGCTTGAGGGAAGCAGGCTGGGTTTCTTCTCATAGACCACACACTTCATGTCGACAAGGTCATGTTTTCTCATCTGTTGATCATTCAGAAACCATTGATTGTATTACACAGACCAAACGATATGCCTGTGGATACTTTTTATAGGAATGATTTAATCTACCCTCATTTTATACAGAATGTGTCCTCCTCCCTCCATCTTATGACTTCACATCAATGGAAAGAATAGTCTCTGCTCCACATTTTGTCATTAAAAATCAGCTTCTAATTCTGTAACTTTCCTCGTTAATATTTACCCTCCATTGGTTGCTATAAATTGGAGTTTTAATGATTTTACCATAATGCATAGTTACCAGCTTTTGCTTTTTTGGAGATCTTGTTTTGAAGTAGTTATCAGGTGTGTTTGGTGGTGTTTTTAGGAGTGTGACAAATGGTTCTAGACTTTACGGTTATCTTACTCCCAAGAGTGGCCCCAACAAATGGGTTATTTCAAGATGTTCCTAAAGAATATGTAAACCCAACATTTTACATTCCTGACATGTGCCTGCTGTACCATGTATTTGTATGAGAAAGTATCCTGTTCTCTTTGTATTGCTTCCTTTGTGTGAAATACCTTGTGATCCTGCCAGTCTCTCTGCTTATAAATTGACCACAGTAGGCATGAGAGTACAGCATGGTCAGTTTTCTAGCTGTGCTCGGAACTATGCCTGCTCTCCACCCAATGATCACGTGTGCTGACCCCCCCCCCCCCCCGCCCTCCTCTGCACATCCATTCACTGGGAGGACTAGTGTTCTGCAGTTTCTCCTCCCCCAGCTCTATGAGCTACTTATACAGCTGGGGACAGTTGGTATGTGATCACCTAACCACTTCCGGACCAGGTCACTCCGATATACGTCGGCACTTTGAAGAGGGATATCTTTGCTAGCTGCCATAACCCCCGGTATCCTCTTCTTCAGTGAGCGGCCTGGTTTCCGATAAAAATGGTCTCTGTGGCACCCTTCCCGCCGCCCTCCGCTGCTTGCAAGGCAAAAGAGGGTGTTTCACCGCTCAGGTGGACACAAACTCAGGTGTATAATTGATGTGAAGCTCTCAGAGTTTGAAGAGTTCCAGGTGCTGGCTAAATGCTGAGTGGAACAAGGCTTTAGACAAGAAGATCTGGATGCCGCACACTCATAGCTCATGTGTAAGCACTCAGTTCCGAGTGCGAAACGCGTCAGCTTTTCCTGCACTTTCTGCATGATGGTCTTGTATTTTTGATGATCCCATCTTTCCAATAAAGACAAGTTTTCAACTTTACCCAGTGTGCGGCATCCAGATCTTCTTGTCTAAAGCCCTCCACTGCTTACCGGAGCCATCGGTAGCAGCGGAGGCGATTGGGTCTGCTCCCTGGCTTGGTATGGAGATGTGTGAGGGGAAGATAGCCCCCACCTGTCTCTGTACCATTGCAGGGTGGAAGCGACGTCTAAACGTCACTTCTGCCCATAGCTCTTAAAGGGACTTTTTTTTTTTTTTTTTTTTTTAACTTTCTTAAATTACATAATTACATTTCATTTTTTTTTTTTTTTTATTATTGCATTTTGGTGTAGATATAAAATCTTCAGTCTTTTTGACCCCAGATCTCATATTTAAGAGGTCCTGTCGTGCTTTTTTTCTATTATAAGGGATGTTTACTGCTGAAAACGGCTCACAGGAGTGCAAATCGAACTGCACTCTTGTGACCCATAGGAGAAATATAGCTAAACTAGCTTTGGCTGTACTTTTTCCTTTAGGTGGTTAAACTAGCCTCATTTGCAGACCAAAGTTCATCCCTTTTGATGTGTAACTGAACAGAAAGATACAATGTTTCTTTAGGTCCGCCTACAGAACTGACAGCTGGACCTGATCAGTCCCTTTACGTGACAGGGGCCTTATGGAATATTCTTTCATAAAAGATCACACACAAATTAGGGGTTATCAGAGGCCGATATTCAAATTTTTCAAATTATCGTTCTCAGTCAGAAATGTACTGATATTGGTCGGACCTCCTGCCCCCTGTCCCTGCGTGGTGCTCGCTGCAGTCTCTGCCAGCGGTACGGCGGGCAGCAGAGAGTTGACATCATCTCTCACTGCCCACCTCGCATCACCGCTGTTCCGCCCCTACAGCTGGGCCACGAAGGCCGCTCTCGACAGAGCTGCAGCTGCGGGCGAGCAGAGAGATAGTTGCATCATATGTCACTGCCCGCCCGCCCGCATGTGGAAGCTTACCCGCTTGGATGCCACTGGGGAGAGGCTGCCAGAAGTAGTGTATGGTGTATGTAATGACAAGCTGCATATGGGTGGTAGGTGATGGTGGCAAGCTACATATGGAGGCAGGTGATGGTTGCAGATGACAAACTGCATATGGGTGGCAGGTGATGGTGGCAAGTGACAAGCCGCATATGAGTGGCAAGTGATGGTGGCAGGTGACAAGCTGCATATGGGTGGCAGGTGATAAGCTGCATATTGGTGGCAAGTGGCAAGTGATGGTGGCAGGTGACAAGCTGCATATTGGTGGCAGGTGACATTGGCAAGTGGCATCTGGGTGGCAGGTGACTGTGATGTACAGAATATTGGCTATCGGCCTGAAAGGCAGCATTGGCCCTGAAAAAAACTTATGTCGGTCGTCCCCTAATCAGTCCCAAAATAGAAAATGTAGTGTATTGCAGCTTGCCATCCAAAGATGAGGTGGCTGCAGGTTGAGGGTTCTTGCGCACACAGGCTGGCTCAGCCCATTCATGGTAAATCCCAGTATATTTCCTCTGCCCAGGTGCAGTGTACAGCTTAGCATAAATGGCTGTGCGCCTCTGTTCTCGCGTGGCCGGCGGTACTTTCGTATACACAAGTACAGTTTCTGGGCCTATGCAAAAAGACTTTAGACAACAACCTCCCACTTACCAGCCGGGTTGGACAGCTGTAATCAAATATCTGCTCTGCCAGCAGACCTCACTGGATGAGGCCTATAGAAGGAATAGCAGGTTGAAAGCCTTGTTTCTTGGTTTCTTTTTTTCTGAAACAAGATAGTCTGTTCCCGAAGTAATGACTTCTCAACCCTTCTTTGTAAACTTTGCATAAAAAAAAAAAAATCGAACAAGGTTTCGACAACTATAAAAACACAAAAGGTTGAAAAAAGACACAAAACCATTCTAGCCAACATTACCCAAACACTTTTTATTTTTTTTTTATGTCTGACCAGCAATTCTGTCTAGCAAGCAGTGAGTCATTCTAATGCCATTTGTAGGCATTTTAGGAGAGAAACCGAAACAATTCCTTGGAGAAGATTATGACTGAAAATGTGTTTTGAAGGATTTCCCGTAACTTGCTCTGTCTGAATAGATCATGTGCGAATAAATCTATTGTCTGGCTTCTAATTCCTGCATTTTTTTTCCCTTGGCTCACTTCCTGATGTATAAAGGCTGAGTCACCTCCGATCGTCGTTCTTCGAGGGAATCTGGGTAGATGTATGTCTTTTTATTATGTAGGTAGCTAATCCGATGTCGAGCCTCTAAATTTTGCTGTTACATTGTTGTGGAAGTTGTAGAATGAAGGTTGACTTGGACAAGTTGCTGACTCACTTTGCAGTTTTCGAAAGCCAGTTGAGTTGTTGGCTGATCCCTAATCTATGTACGGTGTGCCGTGTCTATGAAGGTAAAGTGACGCTCCAAAGCAGACTGTCAATACTTACCTTTCCTACTGTTTGTGCCGCCAGGTCACTGCTCCATTCTAATCTGGAATCCGGAAATCTG
This sequence comes from Lithobates clamitans, assembly GCA_037952925.1. NCBI lineage: Eukaryota > Metazoa > Chordata > Amphibia > Anura > Ranidae > Lithobates > Lithobates clamitans. Next base: position 4,585,705 of record JBBGZY010000448.1, on the reverse strand, counting down.
CTGAAGTCTGTGTAGGAAAACCAACACTAGCAGGATTGTCTGTCTCCTGGATTCCTCCATACATTTCTGGATTCAGCAGTGATGTGATGGTCAGCAAGAGAAGCTATGAGCTGTGGGGGACCCTAGAGGCCGACACTGTAGAAGTGTCAGTATCCCTATGGACATCAGCAGAAGATTTCTTATGAACAAATCGGTGTTCAAAAGGCCAACCCATGGCACCTATGTGCCTAAGCAGCACAGCCTAGTTACATTGTGGCGCAACGCATGGATACTCATTATCTTTGCCTTGTGGGAAGAAAGGGTGCATGCCCATTTTTTTTCCAATGCAGCGTACACACGGTCGGACTTTTCGACTAGACTGGTCCGACGGACCGAGTCCGGCGGACAATCCTATCATCTGTGGGCTTCACCGGACCTTCAGCGGACTTTTCCAGTCGCAAATCTGACGGACTTTAGATTTGGAATATGCTTCAAATCTTTACGTCGTAACGCCGCCGGACCCAGAAATCCGCTCGTCTGTATGCTAGTCCGACGGACAAAAACTGACGCTAGGGCAGCTATTGGCTACTGGCTATCAACTTCCTTATTTTAGTCTGGTGTACGTCATCACGTACGAATCCGTCGGACTTTGGTGTGAACGTGTGTAGGCAAGTCCGTTCATTAAAAAGTCAGTCGAAAGTCCACCGGAAAGTCTGTCGGACCAGTCCGGTCGAAAAGTCCGCTCGTGTGTACGCGGCATAAGGCACACCTTAGTATTCAGGGGGGAAAAAATGGGCATGCACCCTTTTCTTCCCACAAGGCAAAGATTAATGAGCATCCATGCGTTACGCCACAACGTAAATATGCTGTGCTGCTTAGGAACATAGTGCCATGGGTTGACCCGCTTCTGAACACCGATTTGTTCATTAGAAATTTTCTGCTATCCATTCCAAATGACTGGACTGCCTTATTGCAAATTTGCTTTGAATCTAGGAGCCAGCTGAAAATGTTAGGAGCCAATTTTTTTTCTTTTAAACTAACAAAGCTTTATTGTCTGTTTTAGAATATAAATGGCAAAATGAAATTAAATAAAAGCTATAAATTTCTTATACTCACCCCGCTGTTCTCATGAGGCGGGCAATTTATAAGTAATTTATGGCTTTTATTTTTTTTAATTAAAAATCGGACAGCTGTCTCATTCAGTTTCAATGTTGCTGAATGAGACCGCTTTCTCAATAGGTAATCTCAAGAGATATCAGTCGATATTACCGGAAAGGTCTAGGAAACACCAAATTTCTGTAAAAAGCAGACTTAAATTAATTTTGGGGCATAAAAACGCAGTAAATTACCCAATTTTTGGTAAAATATAAAAGGTTGCACTGAGTAAATAGATATCCAATATGTCAAACCTTAAATTTGCGTGTGCCCGTGAAATGGCAACAACTTCAGTCCCCTATGTTTTCTATAGGTGACGCTTTATAAGCCCCCTATAGGTCCTCAGTTTAGAGTTACGGAATTATTACGCTCGGTCCGGTGTGCGCAGCAATATGTAATGTGTATGGCAATCGACGTTGATGCGTAGGCGCCCCAACATATGCGTATTACATGTGTATATGTGGGGATGAGCCTCAAAGTGTTTGGGGAGGGGGATTTTATGTGCTTGGGTGTAACTTACATTTTTTACAATAAAGAAAAAAAAAAACATTCCTTTTTTTTATCTTCATCTCCCCTATGTGATGATTTTTTTGGTGACTGGTTCTCTTTAATGAGGTATGCAGAGTCTAAAACACCCTGCATGTTTCCCCTGTGCTCCATTTCCCCTGTGCTCCATTTCCCCTGTGCTCCATTTCCCCTGTGCTCCATTTCCCCTGTGCTCCATTGAATGGAATGCAATGCAAATCACACTGCATTACATTCTTTCCCAGCAATGCTGGCTGGGGAAACTGTCAACAGGGACCTGGAAGTGACGCCATACACGTCGTTTCTGTGTCAGGAACAAGATGGGGAAGGAGAACAGACCCTCTACCCTGCGGTGCCCGCTATACAAATTGTGTGGCCCCACAAAAGGAAATGGGCTGCCAAAAGCCCGGGCGCTAGGGTGCAATTTCTAGTTGTCATGGCGACCTGGCGCCTGGGATTTGTCGAGCCCCGGTCTGTATAGAACCTTAGCCTGTCCTTTCTTCCTTGCAAGATTTAGCTTTCATTACTACTGTAATGAAATATTTCCTTATTGCAGTGCTAAGACCTATTCTGTTTGTGTCCATTGTTGTACTGGTGTATGTGAAGTCTCAGCATAGTTGGCATACTTACATTTAACCTGATTATCATAAATATGTCTTATGGCTTTAAAGTATTGAAAAGAACTCTCTGGTATTCGCATGCCTCTAAACATGACAGTCACATTTATCACCCCAAGACTACACCAACAGCCTTCTGATATCTGAATAGCTGGAATCTCTTTGCATTCTCATGCCTCCCCCCTTTATAGAAAAAAAAATATGTTTTTGTATGGCATCGGATGGAAAGGATGGAATTGCATATTGTGTAATGGCTGGTGTGTTCAGGGCTGATGTGCAGTGCACCTATTTTTTTTTTAAAGTTGCCCTTTTTCTGGAAAGAGTTTGGAAAAAAATATACATTTCCAGATTTCTGAAATAAAATTAGACGGCTAACCTTATGTTTCACCTTGCCTATTTCTCGCTCGGTTTTGTTTAGCAGATTTCCTTTTGGTAGTGGCTGCCTTGTAAATCCCATACAACTTGCCTCCTTGGAAAATTAGACTTGAGCTTGCTTTAGACTGGAGAATTTTCTGGTCTGCTGCTTTGATGGCAGAGGAATGTGTACTTGGAAAACTTGTGCAAATTGAACCATGAGTTTCAGCTTTTGCTGTCCAGGGGACATAAGTGGCTCATTGAAGCGTGGCTTCTTGACTTGTTAGGAAGGTTGTGGCCCCGTGTGCCAGAAAACCCTGAACACCTCTGTTCACTTAGACAAATGTTGTTCAGATCTTCTTTTTAAAAATGCTTGTTGCCTGGCTGCTTTGCTGATGCAAAGACATAAAGAGAAACTCAACCTTTTTTACTATAGCATGTACAGCAGCTGTAAAATTTAAACCACTTTTGCTGCAATATGCACCTCGTTTCCGGTGCAGTCTCCTTCAGACTTGCTGCTTTGCAATCCCAATGGTCCTATTCCAGGTGGAATAATGATGTCAGCCCTTCTCCTGGTTGAGTTTTAAAGTTCTCAGACTTCTCGTTTCCTTTCTTTTACCAGTCCTGATACTACATGTCCCATCATGCTTTGAGCCTCTAGTTTCAGGGAAGGTTCAGGCTCTGGGAGGGTGTGATATGTGAGGAGGGACTTGGGAGGTTTGGACCCTTCCTGTAGGTGTGACTGTGTGGGATTGAATGCTAGTTAGGATGTATTCAATCCCACCCACCATCAGAGCTGTGAAGGAAGTTACATCATTTGCAGTGTCTGAAAGACTACAGAAGGGTGTGTTTCTAGGCTAGAGATGGAGCAGGAAGTGGCTGTAAGGCCTTCAGTCTACATCCAGACTTTACAGAATGTCCCATGGTACAAAGCCTCAATTAAACCCACAATATCAGAGCAACATGGTACAGAGGTCTGAGCTATGCTGGGACTAATCATTCCATTCAGGTCTAGTGAAAAGAAAGTTGGAGTTCAGCTTTAATGCTTAGCCTGGGAGCAAGGAACACTCACTGCCACCAATGGGGGAGAAGATGAAGAACCCATGATGTCACACCACTGGCCTAGAAACTGCAGGATTTAAAGTATATTTTTACAATTGAATAAGAAAGGAAGGATTAGAATCCCTGTCAAGTTTTTATTGCTGTCTGTTTCCCCAGTAGGGAAATTCACTCTTTTTCTTCCTGGTGATCATCATCACTGGGAAAGGGTGCTGGCTAAATACAAAACTTGGAGTGGTCACTGGAGCAGGAAGAGGGGAAATTTCCCAGTGGGAGTCTTCAGTGATTTCCAACCTCCAGGGGCATCCACCAGGTATGGTATACACGTAGTTACAATGCTCCAAGCTCGATTAATGTAACTATGTACAAAATATACAAAACCTGGAATACATCTTTCATCACCTTGTGCTAGGAAAGAGAAAACCCTTTCCTTTCCTACCTCTTTTGTGCTGGAATAATTCTACAACCTTGGCTTTGTAGAGTGTTTTTTACTTAGTAGGTTGAAGTTTAACCAAATGGTTCCAGTTAGTGACCTTAGGCTGCTCAGTGAATGTATAACATGGGGGATCATTTACTAAAGGCAAATCCATTCTTCACTACAAGTGCACTTGGAAGTGCAGTCGCTGTAGATCTGAGGGGAAGATCTAAATTGAGGGGAAGCTCTGCTGATTTTTATCATCCAATCATGTGCAAGCTAAATTGTTGTTTTTTATTTTCCTTGCATGTCCCCCTCAGATCTACAGCGACTGCACTTGCAGTGCAAAGCGGATTTGCCTTTAGTAAATAACCCCCATGATACTGTATTGGATAATCTAGCCTAAGAAACCACATGGTAATTTAGGAGATGGGGTACTGTGGGGTGCAGATTGTATCTTTCTATTTTTATTTTTTTTCAGGTCCATCTATTTAAGGCCCCATTCACATCTGAGCGTTTTGTAGCTTGAAGCCTGAAGCTACAAAACGCTGGAGGGGAAAAAATCAATTATCCTCTATGGAGATGGTTCACATCTCCACTACAAAACTCCTGAAGCCAGAAGCTAAAAAACGCCTGAAGCTTAAACAAGTTTTGGAACCTTTTTTTTATGCAGATTTAGGCGTTTTTCTGCTTTTTACATTGGTGACCTTTTGCCCTGCAGAAAATCGCGGTAAAAAAACGCTGCAAAATCGCAGTAAAATCGCACGATTTTCTGCCTGAAAACGATACGCTCAGGTGTGAATGGGGCCTAACATTTAGAAGTAGCTTCTGTCAGCTTTGATTTTATCTGAGAGTGGGAATGATTTGGTGGTTGTGTACTGAAATTTGTGCTATGGAAAAAATGTGGCTGGTTAAATGTCCTGGAACATTACAGATGCTGGGTGAGGCTTTTGGTGGCAAATTTATTTATTACAAGTACTTATATAGCGCCATAAATTTACGCAGTGCTTTACATATATATTGTACATTCTCTTCAGAACCTACCCTCAAGGACCAAAAGTCAGGTTCATACACATACTAGGGCCAATTTAGACAGAAACCAACTAACCTACCAGCATATCTTTGGGTGTGGGAGGACACCAGAGTACCCAGAGGAAACCCACGCAGGCACAGAGAGAGCATGCAAACTCAATGCAGTTAGTGCTGTGGTTGGGATTCGAACCAATGATCCTAATGCTGCTAGCCGAAAGTGCTAACCACTTAGCCACTGTATTTGCTGGTACTTTAAAGAAGAAGTACAGCCAAAGCTCGTTTGGCTGTACTTCTCCTACGGATGAACTGCACTCCTGTAACCAGTTTTCAGCAGACAGCGGGCAGAAGTCTGCTGTCAGCTGGTGTCACAGAGCTGGTCCAGGTTTGGGAAAGATCGCGACCATATGGTCGGGATCCACCCCGATGCCTGGACCTGAACCTGGCTCAAGCTCTCAGCGAGCCGCTAAGAGGCTGAGCCAGCTGCTCCTGCCCCCTCCATAGCTCAGCATTCCAGTGAGTGCAGGGGGTGGGGGCAGTGCAGAGAGCCGGAGACTGACAGGCATCAGCTCTCTTCTCACGGAGCGATTGGCTGTGTTTGATTGCTTGGTTCCCAGCCTTAGAGCCGATGCTGCATCCACCAAGGTAAGTATGATTTCTCTGAAAAAATAACCCCTCAACTTTTCTTTTAAACTGATTGTTTGTTTTTTTTTGTGTAATTTTTGTCCTCATTTCTTGACTTGGTGAAAAGAAATGAAAATAAATAAATAAAACTGAACATTTTTAATTTTATGGTCAAGATGTCTAATGTCCCTTCCAGAATAATATAGATACCTGCAATATTTTTAATATTATTTTTTTTCTGTGCAAAAAATGTAACCTTAAATAGCAAACAAATAACTTGTGTTTTAAGAATTGAGAATTTGAGGACTTTGTGTTTTTTGTTTTTTTTTGTTTAAATAAATGAATTCTGATTTTGTTTTTCTTTTTTGCTGTGAGAAACAGGAGTTGTGTGCTTCATAAGAGATGTGCTATGTGTAGGAGGACTAGTTCAAATTACGGTTTCATATAATGCTGTGCAGCAGATGTCTGGAAAGTTGTTCTTGCAGTATGCGATGGTGTTGCAGTATGCGTATGTTGTGGCGGGACAGGATTTTGCCAATTCACTTAACCCAATTTGTTTTTATACACATTTATTATATTCTGTGATGATTTTTGCATCAAAATGTTCAAATGACAAAAGTATTGCTAGTTCCAGGATGGATACCACTCGTCAGCGCCAGCTGTACCAATGATCTTTTAAGCAGTGTGTAAGGATGGCATTATGACCTCCACTGAAAGGACGGTCTTCTTCCCAGTGCTTGGTTTTAGCAGGGGCTGACTGAAACCTGGGCATTTATTTTATGGGTTCCTCTAGGGCAGTGGTCTCCAAATTGTGGCTCGGGCTGGATATAAGCATTTGCTTGCCTTTTATTGACCCTTGGAGAACTATTCCTCTTACTGACACCAACAACTGGGCATAATTCCAGTCACTGATACCAACATTAGGGCAATTTACCCCCACTGACACCAATGGCAGGACACTATTCCCACTGACACCAATGATGGGGCACTATTCCTTTGCCTTATACCAACAATGGAGCACCATTTCTCCCCATGAATACCAATGATGGGGCATTGTTTACTCCCATTGATGCCAGGGCATTTTCTAAGCTCACTGGCCACAGTAAAGTCTGAATAACAGTAAACTGGCCTTTTGTTTAATAAGTTTGGAGACCCCTGCTCTAGGGTAAAAACATTGAGAGGCTGATATAGACTCTACCCATGGATTATAGACAATCTAAGCCAGGAGTCTCCAAACTTTTGAAACAAAGGGCCAGTTTGCTGTCATTTAAACCTTAGGGGGCCGGACTGTGACCAGTTGGAGTAGAAAATACCCTGGCATCAGTGGGAGGAAACAATGTGATCGGCTTGGTGGTCAGTGGGAGAAAAAAAAATGACACCATTGGTTTCAATGTGAGGAATTGTGCCCCATCATTGGTGTCGGTGGGAGAATCTGTTCCCCATTGGTGGTTTTAGTGTGAGGAATTGTGCCCCATCATTGGTGTCAGTGGGAGAATCAGTTCCCCATCGTTGGTTTCAGTGGGAGGAATAGTGCTCTGACTTTGGTATCAATGGAAAGAAAAATGTCTTGTATTGGTGGCAGGATAAATGCCCCAAGAGCCATATAAAGGCAAGCAAGAGGGGGGGGGGAGACACCCCTATCTAATTTGTTCTGCTATAGGCTTCTGTATTTCAGTTCTTCGGCCCAGTGCAAATCTTTTGCTTGCAACAGTGGACTTTACTGGGTAGTATTTGGATCATTGTTGATCATTTCTACATGCATGCTGTGGTTTATCGATCTGCTAGTCAAGATACTGCAAAAATCAAAGGTTCTTTTAGGTCCGCATCTGAGTACCGATCAATATTGTGCCTCTGAGGGTCTGGTATGGGCACGTCCACTATATAGATTGCTGTGTATGTTTGTAGAGCGAGAATTTATGACAGCCTGTATGCTTGGTTATGGCTCAATGTTACCATTATAATCACAGGCTAAAAATGTTTTTTTTAATTTTTTTTTCCCCTGTTGCTAGTGCTTCAAATATACAATCCCAGTCTAGGACACTGTACAATCCCAGTCTAAGACACTGGCCTAGTTTTGTACCCGGCCTCTCCACTACATCATGCTACATGACAGTCCAGCCTACTCAGAGCAGACCAGGAACAGTCCTATTTGTATTCTAGTAGAGGAACATTTTTGTCCTGGTATAGACTTGACATCTGATATATCGAGAAGTGGCCAGTGCAGCAAACATCTTGATTTATTTCAAAGAGATTGGATATGTATAACACGGAGGAGCATTGTAAATTGTTGGAATGCAAGGCTGATCCACAGGTTGCAGGAAAGAAAATCGCTAGATTCCCCCATCAATACAGATCAATACAGTCAGTGCTAATTGGGGAATCGTGGAGGGGGGTGGGGGGTGGGTTGTCATCTATGCCAGAAGAACACAATGATTATTGCAAAACCTGACATGTTGGTTGTACCCAAGTCAGTGAATTGACTTATGTACAATCGGCCTGCCCATGGATGGTTTGAATCTCAGCCAGTCCTGCTGAACCGGTTGAGATTCGAACCATCTATGGCTGGCATACGATGCAGACCAATGTGTGTTGAATGGGGTTTCTACCACTTTTGCCTTTCTGCATAACTGATTCCCAATTTTCTCGAGCTCCGATATGTTGAATAAGTTTGTTGAATAAAATCGAAGGATTCTGCCTGCTCACGTGACCTAATAAATGTTCTAAATTTCAGTGGGATTCATTTGAAAGCAATTCTAGACAAGAGTACATTACAGCTGAACAAACAAGTAAAGAGCAGCACATCATTTTGCCCATTATGCAGTGGCATTAAATATACATATCGGCTAGGTAGCAGATGCTTTTGTTCAGGAATTGACATGTAAAGAAGCAGCTCTCTCAGCAGGGCCCTGCTCAAGCTGCTACTCCTTCACATGTAATGAATAGCTAATTTCAACGGAATGGTCCATGAGAGACCGAGAGGGAGGCAGCACGAGCGCAGGCAGGGAGCGCGACTGCAAGTAAAAACAGCAGGATGTGGAGAGATGTGCTTCTTAATGGGGGAGCATTTCCACACTCGCAGAGGGCGAAAATTATAAGGAACTGCTCATCTGTTAGTTCGTATTCAAATAAGAGATTTACATAAACAAGCAGGTGTTTGGTGTGTTGCAAGTGGCACGGGGCTGCAAAAAAAAAAAGAACGGCAATAAAGGGCGGATTTGGTGGATGTGATTTTTCGACTCATTTGGTTAAGTAGGAAGTGAGTGTTTTTAGTCTCCTAACGTTCTGTTGGGTTGGTAACCGATATAAACTGCTGTGTATCTTTGCAATGAAGATTTTGCTTTGATAATACATTTGACTTTGCAGATGTTGCTTGTTGGCATTTAAAGGCACACTGCGTTTAGATGTGAATGTTTTTCAGTTTTGGCGTAAAGATTAGATCTAATCTTTACTCAACCTCCAACAGAAAAAAAACCCCCCAAAAACATCATTTTTATGGTCATTTAGAAAATGCAACCATTACATTACACAAGCCAGATCTGGCTCGTGTAATGGATGCATTTTCTAAATGACCATGAAAATATATATATTTTTTTTTTATGTTGGAGATTTGCCTACATTTTCTTGAAGACCATGCTAACAGGGGAAAGAGGCAGCGCATTCAGCAATATGATCCGGACATTGGTTCCAACCAATCTGCACTCTGTGCAAGGGTTTTTTAGTTCACATTTTGAAAGATTTCTCTTTACATTTGTCTGTCCCATTATTGCAGGCCGGGAAGCAAGCGTGTGTCCCCAGATGGGACAATTCTACTATTGACTTCGAACCCTTCTACTATTGACTTGGCACCCTTCCCCAGCCTGTCTAAGAGAAGTTTTGGTTGGCATTCTATTTTATATCTTTGGAAATAAGGCTTCTCTGTTCCCTGTTGATTGACAATTCTCTCTGTACTTTTTTGAAATGGCGCACGACTGAAGCCCTTTCAAAATTGGGCTGTTTTCAGCCCGTTAAATTCTATGTATGTCTTCACACTGGTCCTTCTGCTCTTGCTGCATTTTGCTTGCAAAAATGCATGCCCCCCCCCCCCCCCATTTAAATGCACTGAAAACAAAGCAATAATGCATCAATAACGCACCCGTGTTACATTTTTCATGCAGTTTTTGAGTCACAAGACCTATAAAAAACACACCATAAGCACATTAAAGTGGGGTTCCACCCAAAAAACAAAAATACCTGGAAAAATTCTAAAAAACAAAAAAACATTTGGATATTTATTTTTTTTTCACTTACCTCTAAAATGCCTGTTGCTAGGTGGTCCCTCGTAGTCTGCCTGTTCCTTTGCCTGGGTTGGTGACATCACTTCCCCCCAGGCACAGGAAGGGCTCCGCTCTGCTCCCTCCCACCTGTCAATCATCTGGGACCCATTACAGGTCCCAGGTGACTGAGCGGCCAATCACGGCGCGCGGCGCCGCTCGCGCATGCACAGTGGGTGCCAGGCTGTGAAGCCACAGCCCGGCGCCCACAGTTGAAATGCCGGGGCCGACGAGCGTAGGCGGGGGGATGAGCGGGGCTTCGACCCCCCGCATCGCTGGACCCAGGGACAGGTAAGTGTCCAATTAAAAGTCAGCAGCTGCAGTATTATTTGTAGCTGCTGACTTTTAATTTTTTTTTTTTTTGACGGCCCCCCTGGGTGGAACTCTTCTTTAAAATCGCGTGCGTCTTTGGTGCCATTATCGGCACCTTTTTTCTTTATCTGCGAAATACAGAAAACACAAATTTTTGCCGATATGGTTGGTGCATCTCTAGTAATAAATCCTCCATAATATTTTTGCTTTACACTGTAATGTAAGGCAGGTAATCGATTATGATATTGCACGGGTTGCAGGAAAGAATCACTCTAATCTCTCCCGCAGAGCCATTGTGTTCTCCCGGTGGAGGCTGCTAGCAATAATCGCATGCTAAAAACCCAACCTGCTAGTTGTACCCAAGTCGATCGATGGATAGTTGAACCGGACGAGATTCGATCCATCTATGGCTGCTTTAAGTTAGACATAAGTATACAGTGAGACATTTTATATGCAATTTGGACTTCCTGTTGCATGGAAGCTCGAGTACTGAATTCCATGTTTAAAATGCTTCAGACGCCAAGACTTGGGTTATTTCTGTCGGGTCGTGTTATAGATGCCTCTTCTAATTCTTGGCAAATTCTTGTTGTCTTCCCCTCGCTGTCTCGTTCAGGCTGATCTCCAGGGGAAAATAGGTAGGTGCTTACTAATTTACAGGCGTAACAGTCAACTTGTAGCCAATTTGCAAACTAATGAGAGCAGCAAAGCCTGTAGTTTAGCATAGTTTAATTGGCAAAGCCAGTTAGTCCATTAAAGTATTACAAAGGAATGGGTTTGTGTGGTCTGTATGCCCATGTACTGTGCAGAGAGGCCTGTCTAATAATGGGAGAGCTTTAATGACAATGGGTGCTTTATAGGGAAATAATCACCTTGTTAGGGGCTGTGTTAATGAAAACTGATGTACATTGTTGATGTGGACTGTTTTCTAGATTGGGCAGCCTGAAAATGTTTGTCCTTATATAATGGGCTAGATGTACTTAAAAATTTAAGATAGTCCTGATGCTGTGAAATTTAGGTGACTATTTTACCATGACCAATTTGGAAGAGAAATATCGAAAAGCATTAATAAAATTTAGTCTAATATATAATATCTGTAAGGGTTTGAACCCTGTCATGCAGGTTTAGCGTTCTGTCAGGATGTTTATGGAGTCTTGTACTGTTCGATAGTAAATCTTTTTTTGTATACATTTTTATTTTCTTTTCAAATGCCTGGCTACCTCGATTCAAATGTAGAAAAATGGGTTGCTCTGAGGAAGGAAAACCAGAAATAATCTGCACTCCCATTACAGCAGCAAAAATAGATTGCATTTCAAGAGAGCCCCGGCCTTGGCGTGTAATCCTGATTTTATGTGAGTGTTGCAAGATGAAACCTTAGACTGACAACTGAGACCCTTTGAGGGAGAACTCTGAAGATCTCTATGGTTTCACCAGTAATCTCTCATGTTCTTCCGATCCCCCTTGCTGCCTCCATCTGAGTATTCCTGCCACATGGCGTTCCTAAAGGAGTACCTCCCTAGCTTCTTTCATTTTGAAGTGACTTCTCTATTGGGGGGGATTGAGCCTTCTCACATTTTTCCTTTTTAAATACTGATAATTAAAGGCAGGAATATAACGTGACACTTCTGATGAATCTTACAGGAGACTTTTCTTTAAAGAACAGGCTTTCCTTCTTTTGTCAACTGGAATATTGTACTGTGCACCTAAATTTATGCTATTGCCCCCTTTTGTCGTTTTGTTACAATTTTACAAGTTGCACTAATATTCAAGAATACTACAATCTATAAATCGATGTAGTAATCCATAAAGATTTGTCTCTTCTGTGTCTCTAAAGTTTTGAGTTTAACTTGCTTAACTTGGTCCTCTATGGACCTTCTCCCTTAGCATCGGGCAGTTGGGACTTGTTGTGAACCACTTCCTTCCCTGCCATCTTCTCTGCCTGTACAGAAAGGGGCACAGTCTATGCCAGTGATGGCGAACCTTGGCACCCCAGATGTTTTGGAACTACATTTCCCATGATGCTCAACCACACTGCAGAGTGCATGAGCATCATGGGAAATGTAGTTCCAAAACATCTGGGGTGCCAAGGTTCACCATCACTGGTCTCTGCCCATGTATACAGATATTTTTCTTCATGTTGGAACATTTTGTATGTCACCAAGCCTTTATCCCCTTTATGCACAGTAGGTAAATGTGCAGGTGAGATCGGGTATTCCACATAACAATGCTGTGTCCATTTTTTTTCAACTGTGGTCTCGTTGGTTTTTCTTCCTTATGACTTATCTTTAAAAAAAAAAAAAAAAAGTGGCTGCCTGGAATGATTCCAAACCTGGTTCCACCTTGTGTAAACTTACATTGCCTAGTCTTCAGTTATTTTAGGTTACAGAAGGATTTCCAGAGGTAGTTGACTTTAATCTGATGGACTGATGTTGAGATATGATTGTAAGAAAGCGTTTCCTACATACTTCCTAAGTCTCCGTAACTGTAAAGCTCATCAACAGGCAAATATTAATGTAGAACTATAGGCAATTTTTTTTTCTCCATTTTTAAGTAAGAAAGGGTAATGACCCCTGCCAGATTTTTTTTTTTTTCACCATCTGTATCTCATTGTGGAGATTTCCATTCACTTCCTGTCCCATAGCCAAACAGGAAGCTATGGGAACCATTCTACTCTATTACCTTTCTGAGGACAACCCAAAATTTAGGGATTTTCTTTCAACTTTCAATGATAATGGTAAACAGGACAAATCTATAGGGTGAATCTCCCTAACAGGGGCACAGACCTCAATAAGAAACCTAATAGGTGATCTAATCCCTCTCTACTCTATCCAAAACTAAAAAGTTTTTCCTTTTAGTTATACTTTAAGCCCAATTCTCTTGCACCTTGCTCTAACCCATCCTGCACGTTTGAAGAAACATATACTCAGATTTTATACATATACTTAAATATAGGCAGATTTTGTTTGTTGTCTAAAAATAACAAACATGTCATAGTTACCTGCTCTGTGCAGTGGTTTTGCACAGAACAGCCCTGATCTTCCTCTTCTCAGGTCCCCCGCAGGCACTCCTGGCCCCTCCCTCCTGCCTAATGCCCCCATAGCAAGTTGCTCCCAAGCGGCTGCTCTCTGTCCATTTACACACTTCTCCGCCCTGCCCCTGCTCTCTCCTCATTGTCTCACTGGCTGTGATTGACAGCAGCGGGAGCCAAAGGCTACCACTGCTGTTTCAGTCAATGAGGAGGGAGAGACAAAGGCCCTCGTGCACACCTTTGGATCAGGCTCAGGTCATCTTCCTGCTCAGCGGGGATCGGCGGAGTGATCCCCGCTGAGCAAGCGGATATTCACGGGGCGGATCATCACTGATCCACCCCGTGAGAAAGAGCCCTTAGCCTTTACAAAAACTTAAAAACAGAAGTAAACCCATCGATTTGGCAGTTTCAAAAAACAGGACGTGCTGGAAATGTAACTCACATTGGTTGTGCTCTCAACCAAACTGTCAAACCATCCAATGGCTGGTGTCATAACTGATCACATGTGCAGCGTTATGGTAGTTGAAGATTAAACAGAGGCCAAGATAGCAGCTTCCTTGGCTGAAAACGATAGGAGGGTTTACTTCCACTTTAGGTTTGCCATCCAGGCCCCTCACCAGCGATGTCTCTGTAGATGTTCCCATCCTGGCTGGTCCCCGACAGTCCTCCTGCAGTTACATCACTGGTGTAGATGACTTTTCAGGATCCTGAGAGAACCCCACTGCTAGACACTTTTAGTGACGTAGACATCTAAAGAACAATGTGCTTCATGTAAAATGGCAGGAGAAGTAGAGACTGGAGCTTCACGTGACCTGAGCTTTAGGTGAATAAAAAGAACATTTTAGTTGGAATTATTTTTATTTGTAACGCCAGTGGTCAGAGGCTGGTGTGGAGGATAGGGGCATCCCGGAGACCCGTTTTTACATTTGTCTGTACCGGTTGCTCTCTACTTTCTTACACGCTCTGGTGGTTCACAGCTATTTGTAATAGAAGTATCTTCTCTTTGCTTTTCTTTTAAAGATCCCCTTTGCACATTTCCCTTCCACTTCTTCATCCTTAATTCTGTTATCTCAAGCATGCTGGTGATTTACACCTTGGGAAATGGAGTGGGTTGGTAATGGTAATAAAGAAACAGGGCGGACCCCTTTCCTTTACAGAAATGAATATAATAGGAAGCACACTGTATTGTGATAATAAAGCTTAAACTAGCTTTGTGTAATCCCAACAGTACCAATTACTGATGGCACAAGTATAGAGAACTTATAGATTACCATTTATACCCAGTTTTAGGGTGTTTGCCCCAGGGGAATGTATTGTAAGGTTTTCACTGGAGAATTTGTATTCAGATTTATTTGCCTTGTTTTCCTGAGATTCATCTAGTCTTGTAGTCTTCATTTCCATTGTGTTTGATACAAATAAGATACGCGTACAATTTTTTTTTTTCTTTGTACGAGATGAGTTTTCTGGATAATCACTGCTTCTCTACAAATATCACAGGAGTCAGTTTTGTATGCAAAAAAAAAGTGCTATATAGACGACAGGATAACGGAGAAATTATTCCGGTTTTGCAAAGCCTTCTGACAGGTGCGCCAGATTGAGGTTCTTCTAATTACCACTTATGCCGCGTACACACGACCGGACTTTACGGCATACTTGGTCCGGCGGACCGGAGTCTGTCGGACAATTCGATCGTGCAGGGGCTCCAGCTGACTTTTTCCCCAAAAGTTCAACGGACCTAGAAATGAAACATGTTTCAAATCTTTCCGATGGACTTGAGTCCGGTCGAAAACTCCACTCGTCTGTATGCTAGTCCGACGGACAAAAACCGACACTAGGGCAGCTATTGGCTACTGGCTATGAACTTCCTTGTTTTAGTCCGGTCGTACGTCATCATGTATGAATCCATCGGACTTTGGTTGATCGTGTGTAGGCAGGTCTGTTCATTCGGAAAGTCCGCCAGACCTAGTCAGTCAAAGTCTGCCCGTGTGTACGCGGCATAAGCCTTGGTTCACACTTATGTGACTTCATATGTGCTCCAGAATGCATGGAATCGCATGACCTTCTATGTCAGATGTTTACATATTTGCAGTCTGGACGTAATGTGTTTTTAAAAAGAGTATTGTGCATGTTTGGTGCAATGCGATTTTCATCTCCATAGAGCAGCCTTTCTCAACCTTTTCAACACAGAGGAACCCTTGAAATAGTTCTCCAGTCTCGGGGAACCCCTGCTAAAAATTAGAATTCTGCAACTCCTGATACATTAATGTGATGGTCAGTGGGAAAGAATGGTCCTTACACTTGTGGTCATTGGGAAGAATTACAAACTCACAGATAGCTAAAAAGATCAATGGTGTCGGTGGGAACTTATCCGAGAGGCAGAAATGGCCCAATGCTGAAGGAACCGCTATCAACCGCTGGAGGAACCCTGGTTGGGAATCACTGCCCTAGAGATTGACAAATTTTGCTTTGAATCTAGGAGCCTGTTTAAAAAAGTAAGGAGCGAGTTATTTTTGAACTAACAAAGCTTTATTTTCAACAACAAAACCTCCCACACCACAAAGACATGCTGGTAGGGTCATTGGCTCCTGTCTAAACTGGCCCTAGTATGTGTATTTATGAATGTGAGTTGGGGACCTTAGATTGTAAGCTCCTTGAGGGTAGAGACTGATGTGAATGTACAATATAAATGTAAAGCGCTGCATAAATTGATGGTGCTATATAAGTACCTGAAATAAAAAATAAATCTATAGGTATGATAAATAAGGTTTAAAGAGTGCATGTTCAGTGGTTGACTTTTCTGTTCCACACCGACCACATTCTTCTGCTACATAACATTCCAGACCAAGTTTTATAGTGTTCACCTTTTTCACCATTGTTTGACTTTAGAAATAAATGTTGTCTCCAAAATTTTAATAACTTTTTTTTTTTTCCCCTCCCTTCCTTCTAGGTTTTCACTTAAGCGGCACAGTGACAGAACCTGCGACACAGTCTGATCCAGAATCCGTTTGCAATGTAGCCATCAGCTTTGACCGTTGCAAGATTACCTCAGTTACCTGCAGCTGTGGAAACAAGGACATCTTCTACTGCGCCCATGTGGTGGCACTTTCTTTATACCGCATCCGCAAGCCCGATCAGGTCAAGCTGCATCTTCCTATTTCAGAGACCCTGTTTCAAATGAACAGAGACCAGCTGCAGAAATTTGTACAGTATTTGATTACAGTTCACCACACGGAGGTCTTGCCGACCGCTCAGAAACTAGCAGATGAAATTCTGTCCCAGAACTCTGAAATCAACCAAGTTCATGGTGAGTGGTGCTTCGTATTGGTCAGAACACCCCCCCCCCCCCCCGCCTGTATTCCCATTCATGGCTTATCAGAAATGTGGGCCTTGCTTCTCTCGCTTTTGTCTGCACAGCTCCATTAGTCATTTTGGATTTACAAAAACATTTTGGTGGCATTTAAAGCCACACTGGAATCCGGGCTCTTTGTACAATCCGTGCTTTTTGAGTTTCTGTGCCATGCCAATATTTCTGGGTTTGCTTTCTGGAGTATGTGTTTCTCTCATATTTAGAAATGGAAATGGTTTGGTTCAGTCACATACAACTCAGATGGACTTATTAAAGGGCTTTTATTTTTTTAATGCAGATAAAACACTTTTTTTCCTGAATTTGCTAGGGAATTGGCACACTCCATCCCTTAGCACATCCAATCCATCTTGGTTTTTATGGCTCTCTCCTCTTCTGGGAGTGTAAAGCCAAAGTAATTGCGCTCTAGGTGGGTGACCGACTCTCACGGGTAAACTGGAACCCAGGGTACTGCACAGCTCGTCTGTGAGACTCAGTAACACGCACAGATCTGGAATATTGCTGCACTCCTTGGTGTCTTTATTAACAAAGATACTAAAGAGTGCAGAAATATTCCAGATTTCTGCATGTTACTCTTCTGGGAGTGTCTAATTACTGCCTGTGCTGGCCCAGCTCTTCCCTACTTCCTTCTACCACGTACCCTGTTATGTAGCATCCAGTGGAGGAGCGTAAGGTCATACTATAGAATATAACTTGAGTATTGAGTGTGCTGTAGCTGCTGAGATCACATTCATGACGGAGGTGCCCAGTAGTGACCTCAGGGATTCTACAAAAGAGGATTTTACAGGTAAAGCTAAAAACATAGAACCTTGATGTTGAAATGAATCATGTGACGACAAGGACTCTTTAAAGGGTTACTCCTATTTCATGGGGGAGAAAAAAAAAAGCAAATAAAAATTATAGCGTATACAATTGTGACACAAGTCATATTGTAATCGAATGTTATTCAAAATTACATTTCCGTTTCATTCTGCAGCTCTGTCGTTTTATGTAAAATGCAATGGAATATGGCTACCTGGGGGTGTTCTGTACACATGGGTACAGAACGCCTCCCCCAGAAACTTTTCTTGTTTGAATGATTGGCTCACTGATTTTACCAAAAGTCTGCCGTAAGATACAAATCAGATTTTTGGCATCCCCTGCAGAGAAAATTTCATTTTTGGTGAGATGCTTTCAAAGGAAAATCTCATCTAAAGGATGCAGGCCCAGTCAATATTCCTCATTAGAGCCCTGCAGGTGCAGAAGCTGACAATTCTAAAACCACTCCCATACAGATTCACTCTGCACACGGACACAGACAAACAAACCGCTATATCTTCAGAATAACAAAAGGTAGGAATTCTGAAATAAAGTTTGTTAAAATCCCTGCATTGTACATAGATCACCCAGAAGGGAATGTGTTTTTTTTTTTCTCCACAAAAGTGGAGTTACACTTTAAATTCTTTTTAAAGTAGTTGGTCACATCAACTGAATTTGTTTTGAAATGTGGAATATGCTTTGCTACTCATCAGAGTAACTTCATCTGTTCTGATAAGTGCCAGGAACATGCATATGTTCTTCCCATATTTGTGTTATTAAAAGGTAGCTGTGTATTTGGCAGTCTCATTTACCGTACCAGCCTTGCAAGGGGGTGAGGTAAGCTACACAAGGGAGTGCATTGTTTTCAGTGAGTCAGCCAACCTATAGACCTGCATTGAGAGAAGGAGCTGTAAAGCACAAGAATTGTGTAGTATCTAAAGGAAGCAGAGTATATGGGAAATGAATCACACTTTGCTAGTAGATGTAGATTAAATTGCACAAAGAAATTGTTTTTTTTTTTTTTTTTTTTTTTTTTTTTTACTTTAAAAGGCAGATTGCTAAGATTTACATAACAACATTTCTATATCTCAATCTATATCTCAATAAATGGTAAAGTCTGTGCAACATAATAGCCGATCAGCACATTTAAGGAACCTATTCTGCTATTGAGCAGATGCATAACAGAATGTAAAACGGCACAGTTCATGATCACTAATGTGCCTGTATTTTTTTTATTTATTTTTTTCCGAACTCTTTTATGGTCCTTAATGGCCAGGCCAAAGATTGCAGTCTGGTTATGACCACAGTGTAGCTTGATCTAGCAATCGCATAAAAGGAACCATTCTGAACCACAGGTGGAAGGAAAGAAAATCGCTTGATTTCCGCAGCTCTATTGTGTTCTCTGCAGTGTTCATTTAGTTGCTGAAAATCTGTTGTGCGAAAGTCATAGCGTCTACAAACTATGGTGTATGTCTGACACTGGGTGGGAAATTACTAACTTATATTGACATCAGCAGTGACACTAATACAGTGATCAGTGATCATATACTATACACTGTCACTGTAGTAATGACACTGGCTGGGAAGGGGTTAACATTTTGGGGTAATCAAGAGGTTAAGTTTGTGCCTAAAAAGTGTTAGCCCTCGTTCACATTAAATGCGGCTTTGAAATCATGCAACTTCATCTGAAATCTTACGATTTCAAAGCCGCATGTCAGTGCGACTTGTGTGACTTTGAAGACCTCTGTGTGGGTTCATGCACAAATATTTATGCAAGTCGCCTGAAATTGCCAAACTTAGTGCAGGAACTACTTTTTCAAATCCACGCGGCACCGCCAAGTAGGCATCGCACCGATTTAAACAATGCCGACAATAGGGTGAAACTTGTGATGCAATTTGAACTGTCAAATCGCATGACAAGTGGCTTCGATGTGAATGAGGGCTAAATGTTTGTATTATGTGCTGCTGAACTCGCACGATTTCAAACGGGCATTTCAGTCCGACTTGACAGATATCTATGCGGGTTCATGCACAGATGTCTTTTGAAATCGCCCCCAAAGGTAGCACAGAAACTGCTTTTGGGAATCGGTGCGTTGTCACACCAATTCGGACAGTGCCATTGCCGGCAATAGGCTTCAATTTGACATGTCAAATTGCATGCCAAATCGGCCCAATGTGAATGTGGTCAAAAGTCTATTTGTTCCTTCTCCCTGTGCTCCGCACGCCCTGTACCCAGAAGAGGCCAGTGATGTACAGGTACCTCACTGTGTCTGTAGGAGCCGCCCATCCACAGTACAATGCAGGTGTTCTAAAGCTGTTAACCACCTAAGCCCCGGACCATTTGGCTGGCCAAAGACCAGAGCACTTTATGCGATTCGGCACTGCGTCGCTTTAACTGACAATTGCGCGGTCGTGCGACGTGGCTCCCAAACAAAATTGACGTCCTTTTTTTTCCCACAAATAGAACTTTCTTTTGGTGGTATTTAATCACCTCTGCGGTTTTTATTTTTTGTGCTATTAACAAAAAAAAGCGACAATTTTGAAAAAAGTGCATTATTTTTTACTTTTTGCTATAATAAATATCCCCAAAAAATATATATAAAACATTTTTTTTCCTCAGTTTAGGCCGATACGTATTCTTCTACATATTTTTGGTAAAAAAAAAAAAAAATCGCAATAAGCATTTATTGATTGGTTTGCGCAAAAGTTATAGCGTCTACAAAATAGGGGATAGTTTTATGGCATTTTTATTAATATTTTTTTTTTTTTACTGGTAATGGTGGCGATCAGCGATTTTTATCGTGATTGCTACATTATGGCGGACAGATCGGACACTTTTGGCGCGATTTTGGTACCATTCACATTTATACAACGATCAGCACATTAAAAAATGCATTGATTACTGTGTAAATGTGACTGGCAGTGAAGGGGTTAACACTAGGTGGCGCTGTAGGGGTTAAGTGTGTCCTAGGGAGTGATTCTAACTGGGGGGGAGGGCTGTGTGTGACACAACACTGATCACCACTCCCGATTACAGGAAGCTGTAATCAATGTCATTGGGTAGAACGGGGGAGATGCTTGTTTACATCAGCATTTGCCCATTCTTCCTCTCTGTGAGACGATCGCGGGTATCCCTGTGGAAATCGAGTCCGCGGGACCCGCGATCACGCTCCCGGAGCTCCCGGCGAGTGCACACCCACAAGCCTACTCTTAAAGGGCAACGTACATGTATTTTAATCTGCCTGTACGTGCCCTTCTGCCGCAGTATATCGGCGTGAGCCGGTCGGGAAGCGGTTAAAGGAAATCTGTCAGTACATTGTGATAGATAAAGCCATTATTAAACCACCAGCCTGCCTTCTTCCTGAGCAGTGACTTCATTAGCAGAGAATAGTCATAGTTTGTTTCATTGTCCCAGAACTATAATATAGCACAATGTGGTCATCTAACCCAGGGTTCTATCTTTGTGACAATTTCTTCTTTTGGAGAGGGTGTAAAGTGAGTGCCATACCCTTCTTGCAGCTAAACTGCTAAAACCTAAGTAGGTGAATCCTCTGACCAGATCAGAATCCACAAACATGTAGTAGGCTCTTTCCATGTAGGCTCTTTCCATGTAGGCTCTTTCCATGTAGGCTCTTTCCATGTAGGCTCTTTCCATGTAGGCTCCTTCCATGTAGGCTCCTTCCATGTAGGCTCCTTCCATGTAGGCTCCTTCCATGTAGGCTCCTTCCATGTAGGCTCCTTCCATGTAGGCTCTTTGCATGTAGGCTCCTTCCATGTAGGCTCTTTCCATGTAGGCTCTTTCCATGTAGGCTCTTTCCATGGGGCAGAAGGTTGACCTGCAAGGTCAGTCAGCAAGCTGCATCCACCAGACTGAAGAGAGTGCAGATTATTGTTTAGCTCGGTTTGCTTTGAGCTCTTGCTGTGATCTGCTTGTCACTGAACCAGCCAGACCGCAATGTGTATGTATACAGTACAGGAATACATTTGTTAGGGCTTATGCTTAGAATTATTTTAGTTTGAAAAAAAAAAGACTCGTTGTAGACTGACATAGCCGTAGAAGGTTTAAAAATTGATGGCAAGTCAAATTTAACTTGTGAGAACAAGCCCTTCTCCAGTCTACAGACAATTACATGCATTGTATAAATAATAGAATAATACCAGCCTAATCCTAGCCATGAGCCTTCAGATGGTGTCATGAAGACCCGGCCCTATACCATGTTTCCAATACCGCAGAGCAGATCGTGTTGTGTGTCCACATAGCAGGATATTCTCCATGTGTTCTCCCTGGGGAGGACACTGTCCTGATTAGATAACACTACCAACTGGGCTACTGAAACAGATACCAGGTTGAATGGCAGTTCCTGTTAACCCTTTTATTGTCTGCTTTAGTCAGCTAGTGTATTGCTACCTTTACATTTTAAAAGATTCCCTTTCCAAAAAAAAAAGGGGGGTGGGGGGGGGGGCTTCCCAAATAACTGGTCCTCCTATCTCAAGTGTCTGTACCCTTTATTGTGTGTTTAACAAGCAAAAGGAAAGCTTTTTCAATTGAAATAAATGTATTTTACAAGGCAGACGTACCCCCCCCCCCCCAGCACACTGTTTGGTGGTGTTTTTTCTACCTAATGTGTCTGCTAGGATTGCACCGATACCGATTTCAGTCAAGTAATCACTGATACAGAGAAATCGATACCTCTTGAGCCCATTCAAAATGGATTGGCTCAAATCGCACTGCAAAGAATTGCATGCGATATGAGCAGGAAATGCGGTGCAATTCCTGTCCGAATCCCATGTGATTTCCCCCACCGTTCCTGTGTGAACCCAGGCTGAAGTCACTATGACAAGCCTGGGCTCACACAGGAGCAGTAGGCGAAACCGCTTGCAATTTGGACAGGATTTGCACTGCATTCCCGTTCAAATCGCATGCGATGCTTAGCAGTGCGATTTGAGCCCATTTATTTTAATGGGCTCAAATTGCACCGCAAAGATTTTGGTTTTAGGTATCGGAGCATTTGCACGAGTGTTCAGTATCGGCACTGATATTGGTATCGGTGTAGTTCAATCTTTTATTTTTTTCTTTAACATAGATGGATCGAAATTCAGCTGGTTCAGCAGGGACTGGCAGAATTGAATCCATGTGTGGCTGCTCTTGCTCAACAGAAGTCGATCTAATGAACAGACTAGTTGCAAAATATTTCCCAATTCACAGCTCCAGCCAATGGACAGCAGCTTCTGATCAATGCATTCTGATAGAGAGTCTCCACTGTCAGAAAAGAGGATTCCTCCATCCAACATGATTGTGTGGATGGGGAGTCAGTTCCTTTTATTTATTTTTTTTCTGGGGGGGGGGGGACACACAACACGTGACATCACTTCCGAATTTTTTTTTTTTGTCTGTCGTACAAGAATTTTCGTGACTTTATTTAGCTATTCAATTTCTACTTGCGACTATTAAGCGAGAACGGTCGTACGATCGGTCGTACGGTAATCGGATCGTGTGTACGGGCCATTAGGCTCCTTTCACACAGGCTGTCCGATCAGGTCCACCTGTCAGTTTTTCAGGGGGACCGGATCAGACCCTCCAGTCTCCCCTATGGAGCAGCAGATGTCAGCGGTGACATGTCTGCTGACATTCGCCGCTATCCGATCCTGTCCGCAAAAATTGAATGGACTGTGGTCCTATTTTCCATCTGTCTGGTGGATCAGATCGCATTTGATCGGATTAAAACGGACAGGCAGTCCGTTTTCACACGATTTTCCCATAGAGGAGAGCGGGACTCGATCCGTCCCTGCAATGCACAGTGAGTGGAGACGGACCTGTCATTGGCTTGCTCAGTGAGGATTAGCAGAGTGATCCCCTGCTGAGCATGCGGAGTCCATCAGGCGGAGGAGCCCGTGTGTAAGGGGCCTTAAGCAGCCTATAGATTAGTTTAGTGGTTTGTTTTTTTTCCAGTGTGCTGAATGAAAAATACTGACTCCATTCCCCCATCCACACACTGGATGTTAATGGGAAAATCCTCCCCGCTGAGCTATTGTATTCTGACAATGGGCAGACTTCCCCGCCATCAGAATACACTGATCAGCGCTGATTGAGCAGCAAAAATCCAAAAGGGCGGTTTTACTGAATTTGATCGATAGATTTCTGTACAACCAGCCCTGATGAACAAATTTCGATCCATGTATGGCCGGCTTTAGTCTTTTACTTGAGTGTTTTAAAGAAGAACTTCAGTATATTGTAGCTGCAGTCCTTTAAAAACCTGGTACCAGTGACTGGAGTCCAGAACTTTTTTCAGGAGCCCGATCTTACTGGTACAGGTTAGAGGGAGCGAGCGAACCATCCACACTTCACTGTTGAGTGAAGTTCCGTTTACTCTTTACAACAGAGCGGCCATTTAAAAATTGTGACTGGCCCCTGGTGTCCATACACCTGCTAAACAAAAGGAGCCGCACAATCTAAATTTGCATTGAGCTCAGCTTGCACTGGGGGTTGCTATTCTGGCAATAGAGCCCAGCCATGTGACCTCTTATGTACTTTGTCATGTGACCTCTTATGTCGTGTGACGTTGTGTGACCTCTTATGTCGTGTGACCTCTTATGTTGTGTGACGTTGTGTGACCTCTTATGTTGTGTGACGTTGTGTGACCTCTTATGTCGTGTGACGTTGTGTGACCTCTTATGTTGTGTGACCTCTTATGTTGTGTGACGTTGTGTGACCTCTTATGTCGTGTGACGTTGTGTGACCTCTTATGTTGTGTGACGTTGTGTGACCTCTTATGTTGTGTGACGTTGTGTGACCTCTTATGTCGTGTGACGTTGTGTGACCTCTTATGTCGTGTGACCTCTTATGTTGTGTGACCTCTTATGTTGTGTGACGTTGTGTGACCTCTTATGTGGTGTGACGTTGTGTGACCTCTTATGTGGTGTGACGTTGTGTGACCTCTTATGTCGTGTGACGTTGTGTGACCTCTTATGTTGTGTGACCAGCCTCACTGCAGTCACACTTCTTTATTAGCTTTTGGTTCTCCATTCTAAATGTTGTGCTGTACAGCTGTATACACATATTATTTGTGGCTAAGAACCCAAAGCTCTAAACCAGGTTCTGTGGACATCTGATGGTGTCTGCATAGTTCTATAGGTTGCTAGGGGTGATATACCTCACATCTGATGGTGTCTGCATATTTCTATAGGTTGCTAGCGGTGATATACCTCATATCTCTTGGTGCCTGCCTAGTTCCATAGGCAGACATCCCAACCTGCAAAAATGTATTTCAGGGTGGTGGGCGTGGCTTAAACCCCGCTACAGTGGGCGTGGCTTAAAGGAGGTGTGGTTTTATAGAGTCTGAGATGAGTAATGTTAAAGGGAATGTACAGTGCGGAGTGTATGGCGGTGGGTAGTATGTGCAGGAGAGGAGTGAGGAGCGTATGTAGGTGGGTATAATGTTCATCTGAGGAGTGTGGAATGTACAGCGGTGAGTAGTATGTGCAGGATGGTGTCAGTCGTTCTTTATTTTTATTATTATTTATTTTTTTTTTCTTCCAATTTTTATTTTTTTAATTATTTTGTAAATTTTACAATTTATTTGGGGTGGGGGCAGTGGACAGTGTCAGTAGAGCAGTGTGTCAGTAGTTTTTTGTTTTTATTATTTTCTCTATTTTTTACAATGTTGTTGTTTATTATTTTCTTTAAATCATTTTTTTTAAATATATTTTTTCACAGTGCTTCCGGGGAAGGGGTGGAGAGTATGTGGCGGTGATAGTGTCAGTAGGGCAGTGGATGGTGTCAGTAGTTTTTCATTTTTACATATTATTTTTTTTTACAATTAAATATATATTTTTTTATTTTTATTTTGTTATGCTTTTTGGGGGGAGGGGTTGGGGCAGTGTACAGTGTTGGTCAGGCAGAGAAGTGGTGTCAGTCGTTTATTTAATAAGTTTTTTTATAATTCAGCTTTTTTAAATTTTTGTTTACAATTTCACTTTGGTGAGATATCTAGGGTCTAAACAGACCCCTGACATCTCCTCTATGAGAGAGGGAAAGGGACTGAGGACACAGATTCCCCAGTCCCTTTCTCAGCATTGAAAATGAATGGACAGGAGACGGCAGCTCCTGTCCATTCATAAACTGAGCAGAATAAACACACAGGTTACTCTGCTCAGGAGAGATCTCGCTCACTGTGACCAATTCAGAAAAGGAAGGGGCCGGTAGGGAGAGACGGGAAGCCAGCTGTGGGGAATGAGGGAAGGCGGGCAGGGGGGGAGGACACGGAGGGGAGCCATAGAAGAATGGGGGGAGAAGAACACGGAGGGGGGCTGGAGGAGGAGGATACAGCGAACAGTCGGGGATGATCAGTGCAGCAGGAGGGACAGCTGTGATCACCGATCTCCCTGTATAGCTTTTTAGCCGACAGCCGCGAGAGTGAGAGAAGGAGAAGCGGCTGTCGGCTATACAGGGATATCGGTGTTCACAGCTGTCCCTCCTGCTGCACCGATCATCCCCGACTGTGAACCAGGGGACCATCCAGGATCAGCACCGCAGCCGGGATATCGGGCAGCACTTGCGGTTGCTAGGTGTGATTTACCTCACATCTGATGGTACCTGCATAGTTCGTTTGGTTGCTAGGGGTGATTTTCCTCACATCTGTTGGTGTCTGCATAGTTCCATAGGTTGCTAGGGGTGATTTACCTCACATCTGATGGTGTCTGCTTTTTTCCATAGTTTGCTAGGGGTGATTTTCCTCCACATCTGTTGGTACCTGCATAGTTCTATAGGTCTATAGGTTGCTAAGGGTGATTTACCTCACATCTGATGGAGACTGCATAGTTGTATAGGTTGCTAGGGGTGATTTACCTCACATCTGATAGAGACTGCATAGTTCTTTTGGTTTCTAGGGGTGATTTACCTCACATCTGATAGAGACTGCATAGTTCTATAGGTTGCTAGGGTTGGTTTACCTCACATCTGATGGAGACTGCATAGTTCCAGGGTCAAGGCCACTTGGCAAACCCCCAGCTGCGTGACACCAGTAATCAGTTGTTTTCTTCCCACTATGAATTAGTTTTGGCATTTAAAGGGTTCCTATTGGGTAAAAGGTTTGTGAAAGGCTGCTGTATACATTCATACATGTGGGGAAATCTATCCAGCTGTGCATGTTGTGCTTAGCAGTAAAATAGACATTTAAAATGTTTATGAAAGCAGATGATGCCTGCTGCTCTGACTCCTTATACGTTCTTCTGATAAATAGACGGGCATTTCTCAACCCTCCTATTGAACATTCTCGTTGCCTGGCTGTCTCTGGCTTCATTACCGTCTGAACTCTTGATTGGAACTGTGTCTCAAAGAGTTGCATTTTTGTCTAGGAGAGGTCAAGAATAGCATTGTAATGTAAGGGTTTCCTCGAGCAGACGTGTGGGTGTCGTGTATTGTAGGCTGTTCTCATTAACTTGTGTAAGTTGGTGCAGAACTTCCAGGAAAAAGTTTCACAATGAGTTGTGTGGCACATCAACATTAGGCAGCATGACAACATTGGACTGTAAGACCTCATACACTGCTGCTGGTAAATGGACATTTAGGAGAAGTTGGGCATTTTTTTTCAACCGCTCCTGAACTCTCCTCTGTTATCTTATCAGTATATGTACACAGGGTGGTTTATAGTAGTTTCTAGGCAGTTGAGTTTAGGGACTTTTTTTGGAACCCCAAAAAATGCGTTTAGAAGCTGTGTTTAGAAGCATTTCAAACGCTAAATGCGGCTACCCGCATTTAGGCGTGTTTTCGTCGAGAAGCGTTTTTAAAGGGGTACATTTTATTTATTACTTTTGAGCCTGGAAAATGCTAAAAACACACCAAAAATTCAATTATCACTGTATGCAAGCTTGAGATACCATGTGATATTCCCCTCATCAGCCAATTATGCTGACAATACACGACTTGCATTACTTGACGCTGAAGTTGAGTCACCAACAGATGTTCCTCTGATGCCACGCTTTTCCTCATGTTGGTGTCCATGAGAATTAGACGAGGTCTAACCTTTTCCAAGAGAACGTCAAAGGTGGCAATTGACATGCGTGTAAAATTAAAAGATTTCTCTGGGTAATTACAGAGCTGAACATACATATTAGAAAGTAACCTGTGGACATGCGTTGAGCCATCAATGGATGATTCCAGTATCGACGAACTCTGGTCCTCTCACACAATTTTCTACGTCTTTGGGCCCTTCACAAAAGCAACATCAGGAGCATTTCCTCACACATTTCCTCACATATTTCCTCACACATTTCCTCACACATTTCCTCACACATGCTCATCATGGGATCCATATTAACAAACCAACCAAAAAATAACAGCTAGCTACAAGCACACTGCTTTCTCAGCTGCTACTCACACTGTTCTCTCACAGAGTGGCTGAAATAGTTAATAAATGCTTGTTTTTAGTGCTTTCTAATCATTTGGGAGACCCTCCCAAATGATATTGTTAGTAAACGCTTCTGAACGCAAACACGGCTTGTAAATACTGCTAAACACATGTTTTTAAATGTGGATTACTAGCTGTGATGTTTCAGCGTTCAGAAGAGGTTAAGAAACGTCCCGTATACATGAAACCTAAAGGTCATTGAAGTGTATTTCCACTTTGTCAGCCAAATTGGGATTGCACCTAAGTGTATTTGTTGTATGTTCTCATTCACATAGCATACCTTTAAGAAAATATTTCAAATATTCTGCTTGGCTTTTTACTTGCTCTCTTACTTTTTACTTTACTAATATGAATTTTATGAACTGTTTATTTAAAAACAAAAGACAGTCCCAGTAACATAGCTCTATTTTAGTGTGTTAAAGTGACCCTGTCATTTACCTAACAGCCCAGGAGGAACCACTATATCATGGGACTGTGTCATGGGACCCGGAGATCAGTAGAGAAGGGGGCTCCAAAATGTTTTTAACAAAGGACCAGTTTACTGTCCTTCAGACACTAGGGGGACCTTATTGTGGCCAGAGTAGAAAATTGTCCCAGCCTCAGTGAGGGCTGGTTCACACCACAAAAACGCACTTCAGATCGGTTACATTTCTGCATGCACAATTTTGATGTGTTCCTGTGCGTTTGTGATGCATTCCAGATGCTTTTTTTTCTGGAACAGCAACACCCTGGAACTAACCGCACTGGTGTGAACTATGCCATTGGAAACCATATAGCCTACTTTTCATGTGTTTTTGATGCTGAAAAATGCTCTGTGGACTGCATGTGGGTTGAACCGGCCCTCATAGTAAGCCTATCTGTATCAATGGGATCAAATAGTGTCCTGTATCATTGGAAGTATCAGTGTCCAAAGGGCCAGGTAAAGGGAAGCAAAGGGCTGCATCTGGGCCGCTGTTTGGAGAGCAACGTTGGGTGATGGTGACAAGAAAAGCAAGCCTTTACTTTTTTTTCTTTGCAGGGGCGACGTTTATTGGCATTTTCAGTTAGATGGCGGTCGTTTTAAAGTGTATTTCCACTTTTGCAGTGAAATTTGATAAACCCTCACTGTTAGGTATGCTGAATGAATGGGAGCACATTACTTTTTTAAAAAATTATTTTAAATAGATAAACTTACACGTCTTTGTCAACCACAAACAATCATAAGCTTGCTTTTAGTTTTTTAACTTTTATTAAAAACTAGCTAGAATCCCACTGGTTGGTTTATAAAATAATCTGCTTTCCTTTTGCTTAAAGTTTTTCTCAGTTGGTCTCATTTTGTGTTTTTAAACAGATTTTCCGTCTAAGGCTGGATTCACACCTATGCAGTTTTAGTGCTTTTTGCATTTTGCAGATTTACACTACAGTCCATTTAACATGGTTTCCTATGGAATACGTTCTGTAGTGCAAATCTTCAAAATGCAAAGAACACAAAAAATGCATAGGTGTGAATCAGGCCTTACTACCAGTGATCTGTTTAAACTCTCCCATTAGTAAAAAAAATATGAGTTTGCTTTTTACCTGGTATATGCTGACATGACCGCCATCACCTCCTCTCAATTCCATTTTCCTTAGACATGGAGATGGACTAGCGGCTTAGTTTGGGTATGGTTGCCACCTCATCCCTTTAAACCCGAACACATATGAATTACACAGGTTCTGTGGCTGATTAAGGTGGTAATTAAACTCGGTGCCTAATCTGCATTTTATCAGCCTCAGAACCTGTGTAATTCAAAGGTGTTCGGGTTTAAAGGGATGAGGTGGCAACTCTACGTTTGGGATGACCAATATGACCGATTTTCACCTGTATAGCTTATTCTTTTATTGTTACAGGTCTGTGATATCATACGGACCTGTTACAGTTGACTGGGTAGTGCTTTCTGTTGCATTCGGACCTGTAAGTTTGCCCGGATTGTCGTAGGCCTCTGGTGCCCCTGGTATGTAATAGAATAGCCTAATGTCTCTATATAGCGTTTAGGCATTTCACAGAGTAATTCTAGCTATGTTATATGGTTTAAAAATTGTTATACAAATCGTGATTCCTCTGGTTTAAAACCTCCAAACTTCAGAACAGACCTTGGTAATAGTTTTCTCTCTTATTGGCGCTATTCCTGTTCCGTCATTCTGAGTCGCCTTTGTGCTCCTGCACTGAAAGCTTGTCTCCAACACTAGGCTTCGGTGAGAGACTTGGACGTGTCTTTTTCCACCTTCCAGCAGCAGTCATCAGGAGTTGTGACAGCTCCTGCGTCACTGGGAGCACATAGCTGCACACCAGGCCAAAGCTGCGTGCAGTCATACAGATGGTTTTGAAATAAAGACACTAATGCAGAGCTATAAAAGCCAGTTTAGAGCAGTGAAAATACTCCCGTCGTAAGCCAAAAACACACAAATCCACCGTTGGGTTCCTGAGAGAAAAAATAAAACCTCTGCCGTCACTGAAGGCATGGGACGCCAACCCTATGACAGGTGAGAGCTTTGTAGACACATCCCAGGACCCCTAAAACTTTGCACAGCTACTGAGAGACAGAACGTAGGAACGTAGGCCCTGCTTATGTTGGCTTCTAGAAGTCTCGGCTAAACAAGTTCCTGCAACATTCATTTGTTTAATATAGCTTCCAGCTCTAAATATTCCAGTACTACCCACCAGTTATTACCAGTGCTGGTTACACAGTAACCTAATTACACCTCGGGTCTTTTTTTCTTTCAGTGAATTCACACAGGATTCTGGTAGATCTGACGTTTTAAACAAAGGTTGGCTGGACCGTCTGACGCATTGTAAATGGAGACAACCGAGGGAAAGCTATAAAGATCTGACACTCTAAATTCATGGAGACAGGCACGCCACAGGCACCAAGACTATGTTCCCTCTAACAATAAAATGAAGGGTTTTCTCCCATTATTCTTTTCACCCCTGCTATGTTTTTCATGTAGACGGTTAGCAGTTTGGTAGTTTGTACTGGTGAGGCATCGTGTTCGTTTTTGTTTGATTATGGCTTGGAAGTGTTGAGCCTGCATAAGTTTGACTGATAAAGTAGACTAACTTAGGGGTTTCCCACCTACTGGTCAGACAAACCCAAGTAGACCATACTCACTCATAAGGTTTAACATTTTTCTATAATTAGACTGGCAGTTAGTGACAGACTGAGTGTACATGATCAGTAGCCTGTATCTTTAAATTGTAACTACCTTGTATGCTAAAGGTTCCTGCAGGCATTGTATGGCAGCTGACTGTGCCACAAGATTCAAGCCAACTAAAAAAAGTGTGCAAGCTTCTACCTACATCAAGACACCCCCAGCTATTCCAGGAGAACTCAGTTAGTGGGAGAGAAGACCAGTTTGTTTCAGTTGCAACTTGATCTCTGTGCTTCAAAAATGGGATCTTTAGTGGACTGCCCCTGGAAGTCGGGTCCTTTGCCGAGCAGCTGCACTTATGCTAAAGCCTGGTACACACGATCGATTATCAGGCAGTTTAACAGAAACCGGGCGACATTTGGCCCGGTTTCCATCGGACAAGGCGTTGTGTACCTCGGCTTGTCCGATGGAATCTGAAAGAACGTCCGACTTCTGTTGAAGGGGATGCTGGAAAAACCACAGCCTATCAGCATCTGATCAGCCCTTGTAGCCATTGGCTGCAAGCGCTGACCAGTGTGTTCTGGCGGGGGGGGGGGGGGGGGGGGGTGGAGAGGCAGGTGGTGTCTTCATGCTCTCCACCTTGTCTGATCAGAGAATGCTTGGTTTGCACTTTCTTCAATGAATCCAAACCTTTCTCTGCATGGTGCCCATGCCAGACGGCCAACCTCCTGTGTTCAGGATGCAGCAGGGTGGCCACTCAGCATGGGGGAAGCAATTGGCGATCACTGGAGTAACGGTGTCTACTTCAGTGATTTGCAGCTTCTAGGGGGGTCGGTAGATCCCTCTCCCTCTCCCTCTCCCTCTTCCTCTTCCTCTCCCTCTCCCTCTCGAGAAGAGGGATCTAATTTACATTGCTGCAAGCTGGACTAAAGGGGTTGTAAAGGCAGAATGTTTTTTTTTTATCCTAATGCATCCTATGCCCCCCTAATACTTACCTGAGGTCCCTCTTTGTCCAGCGATGTCTACGAGTGTCTCCGCTGTCTGAGATTCTCCTTCCTGATTGGCTGAGACACAGCAGTGGCGCCGCTGCTGTCAATCAAAATCAGCTAGCCAATCAGGGGAGAGAGCGGGTGGGGCTCCATGTCTGAATGGACACAGGGGGCTGTGACTCTGCACAGGTGCCCCCATAGCAAGCTGCTTGCTGTGGGGACACTCAACAGGAGGGAGGGGGCAGAAGCGCAGAAAAGGGACCCGAAAAGAGGAGGATCCAGGCTGTTCTGTGCAAATCCACTGCACAGAGCAGGCAAGTATAACACGTTTGTTATTTTTATAGGGGAAAAAAATTAGACTTTAGTATCACTTATTGTAACCATGCATAAAATATCCATACCTGGAATATGAGTCTCTTGCGTGCATGTCTGACCATCCTCTGTTTATGGGTGGTCAGCTATCTAATGTCAATGGCTTGACTACCTTAGAGTTCTCACATTAAAGTGCTCTGTGACCCATCAAGGTTCAAATCCTAGCATATAAAATGCTCAGCCATTTGTTGGTTGTTCTAACTGATATTGGTATTGGTGCTGTCAGCTAAGTGTAATCTTATCACAGCAGTGAAAGCAAACACATAGTAACTTTCTTAATAAACAAATACACACATTATCTAAAGTACCTTAGCAAAGGGTCCAAATTCCTTCTTTTAATAAGCTCTGCTTTGAAGTTTGTGCTAGTCTCTGTTTTGGCAAGTCTGTGTCCTCTCATGCAAGTTTACATTCCTCCTCTGGCTGATTGTAGGCTTTAGCCCTTAAACACATTTACTATAAACTGCCTGGGAGGCACCTGCAGCAAAAGAGCCGTTTGGTAACCAGTTTTTATAAGAATGCAGTATATACATTCTACATGTAGTCACATCCTTGAAGTTGAAAATGATTGGTTAACTAATGAGCCAAAATGTCTTTGGACGTCAGTCCTTGAAGTCAAGTAAAATATTTGCCGACCTGATAACATAAGTCTATTTATTGGGTTTCAGTAATGCCTGAATATTGAAATTATAGATTCATTTTGCAAATAGTGGGTGTTAAACCCCACAAAGAGGACACTCACAAAAAGGCAGGGTATTAATCCTTCTCTACTGAAAAGAGACGTTTTTGGCTTTGTATGCTCTATAGGGCTGAAAGAACGAATCGATTAATCGACAACTAATCGATTATGAAATGAATCGATTACTATTTTTTTTTTGTCTATTTTTTTTACTGGTTCACATCTATGTGTTTTTTGGTGCTTTTTTTGCAGAAGCGCACTGCAGTTCATTAACATGGTTTCCTATGGGACACGTTCACATCTATGTTTTTCAGCCGCTGCGTATTTGGAAAGGGTCAGGGACTTTTTTTTTAACGCAAAAATTGTGCTTTTTTGGTTCAGTATACTTCAATGGAGAAGCTGCTGAAAAGCGTTTAATGCTTTTATGGTAGTCTCAGCGAGTCGCTGACATGGCCTCTCCCTGCCTCTCCGCAGCTCAGTGTTCCAGTGAGTGTGGAGGAGCATAGGGGAGATACACTGACTGTCAGCAGCTCTCCTCTCGGGGAATTGTGAAAACTGAGCCATCGGTGATGTTCGGTGGATCAGTTCTTAGTGCCGAGATGGTGGGGGACAGACTCAGTGTCGATCTGATGCTTCATCCACTGAGATAAGTATGAATCAAAAACAAAAAACCCATACTTCTCTTTTAAAGAAAAACTAGCTCAGCCACCATATCTAAGAACTGGTAAGCTGCAGTATTTAAAATCTAGGTTTTTGGGTTTAATGCCACTTTATAGCCAAAAAAGATATTTTTGGTAGTAGAGAGTTAAAACCCATTTATTTATGGCCTGTGTTCTGTTCTGTTAGGTTTCCTTTCACTTCCTGTCCCTGACACATGACAGGAAGTGAGAAGAAATCACTTCAAAGTGAGGGGAGTTCCCTTTTATGCAGCTGTCAACAGATGTCATCATCAGAAGATTGATTCTCGCCTAGTTCTGGTGACCACTCTTAAAATTTTGGATCTCTATAGTCTCCAAGACAACCTGAGAGGATGATTCTTGATATAAAAAAAAAAAGAAAAGAAAACTGACTGTGGGGTCCAACCAACCCTTCTCAGTTGAACGCAACGTTTGGGCTTAACATATCATTTTAAAGCTGGTGCCAATCACTCTTATGTAGAGAAGAGAGTTAGCAACAAGATACACGGATGGCATGGAGCTAGCAAGTTGTCTGATCTACTAAAGTGTGTGCTCGGACCAATCTTTGCTTTTGTGTAGGGTTTGGAACCCCTTTTGGTTTTTCAGTTAAAAGTTCGCTCTCACTTCCTGATTCTGCTTGCAAAGCTTTGCCAGACAGGAAGTGAAGGGAAGTCCCCGACCGCAACACAGGGAGCCTATGCTGGCCATCTTGGTGTGGAAATGATTGTGAATCTCTGATGGCTCTGAAACTGGTTAGATAGCTGTGAAACTGCCCTGTAATACCACTCCAAAACATGGGTTGAAGTAAGTGTATGAACAACTCTTCATAAACACAATAATCTCCACTGGCACATGCTTGTTCCAGGTCACTAACTGCAATGACGGGTTGGGGATGGCCTCCATCAGCTAGGTACTAGGAATGGGCTCGGGCGTGTTTGGGATCCTAGTCCCAACACTCCTGCCTGATCCCTCCAGGAAGCTGACAGTACACACTGCTAATCACAGGCAATGAGACATTTCCCAGTCTGCAGCTGCACAGATCGGGACATGTCTCGCTACCTGTGATTAGTGGTTTGCAGTGTCTGCTTCCTGGCGGGATCAGCCAGGTGGGTCGGGACTAGTTTTCCAAACACGCTTGAGCCCATTTCTACTTGGTACATTCAGCCTGTCCATTAATGGTTCGAATCTCGGCAGCTTCAGCGGGATTTGAACCGTGTATGGGCCGGTGTCCTGTCGAGAACTGTCCCCCATCGGATAGTACATGCGCAATTAACACTACATTGTGCCACACGCTCCCGATGCTCGTACAACTCTGCAAGGGGCAGGTGTAAGGGCGGATGCATACAGAAGATGGGCAGAGCTCATACAATGGGGGTGTATTTCTCAAAGGGGAGGATCTTTGCGGGGTGTGTTTAAACAAATGAAAGGTGGGTTTTGCAATGTTGATGGGCGGGTTTGCTTTTACATGCTTTTCAATATTACATCTGCCCCTTTCAGAAATCCTCCCCCATCGAATGAGCTCTGGCCATCTTCTATATGCATCCGCCCCTACACCCGCCCCTTGCAGAGTTGCACGAGCACTGGGAGCATGTGGCACAATGTACTGTTAATTGCGCAGGCGCCGTATACATCTGATGAACAGCTGTTCATGTTCGGAGACTTTCGGCTTCTCCTTTGTCCCCCGTACTGCGCAGTACAGGGCGGACACTATCCGATGGGGGACCTTTCTCGGCAGAACACCGGCCTTCATGAAGAAAGGATGATGATTAAAGCCTCAATTACTGCAGACGTAACTAATGTCTGAGGTAGCTCCTGCATTGAAACAAACTCCCAGCCGCTATTACAGCCTTATTGCACTATTCTATGTTTACTGACCAGAAAGCACATGTATGAAAATGTATTAAAATGTATACAGGCAACTGGCACAGGATCAGTGAGGTTTAAATCGGGTGCCTTGTGGTGGAAGAATTAATCAAAGCCAATAGGGTAACCAAAGGAGGAGGAGCCTGTGGTGCAGTCACGTTACTTGAGCAACTGCAGGCTGAGTGACATGAAGACCCCATTCATAACTGAGCGTAGCGTTTTCAGGCAGAAAGTCGTGCGATTTTACCACCGTTTTTTTTGCCGCGATTTTTGCAGTTCAAACGGTCGCCAATGCAAAAAGCAGAAAAATGCCCAAATCTGCCTAAAAGAAAAAGTTCCAGAACTTGTTTGAGATTCAAGTGTTTTGGAGCTTCTGGCTTCAGGCGTTTTGGAGTAGAGATGTGAACCATCTCCAAGGGGAATAATTGATTTTTTTTCCCCTCCAGCGTTTTGTAGCTTCAGGCTTCAAGCCACAAAACGCTCAGGTGTGAATGGGGCCTTAGTCAGGAGTTCCCCAGGAGGAGAACCAACGAGTACTGGATACAAGTTTGCGGCAGGTAGCCCATCAAAAAAGGTGAGTTTTTATATGATCTTCCTGGCTGTGCTGTGTGGCAGAGGTGTGTAAATCAGACTGGCTAAGGAATATTGGCAGATAAGACAGCAAACAAGTTTTTAACCCTAATCCTAGATGTTAGCCTAGAGTTCTCCTTTAACTGTCATTCAGAACTCAGAGTATGGTTGATGCCTCTGCCACAATTCTACAACTAGTTCACAGTGGTTGCTTTCATTTTCGGTCGAGGATGTTACCAGAAAGGGCTGTCTACTGTTCAGAACCGTTTCATCTTTATAACTGTAGAATAAAGCAAGGGATCTCCCAGTCATAGGAAAATGAGACCTTTCTCGGTGAAAAGTCATTGTCACCACTCTGTACAAACCTGACACCTTATTTCTGTGCTGTCGTCCTCACACCCACACGCTTATGGAACGGGGAGAGACATAAGTGTTGGTTAAAAATAAGGTCATATAAGAATTTTCTCACATTAACCCCAGCCACCCCAACGTATTTCCAGTCTGTGTATAGACATATATATACTGGGTTTTTTTTCTTTTTTTTTTTTCCTCTTTTACCCTCTGAACTAGTTTCAGGTACAACTTGACTTTCTGGACGAGTAAACATACTCAAAACTGCAAGTGGCATATGAATGAATCACCCAAAATACTCCATGACCTTTTGTGTAGTGTTTGTACTGCTCTCATCACACTTTCTACCAGCTGAATATCTGCTTACAGAAGTGATTCCCCCTGCATTGGGGTCTGTGTCCAATGACTGGGGTCTGTGTCCTATGACTGGGGTCTGTGTCCTATGACCGGGGGGTCTGTGTCCTATGACCGGGGGGTCTGTGTCCTATGACCGGGGGGTCTGTGTCCTATGACTGGGGTCTGTGTCCTATGACTGGGGTCTGTGTCCTATGACTGGGATCTGTGTCCTATGACTGGGATCTGTGTCCTATGACTGGGATCTGTGTCCTATGACTGGGGTCTGTGTCCAATGACTGGGGTCTGTGTCCAATGACTGGGGTCTGTGTCCAATGACTGGGGTCTGTGTCCAATGACTGGGGTCTGTGTCCAATGACTGGGGTCTGTGTCCAATGACTGGGGTCTGTGTCCAATGACTGGGGTCTGTGTCCAATGACTGGGGTCTGTGTCCAATGACTGGGGTCTGTGTCCAATGACTGGGGTCTGTGTCCAATGACTGGGGTCTGTGTCCAATGACTGGGGTCTGTGTCCAATGACTGGGGTCTGTGTCCAATGACTGGGGTCTGTGTCCAATGACTGGGGTCTGTGTCCAATGACTGGGGTCTGTGTCCTATGACTGGGGTCTGTGTCCTATGACTGGGGTCTGTGTCCTATGACTGGGGTCTGTGTCCTATGACTGGGGTCTGTGTCCTATGACTGGGGTCTGTGTCCTATGACTGGGGTCTGTGTCCTATGACCGGGGTCTGTGTCCTATGACCGGGGTCTGTGTCCTATGACCGGGGTCTGTGTCCTATGACCGGGGTCTGTGTCCTATGACCGGGGTCTGTGTCCTATGACCGGGGTCTGTGTCCTATGACCGGGGGGTCTGTGTCCTATGACCGGGGGGTCTGTGTCCTATGACTGGGGTCTGTGTCCTATGACTGGGGTCTGTGTCCTATGACTGGGGTCTGTGTCCTATGACCGGGGTCTGTGTCCTATGACCGGGGTCTGTGTCCTATGACCGGGGTCTGTGTCCTATGACCGGGGTCTGTGTCCTATGACCGGGGTCTGTGTCCTATGACCGGGGTCTGTGTCCTATGACTGGGGTCTGTGTCCTATGACCGGGGGGTCTGTGTCCTATGACTGGGGTCTGTGTCCTATGAGAGCTTCCTGAAGTCTTCATGGGACGTCTCGTTACCTGTCTGTGCTGGTCAGAGGAGCCATCAGTGAGGGGAATAAACATGCAGCTGGTTTGCTATACACATCAACAGGCTCTGCTCTAACCCGATACTGGTTGCAGTACTTCCCATAGACTGCTAAGAAAAAAAATTGCAATGTCAATGGCCAGCCTTAGCTAGAAGCCTCTATTGTAGAGTTACCACCTCATCCCTTTAAACCCAAACACCTTTTGAATTACACAGGTTCTGAGGCTAATTAAATGCCGATAAGGCACCAAGTAAGTTTAATTACCACCTTAATCAGCCCCAGAACCTATATAATTAATAAGTGTTTGGGTTTAAAGGGATGAGGTGGCCACTATACTCTATTGGGTTGCTATTTCTGCCCCCAGGATTGCCAAACCTGGCCAGTTTGAAAGTTGTGGTGAACATGAGAAAAGTATAAATGAAAGCTACTCTAGGTTGTTTAGAATTTATTAAATACGGGGTGACA
Organism: Lithobates clamitans; assembly: GCA_037952925.1. Lineage (NCBI taxonomy): Eukaryota > Metazoa > Chordata > Amphibia > Anura > Ranidae > Lithobates > Lithobates clamitans. The sequence continues at coordinate 4,547,141 of JBBGZY010000448.1, read as the reverse complement.
AAATATAGATCCAACCCAACATCATTTAGCTTTTCATGCTGTGCCCATGTATTGTGATTTTATTTAGTTTTTTTTCACCCAAGTTACGTACGCCATTCTCCGATGACTGAGGGGGAGCTAATAAGTCCTGAAGAATGTCCTAATTGCTCCCAAATAAGAGGAGCTGCTTGTTTGGCTGAACAGTTGCTCTTTGTTTGGAGACTACCTTCAGGCCTGTGAGCTCAATGCTCAGGTATGTGACGGGAGCTGTTTAGGCTGTGCTTGGTAGTCACAGGTGTGCTGTAGAAACATCACTAAATCATGTATTAAACCCTAATAATCCACCCAACAAAGCGGAACCAGACCCTGGCTGGCTTACTCGCAGAGCACAAAGGAAAGGAATACAGGTGTTAATGCCAGGCACTGAACACTCTGGAATGTTCACTTTTACAGAATTTTGTAAGGTCAGATTCCCATCCCTTCCTTTTTTTTTTTTTCTAAATAGATGTTTTCCTTTCCCAAAAAGAAGACAAACATGGCTGACAACAATAGTTAAAATTCAGAACAGCAGAGGCCCTGTGTCAGTTTGGAGATTGCTGACCGATTTAACAAGTATTTCTCTTGCAGCATTTTAAAGGGACATGTGCAGGTATAGGTTTGAAGATGTACTAAGACCCCTTTTCAAGCACTTTTGGGCTTAAAAATAGTGCCTGTAAAGCGCCTGAAAAATGGCTCCCCTGCAGTCTGAGTGTGAAAGCCCGAGGACGTTCACACTGAGGCGATGCGCTGGCAGGACGTTAAAAAAACTCCTGCAAGCAGCATCTAAGGAGCAGAGTATTCAGCGCTCCTAAACCGCCCCTGCCCATTGAAACGAATAGGCAGCGTCCTCCGAACTGCCGGCAAATCGTCGCAGCAGCGGCGCTTTTGCAGGTTGTTTAACCCTTTTTTTGGCCGCTAGCGGGGGTTAAAAGCGCCCCGCTAGCAGCCAAAAACCTCCGCAAAAACAAAGGCAAAGTGCCGCTAAACCACCGACGCCCACCTGCTCCAGTGTGAAAGCAGCCTAAATGTATGTTTTTGGGGTTTTTTTTCTTTTTTTTTTTTGCCCTGAGATGCTTTAAAGGCACTTTCACACTGATCCATAGCAGAAACTCTGTAAAAACGCATATGCGTATTTACCGCGTTTACAGTCCGTTTCTTACAGGACATGTGCCTCAAAAAATGCATTGTGTGTTTGATGTTTTTCTATGCATTTCAATGGGAGATGCATTTTTTTTTTTTAACGGCACCAAAAATGCAGCAAGCATGATTTTACTAAACGCAGCAGACCCACAACAGATCAGTGTGAAGAGTTCCATTAGGATTACATAGTCACATGTTTTTCTTCTGCTTTTTTTTTTTAAATAGAAACAGCAGAAGAAAAACGGATCATTATGAAAGCAGCCTAAAGTTAATGTGATTATAAAGCTTCAGATTTTTTTCTTTTTAAAACAATAAACATGTTATACTTATCTGCTCTGTCAAATGGTTTTGCACAGAGTAGCGGCAGTCCTCTTCTTCTGGGGTTCCTCGCCGGTACTCTTGGCTCCTCCTCTTCAGCGAGTGCCCACCATAGAAAGTCGCTTTCTATGGGGGCACTTGTGCGGACTCGATCTTGAGCCACCTTGTCCGAATCTATAAACACACGGTGTGGCTCGGCCCTGCCACCTGCTCCCTCATCACAGAATTTGATTGACAGCAGCAGGAGCCAATGGCCTTACAGTGTTACTAAATCCACAACAGTAAAATTAGTCTGTATATGCAGTAACGCATGTTGTTATACTCACTGTGGAACCTAAAGTATTAATCTTGCACATTGTGTAAAAGGCTCTTTGATCCTGTCTTCTCTGATCCTCCACTTCACTGTCCCCAATCCATCTCTTGATAGTACGTTGTCTTTGGAGTCACTCTGCACATGCTCAGTTTGGTGTGTATTGCTGAGTTGTGTTTTTTTTTTTTTCTTGGGAGAGTGCATGTGATCAGCACAGGGCCAATCAGCTCTGTCCAGACAGAGGGTCAGAGGTCATGCAGCCTCATAGGACAGTCACAGGAGAATGAAAACTCCTACTAGCTTTAACCAGACACTCATAGACGTCATAAGACTGCTATATACTGCTGATGAGATTTAGCAGGTTATATTTACTAAAGCTATTGCATTTCCATGTTCTCAAATAAAAAAATAAAAAAAAATGTCTGACATTCTGCCTGTTGTATGTCGGTCTGTCTGACAGATGCCGGACGTTTAGCCAGCTTCTGTCGGACGTGCATGCTGGAAAAACAGCAGCCAACCGACTCCCAATCAGGAGGGGGGGGGGGGGGGGGGGCATCACTGAACTGACCTTGCATGGTTAGTACAGTGTCTCCAACCGGAGCTGACTTTTTTTCTTTTTTTATGCACCCCTCTGGATTGCACGAAAGAAAACTGTAGTGTGTGTACCCGGCTTAATGCTGCTTAGCAAGTCACTGACCCAGGACAAGTATTCAGGTCAGGTGTCAACATTCCTGGCCGCATGCTTGAGTTGTGTGTGCTCAACTTTCATAAAGTGGGCAATTGCAGCTCCCATATTTCTGTTGTAACTGCTTCTATATACAATTCAGCTTCCAAGACCTGCATTTTTGGGATGGTAGTCCCTGGGTACTTCTCAGGCATCAGTTGGAAGCACAGGCTTTTAGATTGGTAATGGTTCGGAATTGGAAGGTGTATCACTTCTGTATTGTACTTGCCTCGTCTAAGCTTCTGATCACTGCTAGAAGAGCTTGGGCTGAGACTGACCATCTAAGTATCCTGATGGGAGTTATTGAGTGCTAAGTGGTGGTACATGTGAAATATGGCTTACTAATTATGTATGAGAAGACAATGCAGTTTTATCCCAATGATCAAGCAACTAGTATGCGGTGCTCCCTCTGTAATAAAACATTTAGGATTCTCTGCAAGGTGATATTAGGAACATACGTTGACAGCAGCTGCTCAATCCTCCTGTGTGTAGGCCGTTATCTGCAGCCTTTTGAAGAGTGGCTGTGAAAAAGTCCTGTTGGGAAACTTTCCAGAAGATAAAGAATAGCTGAGAGCAGCAGGGACAGCCCATGTCAGGGGTCTTAGTGCAGCACAATGCAATAACATTCATGAAGATTATTAAGACACATGACAATACGGGTTGTTTAGTTGAAGTTGTGCAAATGGTAGAAACCCATAGCCGGCCATCAGACGGTGAAGGACTATTCTTTGATTGGCTTTAAACTTGCTTTGCATTTTAGTTCATGGGCAGAGATTTTATGCAGAAAGGCAAAAATAGAAAACAGTTATGGGAGAATCCTATAGCTTGCTATTGCTGACCCCTTAGTAAATATTTTATTGCTGTGCAATATTTTGAGCCAGGGATCTGGAAGACTTTGAGATGAGGAAGTTGTACTTTTACCCAAATTTTCATTTGCTGCATGCACGTTCAAGCATGGGGCTTAAAATATAGATGAGTGCCAGTCAACTAGCATTTTCAGGAGACCAGCGAGGACATCCCAACATTCTAGGTCAGTTGTACAGATTGATTATCTCACTTTTCTGCAATGAAATCCCAATCAGTGTTGTTGGCCCTGCCTACTGATCTGCAGAACCCTGCCTATCACTCACCTCTCTCTGCCCCACTCTACATGCATACATTGATATCTTTTCCACGAATACAATACTATTATCTGGACTCTTTATGCCCCATACACACAGTCGTATTTTCCGATGGAAAATGTCCGATCGGAACGTGTTGTCGGAAATTCCGACCGTGTGTGGGCTCCATCGGACATTTTCCATCGGATTTTCCGACACACAAAGTTTGAGAGCAGGATATAAAATTTTCCGACAACAAAACCCGTTGTCGGAAATTCCGATCGTGTGTACACAAATCCGACGGACAAAGTGCCACGCATGCTCAGAATAAATAAAGAGATGAAAGCTATTGGCCACTGCCCCGTTTATAGTCCCGACGTACGTGTTTTACGTCACCGCTTTCAGAACAATCGAATTTTCTGACAACTTTGTGCGGCCGTGTGTATGCAAGACAAGTTTAAGCCAACATCCATCGGAAAAAATCCTAGGATTTTGTTGTCAGAATGTCCGAACAAAGTCCGACCGTGTGTACGGGGCATTAGAGTTTTCCCACACTTTATGTAAGAGAGGGCTCTCTGGAGATGTAGTTCTGGCGTCCAGCCTGGGTCAAGATGACCAGCATTTTCAGCATCTGCAATGCTTTTACTAATGATATCACAGAGAACAAAAAAGCTGTTCGTGCTGCAGGAACAAAGTAAAAGAGAAAGGGATGCTGGGGCACGCTATGGAGGGGAGCGGAAGGTTGGGGTGCACTTTTAGGTAATACGTGGGCATGCACTTTAAAGCTGCTGTCAGGCCTGGTAGATGTTGTCAGTAAAGTGTAGTGCTAGGGGGAAATGTAAATGTACCATTAGTCAGATAATTGATCGATATTACCTCCCTTTTTTTTGTCACTATTTTTGTTTTTCCAGCAGTCATGTGACCGCTCTTTTACTGCAGGGTAGCAACTGTAGGTAGGTACAGGCGAGGTTGGGAACATCCTTTCCGGTAATGTTATGCCAATTTCATGTGCTTGCTTTCCCTGCATGCTTTTCAAAACCTGCCACTGCTTCTTCTACTCAATAATGTTGGGCTGTTTGGGATTTGGTAGCTGTGGCAGTGATAAGGGTCTTGTTTAACCCTGTGACTACGTTAAAGACACTGAGGGGGTAAAAGCTGCATTACCACTCCTACCATATTCTTATGACTGCGGCAGAGAGGGAAGGATGATCATACTGTGCATTTTACAGGTACCTCACAGGGTTGCCAACCTTTGTCAAGGAGTGATCCATAAGCAATATTGCGGAAAGGACTAACAGGTATGGTTAGAGATAACAAATTACAACATTTCACTATGCTACATAAAGGTGCATAGGTTTTTGCTTTAAAGCCGTGGTCTCCAAACTGCGGCCCAGGGGCCAGATATGGCCCTTTGCTTGCTTTTATCCAGCCCTTGGTAAACTATATCCACTGATACCAACAGTGAGGCATAATTCCCTCTCACTGACACCAATGAAGGTGTACAATTCCTCCCAATGACACCAACAATGGGGTACAATTCCTTCCAATGACACCAACGGCGCAATGACACCAACAATGGGGTACAATTCCTCCCAATGACACCAACAATGGGGTACAATTCCTTCCAATGACACTAACGATGGGGTACTATTCCTAGCATTGACACCAAAGATGGGGAATTGTTTATTCCCACTGACATCGGGACCTTTTCTACTTCCATTGCCCACAGTCAAGCCCTCCTTAAGTCTGAAGGACAGTAAACTGGCCCTTTGTTTAAAAAATTTGGAGACCCCTGCTTTAAAATGATTTTAAAGGAAATAAAAAAAAGAATAAACATGTTATACACACCTGCTCTGTGTAATGGTTTTGCACAGAGCAGCCCCTGATCCTCCTCTGCCCGGGTGCCCCGCCAGCGCTCCTGGCTCTTCCTCCTTGCTGAGTGCCTCCATAGCAAGCTGCTTGCTCCTGAGCTGGCTCTGTGTCCTTTGATACACAGAACAGGGCTCAGCCCCACTCCCTTTTCACTGGCTGTGATTGACAGCAGCAAGATCCATTGGTTCCTGATGTGGTGTCTGAGCCAATGAGGAGGGAGAGAGCAGGTAGAGCAGCTGCTTCGATCACATCTCTGGATCGGGATCTGGCTTAGGTAAGTATTAGGAAGGGCTTGGGGGGGGGCTGCACACAGGTTTTTTTTTACCTTCTTTTTCAATCGTTTTTATTACGGTTATAAACCATACAGATATAAAACCATACAATACAGTATTGAGAAGTACCGGTACATGATAACATTGACATACAGCATAGGTAGTAGGGAAAAGGAGAAGAAGAAGAAAGGGGAAAAAGACAGGGAGCCTCTCCTAGGCACTAAGAGGTTAGCCTCAGATCCGAGAAGGTTGTCCCCGTCAGATAGGTGATCCAGGGGTCCCAGGTTTTTTCAAATCCGGGAAGCTTGTCCTGCAGGTTTTTTACCTTCATGCATAGAATTCATGAAAGTAAAAAACGTTCAGCCTTTGGCACCATCTGTGCAAATCAGTACTGCACACTGTAGGTGGGGGACTGGTTGACTCTTGTTTCAATGCAATCAACTAGCGATATGTGCTGGATGCTAAATAGAAGGGAATAAGTAGGGAAAATGTAACTGTTCATGGCATTGAATGATTAGTCGCGGCTCCTTGCTCCTATCATTTTTCATAACGCTTTTGCTGAAATGTAATACATCCTAAAAACTCTTTGGCCAAACCCTGAAGTTTGGAAATGGTGTACCTGCAGAAGTATAGAAGTCTTAATTACAAGTTTTAATTTTCTGGCGTGTACTGTTTTACAGCAAATATCTACTAGAACTAATATGTTTAATACTTAAATTCTGCATCGTAAAGAATTGTTTTTTGGTGTAACTGTTTAAAAATTAAAGAATGGGGACTGCAAAACTGCATGCCTGGTTTTCTGTTAAAGTTTTTATGATAGAAGATATCCTATTGGTGAAACTGCTAATGCTGACCCTGCATAGATCAAATGGCTCCCTATACATGGCCTGTGCATTAATACCCAGCTGTCTCTCCATGTGAACAGGTGCTCCAGATCCGACAGCCGGCGCCAGTATAGACGATGAGAACTGTTGGCATCTGGATGAAGAGCAGGTCCAGGAACAGGTCAAGTTATTTCTCTCCCAGGGTGGTTACCATGGATCAGGAAAGCAACTCAACTTGCTTTTTGCCAAGGTATGGTTTTCTTCTAAGCAGGTGGCTATGGGCTGCTGGAGGGGTCAGGATTGTTCATGTGTGGCTACAATTAAAGGCACATGAGTGGTAGAGGTCCTTGTGTTTTGGTTTAACGTTCTGCAAATTAGTCTAAAACTCTGTTTAGGGACCCATAAACTTATCTCTCATGGCAATCTGCTGATATCATTTACAATTGTATGTTAAAATATGCCTATACTGTATGTCTGAAAAATAGAACTACTTTGCTCTTATTTTTAAGGCTGGGTTCACGTCGGTGCGCTGTAGTTTGGCTGCACCGCGATTGTATCTGCGTTTTACATACGGTTCCCATTGACTTCTATTAGACTATGCATTTTACTGAAAGCGCACCAAAGATGTAGCATGCAGGACTTTAATGCACTTTAACGAAAACGCTCAGCCTAATAGAAGTCAATGGGAGCACCTAAAATCAAGTGGATAAATCGTGCTGTACCCAAATCGCATTGCAACAATTATTATACAGGATTTATATGGCTTCCAAAGTTTGCACCACACTTTACAATGTTAGCAATGTGAACACGGCCTAACAATAGTTCTTATTCATGCAAGTAGTTTTAAACCCTCAGCGTTTTTTAGTAGAACACAACGAGCGCTATAAATTAAACATTCCCCCGTAAACTATTTGTTACAATTCTTACTCCAGCACTTGCACTTTACAATTCTCAATGCTGCTGGCTCCTGTGCTCTCAGTGCTTCTTCCCTGAACTTCCAGGAATGTAGGAAGACACAACTTTAGTCCCTGCATGCAGGAGTGGCTCCATAGGATGCTAGGTAAAGGAGCCACCCTGAAATAGGAAACCTTGGACAACAGTCATGGCACCAACCTATACTGGAACATAGGCAAGGATTTGAAGATAAAGAAACTGTATACTGGTTTGTTAAATCAGCTGCTAAAAGTGAAAAAAAAACTGAGGGTTTAATATCACTTTAATTGTACTCTTAATTTTATGCTGAGTTTCTGACAAATGGCCAAATGCTTCAAATGCATAACACCAGATTTGTAGTTCCGTTGGGCCAGATAAGTAGCTTACAGACCTTGTCTTATTGCATAGCCAGCCAAATGACATTCCTGTGTTCTGGCTGTGCTGCAGCTTCCTCCAGAGTTATTTTTTGCCTCCAAACTGCTCATTGGGAAATGAATCTGGGTTCATCACACTGGAGGCTTATAAGCAGGCCGGTGATACCAGAAACTTTAAAGAGGTTGTAAACCTTGAACATGAAATATGAACAAAGCATATGCCTCTATAGTGTGTACTTGTCTTAGTCAAGACCACTAAGTGTCACTTCTGTCTGCTGCCTCCTCCAGTCAGGGCTCAGAGCTCTCCTCACTGATGTAATGTCAGCTTTCTGCCCCATTTTCCAGAACTGAGAGATCCTGTGTAAATTCCAGACTTTTTAATGGCTGAAGAGAATCCTGCAGATAAAATGATACAACTTATGGAGGGGGATTTGTTTCATCTCTGTGTATCACATGAGGCCAGTCACTTCACTGGGTCTATAGATGGGTTTACAACCACTTTAACTCTGTAATAGGATATAGTGTTTGGCTGTGCACAGGGCCAGTGATATGTGAGAACTATGATACTGTCTGAGCACATTCTCGGCGTGTAACTGCTCACATATATGTAGTTTAACTGGCGGAAGATCCGTTTTAAATTGCAGCTCTTTGCAGCACTAGTTACTCTTGTGATGATTTAATTGGCCAGATCTCACCCCTAACAGATCAGCGAGTTCAGGGTGGACTCTTTTTTAAATGTGTACCCAATGATTGGGAGTGTGTAAGTGTCCCGGGTAAAGTTGCTGTGAAATGCACAGTTGTCTATACATATGAGAAGCACTGCCGCCTGGGTCTGACTTGTGTCCAGCAATCAGCAGGTATTCTGATGCTTCTAGTGGAGAGTATTGATTTATTTCAAAACATTTGCATTTTAACATTCGATTTCCCAAACAAAAACTACTTATACTGCTAGAAGGTTGTTCATTCAAGAGCATTTTGACATCCTGCTCCTTTTGAAGTTCTCATTGCTGCAGTCGAAAACGAACATTTGACCTTGATTTGGATTACCCAGCAGAAAGATGTTTAGGGGAATTTCTGTTTTAACCACTTCCCGCCCAAGGACGTCTTATGACGTTGTGGACTTTGAGTGGAGATATATGAATGATGCCTGCAGCTACAGGTATCATTCAGATATCATTTTTTATTTTTATTTTTTCTGCCAGCACCATAAAAACAACCATAGCGGTTGTTCAGCCGCTTGATTATTTTTACAGGTGGCGGGAGGGAACGTCCCCCCCCTCCCGCCTCTCTCTGGTGGTTCTACTGGCTTATCCAATCGGCGAGTCGGAGAAGGAAATGGCTGGCGGCGGCCGTTTTCCATAGAGCTGACCAAGGACCAGATGGTCCCCGACAATCTCTATGACCTTCGGAGGCCGGGTGCAGCGTTATGACATCACATCCGGCCTCAGCATATGTAAACACTGCAGTTTCTTCAGCTGGGAAGCCGAGATGTTTTTTTTTTTTTTTTATCTCCTACCTGTCATGCCCTGTTCCTAATACAAGGGATGTTTACATTCCTTGTAATAGGAAAAAGTGATCATACAAAAAAATGTAAAGGGGAAAGTGTCAAAATATAAAAATAAAAGTAAAATAAACAACAACAAAAAAAAATTAAAGCACCCCTATCTCCCCATGTGCTCACAGATGCAAACTCATATGTATGTCGCGCCCACGTATGTAAACAGCATTCAAACCACATGTGGGGTATCGCCACAAACGTTAGAGCGAGAGCAATAAATCTAGCTCAAGACCTCCTCTGTAACTCTAAACTGGTAACCTGTAAAAAATGTTAAACAGTTGCCTATGGAGATTTTTAAGTACCAAAGTTTGGCGCCATTGCACAAGTGTGGGCATTTTTAAAGCGTGGCATGTTAGCTATCTATTTACTCGGCATAACATCTTTCACATTCTAAAAAAAAATCCCGCTTTCTTTGTTTTTTTAACTCATGAAAAAGAAACGCGTTTGAAAATTGCTGCTCAAATACCGTGTGACATAAAAAGTTGCAAGGACCACCATTTTATTCCCTAGGGTCTCTGATAAAAAAAAAAAAATATATATATATATATATATAATGTTTGGGGTTCTGAGTAATTTTCTAGCAAAAAAAATATGATTTCTATATATAGTAGAGAAGTGTCAGAATTGGCTTGGGAGGCAAGTGGTTAAAGTGCATCTTCACTGCAACTGAGCACCACAAACCCAAAACTCCATCAAATTCATTTTTAATATTCAAAGCAAACTCCCCCAGCCATCCATCCATGTCTCAATGCTTTACTTTGTTGAGAAATCAATTTGAAAACTATCTCTTGCCACCCACAACAAAGAAGTTAAAGTGGTTGTAAAGGCTGAAGGTTTTTTACCTTCATACATTCTATGCATGAAGGTAAAAAAACCTGTGTGTGTAGCAGCCCCCTAATTCTTACCTGAGCCCCCTCTTGATCCAGCAATGTGCTCGCTCTATAGGGACTCTCACTCCTCATTGGCTGAGGCAGCAGCGGGAGACATTGCCGCCCGATTATTCAGCCCGTGTGTACTAGGCTTTAGTCTAGGGAGGATTTTTTTGTGCAGGGGATTTTGCACATAGCGGCCCCCCCATCCCTTTTTGTTTTCACTTAATTGCATCTTGCTTCCTAACTCTCTCATAAATTTGTATTCTCAAATTAGTAGTGTTTGGCTTTTTTTTTTATGGGGGGGATTATAAAAAGATTAATCGCATGGACAGCCCCTTAGTAGACTAGAAATTCTGCAGAGATGTATATATCTTCAGTTTGTTCTGCTTTCCTTTTGGTGTATTTAAAATGACATGTAATGACAGACTTCTGTCACACTTAACTGCTTAAAACCTGTCAAAGCCGCCCCCTACAGGCCAAGTGTATGTCTACAGCTTAGTGTCTGATAATACAAAAAAATGCAGCAAATCCTTCCTATGAAGGAGACTTTTGGTTTCTGGATCTTTTGTTTTTGCTGCATTAAAAAAAAATGTATTGTGTTCCAAACTAAAAAAAATAAAATATTTTCAATCTGCAATTAGATTTGCTCAAAAGTGGTACCAGTGAGCCTTGTGTCCAGAATACTTAGCATTTTTTTTATTTCTAACAGGTGTGTGTATATATATGTGTGTGTGTGTATGTATATGTATATGTATGTGGATAGATATATATATATATATATATATATATATATATATATATATATATATATATATATATATATATATATATATATATATATATATATATATATATACTCCTGTTTTGAGCATCTACTTTTTCAGACCGTTTTGTTTTTAATGTATTTACGCGCATTTTCGTGTTTGCTTTCTGCCCAAAATTAAAAATGAGCATTTGCGTACATGAGGCGTAAATTACTGACCAAAAAAGCAGATTTTTCTTTTTTTTTTTTTTTTTTTTTTTGAAGAATGCACGCCACTTGTTTATGTCTGTGTGCAGCATATTACAATTAATGGGCTGTATTTTAGCTTTGTAAAAAAAAAAAAAAAAAAGCTGTACTGAGCTTTTATAAGCTGCAGTGTACAAGAGGCCTTAAGCTGACCATCAGAATTTTGTTCAAAAATGTTTCTTTTTGGAATGTTGATTTAATTTTCTATGCCTTTAGTGGGATCAGATCAAAGATTGTTTTCGACTTGCAATGAGAATTTGAGAAAGCCGGATGGAAAGTTTTTTTTTATTTTTTTTTTTTTTTTTTTCTAAACAATGTATGTGGTGTACTTCCATGAAATGATTGTATTATATCAAAATTGAATGTTAAACACAAAGCTACTTTTGAACAACATTTTATCAGGTCTCTGTTGGTATTATCAAATCTATCAACAAGATTTTTCATACGAATGTTCGTTTAAAAATATCTCTTTGTATGACCCAACCAGACACACAGCAATAAAGGTTTTAACCCTTTATCCAAAAATGCTTTGGCCATGCATAACTAGAGGCTGGGTTCACACTACTGCGAATTGGATGCGGGGTACAATAGCCGGAGTCTATGACCGGCTCTTCATGGATCCGGTTCACACATCTCCGCTGCGGCTCCGATGGGAATTTGCACAACGGTCCTGTGCGTCTTTTGGTCTGTTTCAGGTCCGAATTCAGCCAAAAATTTGGGCTCAAATCGGACCTGAAACGGTGAACGAGGACGCACTGAAACCCTGCTGTGAGCGGAATGCAGCAATAGAGTGAACCCAACCCTAAGGGTAAGTTCACCTTTAGAGAAAAATCTTTAAGGTGAACTTACACAGGACCCCCTCCTCATCACCTAGTGTATCATATCATCGCCTTCCTGGGCCTTTCCTTTTTTTGCAGGCATTCATTTTGTCATGTTCTAATTGTTTGGCAGGTCCGGGAGATGTTAAAAATGAGGGACTCCAATGGAGCTCGAATGCTGACCTTAATAACGGAGCAATTCATGGCTGATCCCCGTCTTTCACTATGGAGGCAGCAAGGCACAGCAATGACTGACAAGTACAGGCAGCTCTGGGATGAGCTAGGTATTGTATTTAACTTTTCAGTTACCTGGAATCTCTGCAAAGTTTGATTTTTTTTTTCTAGATATGTGAAAGCGTGTTATGGGGTACCACTACTGCATAATAAAGAATCGCACCACATAGTTGTGTAAATCTATAAAGTAAAGTAGATTGTACAGTCAGATTGTAATGTGTGTGAGGGTTTAGATAATAGAACAACCATCTATTCCTAAGCGTTGGAGCTATTTAAAGGCATAATCTGCCTTTTGAAGGAAAAATGACTACATGCACCCACGTTCATAACAGAAAAATGTGCATTTATTTATTTTTTGCCTTCAGGCCCAGGTGCAATGACCAGGCTCCTGCAATATTTACACCCCAGCCTCAGCTAGGTACACACCTATCGTTACGGGGCTGGAAGGAGAAAACTATGACGTCACCAGACTTGTGCTCCATTGAGATCTACAAGTCCCTTTGCCCTGTTGGCAGATGGGAATTGTTATCTTTCAAATCCTAGAGCCATGCACAGACACATTGTATACAAATACAGACAGAAGGCTGCAGGGAGGACCATTCTGATAAAAGCATGGGATGGGGGAAGGTGACCGTGTTTCACCCTAAATTTGGGTGAAACATAATCCAAAAGGTGGACTAAGCCTTTAAATGAAAGTTTGCAATGGTTCAAAGAGGTTGTAAAGTCAATTTAGTTATTTTTTTTTAACTAAAAAAAAATTTGTTATACTTACCTGCTCTGGGCACAGGTATTGCACAGAGTGGTCTTGAACCTCTTCTTCTGGAGTCCCTCGCTGGCGCTGTCCGCTCCACCTCTTCTCCGTGTGCTGCCATAGGATGCCGCTTCCTATGGGAGCACATGTGCGGGCTTGCTCCCAAGCCGTGCTGTGTGTGTCTATGGATGCACACAGCGTGGCTTGGCTCCACCCCCTGCTTCCACCTCACTGAATTTGTCTGATAGCGGCAGGAGCCATAAGCTTCCGCTGCTCTCAGCTAAGCTAGTGAAAGGCAGGAGAGAGGACAGAAGACCTTCAGGTGGGCACAGCACTGGATAGATGTAGGGCAAGCAAGTTATGTACCTTAACACATAGAATGCATGAAGGGAAAAAAAACTAGAATGTCTGAACACTAAACAGTGTTGTGAGCTCCCTTGTTCTAGGTTGTTTGTAGGCTGCCGTTTCATGAATATTGGTTCATCTCCCAAAATGGCTACCCTTAGCATTTCTAGCTAGGGGGTGCACTTTAATTCCGGTGTTTGGTGTACGAAGCCCTTCACGTTAATGTGAGGACTGTAAAATGAAGTCTTTGTGTCTTCATTACATTGGAGCCTCTATTCTGTTTGCCTACACTTACCTTTTATTCCTTGGGCCTGAACCATGGCTCTGCCATTCTCTACTACTTGGACACAGATTGCCTTCTCTCTGTTTATGTTTTTGGCTGGGTGTTTAATTCCTGTTTTGTAGCTTTAATCCCTTGTATGTGTTTACTATTCTAATGAACATGTTTGCAGCCAACTTGGCACAATTCAAGGGAGTTACTTGGCATCCGTAGCAGGAACTGTGTGTTCACGTTTTTTTTCCCCTGCGGTTGGGGCGAAGCAACCATGGGAATGGCCTATGATCAGGTTTTAGGAGGATTCATCTACTGCTTTCTGCAACTGACGGAGAGCCTCTTGGAGGGAACTGGCAGTACTTGTGCTCTGTGTAGAGGTGTTTGCTAGGCTTTCCTCTTTACTTTTGTTAAATGAATAGATTGTATAGTGTGTTGGGTGAGTATGCACAGCAGACGGGTTCACATAGAAGAGTGTTTGGTGGAGCTGGAGCTTAGATCGACAAAACGCAACAAGAGTATACAGTGCCTTGAAAAAGTATTCATACCCTTTGAAATTTTCCACATTTTGTCATGTTACAACCAAAGATGTGGATGTATTTTATTGGGATTTTATGTGATAGAATAACACAAAGTGGCACATAATTGTGAAGTGGAAGGAAAATGATAAACGGTTTTCCAAATTGTTTTACAAATAAATATCTGAATAGTGTGGCGTTCATTTGTATTCAGCCCCTTTACTTTGATACCCTTAACTAAAATCTAGTGGAACCAATTGCCTTCAGAAGTCACCTAATTAGTAAATAGAGTCCACCTGTGTGTAATTTCATCTCAGTATAAATACAGCTGTTCTGTGAAGCCCTTAGAGGTTTGTTAGAGAACCTTAGTGAACAAACAGTATCATGAAGACCAAGGAACACATCAGACAGGTCAGGGATAAAGTTGTGGAAAAGTTTAATGCAGGATTAGGTTATAACAAAATATCCCAAGCTTTGAACATCTCACGGAGCACTGTTCAATCCTTCATCCAAAAATGGAAAGAGTATGGAACAACTGCAAACCTACCAAGACATGGCCGTCCACCTAAACTGACAGGCCGGGCAAGGAGAGTATTAATCAGAGAAGCAGCCAAGAGGCCTATGGTAACTCTGAAGGAGCTGCAGAGATCCACAGCTCAGGTGGGAGAATCTGTCCACAGGACAACCATTAGGCGTGCGCTTTACAGATCTGGCCTTTATGGAAGAGTGGCAAGAAGAAAGCCATAAGAAGTTCCATTTGCAGTTTGCAAGAAGCCATGTGGTGCACACAGCAAACATATGTGGAAGAAGGTGCTCTGGTTCACATGAGACCAAAATTTAACTTTTTGGCCTAAAAGCAAAACACTATGTGTGGTGGAAAACTAACACTGCGCATCACTCTGAACACACCATCCCCACCGTGAAACATGGTGGTGGCAGCATCATGTTGTGGTGATGCTTTTCTTAAGCAGGGACAGGGAAGCTGGTCAGAGTTGATGGGAAGATGGATGGAGCCAAATACAGGGCAATCTTAGAAGAAAACCTGTTAGAGTCTGCAAAAGACTTGAGACTGGGGTGGAGGTTCACCTTCCAGCAGGATAACAACCCTAAACATACAGCCAGAGCTACAATGGAATTTGGAATTGTTAGATCAAAGCATATTCATGTGTTAGAATGGCCCAGTCAAAGTCCGATAATCTGTGGAAAGATTTGAA